>CM060930.1:189501052-190751052 GCA_030765085.1 Allium cepa | reverse complement strand
TCACACATAGTGTGTATCACTGTACATGCCACAAAGTCGTGCACATAGATATATACACTTGTATGCTTATCAGAGACAGGTAATCATGAGTGGCTGCAATACACACGTGTACACTTATACACGTGTGCACTGCCTCGCCAACTCGTGTGCGCAGCCACCAAAGAAAATTAGCAAACTACAAGTGACAATATGAATGCATCCAGATGACAGTGTGACAGTGCACCAAAGAAACCACTGCAATGATGCAAATTGTCTCGAAGAACAAAGACAAAACTACTGGTACAAGGCAACAGTTACAAGTAAATAGAGTGCATGCTACAAAAATCGACAGTTCAAAGCTCAAGTTCAAATCCCAAAGCAAAGTCAACAACCAGGTGAAGATGCAAGAACAAAGAACTACACAAGCGTAGCCTCGAACTACAGGTCGCAATATCAAAGAGACAACATCAGTATGCAATAAAGACTACTGCAAATATACATAAACAACTAAACCAACTTGAACGCAACAGAAAACAAGAGAGCATCAAAGCACATGTATGCAGACCAGTGCCAACAATGACCAGACCAAACAAAGAACCAGAAGTACAAGTGCAGTTTAAATGGCCGGGCAAGTGCACAACTTCACAACAAACAAGTCAGTGTAGCAATGAAACAATACATACACCATGTGCAGAGGACCAGTGATACAAGTAACATGAGCAGACCCAAACAATACATACACCAGCCTCAACACAGTGAAGATACCAAATACAGAATTTATACAGAAAGCTACATGGATCAACGAATTGGATGAACAAAACTCGAGTGCAACAGTGAAGCCAGAAGAAATGGAATGCAACTACAGTGATCTCAATATAGTAATGACAGCAGACATAAATGCAACAATACTCAGATGAACACATGGCCGAAGTCAATGAAGCCAAAGCAAACAGAAGGGATGATCATACACAGGACAACAGGTGCACAAATATACACAATCCAGGCAATACAGCAATGATCACAAATGGAACACAAGTCAGTGGCAAGCTACAAACACCTGTGCAACAACAGTATCAATAACCAGTGCAGTAGCTACAACTTTAACCACAAAACCCAACAACAATGCATGTATCATGAAACCAAAGTGCTCGATGCACAGTGCAGACAAATGCTCAATTGAATATGAAATAACCTGAGAATGGCCAGAACTAAATGTAACAAGGATCGAAGATGAAGCTCACAGGGATGAACACAAAGATGGCCGAAGCCGTGTCAAAGTAGACGTTAACCAAGTCAAAAATCAAGTGTGTGCAATTTTTGAAAAAGTCAAAACAAATAAAAGAGGAAAGTTTCTGACGTTTGACACAAGAAAAATCGAACGTTCTCAAGATAAAGCCGTGCGCATCAAGTCAGGAAATCGAGAAATAGGAAAGTATCGAATTCATATAAATACATCACCCAAGTTCATCATTAGTAAGGGTGTAGAAAATTCAATCAAATCCAAATATAAACCCAAACGTCATCATCGGAAATTGATACCAAGTCGAAGTATTAAAATCCAAATTCATCATCGACATCGTGTGCAAAAAGAACGATCGACTTCAAGTATGAAAAATCAGAAGAAGTAAAAGCACAAATAGGGAAATTACATACCGAAGCAACAACGAACTCGATCAACAGAGGAGCAACGCAAACCAGAGAATCAATCATAAGCGAAGCAGCGAGCAAGAGCAACGCAAATCAGAATCGATCATCAGAGAGCCATGAACAAGTCAGAAAACCCTAATTTCTGAAAGAGGATTGGCCGCAATTTTTTAATAGCAAAAAAAAAGGAACGGGCTAGAGAATAATAAAAGGGTTGGCCTTGTTAAAGGGGAATTGGTTTTTTTGGATTTATTCTTTATTTTTAAGAGTGTTTATTTGTTTTTAGTTTTATTTTCTTTTCGAATCAAGTCTTGGTAAATCACCACCTAGGTTGTAGGTAGTGTCAGATTGTCTAGTTAGAATTAGTTCAGTGAGCAGTGTGTGTGAGTTTGCAAAACTCTATAGGCGGGAGCAAGGGTTTGCGAGTTTGCAAAACTCTATAGGCGGGAGCGGGGGGTGCGAGTCTATTAGAGTGTTTGTAAGCGGGAGCAGGGTTTGCGAGTCTGTTAGAGTGTTTGTAAGCGGGAGACTGTTTAATTCTAATAGAAATTTGGGAATGCAGCAGTAGGTAGGGGTTGCCGAAGCTGGGTAAATTTTGTGTGTGATTTACTTTTCAGCATATTTATTTCTGCAGTTTGTTTCTGTGTTTAAATCGAGAAAATTTGCTGTAACCCTATTCACCCCCCCCCCCCTCTAGGGTTAATCTAGATCCTACAAGTGGTATCAGAGCACGGTATTTTTTTTAACTCTAGAGTCATGAATTCATCAAATAATGCTTTTTCTAAGGGGCAATCTATTGCTAGGCCACCCATGTTTAATGGGAATGATTATGCTTATTGGAAAGTTAGGATGAGTATTTATCTTAGTTCTGTTGATTATGATGTTTGGGACATTATCGAAACTGGCTATAAATCTCCCACTATAACTGCTGGTGATACTGAGAGTCCTAAACCTAAGGATAGGTGGGATGCTAACGATAAGAAATCAAAAACTACAAATGCTAAAGCCATGAATGCTTTGATCTGTGCTCTTGATAAGAATGAATTTAATAGAATTTCTCATTGTAAAACTGCACAGGAAATTTGGCATACCTTGGAGGTGACACATGAAGGAACTTCTCAAGTCAAGGAGTCTCGTCTAGCCTTATTCAGCAATGAATACGAGAACTTTGTGATGGACAAAGGCGAGAGCATAAAAGACATGTTTTGACGCTTTTCAACTTTGGTGTACAACGCTAGAGCGCTTGGGAAGATATTCACTGAGGTAGAGCTTGTGAGGAAGGTGCTACGAGTCTTACCGATGAGCTTTGAGGCAAAAGTCATGGCAATACAAGAATCGAAAGATCTAAGTAAACTAAGCATGGAGGAGTTGATCGACAACTTGATGACATATGAGCTTGAGCTAAAAGCAAAAGAGGAACGCAACAACTCCAAACCAAAGAAGAAGACGTTTTCCTTAAAGAGCAAAGAAGAGAGCGATGAAAAAGAAGAAGATCCAATTGAATAGCTTGCAATGGCTGTCAATAATCTTAGAAAATGGTCAAGATTCAAGCCACGCAAGAAGAAAACAAATGGCAATAGGTTAAAAGATTTTGACAATTCCGATAATGAATCGACGTGCTTTAACTGCAACAAGCCTGGCCACTTCAAACAACAATGTACACTTCTCAAAAACAACAAAGGAAAGAAAAAGAAGAAGAAGGCATTTGCAGCGACTTGGGATGATGAAGAAGGAGAGGAAGTTTCGAATAGTAGCTCAGAGGAGGCTAACTTGTGTCTTGTGGAAAAATCAGATTCAGAAGCAAGCTCAGAGGAATCTAGTGAGGGAGATGACTATTCTTATAAAGAACTTGTTTTTATGCGTCTTGATCTTACTAAAGAAGTTGATACTCTTAAATCTAAAATTGAAAAACTGAAATCTGATAGGAGAGAACTCGCTCGTGAAAATTTTAGGTTAGAACTGAACTTGAAAATATTCAAAACCTAGACTGTAAAAAATGTAAAATTTTAGATTCAGAATTATCAAGACTTAAGAATAGCTCTGAGAATCTTGAAAAAGAAAACTTGAGTCTTAAGGAAATCATTGACACTAGGAAAAACGATTTTATAAATAGATGGACCTCACTTGTCACTGAAAACACAACAATAAAAACCAAAGTCCAAAATCTTGAGAAATCTCTGAATAACTTTTCAAGAGGAGAAAAATCTTTCAACATGCTATTAGGAAATCAAATTTTTGCTAACAACAGAAAAGAACTAGGCTTTGGGAAAACACAAGTTGAGGATAATGCAAAAGGTAAGAGTGTCTTTGATAGATGTGAAATAATTGAACAACGTGTTGAAAATTGTAGTCATAGGAACAAGAACACAAAATTTATACAAGTTTGGGTTCCTAAGAATTCTACAAACAAATTTCATGTCTATTGGAACAAGAATGAAATGACAAAACAAGTTTGGGTTCCAAAGGGTTTGTTTATTCACAATGCTTCAGCCACTAACAATCATGGACCTATAAAAACAAATAGGTCACAAAAATCTTTCATCGTGTAGGTATGGTGGCAGGCTAAGGAACAACAACAGTGTTCTCTGGATTTTGGCTGTTCCAGAAACACAACGGGCAACAAAGCAAAGTTCCTTAGCCTAGTACAATGGTGACAGAATCACAATGGACAATCACGAAAAATTATCATAAAGGTAAAACAGGTGAAGGTATATTTATTTGATCGATAAATTAAATGTGATAATCTGCACCATATTCTGAATGAAATCAGCCAATAATGTGAGATGATGATTTTGATTCTGTCTTGTTCAACATAGTTGGCCAATTACATTTATGCCAAAAAACACTATTCTCTGAATTACTTCATACATATACATTTGGATTAAACATAGTGTTTTGTTGGATACATTTGGTTATAATATGGCTAATTCTATATTCACAGTTTCTGATTATTTACACGACTTCAATTCAAATTCAAGAATGCTGTAAAAATTTATGAGTTTGAGTTTTCATGCACACTTCATGATCTGGTCTATCAAATTTAGTTAGTGATATTTTGGAGTGAAAGAGAAACTCAGATGCAGATCATACTGGTAATCTAGTTGACAGAAAACTTACTAGTTGAACGTGATTTATGGTAAGACATTTAGTAACTGCATCGTTTTTCAAAGAAAATATCTGCATACTTTTTCAAATAGCAGAAAATTTTCTCATATAACTCCCTCGAGAAAATCATTTTTGACCATATTTTCAGATTAGTTATTTTTATTTGATTTTAAATGACAAATTTTGACTAATCCGACTCCCTACAAATTATCAAAAAGATAAATAGTGATTGAAAAAAAGTGATAAGTGTTGATATTTAACATACATTACTCAAGGGAGTATATTTGGAAAATTTCTTTAGGAATTCAAACATGAGTTATAAAACTTTTTGTTGGGTAAATTTTCCATGACCATTTCTATATCTATCATATTTCTATCGACCATTGTTTATCAAATCTTAAATATAGTTTGTCGATATGTGGTACTATAATCAGGGATCATTTGTTTTTCATTTCACATTTTTTTGTAAAAATAAATAAATATCCAAAGTATTCACTCTCATTTAAAATTCCTCACGGTTATGCATGGGTGAATTACTTGGATTTTTGATTATGTGCTTCCATGCTCATTTAAAAGTTCTTACGGTTATGCATGTATGGAACACATATCAAAATTAATTGATTAAATAGACAAGTTGATTCTAATTCCATTTAAAAGTCCTCACGGTCATGCGTGGTTAGAAGATACTTAATTTCATTTTTTAAAAATTAAATTGGAATACTACTAATCTCATTTAAAAGTCCTAACGGTTATGCATGATTAGTAGATATTCAAATTCCTGATATAAATGTACCATAAGTTGATACAATTGTATGATTTTATATTAGAAAATCATTTCCATTCTTTCTAAAAGTGGAATATGCGCCTAACAAGGGTAGTTATGATTTTTGTTTGATTTTTATTGAAGTTTAATATTTATATTCAATTTGAGTTTAATGTTGGATTAATATTGATCACTTTATCTCTATTTTCTCTAACACTATTATTCTTTTGCAGATAACAAAAGGGGGAGAGAAAAGTTAAGATTTTGTCAAATAGAATCAAGCAAAGGTCAAATAATTTTCCATTTGCATCTAGGCTCATTTATATATTTCTATTTGTATGCATATATGTAGGGGGAGCATCATGTAGAGAGGAAGCATTTAAATAGGGGGAGCAACTAGATATTTCATTGATCAAATACATTTAATACAGTCAAAATCTTAAATATATGTTTGTTATCATCAAAGGGGGGAGATTGTATGAATATGCGCTTATATGATTTTTGTTTGATGGTAATAAACATATATACATTCGTCTAAATGTATTTGTTAATGTACTATTTTGTTTATCATATATTAAATAAATATTTGTTGAATAAAATAAATTACACAGAATTTGAATTCAAACAGAAATTTTATTCAAACAAATATTTATTACAATTTTGAATAGTACAAATTCAAGCTCTCACTATACATATACAATTTTGATTGTAATTACATCACAGTTCATATTTACATAATTTCCTCACTACATATCACTCACTCGTAGTTTATCTTCAACTTCATTCCAGTTAGAATCTAGCATCTGAGCAATCTGCAAAAATATTCACTAACGCAGTAAAATTGAAAAAGAAATATTTTTGCAATATAAAATGAAGTATGGATTTTTGAAAATATTGTTTGTCTCGGTTATTTGGATTGTTCGTCATCATTTATATTTGAATTCATCACACATAGTGTGTATCACTGTACATGCCACAAAGTCGTGCACATAGATATATACACTTGTATTCTTATCAGAGACAGATAATCATGAGTGGCTGCAATACACACGTGTACACTTATACACGTGTGCACTGCCTCGCCAACTCGTGTGCACAGCCACCCAAGAAAATTAGCAAACTACAAGTGACAATATGAATGCATCCAGATGACAGTGTGACAGTGCACCAAAGAAACCACTGCAATGATGCAAATTGTCTCGAAGAACAAACACAAAACTACAGGTACAAGGCAGCAGTTACAAGCAAACAGAGTGCATGCTATAAAAATCGACAGTTCAAACTCAAGTTCAAATCCCAAAGCAAAGTCAACAACCAGGTGAAGATGCAAGAACAAAGAACTACACAAGTGTAGCCTCGAACTACAGATCTCAATATCAAAGAGACAACTTCAGTATGCAATAAAGACTACTAAAAATATACAGAAACAACTAAACCAACATGAATGCAACAGAAAACAACAGAGCATCAAAGCACATGTATGCAGACCAGTGCCAACAATGACCAGACCAAACAAAGAACCAGAAGTACAAGTGCAGTTTAAATGGTCGGGCAAGTGCACAACTTCACAACAAACAAGTCAGTGTAGCAATGAAACAATACATACACCATGTGCAGAGGACCAGTGATACAAGTAACATGAGCAGACCCAAACAATACATACACCAGCCTCAACACAGTGAAGATACCAAATACAAAATTCATACAGAAAGCTACATTGATCAACGAATTGGATGAACAAAACTCGAGTGCAACAGTGAAGCCAGAAGAAATGGAATGCAACTACAGTGATCTCAATATAGTAATGACAGCAGACATAAATGCAACAATACTCAGATGAACACATGGCCGAAGTCAATGAAGCCAAAGCAAACAGAAGGGATGATCAGACACAGGACAACAGGTGCACAAATATACACAATCCAGGCAATACAGCAATGACCACAAATGGAACACAAGTCAGTGGCAAGCTACAAACACCTGTGCAACAACAGTATCAATAACCAGTGCAGTAGCTACAACTTCAACCACAAAACCCAACATCAATGCATGTATCATGAAACCAAAATGCTCGATGCACAGTGCAGACAAATGCTCAAATGAATATGAAATAACCAGAGAATGGCCAGAACTAAATGTAACAAGGATCAGAGACGAATCTCACAGGGATGAACACAAAGATGGCCGAAGCCGTGTCAAAGCAGATGTTAACCAAGTCAAAAATCAAGTGTGTGCAATTTTTGAAAAAGTCAAAACAAATAAAAGAGGAAAGTTTCTAACGTTTGACACAAGAAAAATCGAACGTTCTCAAGATAAAGCCGTGCGCATCAAGTCAGGAAATCGAGAAATAGGAAAGTATCGAATTCATATAAATACATCACCCAAGTTCATTATTAGTAAGGGTGTAGAAAATTCAATCAAATCCAAATATAAACCCAAACGTCATCATCGGCAATTGATACCAAGTCGAAGTATTAAAATCCAAATTCATCATCGACATCGTGTGCAAAAAGAACGATCGAGCAAGTACGAAAAATCAGAAGAAGTAAAAGCACAAATAGGGAAATTATATACCGAAGCAACAACGAACTCGATCAACAGAGGAGAAACGCAAACCAGAGAATCAACCATAAGCGAAGCAGCGAGCAAGAGCAACGCAAATCAGAATCGATCATCAGAGAGCCGCGAACAAGTCAGAAAACCCTAATTTCTGAAAGAGGATTGGCCGCAATTTTTCAATAGCAAAAGAAAAAGGAACGGGCTAGAGAATAATAAAAGGGTCGGCCTTGTTAAAGGGGAATTGGTTTTTTTTGGATTTATTCTTTATTTTTAAGAGTGTTTATTTGTTTTTAGTTTTATTTTCTTTTCGAATCAAGTCTTGGTAAATCACCACCTAGGTTGTAGGTAGTGTCAGATTGTCTAGTTAGAATTAGTTCAGTGAGCAGGGTGTGCGAGTTTGCAAAACTCTATAGGCGGGAGCAAGGGTTTGCGAGTTTGCAAAACTCTATAGGCGGGAGCAGGGGTTGCGAGTCTATTAGAGTGTTTGTAAGCGGGAGCAGGGTTAGCGAGTCTGTTAGAGTGTTTGTAAGCGGGAGACTGTTTAATTCTAATAGAAATCTGGGAATGCAGCAATAGGCAGGGGTTGCCGAAGTTGGGTAAATTTTGTGTGTGATTTACTTTTCAGCATATTTATTTCTGCAGTTTGTTTCTGTGTTTAAATCGAGAAAATTTGCTGTAACCCTATTCACCCCCCCCCCTCTAGGGTTAATCTAGATCCTACATTACAGGCTCCTCTCCTTAAAGAATTTTGTCCTCGAAATTCAGTAAGGGCTAAATACTAATATAGCAATCATTTGTAACAACTCCTAACAACCATACTAGCCTACTTGACTAGTAACTATATATATAAATCTAATATAGACATACCCTCAAAGCATATCAGGACAAGTATCTCTAATCATGTCTTCTATCTCCCAAGTACAGTCCTTCTCGTTATCGCTCCACTGAACTTTCGCTAACCCGACTGTCTTATTCCTCAATCTTTTCTCATCTCTCGCTACAACCCAAACTGGTTATCTAACAAAAGTCAAATTAGGCTCTACTATCAAGTATTCCAACCCTATCGAAGGAATAATAATCACTGGATCATGTACATAGCGAAGATTAGACACATGAAATACAATATGGACACCTATCATACCGCTCAACAACTTTATTTGGTATGCGAGCTTTCCAATCTTCTCTATAGTTTGGAACGGACCAACATATCTCGGTGCCAACTTCTCTGGTTTTCCAAATCATACCATACCCTTCGTCGATGATACCTTAATGAAAACTTTATCTCCAACTATGAATTCTAGGTCTTTGCGCCTCTTATCTGTGTAACTCTTCTATCTGAATTGAACTTCCTTTACCTTTCTCGGATCAAATCAATCTTCTCTAGCGCCTCTCTAATGAGATCTGGACCTAAGACTAATCTGTCTCCAGTCTCCAACCAACATGCTGGTCACTTGCATAGCCTTCCATACAAATCTTCAAAAGACGCCATTCCTATACAAGTCTGATAACTATTATTATAGGAAAACTCAACCAAATGTAGGTGATCTTTCCAAGATCCATCAAAGTCTAATACACAAGCACTCAACAAATCCTCAAGTACCTTATTGACTCTCTCTGTCTGCCCATCTGTCTGAGGGTGATATGTAGTACTCATACTAAGCATGGTACCTAACACTTCCTGTAGACCCTTCTAGAATTCATTAGTGAACAAAGCATCTCTATCATTGACTATACTACTAGAAACTACATGCAGTCTAACTATGTTCTTCATGAACAACTTAGCTAAAACATGTGCCACCCTGGATAACTTGATGTGCACGTAAATGTGCATATTTTAACCACCATATTTATTCTTTTTAAATTAAATAAATGATCATATTGGGTATTTTAACTTGTTTAAACCAAAATTCATATTATTTGAAATTGTCACATATTCATCTTCATCTAGGGGCAAAATGGTCATTTTTGTGCATATATTAATTTGAGAACATTTAATTGGAAATTTTTATATTATTTTGTAGGAAATTACACTCAATTACAAGTGGGTTCATGAAGGAATATGCATGCACAAAATGAATACAAAGGAATGAAGATGGAAATAATTCAAAGTGAAGAACATGGAGGACCCCACCTACCCACTACCTAATGTACAAATTAAAGGCTAATGCACATGCTAAAAGACATTTAAAGCTTCATGTACATTTAAGTGGGGGATTATTAAAGCTAATGATAACTTGGCCACCACACTTCCTCCAAGGACATTTTGGGTACTCCCCAAAAATATGCATTAGGGTTTCTAACTTGTATAAATACCCCTTATGTTTCATGTAGCCATCTTCTTCTTAGTTAGTTAGTTTTAGTTTAGGAAATAAATCAAAGCTCTCTTTCTTTTCATGGCTACTTAGCCATTTTATTGCATGTAATTTTCTTTTCTTTTATGCAATGTTAATTCTCTTTTATTTACATGCTTCTTCTCTTCTTATGTAATAGTGTAGACCTACCTTTATGCAATTAGATTAGTTGTCTTTTCCATTAGCATTCATTTTCCTTTCTTTTTACTTTCTACATTTGTTGATTTGATAACAAATATAGAGCTTAATCCCTACAATTTAGGGATAATGAAGCTCTCTAGTATGTAGATGCAACATTTTGATGTTTATGCTCTCTTTTTGTGCTTTAATGGAAACACTTGAAGTGGTTTAATGATGTTGTTTAGCTTTGAATTTGATAGTCTATGTTGTTCATAACAAATAGGCTATGCTTAAACAAACACAACACAAATTACCTTTTCATCTAAATATGATTATGGCAAAGAAGTGAATGTTGAAATTGAAATTTGATAGCCTATATTTTTAAACAATAATTAGTAGGCTATGCTTAAAATAGATTTTTATTTCAACTTTGTTATCATATTTCATGAGAGTTAAATGTGTATTAGTGGTTGTGTTATAGTCTGATGGTTTATATTGAGCTAATTAATAGCACAAATATACCATACTTATGATAAGCACATCAACTAATTCACTAACGACAAGAAAAAGGAGATCATAACTTCATTTTGTTGATTTATATGATCTAGAGAGTGGATTTATCTCTGAATTGTTCTTTTAACTCTCATATTTTTATCATTTTCTTTTGCTAGTTTTTGTTAGTTTCTTACATTTTAGCTATTCACTATCGACTTCGGTATAATTTGATTGAATAGGAAATTTAAATCAACAATTCCCTGTGGATCGACCCGTAATCGCCGCGTGCTACATTCGTACACCGTGCGCTTGCGGTTATTTTTATTTCAAAATTCGTTCGACGGTTTTCTAAATCGATAGAATTTCCGTCGACGAACAAGTTTTTGGCGCCATTGCCGGGGAATTGTTTTGATTTTTATTTTCTATTCTTTGAATTATTTTCTTTTGATTATATTGTGTGTTTGTTTTGTGTGTTGAGTGCGTTTAAAAAAAATTATTGTGTGTGTTTGATTTGTGCTTGCATTTGTTTGTGTGTTTATAGTTTTTCATTTTGCACTTGCATTTCTATTTTTCTATTTAAAAAAATATATAACATTCACAATTTCATTCCAAAAGTAATTTTCTTTTTATTCATTTTCTTTTGCTCATTTACAACTTTCTTTTCCTTTAAAAAAAATATATACAAACAATTTTCTTTTCTATTTTGTTAAAACTTTCCTCCCTCTACATTTCTCACTCTCTGTTACAAAACTGCTGTTTCTCCTCTCTGTTATACTACAGTCTACCATACTTCATCCACCTTCCAAATCCATCACAAACCCACCACAACATTTCCCGCTACTGCTCATTTCTACTGACCCTTACTGCTGCTGTCACCCTCCCACCTCTGCGCTTCAAACATCAAATACATCATCTTCACCGACCTCTGCTAGAACTACTGACCATCACTGTTTGATTACTGTCATTTCAACAGTGCCACATATCACTCTTCTTCCCAATCACTTCATCAACAACACTGTCCATAAACCACAATACAACATTTCAAGACAACAAGCAACATATACTTGCAGTGCAACCCCATCCAAACCATCAGTCGCCTCATTTCGTCATTCACCTCCCCTATCTCCTTCAACCCACATTTCAACTTATACTCACTACACTTCTCTTTTCCTCCACTGTCAAAACAAACACCCTCTGCCATTATTCCATCAACTCCCCTCAATACAACTTCAGATACAACAATCTCCCCCTACAGTGCAACTGCCATTTCCAATCCTAACCACATCCACTTCAATCTCCACAAACATACACTTGCTTCATTACCTCCACCATTCAAACATCCACAAATTCCACCTGATAGCATTCGTCCCTTGCTGCTGGACGACATCAACCCAGTCAAACAACAACCGCCCGTTGCCTTGCAACTACCACCAGAACTCCACCACAACTGCCCACGCTTTTGCCTTGAACACAATCCATAGCAGTTCCACCAATAACATCCATTTACTTGTACAAGACTTCAACTTCCAGAACATACAACAAATTGCATCGGCGAACTCACCACTCACCGAAACCAAATCGCCAGTCCACTGCTCCCAATCACCATCAGCAAAAGCGAACTGCAACTCAATAACCTTCAATAGCAATCGAACCTTCACGCGAACAACCAATTGCCATAGCCGCAGTTCATCTCTCCATCTCCAAATTCCTCGACGACGAGCAACTTCACCTCGTCTCAAACTACAACACGTGAACCACTACTGCTGCTACCTCTAGTATCCCCACGCTAACCACCGCAAATTCCCACCTGAAACGACAGCAGCAACTCGCAAGACAGCACCAACAACAAACCCAACCTTGAACCGCCTTCCTCTGCAAATTGAATCGCTCGAACTCAACCCGCATCCCAATCCAATCGCCACCGCAAATCATCCTACGCCCGAACTTGAGAATTGCCATCTAACTGAAACCATGAATTAAATTTTGGCAATTGAGATTGGAATTGATTTTGGAACAGCTAACTGATTTTAAGATTCTGGTATTTAAGGAAGTGAATTCGATTTTGGTGAAGAATTTGGGATTTCGTTTATTTTTAATCAGATGAATGTTTAGATGGTGGGCCGGGTTGAATTGAAGGCTTAAGCTTTAAAAAACGGAGGGAGTATTTTCTTTAAGAATTTTTTTTCCTTTGTTTAGATTGTGTTGTTTTTTTTTTGTCAGTCTTTAAAAAAAGGGATTGCTCAATTTGTCTTGTTTATTTTCTTTTCTCTTTGATTTATCCTAAAAAAAATTGTTCTTTTTTCTGTTGTTTTTTTTTAATTTTATCTTAAATTGTTCTCTAAAAAAAAGAAAAAAAAACTTGTATATATATCCTGTTTTAGTTTCAGGTTCCCAAAGCAGAATTACAGAAGGAGTAGAAGTGCTTGCTAAAATAAGTTGCTTGTTTTGCTTAGCTTGCCAAGAAATAAATTGCTTGCTTAAAAAAATTGCAGCCTTATTCCGTTATTTGTCTTGCATTGTATTTGCTTGTGTTTAAAAAAAAATAAAAAACAAAAAAAATCATTCGTAGTTGCATTATTAATACACATTTAATTTCTGTTTTGCATTTCATCCTAGATTTTGATTAATAATAACGGTTAGAAATCGATAACACTTAGTTGTATATTGACAATTTCTCTTCTTTGAACAATTTAATTTCTTGGTGTCTAGGCTACGGCAGAGTAATAACCATTTATAAATATTACGGTGATTCGTAAATATTATAGTGGTTGTTCCTCTGAAGGTACTTAAACCTTCGGCTGCATTGCTACGGTGATTCGTGGTGCACCGATAAATCCTGTCCGTTACCTGGCTGAGAACTATCTTGTTGATCTAAGACAATTTGTGGTTATACAATTTTTGGTTAACATAGAATAAATCATTTATAATTAACCCTTGCATTCATTTAGGTGCATTAGTTCATGCATATTAAAAAAAAATTCAAAAATCCAAAACTAAAAAAAATTGTAAATACTCCTTTTATTTTTCTTTGAAATTTTTAAATCCTTTTCCTTTGAAATTTCAAAAATCCAAAAAATTTAGAAAAACAAAAATCCAAAAATATATATATATAACTTTTTTCTTAAAAAAAAGACAAAAAAATTTTGAAAATCCAAAAAAATCTAATTTCCATTTTGAAAATAAATTCTACTTGTAAATATATATTTTTTATAAAAAAAAAACCAAAAAAAAAATACTTGAAAATGTCCGAGTTTCCCCACTTACGTGAATTTTACAATAGTTGTGAAAATCAATATAATCCATACGATTTCACTCCAAATTCGTATGGATATTTTAACACCAACTATTGTTTAAACGATTCAAATTTTGAACCACAAAATTTCCAAAATAATGGTCAACCCTCAACTCTTGAAAATAGCATTTCGTCGTTACTTGAACTCTCTACGCAACAAAATCAAGAGATAAATGAGTTGTGCAATTCATGTTTGTGCTATAACTCGAATCAAAGTTTTCAAAATAATCAAAATTTGAATTCATTTCAAAATTCAAATGATTTCAAGTGTAACCCATACCAATTCAATTTCGAGCTTCAAAATGAATTTCAAAATAAAAACAAAAATGGAAACAATTTTTCAAACGAATTTGGCAATGGGTATAATCTCAACCACAATACAACTGAAAATTTTGGTCCTCATCAAATTCAAAGTGAAAATTTTCAAACTAATAATCATGAATTTGATTTTGTTGACCAAATGAAAGAAGACAACGGGGATTTATTACTTGAGAAATACAAAACTTTTCGTGAAAATCATAATCAAATCCCAACTTCCGAAGAATCAAATCCACCATTTATTGAAATTGGCGATTCTTGTCCTCAATAAGTACAAATCAAAAGTTTTCAAGTTAACAATCACAAATTTGACTTTGTTGAACAAATGAATGAAATGTACAATGATCACATGGATTTGGTGTTCGAAACATATTTGAATCAACGTGATAAACATACTCAAATCCCTACGTGTGACAAGTCAAGCGATAATCCATTTTTGACCCAAATCGACGATTTTCAAATAGCAAATTTTGAAATGGAAAATGATGATCTTAACGAAGTTGTTGAAAATTTGGTAATTGAGTTGGATTTCAATTCTATTGAGGGTGAGAAAATCGATTTAAATTTCGATCTTCCTTTTTCTGAAAATTTGAATACAACAACTTTGAATTTTGAACTTGATTTATGTAATAAAGTTGTTGATAATCCAACAAAGGAAGACGAATTTAATGAAAACGAATTTTTTGGACTTTTGGATGACGAGTTGTTAAATTCCGACGGGGAAGATGAAAATCACGATTTTGATTTCGAAATCAATAACTCTGAAAATGTTTTCAATGATAAGCTTTAATTTCAAATTGGTGAAAATAAACTAGAACTTCAATCAATTGTTTTATCGACCCCAAAAATCATCGAAAACAAAACAACTGGTATAATTTTCAATAAAAAAAATTCGTTTTTCCAAATCAATGTTCAAATTCGAAATCTTTTACGGTTTGGTTTTCTGCGCTTGAGCTGTGTCTTACATACTTGGTGAGACAAATGAATCGGTTCTTGGAAGACCGGTTCATTTACTCTTTAACGGCATACTTTCTGATAACTTGTAAATAATCATGTTTTCATTTTTATTTAAATAAAGGTTAGGTTTTTATATTTTCTCCTTCCACTTGGGTTGACTGTGGGGACACAGTCAAAATCAAGTGTGGGGGGAGACTCATCTTCATTTATTTTTTTCACGGTTTATTTTTGCTTTAAAATCAAAAAAAAATATTAAAAAAAATCCCAAAAACAAATTTTCTTTTGATTTATTTTTAAAAGAAACACTATAAGATAAATATATGGCTTTGGTTTATTAAATTGAAATTTTTGAAAATTTATTGGTCTTAACAAAAATAAAAATGAAGTTTGATTACAAATAATAATGGCTTAGTTAGTATATAGGAAGATTCATATGTGTTAATTATGAAGTACATCCTAATTGAAAATCTTTGTTTTAAAAAGTGGTTGATCTAAAGTAAAGGATATAACATTTTTTTTGTCTTCTAAGTCAAATGGTGCTAAGATGATTTTGCAAAACTCCCTCTCAAAAAATATAAAAATAAAAAATAATAACATCCAAGTATTCACTCTCATTTAAAAGTCCTCACGGTTATACATGGGTGATTACTTGGAATTTTTGATTATGTGATTTCATACTCATTTAAAAGTCCTCACGGTTATGATGTATGGAACACATGTAAAAATAAGACTTAATAAAAACCACCTACGGTCGATAGTGTATGCATGAAAGTGTGTGCACTCGCCATGCTCTGTACTCCCCTCACATAAGCCCGAAAGGCAGTGCATGGGTGGTATATCTGGCCTCAGTTTATCTGAGCTAGGTGTGTAATTTTTCTTGCAAATAATGAGAGAGTAATCAATTGAAATCCTAGAACTATTTTTACTTATTTGATTTGATTTGTTATTAAAAAGAAATGAAAATACCACTTTGATAAACTTTGATAATCAACTAAGGATCTATTTTATAATTACACTTTGTTATCAACCGAAACAACAAGTTAAACTATTGTCTATTTGTTATGATAACTTGATTTTTGTTGGAAATTTGAAAGTAAATGACTTAAATTTTCAAGATAATGACCAAAACCAATATTTAACTTATCTGTGTCGATTTAAAAATAAATCCTTAATTTTGTAAATATTTCAAAAACTTGCATTCATCTCTTTGTAAATAACTCTTGCATTTTGTAATATTTTCATCCTGCATTTGGATTTTGTGGGTAGTATCCGCTGAAAACCCTCACGAGAGAACACTCGTCCTACTGGGGACACCCAGAGGTTTAACGGCTTGTTGCATATGCTCAATGCAATCGTGCTCCCTACGAAAATGGATTTATCTTTGTTTTCCTTTATTCGAGGACGAATAAAAAGATAAGTGTGGGGGTATTTGATGTGCACGTAAATGTGCATATTTTAACCACCATATTTATTCTTTTTAAATTAAATAAATGATCATATTGGGTATTTTAAATTGTTTAAACCAAAATTCATATTATTTGAAATTGTCACATATTCATCTTCATCCAGGGGCAAAATGGTCATTTTTGTGCATATATTAATTTGAGAACATTTAATTGAAAATTTTTATATTATTTTGTAGGAAATTACACTCGATTACAAGTGGGTTCATGAAGGAATGTGCATGCACAAAATGAATATAAAGGAATGAAGATGGAAATAATTCAAAGTGAAGAACATGGAGGACCCCACCTACCCACTACCTAATGTACAAATTAAAGGCTAATGCACATGCTAAAAGACATTTAAAGCTTCATGTACATTTTTAAGTGGGGGGTTATTAAAGCTAATGATAACTTGGCTACCACACTTCCTCCAAGGGCATTTTGGGTACTCCACAAAAATATGCATTAGGGTTTCTAACTTGTATAAATACCCCTTATGTTTCATGTAGCCATCTTCCTCTTAGTTAGTTAGTTTTAGTTTAGGAAATAAATCAAAGCTCTCTTTCTTTTCATGGCTACTTAGCCATTTTATTTCATGTAATTTTCTTTTCTTTTATGCAATGTTAATTCTCTTTTATTTACATGTTTCTTCTCTTCTTATGTAATAGTGTAGACCTACCTTTATGCAATTAGATTAGTTGTCTTTTCCATTAGCTTTCATTTTCCTTTCTTTTTGCTTTCTACATTTGTTGATTTGATAACAAATATGAGAGCTTAATCACTACAATTTAGGGGTAATGAAGCTCTCTAGTATGTAGATGCAACATTTTGATGTTTATGCTCTCTTTTTGTGCTTTAATGGAAACACATGAAGTGGTTTAATGATGTTGTTTAGCTTTGAATTTGATAGTCTATGTTGTTCATAACAAATAGGCTATGCTTAAACAAACATAACACAAATTGCCTCTTCATCTAAATATGATTATGGCAAAGAAGTGAATGTTGAAATTGAAATTTGATAGCCTATATTTCTAAACAATAATTAATAGGCTATGCTTAAAATAGATTTTTATTTCAACTTTGTTGTCATATTTCATGAGATTTAAATGTGTATTAGTGGTTGTGTTATAGTTTGATGGTTTATATTGAGTTAATTAATAGCACAAATATACCATACTTATGATAAGCACATCAACTAATTCACTAATGACAAGAAAAAGGAGATCATAACTTCATTTTGTTAATTTATATGATCTAGAGAGTGGATTTGTCTCTAAATTGTTCTTTTAACTCTCATATTTTTATCATTTTCTTTTGCTAGTTTTTGTTAGTTTCTTACATTTCTAGCTATTCACCCTCGACTTCGGTATAATTTGATTGAATAGGAAATTTAAATCAACAATTCCCTGTGGATCGACCCGTATTCGCTGCGTGCTACATTCGTACACCGTGCGCTTACGGTTATTTTTATTTCAAAATTCGTTCGACGGTTTTCTAAACCGATAGAATTTTCGTCGACGAACATAACTTTACCGGAATGAAATAGGCACTCTTGGTCAACCTATCCATTATGACCCATATACTTTCATTTCCTCTTTTTGACCTTGGCAACCCGTCCATAAAATCCATGAATATCGTATTGCATTTCCAAACTGAAATCTCTAAAGGCTGAAGCAACCCACTCGGCATTTGATGTTTGGCTTTCACTTGTTGATAGTTTGCACATTGCCTAACCCACAAGCTAACATTCATCTTCACACCTTCCCAATAGAAGCTCTTCTTCATATCTTGATACATCTTGGTCCTTCCAGGATGAATTGTAAACATGGACCAATGACATTATCCAAGAACTTCTTTCCTCAAGTCCTTAACATTTGAAACACACAACCGTCCCTTTTTTCTCAACCATCCCCACTGGTCAAGACTAAAATCTTTTAAATCATCGATCTCAGATCCTACTTCAAGCCTTCTAATCCTCTCGGCTAACATTGGATCCTCTTTCTTCTTAGAAGTAATCCTTTCGATCAATACTGGTCGAACTTCTAAACGGGACAACACGGCGGTACTTTGACTAGAACTAGCAGTTGATCTTAACTACACACTACATATAAGCAAAGCTTTTAAATCCTTCCATTCTGCCAACATTGCTAACACCACATTCTGATATCTTCTGCTAAGAGCATACACTACCCTATTTCCTTTCCGAGGAGTATACTCTATACCAAAATCATAAGTAGCCAGAAACTCCAGCCACCTCTGTTGTCTCAAATTTAGCTCCTATTGAGAGAATAAGTACCTTAAAGATGTATGATCTGTGTATATCTCAAATGTCTTCCTTAAGAGATAATGCCTTCAAATCTTCAATGCGAAGATCACCACAGCAACTCCAAATCATGAGTAGGATATCTCACTTTATGCGGTCTAAGCTGTCGTGAAACATAGGCAATAACTTTACCCTTCTACCTCAACACAGCTTCTAATCTAATCCCACATGCATTAGTATACACCACCAACATTTAGTTTCCGTCTAGAACTACTAGCATAGATGCGTTGGTCAACAAATGCTTTAACTTAAGAAATACTTTCTCACATTTGTCAGACCAGAAAAACTTCACATCCTTCATGGTTAACTTAGTCAAAGGTGCTACTATCCACGAGAAATCATTGATGAATCTCCTGTAGTAGCCAGCAAGTCCAAGAAAACTCCTAATCCTAATCACCATCTCTGGTCCCTTCCAATTATTCACAACTTCAATCTTATCTGGATCGACTGACAAGCCTTTTCTGAAATCACGTGACCAAGAAATTTAAACTCTTTCTTCCAAAAATGACATTTGGAAAACTTCTTCTTAGCTGATGCTGCCTCGGCGTCTCAAGCACTACTCTAAGATGATCCCCATATTCTCTTTTATCTTTAGAGTACACTAAAATTTCATCTATAAATACCAAAACAACCTGATCCAAATACTCTCGAAAGACTCGGCTCATCAAATCCACGAAGAAAGTAGGTGCATTCATTAACCCAAATGACATCACTAACCACTCATACGAACCATACCTAATACAAAATGCTGTCAAATGAACACTGTCCTCTGCCACTTTTAACCGATGGAAACCTGTCACCAAATCCAACTGGGAAAACACTTGGCTCCAGACAATTGATGAACAGATCATCTATTATTAACAAAGGATACTTATTCTTAATCGTCCTCTCATTCAAATTACACTAGTCGATGCACATCCTCAACGACCTATCTTGTATCTTCACGAACACTGTGGCCGCTCTCAAAGGCGAACTGCTTGGTCTAATAAAATTCCTTTCTTCTGGATCCACCAGCTGCACCTTTAATTCCTTCATCCTAGTAGGTGTCATCCTGCTAGGTGGTCTACTTACAAGTTCCTCTTCTGGCACAAGATCTATCTAAAACACAATAGCTCATTTCAGTGGTAGTCCCGTAACCGGCTCAAAGACATCTGCAAACTCTCTTACTACTCGAACCTGACTTAACACTTCTCCTACTTACATAGCACTTAACCAGGCATAACTACTGCAGTCAGAATTCTCCATGGAGAATATAATTCGGTTATGACTATCAGGATGTCTTAGTGATATCTCTTCATCTTGGCAAAATATCCTAGCCTCATACTTATTCAACCAATCCATACCCAAAATGATTCCGAAATCTACGAAATCAAAAACATACAGATTGCATGTAAACTTACAACCCAACAAATCAAGTTCTAATTGGTCACGTCTCATCCCTACAGTTGCATACCCTCCTATTGGATTCGCAACTCTTTTGGAAGTAACAAGGTATGTGGGTTCTAAGAATAACCTATCAACCAAATTCTAAGATATAAATGTACATGATGCACCGGTATCAAATAGTATCATGACTGATATACTCTAAATCAAAAGCGTACATCCCATCATGGTCTTCCCTTTTTCAGCTACAATTGGTCTAGCAAATGATGGTCCAATACCAAAAACCTTTCCCTTGTCCATCCTAACTAGTTCTGGACACCAATTCTTATAATTCCCAACCAGGTCACGGTTGAAGCACTTTACACCTTTCTTTTCTGCATCCTTCCTCCCTTGTCTGATCGGCACTCATGCGCATAATGACCCTTCTTGTCACACTTCAAACAAACTAACTCGACTTTTGCCTTCTTGGCATCATCTCCCTTCTGGGCTCTTTTCTTCTTAAAGAACTTTCTTTTCTTCCCTTGAGAACCCTGGATTTCATTGGCTTGTGTCTAGAACAATTAGAAAGTATCTCCTCATGGAGGATTGCCATTTCCAAACTACATTACTAGGATCAGGGAGATGTCGCAGGATTGCCCTAGCTATCTCGGGCCTTGGTTCCCTAATAAACCTCTCATTCTTTCTGATGAGGGTATTTATAGTGTTATATCCATAACGGGACAACTAATCAAACATAGTGGCATACTCAACAAGCGACATCTCTCCCTGCTCGAGATCCAAAACTACCTCAGTAACGCTGACTTAGTATCCTCAAACATAAACCTTTTCTCAAATCTCCTTAGAAAATATGCTAAAGTTAACTCCTCCTTCGAAACTCCGACAATAACACTGTTCCATGAATGAAGTGCAGACCTTTGCAACTGCCTAGAGGTCAGTCTCCTCTTCTGCTCATCATCTAAACCCAAATCAAAAAATATTCTCGCGTAATGCAATAGCTAATTCTTTGCCTCTAAGGCATTCTCCTTCACCATGAACGGCTTCCCACCAAGATTAGTGTAATCTCTGCTCAGCTTAGCATAATTATTCTCAACTGCAGCCATGGGATTAGATCCTCCACCATTTCCAACAACACCAGTAGCAAATCCTTCTTGCATTATTTTGATGAAGAACTGATACATCGCCCCCATATCTATTGGTGGATTTCTATCACCCACATTGGCATTAGCATTTTGGTTAGCATTAGCTGGTCAACTCGGGTTCCTCCCGTTGGGTCGAGCATTTTCAATGGTTATGGTGCTTCCTCCATCGATATTTCCTCTTCTGTTTCCTGCTACCATATCTTCTTTCTCAAAAATATGCATATGTGCCTAAGTAAGATATAGAAGAACGGTCTAAGAGAGCGAGGAATACGCTACTATAGCGTTATCCCAAACCTCGATCTTATTTTTAGATTTATTGGATTACGTTTGAAACTCTTTTAGGTTTAAATTTCTTTTAAGTTTTCATAAACCTGTGCTCCGATACCAACTTGTAACATTCCCCACTTAGAGGCCCAAAACTAACGGCAATGGATGTTGCAGTCGTCCATTATTATTAATCTTCGACAACCAAATACGGTAATTTTAGATATGTTGATACACACGATAACATGAATTTGGAAAAAAATTAATACAACAAAAAAATTGCACATTCCATTTCAGAAAATTTCAAGTTCATTACATAATCCCATAATAGTTAACCACGATCAAATAAAATATAATCATTACAATATACTCCAAGAGCGACATATAAAGATGCTCACTTAGTTGATCAAAGTATAATATAGGTAAATAAACAACATTATCATTACATCCAAAAACACACAGCGGAAATAAAGAACTCTTATTAACTAACTTTCCCCATGCATGTCTCCGGAAGCTTTACTCTTCTAAAAGAGAACCTGAAATCCTTAACCCTCAAACTGCTCGAAATTAATCGAGCACCCAAGAGTTTAAGGGAAAAACAAAAACTTTGAATCAGACATAAAGTCTAGTATGAATACTAATCTACCATCTCAAACCATTTAGAAATCTAGGGAGACCACACCGCTTAGCGGGACGTGTTTTCCCCTCACTAGTATCATAAAAACCTTATAAAACCATATATTGTGCTCCTGCATCCATAATGGTTAAAACAAATCAAAATAATATGATGATATGAATAAATCAATTCTGGATTCTCCATTTCCATTCATTCTGACTATCTATCACATTTATAGTTTTTAGGGTCACTATTAACCTACTAGTTTTCATGGGCTGACTAATAACCTGTTAAAGTTTATGGACTCCCTGTACAGTTTCATAGTTTTCATGGAATCACTAAGAACCTATTGTCCCCTTCCAATAACTTTTCATATACATAGTTTTCATGGGATCACTAAGAACCTATTGTCCCCTGCCAATAACTTTATTGTTTCATGAGTTCTCCCTAAACCTATTGGTAACTCCAATAACTTCCCTCTTATCCTAGTTTTCATGGGTTGACTAGGAACCTATTGACTTCTGTCAATAACTTAATCCGGATATAGTTTTCATGGGTTCACTACGAATCTATTGGCTCCTGCCAATAAATCAATCTAATCATAGTTTTCATGGGTTTATGAAGAAACTATTGGTATCTCCAATGACTTTTCCTAAACATAGTTTTCACGGGTTTACAATGAACCTGTCTATTTGACAACTTCAATATTTGGGCATCCTATAATCTGGTTTATCTGACCTTCTGGATGCAATTCAACTCATTAGGACTTAACTATATTCGCTACTGGGTCAACCTAGCTGGTTATTCTACCCTTTCTCCCTAAATGCAGTTATGGGTCCATTACAATATGAATATATATATACACGAAGAAGTAAACATAATAACGTAATAATACCAACACGTGTGCTTTAATATATTGAAATCATTTTATATAAAACTTGGTTAATCCCTTTAACTTATTAATCAAGAAAACTTCTTCAAAACTCCATACTTAAAATCACTTCAAAACTCTTTTATTATGCCATGGTTTTCCTTTCAAATGAGATCGAGTTATTTGTTTTGAAAACTAAGGCTTTCGAAACCTTTAATCTAACGTTTCGAAACCACTGGAAAATTTCCTTTCAAAAGCATTGAAATCTTCTTTTCAAAACTCTAGGCACCTACCTTTCGAAACACTTTAAAACCTTCCTTTCGAAACCTTTTGAATACATTAAAGTGAAACCATTCAATTATAGAAGCATAGCTTCGAAACTATATGAAAGTAACCCATTCGAAACCATTGGGTTTAAATTTAAAACATAACTTATTGGGTCTAAGTGAATACAAACAAAAGTAACCCTTTTGAACCCATTGATTTAGTATAAAATTGCTTGGGGAAAATTTAATGGCTCCGGAACCATTCTTTCGAAAGCTCAAAGCATAAAAATATAACATTTGAAGGTCAGCCTCGAAACCCCCTTTCGAAGCCATTTGCATTATTCTATTTAATTTATCTAATTAAATCTCCTGAATAATGTTATAAAAAATTAGGGGTGTTACAGGATCCCCTCCTTAAAGAATTTCGTCCTCGAAATTCAGTAAGGACTAAATACTAAACATAGAAATCATTCGTATCAACTCCTAACAACCATACTAATCTACTTGACTAGTAACTATCTATATAAATCTAATATAGGCGTACGCTCAAAGAAGATCAGGATAAGTATCTCTAATCCCGTCTTTTGTCACCCAAGTATAGTCCTTCTCGTTATCGCTCCACTGAACTTTCACCAACCTAACTGTCTTATTCCTCTATCTTTTCTCATCTCTCTCTACAACCCTAACTAGTTGTCTAACAAAAGTCAAATTAGGCTCTACTATCAAGTCTTCCAACCCTGTCAGAGGAATAGTAGTCTCTAGATCATGCACATAATTACGAAGATGAGACACATGAAATACATTTTGGACATTCGCCAGACTGCTCGGCAACTCTACTCGGTATGCGAGCTTTCCAATCTTCTCTATAATCTAGAACAGATCAACATATCTTGGTGCCAACTTCCCTGATTTTCCAAATCGTACCATACCCTTCATCGGTGATACATTAATGAAAACCTTATCTCCAGCTGAGAATTCTAGGTCTTTACACCTCTTATCTGCGTAACTCTTCTGTCTGGACCAAGCTTCCTTCATCCTTTCTCGGATCGACTTAATCTTCTCCATCGCCTCGCTAATGAGATCAGGACCTAAGACTAATCTGTCTCTAGTCTCCAACCAACATGTTGGTGATTTGCATGGCCTTCCATACAAAGCTCCAAAAAGGCGTCATTCATATACTGGTTTAACTATTATTATAGGAAAACTCAACCAAACGAAGGTGATCTTCTCAATATCCACCAAAGTCTAATACACAGGCTCTCAATAAATCCTTGAGTACCTTATTGACTCTCTATGTCTGCCTATCTATCTAAAAGTGATATGCAGTACTCATATTAAGCTTGGTAACTAAAACTTCCTGTAGACTCTTCCAAAATTCACTAGTGAACAAAGCATTCTGCCACCGACTATACTACTAAGAACTCCATGTAGTCTAACTATGTTCTTCATGAACAACTTAGCTAAAACATGTGTCGTCTTGGTTTACTTTATAGGAATGAAATGGGCACTCTTGGTCAACCTATCCATTATGACCCATATACTTTCATTTCCTCTCTTTGACCTTGGCAACCCGTCTATAAAATCCATGAATATCGAATCCCATTTCCAAAATGGAATCTTTAAAGGCTGAAGCAACCCACTTGGCTTCTGATGTCCGGCTTTCACTTGTTGACAGTTTGCACACGGCCTAACCCACAAGCCAACATCCTCCTTCATACCTTCCTAATAGAAGCTCCACATCATGTATTGATACATCTTGGTCACTCCATGATGAATTGTAAACTTGGACCGATGATATTCTCCAAAAACTTCTTTCTTCAAGTCCTTAACATTTGGAACACATAAATATCCCTTCTTTCTCAACTATCCCCTCTGGTCATGACTAAAATCTTTTAGAACATCGATCTTAGATCCTATTTCAAGCCTTCTAATCTTCTTGGCGAACATTGGATCCTCTTTCTGCTTAGAAGCAATCCTTTTGATTAACATTAGTCGAACTTCTAAACAGAACAACATGGTGGCACTTTGACTAGAACTAGCAGTTGATCTTAATTGCACACTACATGTAGTCAAAGCTTCTAAATCGTTCCATTCTGCCAACATATCTAACACCACATTCTGATGTGTTCTGCTAAGAGCACCCACTACCTTATTTCCTTTCCTAGGAGTATACTCTATATCAATATCATAAGCAGTCAAAAACTCCAGCCCCTCTGTTGTCTCATATTCAGCTCCTTCTAAGGGAATAAGAACCTTGAAGACTTATGATCTGTGTATAGCTCAAGTCTTTTCCCTAAGAGATAATGCCTTCAAACCTTCAATGCGACGATCACTGTGGCTAACCCTAAATCATGGATAGGATATCTTACTTCATGCGGTCTAAGCAATAGTGTAGCATAGGCAATAACTTCACCCTTCTGCATCAACACAACTCCTAACCCAAACCCACATGCATCAGTACACACAACCAACCCTTGGTTCCCGTCTGTACTTACTAGCATAGATACGTTGGTCAACAAATGCTTTAACTTAAGAAATGCTTCCTCGCATTTGTCGGACTAGTCAAACTTCACATCCTTCCTAGTTAACTTAGTCAAAGGCGCTGCTATCCATGAGAAATCCTTGATGAATCTCCGGTAGTAGCCAATAAGTCCAAAAAAACTCCTAATCTCAGTGACTTTCTATGGTCTCTTCCAATTATTCACAGCTTCGATCTTATCTAGATCGACCAACAAGCCCTTCTCTGGAACCACGTGAGCAAGAAATTTAACCTCTTTTCTTCAAAAACGACACTTGAAAAACTTCGCATTTAGCTGATGCTACCTCAGTGTCCCAAGCACAACTCTAAGAAGATCATCATGCTTTCTTCCATATTTAGAGTACACTAAAATGTCATTTGTAAACACTAACATGAACCTATCCAAATACTCTCGAAAGAATCGGTTCATCATATCCATGAAGAAAGAAGGTGCATCCGTTAAACCAAATGGCATCACGAACCACTCATACGAACCATACTTAGCCGAAAATGCTGTCAAAGGAATACTGTCCTCTGTCACTCTTAACTGATGGAAACCTGCCGCCAAATCTAACTGGAAAAACACGCTGGCTCACATAACTGATCAAATAGATCATCTTTTCTTACTTAGCAATGGCCGGCTATTCTACTCTTTTGTTTATGTTTTTGTGAAAAATGAAAATGAACATGAATGGATGGTAAAGCCATGGATATATAAGGGTTATGATAATAAGGTGCGACTATTTCCCAATATGCTCTTGTATAAATTAATTAGCCTATAAGTCATTCTTAAGCCCATTTAAATAATTAAGCATGACCTTTAATTATTTATTCAAATCTCAATCCCCTTATCACTCTAATTATTTAAAATGTACTATTTAATTTATCTAACTAGATATCCTGAATAATGTTATAAAACATTAAGGGTGTTACATCTGCTATCCCCTTAAGAGTGGAATTTAAAGATCTCTTTGATATTTGTAACTTAAAAAATGCTTTAATTTGTAAGCTCGTTGGACCTAATCAGGTTTTTCCTTAGGCTTTTTACTTTTAACCGCATATTTGAGGGCATTACATTAACTCAATTTGTATCGCACTGTTCTAAGCTTGAGTTATATTCCCTAGATAATGAGTGTGACATTAAAGCATGGGGTTCGGAAAAACAAAATATATTCATTGTCTTCCGTTTATAAATCCTTAAATTTCTCAAGGGCTAAGCAAACGGTTTTGAAATTAATTTGGAAAGCGAATGCTCCCCCCTAAAGCAAAATTACATATGTGGTCAATTCTTTACAAGAAATTAAAATACAATTGAACTTCTAAGGAAAAAACATTTTTGTTTAGACAATAAATGTGTTTACTGCAATTTAAACTTAGAAAACTTTACATATTTATATTATGGTTATCCCCAAACAAATTCAATTCTTGTATATATTCTTCGAATTTTCGACTTTAACATGACCAACACTAGTTTGAATTGTGATTACTATTGGGATGTGTGACGACCCATATTTCGAAAGGTTTAAATCGACAATAATCCGCACGTGTCCAACTTAAACAATCTGAAATATAGATAATCAATGGGGTTAATTAAAAAAAATAAGAATAGAAGAAGAAACAAACACAGAATCTCGTAGTGGAGCCATAAAATATAATAATCAAATAAACAATTCATGAAGTTGTTTCTATTATACATTTGATTATATTCAACACAACATTTATTAGAGTTTTATATATGTATATACACACACATCAGGGATAAATAAAGTAATGCAGCAGACAACATGATGCTGGGACTATAATAGTAATAGTAATCCCAAATCTTCGTCTTTGTCCTCCAGAATAAATGACCCGAGCATAATGAAAAGAACAAAACACTCGAGCCAGGACTAAAATATTCTTATGTGAGTCAAATCGATGTCGCATATAACATGAGTGTCATGGCGTTAGAGATGTTTACGGGGTTTCACGTCTCCAATCTAGTGTACAACGTGCGTGCAATAACTCAAGAGATATTACGGGAGTTTCCTTCTCTTAAGGATCCGTCAAAATATTTATATGTAGTAGAATACGCTACATATATAATGTCGAATCAATAAAATAAATATTTTTTCTTAGCCTTAAGGCTTTACATTAATCCCCCTTAATGCATTTTATGCATTGTCGTACAGTTTGCATATAAAACACCAGTAAACCATCTATGGATAGGAATGCGTCGTGATATGACAACACTAAACCAAAATCTTAGGGGTCTCACATAGAGATAAAAGTATGACAAGGCATGTGAGGCAATGCCAAAGGTAGCATACTACTAGTTCGGGTCGCAGGCTGGTGGTAACGCATCATGATTATGACCGCCCACCGCGTCCACCCATCCCATATCGAGTCGAAGGGAGGCTATCCCAAATCAAGATACACCAATCGAAACCAACAACACAAGTAATAATATGGACCGAATCTAAGAAAATTGAAGAACGGATGTCATCTTGGGGGTAATTAGCCCCTTTTCTCTGTCAAGCCATCTTTTTTTAATCATTTCAAATTAGCACAAGTGTCGAGATCTATCCATCACCGTTCTCTTTCTTCAAATCCAGCAAATGATGCCAAATCCAACCACTTCATTGTGGAGTCTCCTCCACGTACACAGTTGTTAAGTGGTCTCAATATTGACAAAGAGTATGCCAATAAGAGACCCCAGTCTCTTTAACAATCAAACATTGTTTTACACACCGGTTGGTACTTTTATATTTCAAAAACAATTCATACTTGATATCAAAATATCATATTCGCTTCAAAATCAAATATATTTCAAAATCCCCATATTTACTCCAAAATATACAAATTTAGTTCGATATGTCGAATTCAGTTCAAAATTCAATTCAAATTACCCTTTAGGTTATAACTTCGTTTAACCCAATTCGTATTTAAATCCATGATTTAAATATAAATGATTCCCACTCTGACTAGTTTGAATTTTAGAAAATAGTCTAAACATTTTTGAAATAGTTCAAAAGTTAAAATAGTTTAACATAAACAGTTTGAGTATTGAAAATGGTTTATACAGGAAGACAGCTTGAAAGATCAAAATAGTTTGTATATTTAAAAAGATAGATTTTAAAACAGTTCATAATAAAATAATTTATTTAAAAACAGTTTCAAAGTCAAACTAGTTCCATTCCAAATCTTCCAATTCGAATCATTTTCAATCTCAATCCAGTTTAATTTAAATCGACCCAATTTCGATTTCAATATGAATTAACTTCGATTCCAATTGTTCAAATCAATTTCAACTTCGATTTTTCATATTAATTCCATTTCGATTTTAAATTAATTAATTTCAATTTTAAATTAATTAATTACATCTCACTTCCATTTTGGATTTAGTTCCAATTCAATTCTCAAATTTAAAACCATTTACGTTTATTGATTTCGAGTTCAATTTCAAAATATCGACCTAAATCACTTAATTCAAATTAACCTTCAATGTTTGAATTTAGATTAAAATCTTCGAAATAATTCAATTCCGAGCTTAAGTTTGGAATATCCATTTCAATTTACCTTTACTAAAATAATTTCAAATTTTAAGTAAAAGTTAAAATCTTTTTAAATAATTCAATTTCGATAATTCAAATTGAATTTCAATCATGACTTCGGATTCCAATTAAATTCTTTAAAATAATTTTTTTAACCAAAATCAATTTCAACATTTCAAATATCGAATTCGTGATTAATTCAAACTTCATAAAGTCGATTTCTATTTCTTTAAATCAAAATTATTTTGAAATTGACTTTTACTATTATTAAATATAACCAATCCGGTGTCCGTATATAATTTTCTATCCTATGGCCAATTGATCGATTATTTTAATTTTAATTTCAGGGATTGATATATATCATTTCAATCCAAAATAAATGTCATAGGTGTATATTATTTCAACCTATTTCTTAATTTACTTGAGATAATTTTATTTACAGTTTTATATACTATAAATAATATATAGGATGATATAGGATATATCAGAATAAATAAACATCCAAATCATCCAAAATATCAACCAATAGCATCCATCGCAATCAATCATCCAAAAAGTCAATATAATTCACAACAATTTCATAGTTATTAATATCGGTATTTTACTGGCAATTAAAATCCAATTTCAAATTTAACTGTCAATTTTAATTTTTTTAATAGTTAATTCAAAAGACAATTTACATGATAATTAAATTTATCAAACAGCAATCAATAAATTTATATCACTTCACAAATCAAATTAAACTAGCATAAAAATATTCTAGTACTTGTGAGCGTCATAGAACACTCACCTTGAGTTTTCAATTTTAAATCAAACCGAACGACGTTCGATTTAACTTAAAATTTTAGTTAGCTCCAATCGTCTCCAAATCAGTTATAGAATGTAGCACTCGTCGCCACGATTCTGTCGCCGCTTTTTTCGTCCAATTCTGACCATGCATGAAAAAGATACACATTTTATAAGTTTCGAATACAATTTGTATAAACAAATCCTTTTTTAATACCAAAATGAATCTGGCCGTTCAATCTCTGATCTGAAATCAAGGCTGCACGTCGCTTCATCTCGTTCACATGCTCCAGGATAATCACGTACGAAGAAACCCATCTTATGTTCGTATCTTCCATCGTTGCCCCTCCTTCATCACGTTCGACGACAATCAGGCAACACTACAACAATGCCCACCACGAACTCCGCTACTGGTCAAGGACCGACCACCCATGAACAACCCAGCATCAAGAAAAATGGCTCCAAATGCAGCCACGTGCGGTCGAAAAATTGGCTTCCACACGACGAATGAGCAAAATTCCACCGTTGAATGTATGTATCTCCTCATGCTCTACGATTTTTGTGCTGAAGCTTTTTGTATGGGGAGAAATTCAAAGAGTTTCAGCCATTGTTTTTATCAACGGTGGCTACATTATAAATTTAGGATTTGGCTGAGGATATGCGTATTTATGCGCATATACACATTATTTTATTATTATTTTTCCACTACTCACGTAATTTTCGAACGAACTCTGAATGAAGCATGTCGCCTGACATTTAGAATGTTTTACCCATATTCCGAACTCAATGGAACATGTTTCAAGGCCTAATTTGATCATATGTGAAAAATAGCATTTCGAATCGAATTATAATATTAAATTTTCAATATTTATTTCAACGCGTTTTTATCCCGTACGACCAAATGGTAACTTAAAACGCTAAAAAATTTGAAATTCGATAATAATACATTAATACAGATCCAATGGAACTTGTTTCATCAAATTCTGAGACTGTGCCCCGGAAGACTATTTTAACATGTCGATTAAATCGTACGATTTTCAAAATGGACGAAATTACTTGAAATTCACATTTTAAAACTTATCAACTCGATTATAATTCAAATAGAATTCATATTCATATTAGAAACCATCCCTATTCATATTAAACCAAAATTTCAACTATTTTCACTATTCCAAATATTAAGTTTCACTATTAAATTAATATATATAAATTTCAGATTTTTAATTTATCGACTTTTAATTCAATTTAAAAGCCCACTATCATCACTCTAATTCGAATAGAGTTTAAATCAACTTTAGAAATCATTTCCATTCAAATTTAACTCGTGATTCACATATTTACCCAATTTCAAATACTAAATTTACTATTCACCGGATTCATTTAATTGCTATATTTGAAATTTTAAACCATTTCACAAATTCAACCAAAATCTCCATATTCAAAATCAATTAATATTTCAGATTCAACGTTTAAAATTTAATTAAACGTTTAAAACCAATGACCAAAATTTTGGGTCGTTACAATCCTCCCCCTTAAAAGAATTTCATCCCCGAAATTGCTATGGTAAGAAGAATGGCCCAAAACCCATTAACTTTTCCATAAAAAAAATTAGTTGAAACAACTTCCCAAGATCAATTTGTTGAAACCACATTATCACTTTTTCTATTTTCCAAATTCATCCATAGATTCCAAATAACATTATTTACTCAATCATTTTAAGTTATAATCCAAAATCAAATTTTAATTATAAAAAAAATTCTTCAAAATTTTCCAACTCCTAAATTTTCAAAATTTTTTGCAAGCATCTCCTTTGCGCGGCTAGATCAAAACAACTATAAAATGCCACTATAGGCCCAAATCAATAAAGAAAACAAAAGTCAAGCGGCTCAATCATAAAATCATCAAATCAAATGACAAAATAAACATGTACCTTTTTGTCGGGCAACCCAAATCTTTCTTGATTTCAAATACCTGCATCTTATTTACCAATGATATCCAATCATATACTTTAAAATCAATTTATATTTTGCATTTTCAATTTCTAATATTTGCTTTACTTAAGCCCATATTATGTACATATATCATCCGTATGCAATATCAAATCTGATCTCTCATTCGATCACACAATTTCAGTTCCAAACTTGCATCATTCATATGACTCTCTAGTGCGGACTCAGATCTGGTTCCTTGATCAAAAACCATCATTCTCCTTGCATAGCTATATACTATGATAGAGAAATCTAGATCAGCCAAAAATTCATACTCAGGGTTCGTCATCGGAAATGAGTGAAAAATCCTAACTCAGATCGATATAAATTATCTCAAAATTTTGCGCTCGAATCTAGATTAAATCGTTATGCGAATAAAAAATATACGTACAAATTAAATATTTGTTTGTATTGATTCTTAGTTATACCAAATTCCTTTGTTTATATTTACTTCATTTCCATTCAATTATTCACAGTTATCATTCACATTTATAATTCGCATTCATTCTATTCACTTTTAATTTACCACTTTCATTTATTCACATTTATTTGATCTGCATTCAAATATTTACTTAGTATGCTCCGATTATCTCTTAAGAATTTCCTCATCAATTTTTCTTAAGTCGATTACAAACATGTTATAAAAATGTTTTTATGTTTATTTCCACTGCACCACTTAAGTTCATATCCGTTTCTATTCAAATTTAATTCGGCTTTCCAATTTCAACATTTAATCTTAACTCTCCACATTCGAGACATTATTTAACCCACCAATTACATTAGTTAGCTTAATCAGCACATTTCATTAATCAATCTCAATTAATTCCATTTTAGATCTAATTCAATTTTATTTAACTCAATTTCAGTGTTAAATTTCCATATTCCAAAATCATATTCACTCGCTAATTTATCAAATTAGTTCATTCCTTAACTCATTTCCAAAAGTTTATTTTATTTAATCCTAACTTAGGCTAAATTTTCAAATTCCACTTAACTTAAGTTAAATATTTATTATGTAATTCAATCTCAAATTTACTTTCCATGCATTCACATGCAACGATTTTAAAGCTTTGTTTCACTTACAGATTCCCAAAATTTATAAGTTATCAACTTATTTTTCTCATATTCTCAAAAAACATTTTAAATGGAAATCCCAAAGTTTAAACACCTCGTTCTAAGGTATTTCAAATCATTTTTTAAATTATACATATACACAATTTCTCGGTATATCAATTCATTCATTTGAATTTCCAAAATCAACACTAACTTTATTAAACAAACTCTAAACTGTAGCAATTCCTCCCTTGGAAACTCAAAAATGAACATCGATGATGCTGCAGTCATCACCGAAATTATTTTCCAACGACCGTAGTGAGTTTAATGCTTTTATTCCATTTTTAAAATCCTTTTTAAACAAATTTTCTATACAGAAATATCTCCAAAACCATACTCCATTATTCTTCATGAACTACTTTGGAAGACATTTCCAAAATATCTAAGATTTAAAATTCCCAAGTACTTAGTTCAAATTCATTTAAAACATTTCCCAAAATTTCTAGGATTTAAATTTTCCAATTCTGCTTTAAATCCAATTCTAGTTAAAACTCCTTTATATAAATCATTCTTATATGCTTTTAAATTGGTTATATATCCCATTCCAAATTTTATAATCTTATTTAGACTATAATTATACCAATCAAACACTCTAAATATTTACACTATAATAATTTCTAGGAAATATTCCTTTATATCAAAATATAGTTTGGGTAAAATTATTTCATTTAACATTTTCAAAACAATACTGTGTCGATTTACCTTGTTTAAGAGTTTAGAAACTCCTAACGATATAGTTGCACTTTCCGTACCGATCAGAATTCATAACACTCAACCGAGAAGTCAACATAATATAAAACATTTTATATTCACTAACAAGTACGGCATCTCAAACACACACGCAAACACACTCAACAACTCATTCTAGGGTATCACTACCCTATCTCTAATGAGTCGGACCCCACAAAGCTAACGTTATCGCTAAACCAAAGCTTTGATACCAACTGTGACGACACACATTTTGGAAGATTTAAATCGACAATAATCCACACATGCCCAACTTAAACAATCTGGAATATAGATAATCAATGGGGTTAATTAAGAAAACTAAGAACAGAAGAAGAAAACAAACATAGAAACTTGCAGCAGAACGATAAAATATATTAATCAAATAAACAGTTCATGAAGCTGTTTCTATTATACATTTGATTATATTCAATACAACATTTATCAGAATATATATATATATGTATATACATCATGGATAAATAAAGTAATGTAGCAGACAACATGATGTAAGGATTATAATAGTAATAGTAATAACAAATCTTCGTCTTTGTCCTCCAGAATAAATCTTCAATAAGCTGAAAAACTCATGACTAACCCAAGCGTTATAAAAAGAACAAAACACTCGAGTCAGGAATGAAATATTCTTATGTGAGTCAAATCGGTATCGCATATAACATGAGTGTCATGGTATCAAAGATGTTTACGGGGTTTCACATCTCTTTTCTAGTGTACAACGTGCGTGCAATAACTCAAGAGATATTACAGGATTTTTCATCTCTTAAGGATCCATAAAAAATATTAATATATAGTAGAATACGCTATATATATAATGTCTAATCAATAAAATAAATATTTTTTAGCGTTAAGGCTTTACATTAATCTCTCTTAACGTGTTTTTAAGCATTGTCGTACAGTTTTCATATAAAACACCAGTAAACCATCGTTGGATAGGGATGTGCCGTGATATGACAACACTAAACCAAAATCTTAGAGGTCCCGCGTAGGGATAAAAGTATGACAAGGCACGTGAGGCAATGCCTAAGGTAGGATACTACCAGTTCGGGTTGAAGGACTGATGGTAACGCATCATAGCTATGACCGCCCACCGCGTCCATCCATCTCATATCGAGTCAAAGGGAGGCTAACTCAAATCAAGGTGCACTAATCGAAACCAACAACAAGAGTAATAAAATTGATCGACTCCAAGAAAATCGAAGAACGGATGTCCACTCGGATAATTAGCCCAATTGGCCCTATCAAGCAGTCATGTTTAGTCATTTCAAATTGGCACAATTGCCGAGGTCTATCCATCATCATTCTCTTTCTTCAAATCCAGCAAACGACGCCAAATTCAACAACTTTTTTCTGGAGTCTCCTCCACGTACATAATTGTTAAAGTGGTTCCAATGTTGACAAAGAGTATGCCAATAAGAGGCCCCGGTCTCTTTAACAACCAAACTTCGTTTTACACACCGGTTGGTACTTTTATGTTTCGAAAACAATTCAAAATTCATATCAAAATATCATATTCACTTCAAAATCAAATTCATTGCGAAATCACTATATTTACCCCAAAATATACCAATTTAGTTCGATGTGTCGATTTCACTCCAAAATTCAATTCAAATTACCATTTAGGTTATAACTTCGTTTAATCCAATTCATATTTAAATCCACGATTTAAATATAAACGATACCCCCTCTGACTAGTTTGAATTTTAGAAAATAGTTTGAATTTTTTTAAATAGTTTAAAAGGTAAAATAGTTTAATATAAATGGTTTGAGTATTAAAAATGGTTTATATAGGAAGATAGCTTGAAAGAACAAAATAGTTAGTATATTTAAAAAGATAGATTTTTAAAAGTTTATAATAAAATAATTTATTCAAAAACAGTTTCAAAGTCAAACTGGTTCAATTCCAAATCTTCCAATTCAAATCATTTTCAACCTTAATCCAATTCAATTTAAATAGATTCAATTCTGATTTCATTCTGAATTAACTTCGATTCCAATTTCAAATCAAATAAATTTCAACATTGATCATTCACATTAATTCCATTCGGTTTTAAATTAATTAATTTCAATTTCAAATAAATTAATTTCATCTCACCTCCAATTTGGATTTAGTTCCAATTCAATTCTCAGATTTAAAACCATTTAATTTTATCGATTTCGAGTTCAATTTCAAAATATCGACCTAAATCATTTAATTTAAATTAAACTTCAATGTTCGAATTTAGATTCAAATCTTCAAAATAATTCAATTCCGAGCCCAATTTTGGAGTATCCATTTAAATTTAACGTTGCTGAAATAACTTCAAAGTTTAACTAAAAATTCAAATCTTTTGAACAATTCAATTTCGATGATTCAAATTATATCTCAATCATGACTTCAGATTCCACTTAAATTCTTTAAAATAATTTCTTTTAACCAAAATCAATTTCAACATTTCAAACTCGAATTCGTGATTAATTCAAACTTCATAAATTCGATTTCTATTTCTTTAAATCAAAATCATTTAAATAATTTCAAAACCAAGAATTTTACAGTTATTAAATATAACCAATGCGGTGTCCGTATATAATTTTCAATCCTATGACCAAGTGATAAGTTATTTTAATTTTAATTTCAGGGATGGATATATATTATTTCAATCCAAAATAAATGTCACAGGTATATACCATTTCAACCTATTTCTTAATTTATTTGAAATATTTTAGTTTACAATTTTATATACTGCAAATAATATACAGGATGTTACAGGATATATCAGAATAAATAAACATCCAAATCATCTAAAATATCAACCAATAGCATCCAACGCAATCTATCATTCAAACAGTCGATATAATTCATAATAATTTCATAGTTATTAATATCGGAATTTCACTGGCAATTAAACTCCAATTTCAAATTTGACTGTCAATTTTAACTTTTTTTTAACAGTTAATTCAAATGACAATTTAGATGATAACTAAATTTATCAAACGGCAATCAATAAATTTATATCATTTCAATTTCAAAATTTAACTAGCATAAAAATATTCTAGTACTTGTGAACGTTATAAAACACTCACCTTGATTTTTCAATTTTAAATCAAATCAAAAGACGTTCGATTTGTCCTAAATTTTAATTAGCTTCAATCATCTCCAAATTAGTTCTAGAATGTAGTACTCATCGCGACGATTCCGTAGCCGCTAGTTTTGTCCAATTCTGACCACCTATGAAAAAGATACACATTTTATAAATTTTGAATACAATTTGTATAAACAAATCCTTTTTTATATACCAAAATAAATCTGGCCGTTCAATCTCAGATCTAAAATCAAGGCCACATGTCTCTTCTTCTCGTTCGCATGCTCTTGGATAGTATCTTCCATTGTCGCTCCTCCTTTATCACGTGCGACGACGATCAGGCAACACCATAACGAAGCCCACCACGAACTCCGCCACTAGCCAAAGTCCAGCCACCCATGAACAACCCAGTGCTTAGAAAAATGGCTCCAAACATGGCAACATGCGGTCGAAAAATTGGCCTCCACACGATGAACGAGCAAAATTCCACCGTTGGATGTATCTCCTCATGCTCTATGATTTTCGTGTTGAAACTTTTTGCTAAAAATCGATGGATTCCAAGAAAATAAGGGGAGAAGTTCGAAGAGTTTCGGCCATTGTTTTTATGAATGGAGGCTATGTTATAAAACTAAGGTTTGGCTGAGGATATGCGTATTTATACGCATACGCACATTATTTTATTATTATTTTTCCACCATTCACGTATTTTTCGGACGAACTTCAAATGAAGCATGCTGCATGACATTTATAATGTTTTACCCATATTCAATACTCAATGGAACATGTTTCAAGACCTAATTCGATCTTATGTGGAAGATAGCCTTTCGAATCAAATTATAATATTAAATTTTTGATATTTATTTCAATGCATTACTATCCCATACGACCAAACGGTAACTCCAAACGCTACAAAATTTGAAATACAATAATAGTACATTATTACAGATCCAATGGACCTGGTTTCTTTGAATTTCAAGACTGTGCCCTAAAAGGCTATTTTAATGTGTCGATTAAATCGAAGAATTTTCAAAATTGATGAAGTTGCTTGAAATTCACATTTTAAAACTTACCAACTCAATTATAATCCAAATAGAATTCATATTCGTATTAGAAACCATCCTGATTCATATTAAACCAAAAATTCAACTATTTTCACTATTCCAAATACATTAAGTTTCACTATTAAATTAATATATATAAATTTCAAAATTTTAATTTATCTACTTTTAATTCAATTCAAAATCCACTATCATCACTCTAATTCGAATAGAGTGAAAATCAACTTTAGAAATCATTTCCATTCATATTTAACTCCCGATTCACATATTTACCCAATTTCAAGTATTAAATTTACTATTCACCGGATTCATTTAATTGCTATATTTGAAATTTTAAACAATTTCACTAATTCAACCAAAATCTCCATATTCAAAATCAATTAATATTTCAAATTCAACATCTAAAATTTGATTAAACATTTAATACCAACGACCAAAATTCCGAATCGTTACAGGATGACTTAGATTTATATATGCTAAATGCTATAAAAATTTACCTTATACTATCTACACTATTATTAGCTGGTACCTTTGGTTTAAAAGGAACCAACGGATGTTTGACAGTGCAAACACTCCTCATGTTAACCTGACTTATGCAATTATTTTGTTAATTTGTAACTGGATTGCAAATCCTAGCTACAAACTAGCCAAAAATTTACTCTTTCGGGAATATCTTAAATAGGTAAAAACTCTTATCCACGTATTAAAGCTGAAAATTGGTTACAATAATGGAAGTCATAATATGGCCTTAAGTACCAACACTGTTGGTTCCTCTAATAAGGATACCTCCTTGAACACTCCACACTTACTCGATAACTAAGCCTACAAGTATATCTTTCTAGCTTTACTTATCATGCACTCATAAAACTTTTATGTATGTGTGTGTATGCACGAGACTAACATTGTTGTTTGAGTGTAGTCAGCTGGACTGGCCAGGTGATGGAGCTGTTGTGCATGGGATGTTGTTGCTGAGCTTATGTGATAGATTGCCTCAAGTTGGCCCAAGGATTCAACCCTTCACGACATCTTCACCTTTTTTCGGGGTAGAGTTTTACTTTTTCTTCTTTGTAGAGGGGTAGGTGTGAGGGTTTCGGCACCTATCAGACTTGTTGGTAGCACCACATTAAGTGTGGAATAAAAATTACACGAGTGCTCTCCTATCACTCATTTTACTCAAAAAAATTCTGCTTAAAGTTGATAAGACCGGACACAGAAAAAAATAGTTGAAATGATAGTAAAGAGCAAAGAAACTATTTTTGCATGAATTTTTGCATAATTACTACTTAAAGTTGATGAGAATAGATGTTGCCAAGAAACAGTTGAAATGGCCTTAAAGAGCAAAGAGACAAATGACAATTTTTGCTTAAGTTAAGTAAGTTGACAATACATAGCAATTTCTGTAGAAAATATATGAAAACTTTTGAAGTGATATATCATTGTGAAAAATATTGATTTTGACCCAATCAAACAAGAGGATAATATTCCTTAGAGTTGAAAGGACTAGACACTGCACAAGACATTTGAAGTAAGGTTAAAGAGCGAAGAGACAAATTACCTTTTGCAATTGATTTGAGTCTAATATTTTAACTGCTTGAAATTCTTTATATATATATATATATATGTATGTATATGTATGTATGTATGTATGTATGTATGTATGTATGTACGTGTAATGAATCACATACACTCTTTTCCCTAAAACATATCTCTCTTCTAAAAAACTACCAAAGTAATGGCAAACCCAAACAATAACAATATCACTAAGGTGAATTTTTACGATGATAATCTAGCAAATTTTAGTAAATTACTATTGCAGCCTGAAGCTCCATAGGTTCCACCATCACAACCAACTATACTTTGCACAATAGTTTGGATACCTTCTAAATTAAATCCCTTTGAACATAAACATGTTTTGTTCACAACCGATCATTCCACCTTCTATAGTAACTCAAGACCCCCATTTATAAGCTACTCCTAGTGGCAATGGGAAATTCAAGAAACCGAGAGCTTACAACAAAAGGAAACCAAAGGATCCTAAAACCAAAGATTACATTGATGCAAGAAGTGATAGTGGGAAGAGATGGAGACCGCATGACTATAAAGTGTTGACCAATGCTTGGGCTAACGCAGCCAAAGGTCCTTCGAGATGTTCTAGAGGGAGATTCTTCTATAAAGAGTGAATGAGAACTATAACCAAGATTTGAAATGCCAATCAAAGATTTCATTCGAAAGCATAAACATAAAATAGTATAATTTGAATACCAAAGATATAATAGCATAAATAGGAGATGGATTAAGAAGTGGACAATCGTTTAGAGACTTGAAAGATGATTGCCGATGATCATATTTTTCTGCATTTTAAACCATTCATTTCATATATTTTTATTTTAATAAAACAATACGGGTATTTTGTTGTGGTTTTGCATATTATAGATTTTGGAATGCAATGTTGAAATTAATTGGTTGTGGCGTCCATTGGTTCAAAAGACACGCAGCAAAGAGTACATGTCACATTTTTAAGTAATAAAATCTATCTACACTTCAATTAATTGGTTGGGTTCCGTTTAATATTCAAGCAACATAATCTATCTACACTTCAATTCATAACGTATTATTCTCAAGGAATGGATATATGGACCCGGTCAAAGAAACGTGGTCACATTTTTTAGTAGCGTGGGACCAATTATGGGGTAGCAACTCACATTTTGTTCTATTCCATTTTCAAAGCTCAATCATGTATCAATTTCAAAGCAAGGTTACGTGATTATCACTCAAAGCAATGACCATATGGCCTTATTGTTTTGCCAGCAATCGAAGCTTCGAAAAAGTCAGTACATATATTTTTGGTAGCAAGTATCATGTAGACCCGTTCATTTATGAAGAGCATGACTTGACATTTTAGGGTTGAAAATCTGTATATAGTGGATAGATAGCAACGCAGAAACTCACCTTCTCACCCCCTCATCATTCTTCATCTAGTTTAGTTTATTTTCAGCCATGTTTTTATTTTCAGACAGAATGCATAAAATTGTTAACTAGCTTTAGCAGTTTATTTATTATTATTCTTAGTTCTTTTCGATATTCATTTCAGTTATTTAGTAAATTTGGTTCATTTTATTTCAGTTGTTTACTCTGCTTATTTCTCTTTCAGCACTTTTTATTTATGCTCGAACTTACACAATAAATTTTTGTTGATTAGTTTCAGTGAAATTTGGAATTTCATATTGATTGCTCTTTACAATTTTATATTTTGATCTGCGATTCCGATTAGATTCAAAATCGATTCAGAGTATATTATTATTTTTATTATCTGTTCAAAACAATCGTCGAATTCAGTTAACACGTCTAAGCTTTAAATATGGATTTCAAATGTTTCAAAATACAATTCACTGTGTTCGACATGCGTACTACACACCTGTACGCTTGCAGAATTTATTAAATTTTTTGCTTTTCAAGTCAATAGAAAAGAAGCAACAATTGTGATAAAATATATCATGATACTTACATCACTGATTTCAAAGCTCACGAGGCATTTGAAATTCTACGTTTAAAGCACATCAGGCCACTTTCAATGAGGATTTTGTTGGTGAAGGTGATACCGAAGAATTTAATTTTAGAAATGTATCTTCAAGCCTCTCTATAGATTCATCTTTTGGCCATTCAAATGATTCTATGATGTTAGCAAATGTGAAGGGGAATGGTAGCAATCTAGTGACTCTTATAAGAATGTTATATAGTAAGGTTGTAAACTGTTCCGAAGGAATAAAATCAAGAAAGCAATCATTGTTGAGAAACAAAGAAGAAAAATGATTTGGCAGTGGCTAGTAATAAGCTAACTGCGGTCCTCAGTTATATTTCAGTTACATCTTCATCAACAAAAGAGGAACATTTAAGGCTGAAAGAGAAAAAGAAAAGACCTTGGAAGCGTAGGTTCACAAGATGCAAACAAAACTAGAGCTCTCAGAAAAAGAACTAAATAGAAATAGGCCTGTGAAAGACGTTTATGAAATGATGAAGAAGAAGGATATTTTGCAAAAGATGTTTCTCATATATCCAAGGATGTTTTGGCTAGAAAGTGTAGTATTTTAAGAGTTTAACAATAAAGGTACTGAGATGAAGAGGGAAGCTCTAAAATGTAAGGAAACTGCAATGTTGAGCATTTGTTTCTTATTTGTTTGGTTTTGTAACATCCCGTAATTTTAACAATAATTAATTAAAAGGAAATTAATTAATAAATAGTTACGTTGAAAATAGAATTTTTAAAAAAGTCATAATTTGGTTATGAAACTTGCACCGTTGGGTTCACGACGATGTTTTAATCAATTTTCATATATAAAGTTTTTACGATCGGAGTTCAAACGATAAAGTTAATAACGTTTGAATATTTTGGATCGTACATAATATATGTCATTAAGAAAATAAAATGTAATTAACGAAATAAATTAACAATAACGGTTTCTTAGGGTTTAAGTAAATACTAACACATAAATTATCTCGAATGGTTGAAAAAGGAATTAAAGCGGCGTATATTAATTAAAGAAATAATCAATGACTGGTGCCCCTAATTTGTGCCGGTTAACCGCAGTAAGGGTGCAGCGGTCGACCAGTTGGCACGTCGATTAAGAAATTTGATGTGGTCGAATGGCTTGGATTTAAATAATTTAATCTAATGGATGACACTGATTCAAACCCCTTTAAATACGAGCCTAACCCATCATTTTTCTTCTTATATTTTCTAAGGCGATGGCGAAGCTATGTCATTTTCTCTCCTTCGAAAATTCTTCATTCTAAAAAAATTTATAGGTTATATACATATATACTAGTGAAGGATAGTAGAAGATAATTAAAAAAGAAAAATAGGGTTGAATCAAATCGAATCCAAGGTAAATTGTAAATTCAGATCTGAATTTAAATTAAATCCAAATTTCTTCTCAGACCTAGATTTCTTACAGATACATACATACATACATACATACATACATATACATATATATATATATATATGCCTGTGGTATATGTAATCAAAATGGGAGAATAAGGGGACTCAAACAGGAGTAATATGGATTAAATCTATATGTTTGGAAAGCTAAAAAGATAAGTGAGAAATACATCTAAATTAATAATTTTAAATCTATATGGTATATGGATTAAATCTATATGTTTGGTAACCTTCTTTCTTCTAAATTAAGCACTGATCTCAATGATACTCATATTCAGTTGCATGATGATCCCAATAATATAATGCTTTCAGATAAAGTACACGAGCTTACTAAAAAATTGAAATTAGCTATAAAATCTGAGCTTCTTATGCTCCGTGAAAAAAATAAACAAAACTGGGATATAGGAGGAGATAAAAATACTAAAACTTTTCATAATTCATTGAAACTCAAAAAGACTTCTGCCTTAATCCACATGATTAAGGATATGCATGGGTTTGAAGTGAACACACATTCTAGTATAAAGCACTCCTTTCTTAATTATTATAAACAACTTTTTGATCATTCTGACTCTGTTACTAATTTACATATCCTAAATGAATTGTCCCTTAATACTATCTCTAATGAACAAGCAGGTAATTTAATTAAGCTTATTACTCCAGAAGAAATACAAGGTACTATTTTGAAAATGAAATCCACTAGTTCTCCTGGCCCTGATGGCTTTTCTGCTATGTTTTTTCAAAAATGCTGGCACATTGTAAAACATGATTTTTGAAAAGCTATTCAACACTTTTTCAAAACTAACACCTTACTGAAGGGTATAAATCATACTAAATTAGCTCTTATCCCTAAGGTTAACCTTCCCCAATCAGTTACAGAATTCAGGCCCATTGCTTGTTGCAATGTCATTTACAAATGTATTGCTAAAATTATCTCAACTCGCATGAAAAATTGCCTGACTGATTTAATCTCTCCTAATCAAAATGGTTTCATAGCTAGGAGATCTATTATTGATAACATTTTACTTTCTCAAGAACTTATTAAAGGTTACAGTAGGAAAAACATCTCCCCTAGATGCTTCCTGAAGTTAGACATTCATAAAGCTTATGACTCTGTTAGATGGGAGGCTATCATTTCAATTATGTCCAGAATGAACTTTCCCCTGCCTTTTTTAGCCTGGATATACACTTGCATTCCTACGGTTTATGTATCATTATCTCTCAATGGTGAATCTTTTGGCTATTTCAAAACCCAAAAAGGTATTAGGCAAGGGGATCCTATTTCTTCATCTCTATTTATCTTAGTTATGGAAGTTCTTACATACTTGATTAGTTTAGAATGCAAAAATAAAAATATTGATTTTCATCCTAAGTGTCAGAAACATCAAATATCCTCTTTAATGTTTGCTGATGACCTATTGCTCTTTACTAAACCAAATATTAAATCCATCTCCAGTGTGTTCTCCACTCTTTAAAAATTCAATCAGATGACAGGACTCCACATAAATAAAAGTAAATCACATATAAATATTGCTGGGGTTACTGAAAACAATTGCCAGAGTATTCTTCTGCTATCTGGTCTTCAGGTCATGGATAGTAATGCCATGTACCTTGGTGCACCTATGTGTAAGTCTAGAATATCCAACGTGCAATGCCTTCCCTTATACGAAAAAATTATAATTAGACTTAAAAATTATAATGGTAACAATCTATCACAAGCTGGCCGGCTTGTGATCATAAAAAGTATTGCCACTTCTATGTGTGCATACTATTTTAGGCTTTTCATCATTCCAGCAAAGCTTATTAACATGTTAAATCGGGCATTTAATCATTTCCTGTGGCATGGTAATATTTACTCCACTAAACTCATATCAACTGCTTATAAGAAGGTTATATTTCCTTTTAATAGGGGTGGTCTAGGTATTATTAATCTTAAATTATGGAACATTGCCACTGCTTCTCATCACGTTGACAGATTGCTTAGTAATAATATGGGGTTGTGGGAGGTCTGGAATAGACAATTCAACCTTAAAGGTGGCAATTTTTGGACTATGGATGTTAACAAAGATGCTAGCTTCCTTTGGAAAAGACTTATGGACAATAGAAGACATTACTTATCGATGTTACAATGCAGCACTAGCAATTCCTTTTGGTATTCCCCTTGGCGTGCTCCGGGTATGATCCTTTCTCACTTGATTGGTTATAATCTCATTTCAAACTCTGGTATACCACAAAATGCTAATGCTAATTCCTTTATTGTCAATGAGAATCTCCATTTGCCTCAAGTCAGTTCCCCCATGTTGAACAACCTCTAGTCTTCTATTACTGCTGCATTTAAGTATGTGGATCAACCCAAGCTTCGATGGAAAGACAAGCACCACAGCATTTCTTTGGTTTACAAAGCCATCGTTCAAAATTATCACACATCTCCTTTTCCTTGGCATGCTCGAATATGGAAGTCTGGATCGAAACCTAAGCACAACCTTCTACTCTGGAAATGCCTGATGAATGCCTTACATACACAGGATAATCTTGTTAAAAGGCAATTTATCGATCACTCTGTGTGCATCCTATGTAATCGCGCCTCGGAAAATGTTGGCCACTTGTTTTTCAGCTGCCTATTTTCCTACCAGCTTTGGAAATGGGTTCTTCACCTAATTAATGAGAGGCCTCCGTTCAGAGACTTCAATCTAGAATGGGTTCGTATCTTTCAACAAACCATATGGAAAACCCTATCTACAACTCGCCTTCTCCGATATCTTAAGCTTACGATAGCGGCGATTTGGGAGGAAAGAAATATGCGCAGATTTACGCGGTCATCGTCTACTATTTCTGCTCTTATTTTTAAAATTTTGTTGCGATGATGTCGCGGTATTTTGTTTGGTTGTGGGGTTGTCACTATTCCTCCATTTGTTTGCTTAGTAGTATCTAAACTATGTATTTTGATTTAGTTTAATAAATAGTGGACTGTCCACTTAAAAAACAGGCTGGCCTTGCCAAAAAAAAAGAATTGTAAACATGATCATGATAATGGGTTAAGGGAAAAATTAATGTATATGCAATAGAGATAAGATAGAAATCGAATAATAAATGACAAAAAGGTAGGCAAGTCATAGAATGAATAACGGCAAGTAACAATATAAATAAAAAGGTAATGGAAAGTCCACTAAATAAGAAAGGACGGTAAAAGTTGAAAAGAATAGAAATAAAAGTTCAATAATGAAAAAATGAAGCAAATAAGAAAAGATATTTGGATCTTTTAATGGAAGCGATAAATGAAAATAAATCGATATAAATGGAATAAAACGTAAATGCATGAAAAGGTAAAAAAATATTATTAACGGTTGAACATTGAAGGCATAGTAATTAAACAAGTATGAACACACACACACACACACACACACACACACACACACACACACACACGGAGAGCCTCAAGTATGCGTTTATGAGAATGTGAATTATCAAACTTTGCTAATAACTTAGATCAAATAAGAATGACATAATCATTAAAATGGATTGGAATGTGATGTCAATATTGCTACACAACATAAGTCTTCCTACCGCAAGGGGCTACCAGTAGTTGTGTATACATTGTACTGATGTGGGACATATCCAACCTTTAGACCCATGGAGTTATATACATTCGCGTATAGGTGAGGGATACCCAAGTAGGTAGGTTCACCTCGATCGAAGTGTTAGAGGAGAAGTAGAGTCAACTTCAACCTTTCAGGGGGTTATTACGTAACAAGTGGGTACTACCTTGATTGTGTAGGCAATCTAATGAGACGGCGAGTAAGGCTCGACACTAAGTCAGTATGTGTATGGTACCATATTTGGGAGTAGGAGCTGTACATAGGTCGAGAACGTCATCAACCCTGAGTGATCAGCAGAAAAATAAGCGTTATGCCTAAACGACTAACCTTCTACTAGTTTAGATCACGTTTAGGTTATACACCACCATAATTGTTTGCTAGTTTGTCTGTTAGTAGAAAGGCCAGATAACTCTTTAGAGGCAAGGTTGTAACATTCTCTATCTAGAAGCCCAAAGCTAAGTGCTATAGATGCTGCAGTCATCCATAGTATTAAATTTCGACGACTAAATATGGCTATGTTTATGGTATCCATATTATCAGAAGCACTTGAACATAAAACAAAATCATATATTTCAAAAAAATATCATTTTATTCGTTACATTTCCAAAACATGTTCCATATTCAGGTTACATAATCCCATCGCTTTCTCAGGTTCAGATAAACTATAGTTATCACAATACTATGCTAAGAGTGACATATGATGATGCCCTCTTGGTTGACCAGAGTACTTGTAACATCCCGCCTTTTCGCACACTTTAAACCGACACACGTGCCAATTCAAAGCATACGCAAGGGCGGATTGTTATGGGGTAAATAAGAAAAATAGAGAAGAAATAAAAACAAAACAGAATCTCACAGCGGAAGGATAAAATATAATAATAAATATACAGTTCAAAACAGTTTACAAACACTTGATTTGCTTTATACAATAAATATCAGAGTTACACATACCAATACAATCAATGCAGCGGAACAGTATGAGTGTGGTGCAATACTATATATAATAATAATACGACTCCTTCGTCTTCGTCCTTCAAAGCTAAAGTCTTCGATCCTGAAACGCTCGGACTGACCCGAGCGAATTTGAAAAGACCAAAACATTCGAGTCAGACTAAAAGATCTTATATGAGTTAAATTAACAGAAATAAATATGAGTACAGTAACTCAAGAGATGTTCGGGATTTACATCTCCTAAGGATCCGTTAAACTATTTACTATGTAGTATATTGCGCTATTATAATAGTGTCTATTCATAAAATAAACTTACTTTTAAATAGCGTTAAGGCTTTACATTTTCCACCTTAACACGTAAAATGCCAATAGTCTATACAGTACCGTAATACCTCCTGATCGGGAGGCTACCAGAGGATACTCCATAGGTACGACACAAATAGAAACTCGTAGTAAAGGCTCGTTATGGTAGGTGACATGGCACAACTAGGCAATGCCAGGGTAGATATACCAATTGCTATCCAGGCTGGTGGAAACGCGTAGCCGCAGTTACCGCCCACCTCGGACTAACTCCCTAAAATCAAAATATAGAAGTGGCCACTGAATCAATCCAAGTCAAAGTATAATATCGAAGAGGAGGGTCCGATCAGAGGAATGACCTCATTGGCCTGAGAATCGCTCCTGTTTTAGCCACCTTATACCAACTCACGGGAGTCGGGTCCACGTATTTACCTTACAGGAAACGTCGCCACCACCTACTTCATTCTGGAATCTCCACCGCGTACACGGTTAGTCAAAGTGGTTTTCGGTATCGACAGAGAGTATGTCCATATCCGATCCCGGTCACTTTGCCAACCCATCGTTACTATAACACCGCGGTCATTTAAAAATAGGTTATACTTTAAAAATCAGAATAAACATTCCATTTCATGACCATGAATACGATATCATTTCAAAACCCAAAACCATATTTTATCACTTATCCCAAATATAATTCTTTTCCAAAATCATAATGCTTTAACTTCATAACGTCTGAAAATCAAATATTTTCAAAGCATAATATTTTGAAAATCATAATTTAAAACCATAACTTCTAAAAACTTGAATGGTTTGGACATTCAACGGTGTATGAATTAAATGGTTTAACTTAAATGTTACTTTGTAAAGAAAATAGTTCTCATGGCTTTACAAATACATTTCTTTATTAAAGTCTAAACCAAAATTTATATTATCTCTCTCAAGTTCCAAAACCACTTCAATTTATTTATATATACGTATATCCATTTTGAGTATCAATATTTCAAACTAAAGTCGGATTTTATGCTTTCAACAAATCAATTGTTCTATTAATTAGTCTTGAATATTCATATAAAATCCATAAATAATAAGACTTCAATTTCTAGTAATAAAATATATATATTTTTCTCAATTCAAATTATACTAGAATATTCATTTCAATTTATTTTGGGAAAAATCCAATTATAAATATCATATCTTAAAATTTCCAAACTTAACATTTAAACATATGATATAAATTATTAAACTCCATTTTCTTAATTTTCTTCCATTTTTAATAAAGATTTTTATACACCTTTTAATTTCAAAATTTTCAACTTCATATGTATATATATATGGAAGAAAAATATTTATACAACATAAAATTTAAGATTATTATAAACCGTATTCCATCCAAACCATAGAAATCACATTAAAATATTTATATATAGACCGCGGTGCCTGTATATAATTTTCTATCCTATGGTCAAGTGATATGGATATTTATCATTTCAATCCGCAATTTAAAAGATATAAAATTTTGCGGTTGTATATCATTTCAAACCACAATCCCGAATGAAAGGAAATATGCATGATACTTTGCAATTTAATGATATACAATAAAACATCCATCAACATCACCCATCATCCAATCACAATCATCAAGCAATATCAATCAATAACAATTTATATTTGATAATATATAACAGGTAATAACTGGCAATTTTATTCAGATTAAATTTAACAACTATTAATCTAACAGTTTATATTCAGTAATAATCTATATAACTGTTAACTAGCAGTTTATAGGCAAACAAATAAATTCTAACTATCAATTAATACGCAATAAATAAATTAAATTAACAGTTAAATTTAATAAATGCAATTCAACAAATATGAGTGAAATAAACATGCCAAATACTCATAAATAAATTTCTATTCATTTTTAAAATTAACTTAACAAACATAAAAGCTTCTAGTAGTTGTGAGTGGGTTAAAACACTCACCTTTTGAATTTAAATCGAATTTAAACCCGATTTAAACCCAAAAATTCACCCGTCTCAGAATTCGTCCAAACCAGCGTCATCAGATCCGAAATTAAATTTCGATCCTAACAAAAAAAATCTCGTGTCAATCGGATAACGTATGCGAGAGTTATGCGATTAAATGCAGGTTGAAATCAATTAAAATAAATAATCAAAATGACACACATTCCACCTACCTAATAATTTCATCCACGTAAGCACGTTAACTCCTCTCCTTCCCCACAGTGAAACACGCTTGACCGAGCTCCCAGGCAACCCATTCGCACGCAATAGTTTGACCCACATCTTTGACCATGCCCCAGCGCCGCCTCAGGCCGCCATCGCCACGCCGACCACCACCGTTGACATCCCCTTGCCGAGCCGCACCTACACCCTTTGACCGGCCTCCCCGGGTGACGTGCGCCGCCGCCTTGCACCCATAGCCGAAAACCCTAATCCAATTAAAGTCGTCGATTCAACCATCGAAACGCCAAACAAAATACATAGATGCGCTCCCCATCGTTCATACTACAATACCCAGAAACAGAATTTCGATCAGACGAAGTTTGCGACGACGATGATGAAAGGTCACGGACTGTTTGAATTTATTCTGGGTAAACGATAACTCCAATTGAAAAACGAATCACACCAGCACATTACGGACATCGAGAACTATGATATATATTTTTTCGGGATTTTTAGGAGGACTTTAATTTTTCACTTTGTTTTTGAACTGACTGGATCTAGGGTTAGCCCCATTGAAGAAGAAGAGAAGCTTGAAGAAGATGAATGTACAGCAAATAGACAATAGGGTGAAGCTAGGGTTTATGATCGCATATATAGACAAATAGAAGAAGGCTAGGTTGGTACGGATAACGAACGCGCTAAACGGTAGTTGGCCCAAAAAGCCCGTTCTGACCCCGGAACGAAATTTGTCAAACCCATATATCCAGATAGGTATTTTAAAATATTCTGAACGCAATGGAAAAGGTTTCACGTCCAAATTTGATCGTATGAAGAAGTTATGCTGAAAACAAGATTTCCAAATTGATTTCAAATTGATTTTAATAAAATTGATTTTCAAGGCGTTTCGCGTCCGTACGATCAAACGACAGGTCCGATTGATACGAAACTTGAAACCCTATAATAATTCACTGATACGGATCCGATGAAACTGGTTTCATCGAAATCTGAGTCCGTGACCAAAATGGCTATTTTCAATATTCATTAAATAAATTAAATAAATTATAAAAATCCAATTTTTACATCTAAATTCAAAAATTGACCAAATTTTCTCCCTTTAAATTTTCTTAATTATTTACTCCAATTCTAAACAATTCAAGTGTCAATACATAGTTGTTCTATTCATCAATTTAGATGTTAATCCTTACTTAAAGGTTAAATTCCAATTTTTAATAAATTCAACATTATACGTTTGATTAAATTTATTAAATTCACTTTCTTTCTATTATTCAAAGTTATTGATATCAATTTAATGAAACTAACATTGGCTCAATATCTATACATTAAAAATCTCAATTCTAAACTTAGATCTCAACATATGAAATAGTTAAATAATAAATTCCATCTAAATCTACATCTTCCTACTATCTAAATATTTAGAAAAATTACTTACCACTTTTTATTGTAAATTTCTAAACTAGTAGATTTGTGTCATTTCTAGCCCTCTGGATATTTTAAATTAACTAAAAGCAAATTTACATATAATTTTCATCGTTAATTATTTTAGTGAATAAATCTTCAAAGGTTACTGCCATTAATCCCATTAATTGCAATAAATTCTAATAAATTTGACTTTATTGGATTTCAACTCAAAATAAATCAATTATTCCCCACTACAAAGTTACCGTTTTTATATATAAATCACTACAGTAATACTTCCAAATGTTCATCTTTTGTTTGCATAAATTACTGTATTCAATTGAATTGTAATATTGTTAACTTACACATAAATAAAACTTGACAACTAATAGAATAAATAACTTACAAAATTTGTTGTCATAAATATATTTTATAAGTCTACACTTAATTATTATCTTACAATACGTTTTTACGTTACTATACATTTATACACTCTTTCGTTACTATATTAATAATTTATAAAGTAATGTTCATTCTTAATAACTATATAATAACTATTCAACATATACTAGAACTCTATTCCCAAATACATTCATTTATATTTTATTTCCTTAAAGTTCTCCTTTATTGACTAGACACATTAACAACCAAAATGATAAATTTAGATTCATTTACATATATTAGATAAATGGGTAAACTTTTGTAATTATCCTATATATGAAAATATTTTTATGCATAAATTTCCACTTACTTGCTATGCATTCATTTATAAATTTACTAATTGCCTTAGTCAGCTTATTCCCTATTTACTACCAAATTTCTCACCTACTTATAGTTTATCAATACATACAATTACATAGGCAAAACAATTTTATTACTATTTTAAGTCCATTTATTATTGACAACATTCATTAAATTTACTTATCAACACCTATTGCATTGATTTATTCAACGGTCACTTTTAATTAGTTACTACCTATTTTACAATCTAATGTAAATCTTCCACTATTGATTCTTATATTAATAAATCTCATTCTAGGTAATATTTTTATTTATAATTGCAAATTCAAAACTTATATTGCTTCCTTATATTTATCTTACACAAAGTGTGCAAATTCACATTATTCAAATCTATTTCTATATAACTATTAAATTGTTAACATACATTCAATTCCAAATTTTATAGAAAATATATTATCTAAAAACCTTTCTATTCTAAATAACTTTATTCAATGTTAACATTCACCAAATACAATTTACTTCCATAAATATGGTTGCACTTAAATTCAGTTATTATTTCATAAATATTATTTTAATCAACTAATTATGAGTTATAACCACAAACACAAATTTTCGTTATTCTACCTATTTCTATATAAACATTTCAATCTGTTAATCTTTAATCTCAGTTACTATATCCAACCCCTACATTTATTCTAAATTAGATTAGAAATATATTAATTTAATTTATTTAATATCATCAAATTTACCGGGTCGTTACAATCTCCCCCACTCAAAACTTTTCGTCCCCGAAAAGGAAAAAGAAGGGAGAAGGAAGAATAAAACAGTGCATCTTATTTCAAATATTAACTTATAACAATAATTTACTAAATTTATTTTCTTAAATAAAATATACATGTTTATAATCATTATATTCTTTTATACTTAAATTATTAAAGTTGGGAAAATATTTTCAACAAAATTTCTAAGTCCAAAATTTACGGAAAATTTTGGCAGAGTCTCCTTTGTACGGAGAGACTCTGGAGAAAATATAATATCAAAATATAACAAATATATTACAAATATTCCAAAATATTATATCCCAACACGGGAAACTATATAAAATACGTTATAAACGAAATCCGAAAACGTACCTATTTGTCGGGCAATATACGCTTATTATTTTGGAACCAAAAGCAGTAGCAGTTGCTTCCATCACCTGTATTCACTTATATAATCTAAAAGGTTAAATATTTATTTTAAAGTGAACTATTCAAGTGGATTCAATCATTAATCAACCAAACAATTCAACAACCATCAACCTTACAAACAACATACATACACAAACAAAGCAACCATTTAATCCATCAAACAAATAGTTATTTGGGTTCAAACTTGAAATTTGTATAAAATGAAATTAACTATCAAGTGCATCCTTTACTCAACAGTCTTAGATGGAACATAGATAGATTATTTATTCATCCCACAACTTCAAATTCCTTACCCAACAACATAAATCAAACAATAACAATTCAAACCAACAACTAAATTAACTTATTATACATTTATTTCATGCTTCAGTGGTTTGATTCACTTATGGAGGGATTTCTTTATTTCTTACAATCTTCATTTTCCATTTATTACAAAATTCACTATATTTGAATTCCAATTTATTGACTAAAGTTTATATCATCTATTTATACTACTTACCTTTACTTATAACTTAAGTTATACAATTAATTCTCATTAATAACAGTAAATTTATTGAATACCTTAATCACCTCAAGCTTCACTTGTAAGATTTCCCTTTACATTTTCTTACTAACATTGCAACTTTTTATTATATGGTAAGTTATGTATGTTTTAAGAATGTAAGTGAAAATTTACAAGTTTCTTCTCAATTCCTTTAATTAATATATATTTGTTTTATAAATTACAATTTCAACTTACCTTTAATTTCATTCATTTATTTAAGGTTGAAGTTTCTATTATATTTAACAGTAGTAACAATTTAATTACCCACTTTCCATTATATTTAATTGCAGTAACCCTTTAATTACACTTAAATTATTAACCTTAAAATCTCCATTATTATAAATAAAGGATTTTATTAATTTATTACTTAGGGTTTGCAGTCATTTATTTATTATTCCTACTTTTTATTTTATTCAACTAGTAGCATTAGACTCATACTAAATATTATAACCCTACACATCAATCCTTATTTATTTAAGAATTTCATTTAATTTTCTTAAGTTCATATCACCTATTAATGATACTTAACTTTAATTATGGTAAAATTTCAATTATACTTAAGTTATACCATTTAATTCTTATTTAATCAGCAATTTATTGAATACTTCACTATTTCCAAAATTTCTACTTGCATAACATTCGATTCCAATCCTTATTTAACATTTCAACTTTTCATATCTGGTAAGTTATATATGTTAAAGAAAAATGCAATTGAACTTATACAAGTTTTATTTCATCTTTTAATTAAATTTAATGTTCAACAATATTACCTTTTGTCTCATGTGTTGAAAATTTCAAATTTCCTTTAATTCCCACTTATAACCTTGCATTAAATTCTCCTACCTAAATTAGAGGTTTCAATTCACCATTACTTACCTCTTATTTCACTAGAATGATTTAAACAGTTAATTAATGGAAATTTAAGAATTAAATACCGGGTTAAATTTCAAATTATTTTAAAAATAATAGATAAATAATTTCTTACACTTATATATCTCTAATTATATTTAAAACAATTAAATTTTTAGATAATTTCAAAATAAATATGCAGTAGAATTACCACAGTAGCCCTTTCCCCTTCGAAACTCGAAAATGAAAGTCGATGATGCGGCCGCCATCACCGAAATTATTTTCCAACGACAGAGAGAAAAGTACAAAATTTATTTTCTCCAAAATCTTCTTTCAAACAATTCTTCCGAATTATACTAAATATTTGTATTAGAAAATACTTATAAACCAAATCATTATATTTCATAAATCCCTTGAAAACAAATTTTCAAAATCCCGGACTTAAGTTCTAAAATTTCCAATTTGATTCATTGTAATTTCAACTTAGCTTCAATTATTATGAATATTTTTATTACCTACATCCAATCTATAGCAACCAAATATATATCTTTATAAAAATATTTTTATATATAGAAAATATAATTGGCAAAATTATTTCATTCAACTATATTAAAACAAATATTATGTCGGTCCGTCCTATTAAGTGTTTAGAAACCCCTATTGATGTCACAGCGTCCCATGCATCAACCAAAATTTATAAATACAAAACGGAACAAAGCAACACAATATCAAAACCTTTTTATAACACTAACAAGTACGCTCTCTCATATATATACACTCAGCGACTCCCATAGGGTATTACTACCCTATTAACAAAGAGTCAAACCCCACAAAGCCAAGGTTTATCGCTAAACCAAAGCTCTGATACCAACTGTAACATCCCGCCTTTTCGCACACTTTAAACCGACACACGTGCCAATTCAAAGCATACGCAAGGGCGGATTGTTATGAGGTAAATAAGAAAAACAGAGAAGAAATAAAAACAAAACAGAATCTCACAGCGGAAGGATAAAATATAATAATAAATATACAGTTCAAAACAGTTTACAAACACTTGATTTGCTTTATACAATAAATATCAGAGTTACACATACCAATACAATCAATGCAGCGGAACAGTATGAGTGTGGTGCAATACTATATATAATAATAATACGACTCCTTCGTCTTCGTCCTTCAAAGCTAAAGTCTTCGATCCTGAAACGCTCGGACTGACCCGAGCGAATTTGAAAAGACAAAAACACTCGAGTCAGACTAAAAGATCTTATGTGAGTTAAATTAACAGAAATAAATATGAGTACAGTAACTCAAGAGATGTTCGGGATTTACATCTCCTAAGGATCCGTTAAACTATTTACTATGTAGTATATTGCGCTATTATAATAGTGTCTATTCATAAAATAAACTTACTTTTAAATAGCGTTAAGGCTTTACATTTTCCACCTTAACACGTAAAATGCCAATAGTCTATACAGTACCGTAATACCTCCTGATCGGGAGGCTACCAGAGGATACTCCATAGGTACGACACAAATAGAAACTCGTAGTAAAGGCTCGGTATGGTAGGTGACACGGCACAACTAGGCAATGCCAGGGTAGATATACCAATTGCTATCCAGGCTGGTGGAAACGCATAGCCGCAGTTACCGCCCACCTCGGACTAACTCCCCAAAATCAAAATATAGAAGTGGCCACTGAATCAATCCAAGTCAAAGTATAATATCGAAGAGGAGGGTCCGATCAGAGGAATGACCTCATTGGCCTGAGAATCGCTCCTGTTTTAGCCACCTTATGCCAACTCACGGGAGTCGGGTCCACGTATTTACCTTACAGGAAACGTCGCCACCACCTACTTCATTCTGGAATCTCCACCGCGTACACGGTTAGTCAAAGTGGTTTTCGGTATCGACAGAGAGTATGTCCATATCCGATCTCGGTCTCTTTGCCAACCGATCGTTATTATAACACCGCGGTCATTTAAAAATAGGTTATACTTTAAAAATCAGAATAAACATTCCATTTCATAACCATGAATACGATATCATTTCAAAACCCAAAACCATATTTTATCACTTATCCCAAATATAATTCTTTTCCAAAATCATAATGCTTTAACTTCATAACGTCTGAAAATCAAATATTTTCAAAGCATAATATTTTGAAAATCATAATTTAAAACCATAACTTCTAAAAACTTGAATGGTTTGGACATTCAACGGTGTATGAATTAAATGGTTTAACTTAAATGTTACTTTGTAAAGAAAATAGTTCTCATGGCTTTACAAATACATTTCTTTATTAAAGTCTAAACCAAAATTTATATTATCTCTCTCAAGTTCCAAAACCACTTCAATTTATTTATATATACGTATATCCATTTTGAGTATCAATATTTCAAACTAAAGTCGGATTTTATGCTTTCAACAAATCAATTGTTCTATTAATTAGTCTTGAATATTCATATAAAATCCATAAATAATAAGACTTCAATTTCTAGTAATAAAATATATATATTTTTCTCAATTCAAATTATACTAGAATATTCATTTCAATTTATTTTGGGAAAAATCCAATTATAAATATCATATCTTAAAATTTCCAAACTTAACATTTAAACATATGATATAAATTATTAAACTCCATTTTCTTAATTTTCTTCCATTTTTAATAAAGATTTTTATACACCTTTTAATTTCAAAATTTTCAACTTCATATGTATATATATATGGAAGAAAAATATTTATACAATATAAAATTTAAGATTATTATAAACCGTATTCCATCCAAACCATAGAAATCACATTAAAATAGTTATATATAGACCGCGGTGCCTGTATATAATTTTCTATCCTATGGTCAAGTGATACGGATATTTATCATTTCAATCCGCAATTTAAAAGATATAAAATTTTGCGGTTGTATATCATTTCAAACCACAATCCCGAATGAAAGGAAATATGCATGGTAATTTGCAATTTAATGATATACAATAAAACATCCATCAACATCACCCATCATCCAATCACAATCATCAAGCAATATCAATCAATAACAATTTATATTTGATAATATATAACAGGTAATAACTGGCAATTTTATTCAGATTAAATTTAACAACTATTAATCTAACAGTTTATATTCAGTAATAATCTATATAACTGTTAACTAGCAGTTTATAGGCAAACAAATAAATTCTAACTATCAATTAATACGCAATAAATAAATTAAATTAACAGTTAAATTTAATAAATGCAATTCAACAAATATGAGTGAAATAAACATGCCAAATACTCATAAATAAATTTCTATTCATTTTTAAAATTAACTTAACAAACATAAAAGCTTCTAGTAGTTGTGAGTGGGTTAAAACACTCACCTTTTGAATTTAAATCGAATTTAAACCCGATTTAAACCCAAAAATTCGCCCGTCTCAGAATTCGTCCAAACCAGCGTCATCAGATCCGAAATTAAATTTCGATCCTAACAAAAAAAATCTCGTGTCAATCGGATAACGTATGCGAGAGTTATGCGATTAAATGCAGGTTGAAATCAATTAAAATAAATAATCAAAATGACACACATTCCACCTACCTAATAATTTCATCCACGTAAGCACGTTAACTCCTCTCCTTCCCCACAGTGAAACGCGCTTGACCGAGCTCCCAGGCAACCCATTCGCACGCAATAGTTTGACCCCCATCTTTGACCACGCCCCAGCGCCGCCTCAGGCCGCCATCGCCACGCCGACCACCACCGTTGACATCCCCTTGCCGAGCCGCACCTACACCCTTTGACCGGCCTCCCCAGGTGACGTGCGCCGCCGCCTTGCACCCATAGCCGAAAACCCTAATCCAATTAAAGCCGTCGATCCAACCATCGAAACGCCAAACAAAATACATAGATGCGCTCCCCATCGTTCATACTACAATACCCAGAAACAGAATTTCGATCAGACGAAGTTTGCGACGACGATGATGAAAGGTCACGGACTGTTTGAATTTATTCTAGGTAAACGATAACTCCAATTGAAAAACGAATCACACCAGCACATTACGGACATCGAGAACTATGATATATATTTTTTCGGGATTTTTAGGAGGACTTTAATTTTTCACTTTGTTTTTGAACTGACTGGATCTAGGGTTAGCCCCATTGAAGAAGAAGAGAAGGTTGAAGAAGATGAATGTACAGCAAATAGACAATAGGGTGAAGCTAGGGTTTATGATCGCATATATAGACAAATAGAAGAAGGCTAGGTTGGTACGGATAACGAACGCGTTAAACGGTAGTTGGCCCAAAAAGCCCGTTCTGACCCCGGAACGAAATTTGTCAAACCCATATATCCAGATAGGTATTTTAAAATATTCTGAACGCGATGGAAAAAGTTTCACGTCCAAATTTGATCGTATGAAGAAGTTATGCTGAAAACAAGATTTCCAAATTGATTTCAAATTGATTTTAATAAAATTGATTTTCAAGGCATTTCGCGTCCGTACGATCAAACGACAGGTCCGATTGATACGAAACTTGAAACCCTATAATAATTCACCGATACGGGTCCGATGAAACTGGTTTCATCGAAATCTGAGTCCGTGACCAAAATGGCTATTTTCAATATTCATTAAATAAATTAAATAAATTATAAGAATCCAATTTTTACATCTAAATTCAAAAATTGACCAAATTTTCTCCCTTTAAATTTTCTTAATTATTTACTCCAATTCTAAACAATTCAAGTGTCAATACATAGTTGTTCTATTCATCAATTTAGATGTTAATCCTTACTTAAAAGTTAAATTCCAATTTTTAATAAATTCAACATTATACGTTTGATTAAATTTATTAAATTCACTTTCTTTCTATTATTCAAAGTTATTGATGTCAATTTAATGAAACTAACATTGGCTCAATATCTATACATTAAAAATCTCAATTCTAAACTTAGATCTCAACATATGAAATAGTTAAATAATAAATTCCATCTAAATCTACATCTTCCTACTATCTAAATATTTAGAAAAATTACTTACCACTTTTTATTGTAAATTTCTAAACTAGTAGATTTGTGTCATTTCTAGCCCTCTGAATATTTTAAATTAACTAAAAGCAAATTTACATATAATTTCCATCGTTAATTATTTTAGTGAATAAATCTTCAAAGGTTACTGCCATTAATCCCATTAATTGCAATAAATTCTAATAAATTTGACTTTATTGGATTTCAACTCAAAATAAATCAATTATTCCCCACTACAAAGTTACCGTTTTTATATATAAATCACTACAGTAATACTTCCAAATGTTCATCTTTTGTTTGCATAAATTACTGTATTCAATTGAATTGTAATATTGTTAACTTACACATAAATAAAACTAAACAACTAATAGAATAAATAACTTACAAAATTTGTTGTCATAAATATATTTTATAAGTCTACACTTAATTATTATCTTACAATACGTTTTTACGTTACTATACATTTATACACTCTTCCGTTACTATATTAATAATTTATAAAGTAACGTTCATTCTTAATAACTATATAATAACTATTCAACATATACTAGAACTCTATTCCCAAATACATTCATTTATATTTTATTTCCTTAAAGTTCTCCTTTATTGACTAGACACATTAACAACCAAAATGATAAATTTAGATTCATTTACATATATTAGATAAATGGGTAAACTTTTGTAATTATCCTATATATGAAAATATTTTTATGCATAAATTTCCACTTACTTGCTATGCATTCATTTATAAATTTACTAATTGCCTTAGTCAGCTTATTCCCTATTTACTACCAAATTTCTCACCTACTTATAGTTTATCAATACATACAATTACATAGGCAAAACAATTTTATTACTATTTTAAGTCCATTTATTATTGACAACATTCATTAAATTTACTTATCAACACCTATTGCATTGATTTATTCAACGGTCACTTTTAATTAGTTACTACCCATTTTACAATCTTATGTAAATCTTCCACTATTGATTCTTATATTAATAAATCTCATTCTAGGTAATATTTTTATTAATAATTGCAAATTCAACACTTATATTGCTTCCTTATATTTATCTTACACAAAGTGTGCAAATTCACATTATTCAAATCTATTTCTATGTAACTATTAAATTGTTAACATACATTCAATTCCAAATTTTATAGAAAATATATTATCTAAAAACCTTTCTATTCTAAATAACTTTATTCAATGTTAACATTCACCAAATACAATTTACTTCCATAAATATGGTTGCACTTAAATTCAATTATTATTTCATAAATATTATTTTAATCAACTAATTATGACTTATAACCACAAACACAAATTTTCGTTATTCTACCTATTTCTATATAAACATTTCAATCTGTTAATCTTTAATCTCAGTTACTATATCCAACCCCTACATTTATTCTAAATTAGATTAGAAACATATTAATTTAATTTATTTAATATCATCAAATTTACCGGGTCGTTACAGTACTATATATACAATACAGCGGAATCAATCAAAAATATATCAGCAGCTGCTAATTAGCTATCCATCAATCACCTGCTCGTCTCCGAAAGCTTTATTCGCCAACCTAATAAAACCTGTAAACCTCAACCCTTAGCCAACTCAAATCAATTTTGAGCACCCAAGAGTTTAAGGAAAATAAACTTTGAGTAAAACATAAAGCCTGGTGTGAATAATACTAAACATCTCGGTTATCTGATATTAAGTGAGACCACGCTGCTTAGCGGAAAGGGTTTCCCCTTACTAATATCATTTAAAACATATCTTTTGCAAATTAATCCAACAACAAAAAGTGGTTAAATATGTAAAACAATACCATGTATATGTACAAATCAGATAACATATGGACTATCTGTCCATGCACTGTAGTTTTTTTTTGACTAACTACTAACCCAGTTATCGAATGGACTATCTGTCCAACGATGAAGTTTAGTTTGGCTAACTACTAACCCTGGCTCACTCGGGTCTACCAAAAAACATAAAATCTAACAACTGTTAGATCTCCTCTTCTAGATGGTCTATCTCTAACTTACTTCTTCAAGGGTCTTCTGATCCTAATGGTTTTGCGGGCTTACCAATAACCTTTTCCTTCTCTGCACATAAATTCCCTTATGTGTAACCATCATTTAATTTTATCTGACTAAGCCCTACACACTAGAATTTGGACTAAAATTAGCTTGGGGCAAAAGCTAACCTATAGGGCACGACCATACACCAGTCCCATCTGGTCTTCTATATTTGAGTCATTTTTTCTTGAGGTTAACTATCCTTTAAACTTTTCCTTGAAAACTTTTTCAAAATGATTTAAACCTTTAAATCATACATGTATAAGGAAAATATACTCTTTGCTTTACTTTAAACTATTTCCCATGTTATATATATATATACACACACACACACACTTTACTCGAAATAATGTTGATGAAATCATTAAGGATTTCCCATCCTTCCAAAATAAGTTAAGGCCCTTTTTAACATAAAAACACTTAGGCTATATTGCCAAAACAACTCATTCAAAACTTTTGTTTAAAACCTTTAAACAACTTTTTCGAAACCATTGAAAGAACCCCTTTCGAAACATTTGAAAGTATCTCTTTCAATACAAGCAAAACCTTAGGCCAAATGCTAAAACATACCTTTCGTAATCATACCTTGCAAAATCATTCATCTTTATCCTTTTGAAAGCATTGAAAAACATCTCTTTCGAATGCTTTAAAACCTTAAACATCTTCTTAAAAACACTTAAACATTGCCTTCCGAAATCATGGAAATTCTTTCCTTTTAGACCTTTCGAAACCATTGAAAAAGCTTTCCTTTTAGACCTTTCGAAACCATTTGGGAACCACCCCTTAGAAACCTTTCTTTAAAAACTTTTGAAAGCATCAAAACATCAAGCCTTTCAAAAGTAGTTGGGTTCAATTTTATATCATGAGACGGCTTTCGAAATTATTAAAACCATCTCTTTCGAAAGCATTTGGGTTCTACCTTTTACAGAGAAAGAGGGTCACTAAAACATTTAAGTCGAAAGCATCCCTTTCGAAAGCATTCCTAAGTAAAAAAGTGATGGTGTCGAAACCACCCCTTTGAAAGTAGTGGAGAAGGGGCTTGGTTTTAAAAATAAGATAACCCTTTCGAAACCAATCTGGGTCGAAAGGTAAAAAGGCGGCAGTCGGGGGTTTCGGCCCTTTCAAAAGCATTCATTTTAAAAGAAGGCGCAACCCCTTTAAAACCATTCTTTTTAAAGTCATTAACCCATCGAAAGCTGACCAAGTCGAAAGCAAAGCAGGCGCATTTTCATTTAAAAGCAAAGTATTGCCTCTACCCCTTCGGAACCCCTTGTTCAACCCGATGCCTTCCGCCTTTGTCCAATTCATTGCGTACCAGATATCTGATACCACGTGCATTGTTTTCGATGGAGTCGGACGTAGAGGTGGAGGTAAGGAGTCGGCGGAGTTAAGGAGTCGAAACTTGGTGCCGAAAGCATTGAAATAGGAAAAAGCATGTAGAATTGACTTTTTAAACTATTTCTTTGTACCTAACTTGCCTTGTTTGTCAAATTATGATTGGTTGCCTATTTTTCTTTTCTAAAAATACTGCCGATTTTCAGAAATAAAGATTTGAATTATTTACAAAATAACCCTTCTCCTTTTTAAAAATATTTAAAACATTTAAGTCTCATACCTTAAATAAATAAAAAAATCTACAAAAATTCCAAAAAACCACTTTTCATATATTTTCTAACATATAACATTTTCAAGGCCTAAGCCGGTATAATTTGGCCGAAATAAATTTTTAACCCAAAATAACATTTTCTTCACTATAAAATTCATATAAAATTCACATAAATTCAGAAAATTATGAAAATTGACCCATATCTAAATTATCATTTCTGATCTAAATCTAAGTTCGCAAGGCAGTTGGATGTCGTATAATTGGTTTTTAAATAAATTCTCGTCATAAAATGCATATAAAATAGCCTAAATCATCAACAATTACATATCCATTTATCATTTAAAACATGGAAAAATAATTGCAAATACTTCTAGTATTTATCTATAATCGAAATTAATCAAAAATATGAGATGTAGTCACTATTCACCTTAGCTTTTTGATTAAGGATGTGATATTTGTTCTTCATTAAGTTATTTGATTCTTACTCTTGAATTCTTCTTCTTTGCTCTTCTTAATGGTGGCCGGCCTTAGCTTGTAATTTTTTGTTTGAGAAAATAAAATAAACGTGTAGAATGAATTCCTAAGGGGTTTAGGGTATAAGGATATTCCTTGTTCCTATTTTTGCCCCTTATGTTTTTAATTTGTATCCCTTAGTTCATTATTTACATGGCTACCTCTTATTTAATTACAAATCTCAATCTATAAATCAACTTACATTAATTTATTTTATTTAACTAATTAAATATCCTAAATAATATTACCAAAAATATGCGGCATTACATACTCCTCTCCTTCAAGAATTTTATCCTCGAAATTACAATAAGGTACACATCAAATCAATCAAAGGTAAAACATACCTTCAAACAAATCAGGATAAGTATCTCTCATTCTGTTCTCAATCTTCCAAGTACAGTCTCTGTCATCGTCGCTCTAGTGGACTTTAACTAATCTGACTGTCTTGTTCCTCAACTCCTTCTCATATCTCGCGACCATGCGAACTGGCTTTCTAACTATAGCCAAATTCGGCTCTATGACTATGTCATCTAATACAGTTGGTGATATAGTAGTATTCGTATCTCGAATACATTTCCTTAGATGAGAAACATGAAAAACATCATGGACTCCTACCAAACTGCTCGGTAACTCTACTCTATATGCGAGCTTTCTGATCCTCTAAAAAATAGAAAATGGTCTGTAACGTCCCGCTTTTTCGCACACTTTAAATCGACACACGTGCCAATTCAAACCATACGGAAGGGCGGATTGTTATGGGTTAAATAAGAAAAAACAGAGAAGAAAAAAAACTAAACAGAATCTCACAGCGGAAGGATAAAATATAATAATCAAATATATAGTTTATAAATCTGTTCACAAAACCATTTATATAATACATATCAGAGTTACACATACGAATAACAATGCAGCGGAACAGTGTGTAGTGCACTAGTATAAATAATAATAATATAAATCTTCGTCTTCGTCCTCCAGAGCTAAATCTTCCAATCCTGAAACGCTCGGACTGACCCGAGCGAATTTGAAAAGACAAAAACACTCGAGTCAGAACTAAAAGATCTTATGTGAGTTAAATTAACAGAAATAAATATGAGTGTAGTAACTCAAGAGATGCTCGGGATTTACATCTCCTAAGGATCCGTTAAACTATTTACTATGTAGTATATTGCGCTATTATAATAGTGTCTATTTGTAAAATAAACTTACTTTTAAATAGCGTTAAGGCTTTACATTTTCCACCTTAACAAGTAATAGTCCCAGTAGTCCATCCAATATCATGGTCCCTCCTGATCGGGAAGCCACCAGAGGATACCACACGGGCTACAGGAGAAATCCAAACTCGTACAAGGCGCGATAGGGTAGGTGACACGGCACAACTAGGCAATGCCAGGGTAGATATACCAATTACTATCCGGGCTGGTGGTAACGCGTAGCTGCTACTATCGCCCACCTCGAACAACACCCCCAAATCAAATAAAAGTGGCCACCGAATCCAAATCCAAAAGTCAGAGTATAATATCGAAGGAGTGCGTCCGATCAGAGGAATGACCTCATTGGCCCGAGAATCGCTCCTGTTTTAGTCACCTTATGCCAACTCACGGGAGTTGGGTCCACGTATTTACCTCAAGGAAACGCCTCCACCAACCTACTTCATTCTAGAATCTCCACCGCGTACACAGTTGTTAAAGTGGTTTTCGGAATTGGCAGAGAGTATGACAACTTCCGATCCCGGTCTCTTCAACAACCAAACGTTATTATAACACCGCGGTCCTTTAAAATAATTATACTTTTAAAATCAGAATATAATATCCATTTCAAAACCATATAAATATGATATCCCTTCCTTTTAAAACCCCAAAACAATATGATATCATCTTTATTTTCCAATATATTCTTTCCAAAAATCATAGTGGTTTCAAAGTAAAATATTTAGAAATCAAAACTCTTGAATATAATATTTCTAAATTATACTACCTTGAAAACATAGCTTTGAAACAAAATTTCCATCTCTTAAATGGTTAAATATTAAATTACTTTTATAAAACAAAATAGCTTCTTTAGATTTCACAAATCAATTTCAAATATCGATTTAAACTACCAAATACCATTTCAATTCTTATGTTTCAAAGCTTTAAATATTTCACCATTTCAAAAAAAAACTTATTTGACAAACCCATATATATCAAATTCAAGTACTTATTATTTAGACTTGAAATGTTTACTTAATGAATTCAATATAATTTAAGTAAAACCTTTAACTTCACATAATTGGAAAATCTTTCAATTTATTAAACTTGATATATTCGTTTAAATCAACCTGATATTCATTTATATCACTTTACACAAAAATCAAGTTATAAAAATCATATCCTTTAAAAAATTTAATTTTTATTAAATTTCAATTTAACTTAATATTCATCTTCCAAATCTTATTCTCATTTAAGTCATAAAAACTCCAGAAATTAGATTTTAAATAAATGCTTAATCGTATTTGATCTTAAAAATCAAACTTTATTTTATACTTCAAATCAAATTTATACAAAGCTTAAACCCGAAAATTACTATATATATATATAAATAACTAATTCAATATCCCATAAACCATATATATATAGCTTTACAAAACCATAAAAACATTCCAAAATATATTTTATATATATACCGCGGTGCCTGTATAAAATTTTCTACCCTATGGTCAAGTGATATGGATGTTTACCATTTCAATCCGCAATTTAAAATAAAATGCGGTTGTATATCATTTCAAACCGCAATCCCGAATGAATGAAATGCATAGCAACTTGCAATTAATAAAATAAATCATCCATTCATCCATCAAATCATACATCCATTTATAACAGTCATCATCCAATTTCAAACAATCATCAATATATAACAGGTGATAAATAATGGTATCAATTATCAGTTTATACTCAAAATAAATTTAATAATTGTTAATTGGCAGTTTATATGCAAAAATAAACGTAAACTTAACTGGCAGTTAATATGAAATAAAATTTAACATAACTATGCCTGGCAGCTAAAATGAAATAAATAAATTCTAACTGTCAAATTTATATGCAATAAATAAACAAATTTACAATTATATTAAATAAATGCGTTTAAATAGAAATAATGAATAAAACATGCCAAACAGTCATAAAAAAATTTCTACCCATATCTAAATTTAATTTAACAAACACAAGAAATTTTAGAAATTGTGAGTGGGTTAAAACACTCACCTTTTGAATTTAAATCGAATTTAAATCCGATTTATACCCAAAAATTCGATGGGCTCCAAATCTGTCCAAACCAGCATCAAAAGATCTGGAATTTAATTACGATCCTAACAAAAAAAATCGTGCGTGAAACGGAGTTCGTATGTGAAAGTTAAATGTATTAACGCGTTTGAAAAATCAAAATTAAATTAAATTCAAACAAAATAAACCTACCTATTACCACTTGCCACGTCAGCATTTCCTGCGCACCCCTAATGACTAATCTCACCAAACCCATGTTCCAATTTCGCAAATAGATGAAGAAATCAAAAAGCCCCAATTCAACCTTTTGGGTTTCGAATTTTACACGTTTGACCGTGATTTCTGGTTGTCTCAAGCGACTATTGCAAAAACAGAGACCGCGCTTAGATCCGTAGATGAAAACTACAACATATTTTTTTTTTCCAGAGAACATTGAATTTTTTTTTGATTTTTGAATAGAATTGGATCTGAAATTTGCATCCATTTAGGAAGAGAAAGAATTGAAGAAAATGAACGCACAAATAAAAGAGAATAGATGGAGGCTAGGGTTTATAATTGGGTTTATATAGATAGGTTAGAATTAGAGTAGATGGATCTGATAAACAAACGCGCTGAACGATAATTTAAATTAACGTAATAATTACAAATCACTATACTATGAAGACATTTACGTTATTTCCCATTTATTACTTTATTTAACACAACCCTTAATTTACATCTATTGCAATGTTTTCAAATTTAATTGAATGAACTAATTATATCACTCCTAATAATTGTTGTAAGACTCTAAATCCCACATTTGTAAGTATATATTATTTCCACTCAAATATTATAGATATATACAGAGTATAGGTTTCCATTAAATCATTATTTATTATATATTCAAATTAACTAAATTCACTATTGAAGTCCGTTTATATTTATTACCAAATATCCATTTACCTTTCCCCATAAATTTAAATCCATTCATTTAATATAACAAATCAAATTTCCATTCACACCTTATTATCAACCCACAATTTATTGCAATTCATTATCTTAGATAGATTTTATACAATTAATATCAACTTTACATTAAATTTCTATCCAATGAATACTTATTCATCAATCAATTCAATATTTACTTTTCCTTCCCTCTATTTGATACTTAACCTAGTATACATTTAATGGGTAAACATAACATTGAATTATAATGCATTTCTCATGCATGCTTCATTTCATATAAATTCCTCTTTATTAACTAAGACACATTAACAAAACAAAATAATTTTTTTTATTTCAATCGATTACCAATCTAGACTTAATATATTAAATAAATGGTTAACCTAAAATGATTGTTACCCCTTTAGCATTCAAATTCACTTACGACTATTATTAACACAATGTTGCCATTTGATTTATATATATTTAAATAAATTATATGAAGGGGTAAAACTTTAAAAATTATCTTACCTGCAAATTTACTCACAAACATCCTAAATTACCAACTTGCAATTTATTTTTAATTACTAAATTTGCATTGATTATATCAAGTTGAGATTTAATATGTATTATTTCCTCAAATAAATAAATCTTTGGATTTAAATTCCCAAAACCATAAATTATGTCCTACCATAAATCTATGCTTTTATTATTTTACGTTCACACTCCCGTTACTCTATAATAAATCACCAAGTAACGATATCCTAAACCAACATTAATTTATATATCAATCCTTGTAACTCAATAAATTTGTCAAATATGAATAACCTTAACAATACTTACACATATTATATTACTTACAATAATGTAATATTAAACGTTGAATTTCATTTATTTTGCAATACTTCAATTTAATTAATAAATATTGTTCCTATACTTAAATCTATATTAACAAATCGTTAGATTTGGATCGATAGAAATCGGTTTACCAAAGCTTACGTACACATTACGTAAATAAACAACTGTATAAATTTGCCACCTATTAGCTCTAAATTTTATTCTTAAGTTTGTTACCTATCAATTTAGATTATACTTTCATCTATAATGCAAATCTAAATCTCCTCTAACTGCATAAATTAGGGCAATTTATTGCAATTGATTTCCCATTAAACTTCATAAATTAACAAATTGAAACCTAAATAAAAACGTTTATTTATTTAAAAATCTTGTTGTTTAATTGAATTGACCATTCACGGATATAATTTACATTGTTCTCCAATTATTACTTAAATACATCACACAACATTAAATCTATATTCAATACAATTTGTTACCAAAATTAATTTAACGAAAACAATTACGCCCTTAAAATTTCTCTTCATTCATTAATTGCTAATTGTTATTCAATTAAACCCATTCATTTGATTTCCCTATTATGCATCAATTATAAACCCATCATCTTAAAGGTGATGTCTACATTTTATACTATAAATTTACCCTTTTATATTCCAATATCAATGAATGCTCACATACAAATTTAGATCTTAACTCCAATTAATTATTCCATTTAATCCATTGATTTATTAAATTTAATTACTGCAATTCATTGTCTTACATAAATTTGAATCTATTTCCAAATTTTCACTATTCCAATTAATTGAAATATAAAATTAAATTTGTAAAAATTTAATTACCCTTGATCCATCAAATTTCAACATTCTCTTTCATGTAAACAAATAAGATTTCTGTTTCTTCCTAAATTTAAATTAGAAATCCTATAATTTAATTCATTTTAAACATCGAATTTACACGGGTCTTTACACTCTCCCCCACTCAAAACTTTTCGTCCCCGAAAAGAAAAAGAAGAGAGAAGGAAGAATTTAATAATAGTACATCTTATTCAAATATTAACTTATAAACAATAATTTACAACATTTGTTACCTTAAATAAAATATACCATTTTAAAATCATTATATCTTTTGATACTTAAATTATTAAAGTTTGTAAAAAAAAAAAAAAATTAAGTCCAAAATTTACGGAAATTTTTTGGCAGAGTCTCCTTTGTACGGGGAGGCTCAGGAGAAAATATAATATCAAAATATAATAATTATATTACATATATTATCCAAAATATTATATTCAAACTCGGGAAATATATATAATTAGCGCTATAAACCGTAATCTGAAACGTACCTATTTGTCGGGCATTTTACGCTTAAGTTATGGAACCAAAAGCAGCAGTAATTGCTTCCACAACCTGCATTTCACTTATAAAGATCCAAAGGGTTAACAATTTATATAAAGTGAAATTAAGCGGTTTCAAACACTAACAACCAATCAGTACAACAACCATCAAAACAGCATACACAACAAATCCAAAACAACCATTCAACAAACAAACAAATAGTTGTTCGGATTCAAAACTTGAAATTGTTCGGAATGGAAATAACTATCAAGTGCATCATTTACTCAACAGTCTTAGATGGAACAAACACTACAAGGGGAAGGGGGATTTCCGACGGCTGAAAACCGTCGGCGGCCGTCGGAAGCCGTCGGCGGCCGTCGGAAAAAGCCGTCGGAAATGACGGCGTCGGGGAGCAGTGTTTCCGACGGCTACCGATGGGTGCTGCCGTATAGATTACCGACGGCTTCCGACGGCTTCCGGCGGCTTCCGTCGTCCGTCGGAAGCCGTCGGAAACCGCCGGAAATCAGGCCGCCGGGAGCCGTCGGTAACCGATGAAAATTTCGACCTATAAGCCGTCGGGAGCCGTCGGGAGCCGTCGGAAGCCGTCGGAAATCTGCTGTTTTTTTTTTTAAAATCTGCTGCAAATAGAGCCTTCCAACCACATTTCTCTTCCAAACACTACAATATCAATACTGCACAATCCAATAAACAATAATCCAACCAAACATGCAAACCAATACTCCAAAATATTCAATAGACACAGAAATAAACAAAATTGGAATAAAAATAAAATACAAAATATACATAACATTCCAACATTAACAATAATACTAACAATAACTGTTCTAATCATGCATATCCTGATACAGCTACAGAACCAAGTGTATTATACATAATTATACATATCAACAATTAATTGTTCCATCTACCAAATCATTGTAAACTAAAACTAAACATACCTGCACGAACGAATCAGAAAGCAATGAATCAATCTGCCCCAGATCCAGAGCCAGCCGATGAAGGGAAGCGGCCACCAAACTGCTGCATGTACTCAAATAACTGTGCCGTCTGCATGGCCTGTTGGCGGTTCTGCTCCTCCAACTGCTGAACTCTAGTCTGCAATTCTTCTATACTTGCTAGCTCGCTCTGAGGTCTACTCCGCCGTCTCCTACTCTGACTACTGGACTGCAATAGTTGAAAAATAAATAAAATCAAAGTTTATTGTTTTGAAAAGGTAAGAATATCATATTTTAAGTATTTTAAGAAAAATTAAATTATTTACCGCTAAATTGCCAAATCCGTATCGTCGACCATGCTCTGGTGGACTCATAACGGACTCAAAAATAACGTCCTCTTCATCGGTCGTCAGCTGCTCTCGACCCGTATCAGAAAGGAGTTTCTGTCGCTGCTCCATAAACATCTCCTGCATTGACAAATTAATAATATCATATCTTATTTCATAATAATTTGACAACTAAAACAATTACTAATACTGAATAAAATGAAATATGCTTACATGGCTTTTACTGGATTTATCGTCCTGCCATGTGTACGAAACAGTCCCGTCTGGATTAACATGCTCGACAGCATGCGTACGGGTGAACACGTCCATATAGCTGACAGGACCATGTGCCTCGGCTTCCTGAAGTTGATTGTTACATACAATTATTATACATTTAAAATCATATAGCATAAACTATTTACATTTATTATTCAGTAATTAAATTTACCAACTCCTGCCGATACTGCTGAAACGACTTCGATCCTCCGCGATGAGTAACGGGATTCTTATTTCTATTTGCAGAGTTTCTATCTGACTCTGCCTGTACATTCAAAATTTGATACATTATTTTCCAATCACGTTAAATTAATAATTCAAAAAAAATTAGTATACTTGCCTTCGCCTCGTCCGTCTCCCAGTAGCTCAACCAAGCTTGCCACACGCTCTCCCCCATCCACTGTGGTCTCTTCCCAGATTTCTTAACCTCAGATATCGTGTCTCTGTAGTTCTTTCGCATCTTCCTCATCCAGTATGCTCGTGCCAGCTGCATATCATCTGTCTGGATGTCTATCTCAGCCTGTGTTAAAAAAAGATTACACTTTAAACGATAAACGGTAGAAAAACGACAAAAACGAATTAAAAATGGAAAACATAAAAATTACACATACTAGGACATCCTGCCATATGCACTCTATGATGTGCGGAGGGATGGTATCCCACTTCGGCCAGCACGCACTCATCCTACTACGATATACTGCTCTGGAGACGTCCAACACTACCTTAGTGGGTAGTAGCTCGAACCCCCTGTTTTTAAGTACGATACAGATAAGTACGTACGTATAGTATAGAAAAAATAAGATGATGAATAAGATTTAATTTTTACCCATCTGCTTTGGGGACTAACGTAACAACTGGACGGTGTGGCGCTTGCGATGGGCCACTGCCATCGCCTCCTGAAGAACGGGAAGAGCTCCTCCCTCTATGTGACATAATGATAAACCTGTGACGTTTACACATCATTATATAAGAGAAAAAAACATGATAATGAAATATATTTCATATGAACATGACATCAACGGTATAAATTGCTTAATTATAATGACTGAAATGTAAATAGAAATGTAAGTTTGTTATACCTGATTCATAATGGGTGTACTCTTCCTACGATAAGCAGAGTTCATTGCATTTTTAATAAAAATTGCTAAATAAATGACAAATTGAAATAACATAAAACAATAGTAAACGGATTTAGTTTCATAGTTACATCAATTTCATAATACATCAAGAATTCAACATAGTTACATCAATTGCAAAAAAACAGATTCAAATTTATATCAGTCATCATCGTCTTCTGATTCAGATTCGGTCTCGTTTTCGACGATATTTTCCTCTGCACTGTCAAACGCTTCTACCAAAACATTTGATTCATCGATCAAAGGACCAAAATCTGTATGATCGTCTGTAATTATTATTTCGTTATTTTGCTCAAGATCTGCCTGATAAGCTTGTTCGTCCGGAATATTCTTCCCATCGAATGTGAATCTGGCCTTTGTTTTAAAAACTGCAGACCAATCTGCTTTATCTCTTTTTAGAGACGGATAAGGAGCGTAATAAACTTGCAATGCTTGTTTGGCTAGTACAAAAGGATCATACTTGTGATAGTGCGATGTATGCTTTATTTCGATAAGATTATAATCCTTATGCACATTAATTCCAGAACCTGGAACATTGCTAAACCAATTGCATCTAAATAGAAACACCTCCTCCGCGGGTCTTGAGAAATATGTCAGTTGCAAAATTTGTGTTAGAACGCCATAAAAATCATTTAATGGTTTTCTGGATCGTCACTACCTTTAACAAATACACCAGTATTATTTGTTAATTTTTCTGCACCGTATTCTTTGGTGTTAAATTTGTATCCATTGACGAAATATATTGGATATGTCTTGACCACTCTTTTTGGTCCCATTGCAAGATGTTTCAACCCTTCGTCAACAACACAATTTTTCGGCTCATAAACGTAATTTGAAAACCAACGGGAAAATTCTTTACTGAGATCTCCGTTCGGATGTTCCCGTTCATAAACACTGTTTATATAAACAAATTATTACATTAGGTTATACACGCGCATGCATTACAGAAAAGAATAAAACAAAAATTATTACTTCAGAATACCTAACAAACGGTGCAACCTCGGCACAATTTAGAAGAATATAAGTGTGTGCTACACGAAGATCTCTATCGTCTAGCCATATTTCCACACATTTTCCAGAAGGTCGACCATGTTGTCTAAAAATAGATAACATTGCTTGAGAGGACTCTTGTTTGTCGCCTTCATCATTACGAGGAACACTTTGAAATGAAATATTCACATGGTCACTGAAATAGTGAGAGAAAAAGAACGAAGCTTCTTCTTCGATGTAAGATTTACATATCGAACCTTCAACTCGTGCTTTTTGTCTCACTTTTTTCTTCAGATGATTCAAATATCTATGCAACATTAATTTATATTAACTTCATCTTTCAAATGCAATTAAATTACGTTATAACATATTACATATCTCTCAAATGGATACATCCATCCGTATTGGACAGGACCTCGAAGTCGTGCTTCAGATGGAAGATGAACAGGTAAATGTTCCATCACATTAAAAAAACCTGGCGGAAATATTTTCTCTAATTTGCAAAGCAATATAGGAATGTCCACTTCAAGTTTACGTAAACGTTGCACTTTTAAAGTAGTCGAACAAAGCTCTTTGTAAAACATACTAAGCTCCGTTACTACCTTCCAAACTTTTAACGGCAGTAGTTCTTTAAACATAACGGGAAATAAATTTTCCATCATTATGTGACAGTCGTGACTTTTCATTCCGCTCAATCTACCATTTTTAAAGTCAACACATCTATGAAGATTTGATGATATCCCATCAGGAAATCTTAACCCTTCCACCCATTTTAACACAGCTTTAACTTGATTATTATCTAATTCGTAACAAACTTTTGGTTTTTTACTGTCATTTGGTTTCATATGAAGCTCGGGACGTTTGCATAATTCTTCTATATCACGTCTTGATTTCAAATCATCCTTCGTCTTCCCTTTCACATTCAAAATTGTGTTAAACACATTATCAAATACATTTTTCTCATTGTGCATCACATCTATGTTATGGCGAAGCAGAAGATGTTTCCAATACGGCAACTCCCAAAAAATAGTTTGTTTGCACCAGTTATGAACAACTGATTTGCCTTCAATTTTTGTTTGCTCCCCCGTTTCATATATCTTTGGATAGTCCTTAACAAGTTCATATATGTCTTCGCTTGACCATATCGTCGGTGGTTGTCTGTTTTCTACTCTATTAGCTAAAAAGTTTTTCTTGTCTCCTCTGAAGGGATGATTTACATGGAGAAAATATCGATGACAGTCAAACCATGAAATTTTCTTACCATGAGGTAAAGAAAACGCTCGTGTTTCATCCATGCAATATGGACATGCTAGACGACCGGCAGTACTCCATTCCGAAAGCATTGCATAGGCAGGAAAATCACTTATAGTCCACAACAAAGAAGCAAACATACAAAAAAAATTCTTCTTTGACACATCGTATGTTTCTACTCCTTCGTTCCACAGTATTTTTAACTCCTCAATCAACGGTTGTAAATATACATCGATTCCTTGTGTCGGAGTTACAGAAGATGCATATAATCTTTGAAGTCTTGGAGTTATGGGTAAGTAGTGCATACGCTTGTACGGAACTTCCTTACCCTTCTTTATTCTTGGTTTGTATCTCTCCTGGTTACAAACTTTACAATTTCTAAGGTTTGCGTCTTCTTTCCAAAACAACATGCATCCTTTTAAACATGTATCTATTTTCTGATATGGTAAACCAAAAGCCGACATAAGTTTTTTAACTTCGTAGTGATTTTCACACATTAGATTATCGGGCGGCATATGTCTTTTTGCAGCTTGTACAACAGCCGTAAACCCAGCTTCAGTGATGTTGTATTTTGACTTCATCGCAATGTATTCTGCGATTACTGACAGCTGCGTGCCGCTTTTACAACCATCCCAAATAGGTTTCTTAGCTGCATCTAGTAAATCATAAATTTTCTTAGCTTCAATATTTGGTTCTTCAACATTTACATCATCGTCGTCAACTTCAACCATAGGAAACATTGATCGTGCTGCATCTTCGACCATATTTTCTATACGGGTCGTTGAAACTATTTCGTTAACGACACTTTCAGACTCTACAGAAGTATTTGCTACAACTTCTCCATGCCGATCCCAAACATAATATTCGGGTGTGAAACCGTGTTGGCACAAATGAACTTTCACAATATCTGGTAACAAAAACTTCAAATGTCTACACCTACTACACGGACAACGAATTTCTGGATCGTTTCCGTTATTACTTAAGGCGAATTCAACAAACACGTTTATACCATTATAAAAATCTTCTTTTATTGAGCCCCTCGGTCCTTTTCTTTGGTACATCCATCTCCTTCGATCAACAAAATAATCAATCATTTTTCCTATTTGACAAAATGAGAAGTTCAAAATTTAATATTTATTTTGAAGAATACATATTCGAAAAAGATTATTTTCATGTTCGTATAATATTTTGAATTTAAAGAACAACTTCACAAATTTAAAAATATTTTCAAATAGGGCACATTTCATTTTTTAACGTACGTAACGATTAAAATATATATAATTTTTTTTCATTGGTCAGACATCCTACTTCCCATTACAAACACAGTAAGCATTTACATTTCGTATATTACTTCGTCTCAAACGATTCAATAAAATTTCGGCAGCATTTCCCTTTTGTTCCCTGCATTGTACACAAATGCGTGTACGCAGGAAACAAAAAAGAAAAGTTAGGGCGAAATTTTATGAACCGTTTGAGACGAAGTAGTATACAAAATGTAAATTCTTACTGTGTTCATAACTTGTCCAATACAGGGACAAATCCGACAAACATTGTACCAGATGAATATAAATGGTCGTTTTTCGAAGAAAACGACTATTTATACAACGATCATGTACAACACTCGTCAGACGGGGCCAAAAACTCTCTAAGGGACATTTGTCGGTTAACATGCGCGCATTTTACTCAAAAATACAGTTTTACTCACTGTTCACATTTATATATTAATTTCACACATTTATTCGACGTATTACGCATCAACTTAGGGCTGGTTTAACATTTTGTCATTTTTCAATACACACAATTATAATTTAGAGTAATGCATTTTTTTTGTGTCATAAGTAAATACGTGCACAATATAATACTCCTAATTCATTCAATCATTTTATCTTATTCCAAATAACGTATACAATCGTCGAATCAAGGCATACACAACAAAATACATATACATGAACAAGCACAAATTATACGTGTTTATCACAATTTCACGATAAAAGATGAAATCGGTATACCAGGTGATGCTATAAACCGTTATTACGCTAGTGGAAACAATTGCAATCATTAATTCGCCCTAATTTATCAATTTATGCAAATCTATAATTAGGGTAAAAACTGAATTTTTCATAAAAATAAGAGATTATACCTGAGATTAAGAGTAATGAAGCTTGATTAGAGAGCCTTGGAAGATCCGGAAGCTAGAAATTAGGGATTGGAAGCTTGGGGGTTGAATTTGGGGGGTTTTTTGATTTATTTTCGTATGGAATGGAGGGGGAAGAAAGGGCTCGGCTGGCAGGTATAATCACAAATTTCCGACGGCTTCCGACGGCCGCCGACGGCCCGTCGAAAGCCGTCGGAAAATGGCCGTCGGAAGCCGTCGGTCTTGGCTGTCGGTATTCTGCCTTTTTCTTATAGTGAAAATAGATTATTTATTCATCCAACAATTTCAAATTTCCTTACCCAACCAACCATAAATCAAATAATAGAATTCAAACCAACAAACCAAATTAACTTATTATAAATTTATTTCATACTTTAGCTGTTTAATTTCCTTTCTTTCATTACGTCATTTATTTTCATTATATTTCTTTCTATTTGTTTAGAAATTAACTTCAACCCTTTTTCTTAAGTTTACAATTTCCCTTTATTGTATTACACTCATTTATTTTCACTTACTAATTACTATTATTCATTCATTTATTATTGCATGACCTCTTTTATTTACACTTTAATTACTTAAGTTTATAATCATCTATTTGTCATACTTACCTTTATTATATTTTACTTGGTAAAATTTCAATTATAACTTAAGTTTATAACATTAAATTCTCGTTTAACAGCAATTTCATTGAATACTTCATTACCTACTTTTACTTGTACAATTTCCATTACATTTCTTATCAAAACATTTCAACTTCTTATATTTGGTAAGTTATATATGTTTTTAAAGAATGTACTTGAAAGTTACACAAGTTTCCTCATTACCTATGATTAATCTAACGTTCAATAATAATATTCTTTATTTCGTAGGTTATAATTTCAAATTCCATTTAATACCATTTGTACCCTATCATTAAATCTCTTATTTCCTTTGGAGGTTTTAATTTATTAATTTCCTATGTTTCAATTCACTACAATAATTGAAACAATTAATTAATGGAAATTTAAGAATTTAATACCGGGTTAAATTTCAAATTATTTTAAAATAATAGATAAATATATTCTTACAACTTATATATCTCTAATTATATTTAAAACAATTCAAAATTTGTATATTTTTCAAAAATGAATCTGCAGTAAAACTACTACAGTGGCCTTCCCCCTTCGAAACTCGAAAATGAAAGTCGATGATGCGGCCGCCATCACCGAAATTATTTTCCAGCGACAGAGAGGAAAGTACAAAAAATTTTTCTCCAAAATCTTCTTTAAAACATTTTCTTCCGAATTATATTAAATATTTATATCAAAAATACTTATAAATAAAATTATTATATTCCAAAATTTCAAAACCTCGGAACTTAAGTTCTAAATTTCCAAATTTCATTTATTTATCTTTTCAATCTTATTTCTATTATTATTTATACACTTTATTACCTAACAACCAATCTATTGCAGTCAAATATAGATATCATTTGAAAATTTTATTTTATATATAGAAAATATAATAGGCAAAATTATTTCATTCACCTATATCAAAACCGATATTACGTCGGTCTGTCCTATTAAGTGTTTAGAAATCCCTATTGATGTCACAGCGTCGCATGCACCAACCAGAATTTATAAATACAAAACGGAACAGATTAACACAATATTAAAATCTTTTTATAACCGTAACAAATACGCTCTCTCATATATATACACTCAGCGACTCCCATAGGGTATTACTACCCTATTAACAAAAGAGTCAGACCTCACAAGCTAAGGTTTATCGCTAAACCAAAGCTCTGATACCAAATGTAACGTCCCGCTTTTTCGCACACTTTGAATTGACACACGTGCCAATTCAAACCATACAGAAGGGCGGATTGTTATGGGGTAAATAAGAAAAAACAGAGAAGAAAAAAAACTAAACAGAATCTCACAGCGGAAGGATAAAATATAATAATCAAATATATAGTTTATAAATCTGTTCACAAAACCATTTATATAATACATATCAGAGTTACACATACGAATAACAATGCAGCGGAACAGTGTGTAGTGCACTAGTATAAATAATAATAATATAAATCTTCGTCTTCGTCCTCTAGAGCTAAATCTTCCAATCCTGAAACGCTCGGACTGACCCGAGCGAATTTGAAAAGACAAAAACACTCGAGTCAGAACTAAAAGATCTTATGTGAGTTAAATTAACAGAAATAAATATGAGTGCAGTAACTCAAGAGATGCTCGGGATTTACATCTCCTAAGAATCCGTTAAACTATTTACTATGTAGTATATTGCGCTATTATAATAGTGTCTATTTGTAAAACAAACTTACTTTTAAATAGCGTTAAGGCTTTTCATTTTCCACCTTAACAAGTAATAGTCCCAGTAGTCCATCCAATATCATGGTCCCTCCTGATTGGGAAGCCACCAGAGGATACCACACGGGCTACGGGAGAAATCCAAACTCGTACAAGGCGCGATAGTGTAGGTGACACGGCACAACTAGGCAATGCCAGGGTAGATATACCAATTGCTATCCGGGCTGGTGGTAACGCGTAGCTGCTACTATCGCCCACCTCGAACAACACCCCCAAATCAAATAAAAGTGGCCACCGAATCCAAATCCAAAAGTCAGAGTATAATATCGAAGGAGTGCGTCCGATCAGAGGAATGACCTCATTGGCCCGAGAATCGCTCCTGTTTTAGCCACCTTATGCCAACTCACGGGAGTTGGGTCCACGTATTTACCTCAAGGAAACGCCTCCACCAACCTACTTCATTCTAGAATCTCCACCGCGTACACGGTTGTTAAAGTGGTTTTCGGAGTTGGCAGAGAGTATGACAACTTCCGATCCCGGTCTCTTCAACAACCAAACGTTATTATAACACCGCGGTCCTTTAAAATAATTTATACTTTTAAAACCAGAATATAATATCCATTTCAAAACCATATAAATATGATATCCCTTCCTTTTAAAACCCCAAAACAATATGATATCATCTTTATTTTCCAATATATTCTTTCCAAAAATCATAGTGGTTTCAAAGTAAAATATTTAGAAATCAAAACTCTTGAATATAATATTTTCAAATTATACTACCTTGAAAACATAGCTTTGAAACAAAATTTCCATCTCTTAAATGGTTAAATATTAAATTACCTTTATAAAACAAAATAGCTTCTTTAGATTTCACAAATCAATTTCAAATATCGATTTAAACTACCAAATACCATTTCAATTCTTATGTTTCAAAGCTTTAAATATTTCACCATTTCAAAAAAAAACTCATTTGACAAACCCATATATATCAAATTCAATTACTTATTATTTAGACTTGAAATGTTTACTTAATGAATTCAATATAATTTAAGTAAAACCTTTAACTTCACATAATTGGAAAATCTTTCAATTTATTAAACTTGATATATTCGTTTAAATCAACCTGATATTCATTTACATCACTTTACACAAAAATCAAGTTATAAAAATCATATCCTTTAAAAAATTTAATTTTTATTAAATTTCAATTTAACTTAATATTCATCTTCCAAATCTTATTCTCATTTAAGTCATAAAAACTCCAGAAATTAGATTTTAAATAAATGCTTAATCGTATTTGATCTTAAAAATCAAACTTTATTTTATACTTCAAATCAAATTTGTACAAAGCTTAAACCCGAAAATTACTATATATATATATATATATATATAACTAATTCAATATCCCATAAACCATATATATATAGCTTTACAAAGCCATAAAAACATTCCAAAATATATTTTATATATATACCGCGGTGCCTGTATAAAATTTTCTACCCTATGGTCAAGTGATACAGATGTTTATCATTTCAATCCGCAATTTAAAATAAAATGCGGTTATATATCATTTCAAACCGCAATCCCGAATGAATGAAATGCATAGCAACTTGCAATTAATAAAATAAATCATCCATTCATCCATCAAATCATACATCCATTTATAACAGTCATCATCCAATTTCAAACAATCATCAATATATAACAGGTGATAAATAATGGTATCAATTATCAGTTTATACTCAAAATAAATTTAATAACTGTTAATTGGCAGTTTATATGCAAAAATAAACGTAAACTTAACTGGCAGTTAATATGAAATAAAATTTAACATAACTATGCCTGGCAGCTAAAATGAAATAAATAAATTCTAACTGTCAAATTTATATGCAATAAATAAATAAATTTACAGTAATATTAAATAAATGCGTTTAAACAGAAATAGTGAATAAAACATGCCAAACAGTCATAAAAAAATTTCTACCCATATCTAAAATTAATTTAACAAACACAAGAAATTTTAAAAATTGTGAGTGGGTTAAAACACTCACCTTTTGAATTTAAATCGAATTTAAATCCGATTTAAACCCAAAAATTCGATGGTTTCCAAATCTGTCCAAACCAGCATCAAAAGATCTGGAATTTAATTACGATCCTAACAAAAAAAATCGCGCGTGAAACAGAGTTCGTATGTGGAAGTTAAATGTATTAACGCGTTTGAAAAATCAAAATTAAATTAAATTCAAACAAAATAAACCTACCTATTACCACTTTCCACGTCAGCATTTCCTGAGCACCCCTAATGACTAATCTCACCAAACCCATGTTCCAATTTCGCAAATGGATGAAGGAATCAAAAAGCCCCAATTCAACCTTTTGGGTTTCGAATTTTACATGTTTGACCGTGATTTCTGGTTGTCTCAAGCGACTATTGCAAAAACAGAGACCGCGCTTAGATCCGTAGATGAAAACTACAACATATTTTTTTTCCAGAGAGCTTTGAATTATTTTTTTGATTTTATAATAGAATTGGATCTGAAATTTGCATTCATATAGGAAGAGAAAGAATTGAAGAAAATGAACACACAAATAAAAGAGAATAGATGGAGGCTAGGGTTTATAATTGGGTTTATATAGATAGGTTAGAATTAGAGTAGATGGATCTGATAAACAAACGCGCTGAACGATAATTTAAATTAACGTAATAATTACAAATCACTATACTATGAAGACATTTACGTTATTTCCCATTTATTATTTTATTTAACACAACCCTTAATTTATATCTATTGCAATGTTTTCAAATTTAATTGAATGAACTAATTATATCACTCCTAATAATTGTTGTAAGACTCTAAATCCCACATTTGTAAGTATATATTATTTCCACTCAAATATTATAGATATATACAGAGTATAGGTTTCCATTAAATCATTATTTATTATATATTCAAATTAACTAAATTCACTATTGAAGTCCGTTTATATTTATTACCAAATATCCATTTACCTTTCCCAATAAATTTGAATCCATTCATTTAATATAACAAATCAAATTTCCATTCACACCTTATTATCAACCCACAATTTATTGCAATTCATTATCTTAGATAGATTTTATACAATTAATATCAACTTTACATTAAATTTCTATCCAATGAATACTTATTCATCAATCAATTCAATATTTACTTTTCCTTCCCTCTATTTGATACTTAACCTAGTATACATTTAATGGGTAAACATAACATTGAATTATAATGCATTTCTCATGCATGCTTCATTTCATATAAATTCCTCTTTATTAACTAAGTCACATTAACAAATCAAAATAATTTTTTTTTATTTCAATCGATTACCAGTCTAGACTTAATATATTAAATAAACGGTTAACCTAAAACGATTGTTACCCCTTTAGCATTCAAATTCACTTGCGACTATTATTAACACAATGTTGTCATTTGATTTATATATATTTAAATAAATTATATGAATGGGTAAAACTTTAAAATTTATCATACCTGCAAATTTACTCACAATCATCCTAAATTACCAACTTGCAATTTATTTTTAATTACTAAATTTGCATTGATTATATCAAGTTGAGATTTAATATGTATTATTTCCTCAAATAAATAAATCTTTGGATTTAAATTCCCAAAACCATAAATTATGTCCTACCATAAATCTATGCTTTTATTATTTTACGTTCACACTCCCGTTACTCTATAATAAATCACCAAGTAACGATATCCTAAACCAACATTAATTTATATATCAATCCTTGTAACTCAATAAATTTGTCACATATGAATAACCTTAACAATACTTACACATATTATATTACTTACAATAATGTAATATTAAACGTTGAATTTCATTTATTTTGCAATACTTCAATTTAATTAATAAATACTGTTCCTATACTTAAATCTATATTAACAAATCGTTAGATTTGGATCGATAGAAATCGGTTTACCAAAGCTTACGTACACATTACGTAAATAAACAACTATATAAATTTGCCACCTATTAGCTCTAAATTTTATTCTTAAGTTTGTTACCTATCAATTTAGATTATACTTCCATCTATAATGCAAATCTAAACCTCCTCTAACTGCATAAATTAGGGCAATTTATTGCAATTGATTTCCCATTAAACTTCATAAAATAACAAATTGAAACCTAAATAAAAACGTTTATTTATTTAAAAATCTTGTTGTTTAATTGAATTGACCATTCATGGATATAATTTACATTGTTCTCCAATTATTACTTAAATACATCACACAACGCTAAATCTATATTCAATACAGTTTGTTACCAAAATTAATTTAACGAAAACAATTACGCCCTAAAATTTTCTCTTCATTCATTAATTGCTAATTGTTATTCAATTAAACCCATTCATTTGATTTCCCTATTATGCATCAATTATCAACCCATCATCTTAAAGGCGATGTCTACATTTTATACTATAAATTTACCCTTTTATATTCCAATATCAATGAATGCTCACATACAAATTTAGATCTTAACTCCAATTAATTATTCCATTTAATCCATTGATTTATTAACTTTAATTACTGCAATTCATTGTCTTACATAAATTTGAATCTATTTCCAAATTTTCACTATTCCAATTAATTGAAATATAAAATTAAATTTGTAAAAATTCAATTACCCTTGATCCATCAAATTTCAACATTCTCTTTCATGTAAACAAATAAGATTTCTGTTTCTTCCTAAATTTAAATTAGAAATCCTATAATTTAATTCATTTTAAACATCGAATTCACACGGGTCGTTACATGGTCCAATGAATCTCGATACTAACTTTCTTGTTTTCCCGAACCTGATAACACCTTTCATCGGCGATACTTTGATGAAAACCCGACCTCCAACAGAGAACTCTAAATCTTTCCATCTTCTATCCACATAACTCTTCTGCTTAGATTGAGCTTCCTTCATTCTATCTCAAATCAACTCAATCTTTTTTCCTGCTTCTCTAACCAAATCTGGACCAAGAACCAACCTATCCCCGGTCTCTAAATAACAAATTAGAGATTTGCATGGCTTTCCATATAAAGCTTCAAAATGTGTCATCCCTATACTAGCTTGATAATGATTGTTATATGAAAACTCGATTAGATGTAGATGGACTTCCCATGATCCCTCAAAATCTAGCACATAAGCTCGTAACAAATCCTCCAACACTTTGTAAACTCTCTCTGTTTGCCCATCAGTCTATGGATGGTAAGCGGTACTCATCTTGAGCTTGGTACCTAGGGTATCTTATAGACTCTTCGAGAAGCCGCTAGTGAATATAGAATCTCTATCACTCACTATACTACAAGTAATTCTGTGCGGTCTAACCACATTCTTCATAAACAACTTGGCCAAAACAGCTGGCGTTTTGGTTGACTTAACTGGAATGAAATGGGCACTCTTGGTCAATCTGTCCACCATGACCCATATACTTTCATTTCCTCTATTTGACCTCGGCGTCCCGTCTATATAATCCATCGAAATGGAATCCCACTTCCACACTGGAATGTCTAAAGGCTGCAGCAACCCATTTGGCTTCTGTTGTTCGACTTTTACCCGTTGGCGGTTCATACACTACTTCACCCATAAGCCTACATCCATCTTTGTACCTTCCCAAAAGAAACTTCTCTTCATATCCTGATACATCTTAGTTCTTCCAGTATGAATAGTGAACTTCGAGCGATGACATTCCTTCAAAACTTCCTTCCTAATGTCTCCCATATTCGGAACATAAAATCTTCCTTTCTTTCTCAACCACCCATTCTGGTCAAGACTAAAATCTTTTATGTCATCGCTCTCTGTTCCCTCTTTCAGCTTCATGATCCGTTCAACCAACACTAGATCCTCTAGCTGTTTAGAAGCAACCTTCTTGATCATAAATGGTTGAACTTCCATACATGATAACAAATTTGTTTCTGCACTTGAACTACTCCTAGTTCTCTACTGACCCTGCAAGTTGCTAAAACTTTCAACTATTTCCACTCACTATCATCGCTAACAACACATTCTGATGTTTTCTGCTAAGTGCACCTGCAACCTTGTTGCCTTTCCCCAGTGTGTGGTCAATACCGAAATCATAAGCAGCTAAGAACACTAACCACCTTTGTTGTCTCATGTTCAGCTCCTTTTGAGAGAACAAATACTTCAGTGACTCATGATCCATATATAACTCAAATATTTCTCCCAAAAGACAATGTCTCTACACCTTCAGCGCAAAAATCACCGCAGCTAACTCCAAGTCATGGATTGGGTATCTGACTTCAAGCAGTCTAATCTGTCGAGAAGCATAGGCAATTACTCTACCTCTCTGCATTAACATAGCTCCTAACCTAGTCCTACATGCATCTATGTACACCACCAAATTTTGATTCCCTTCTGGAACAACCAACACAGGTGCATTAGTAAATAAGTGTTTCAGCTTCTGTAATGCCTCCTCACACTTATCGGTCCAAACGAACTTCACATCTTTTCGAGTTAGCTTGATCATCGGTGCCGCTATCCATGAAAAATCATTAATAAACCTCCGATAGTAACTAGCCAACCCAAAAAACTTCTTATCTCAATCGCCGTTTTTGGTCTCTTTCAACTATTCATGGTCTGATATGCCATTCTCTGAAACTATATGATCAAGAAACTTCACTTCCTTTTTCCAGAATGACATTTCGAGAACATTGTTTTAGCTGATGTTGCCTCATCGTTTCAAGAACTACTCTAAGATGAACTTTATGCTCTTTTTCATCCTTAGAGTACACCAAAATATCATCAATGAAAACCAATACGAACCTATCCAAGTGCTCTCGAAAAATCCATTTCATCTAATCTACAAAGAAAGTTGGCACGTTAGTCAGTCCAAATGACATCTCTAACCATTCGTATGATCCGTATCTGGTTCTAAATGGCCATCAAAGAAATATTATCCTCTGCCACTCTAAGCTGATGGAAACCTATCACTAAATCCAACTATGAAAATATCTTGGCTTCACTCAACTGATCGAATAAATCATCAGTCCTAGGCAATGGATATCGATCTTTAACATTTTCTCATTCAACTTACGATAATCGATACATAACCTTAACGATCCGTCTGGCTTCTTAGAAAACACTATAGCTTCTCCCTAGGTTGAACTACTAGATCTGATGAAATTCTTGCCTTCCAAATCCACCAATTGCACCTTGAGCTCCCTCATTTCGGTAGGTGTCATTCTGCTTGGCGGTCTACTAACCAGTTCTGCTCCAGGTACCAAATCTATTTGAAACTCAATGGCTCGTTCGGTGGCAATCCTACTACAGGTTCAAAAATATTCACGAATTCTCTAACCACGAAATCTCGGTTCAGCCTGTCTTCTATTTCTACAGCACCCAACAAAGCACTTACCTCACAGCTAGGGTTTTCTACGGTATATATAATCCGCTCCTTACAATCTGGGTGTCTAAGCGATATTTGCCCATCATGGAAAAATATCTAAGCATCGTATTTACTTAACCAATCACGGCCAAAATAATTTCTAATCCTACGAAATTAAACACATGCAAACTGCAAATTAAAGTATGACCTAACAAGTAAAACTTTATGTGGTCATTTCTCATCCCAAATGTTGCATACCCTCCTATCTAATTTGCAACCCTTAAGGAAGTAACTAGGTATGAGGGTTCTAGGTTAAGCTTATCTACCAAACAATGATATATAAAAGATGCACAAGTATCGAATAGAATACTAACAGACATAACATGGATCTGAAGCGTACATCCCAACACTGCCTTCCCTTTTTTCTACGTTGTTGGCTTTAAAGTAGTAGGTTCCAATGCAAATACCTTGCCCCTTCCATCCTTACTTGGCTCTTTGCATTGATTTTTATAATGACCAATCTGATCGTAGTTAAAGCACTTGATATTCTTCTTTCAGTTCACCTTCTTTGCCTCTCCAGAACGACATTTATTAGCAAAATGCCCATTCTTGTCGCACTTGAAGCAAACAATCTCAGACTTTTCCATTTTTACGGCTCCACCTTTCTGCCCTACATGGACTTCCTTCGCCTTATTCTTCTCCACAGAAGCAATAATTTCCTCGTATCTTAGAGCCATCTCTACTACAATATCACAAGGATTCCTGATACGAGGTAATGTAGCCCTAGCCAATTTAGGTTTCAACCCTATAATGAACTTCTCATTTCTCTTAATCACAGTATCCACAGTGGCATGACCATATCTTTCCAACCCCTCAAACCTTGTAGCATACTCTAACACCGTCACCTCTCCCTGCTCTAACTCAGCAAATTTTCTGACAAGGTAGACTTTGCTATCACAGACATGAATCTCTCCTCGAACCTCCACTTAAACTCAGCCCATGTTATGGTTCTCTCATCCACCCTAGCTGTTACACTATTCCACCAATATAAAGCTGCTCCTTGAAGCCGACTCAAAGTAAGCCTTCTTTTCTGCTCATCACTGAGTCCTAAATCCGCGAAAATTCTCTCACGGTGCAACAACCGTTCCCCACTTCTGTGGCATCTTCTATCCCAACAAATGGCTTTCCTCCCAACCTAGCATAGTCCCTACTCAATGCAACATAATTGTTAACTACTGGAGCTTCCTGGGCTCCTCCCTCAACTACTCCAGCAGCAACCCCCGCTTGCATCATATTCACGAAAAACTAATACATGCCTCCCATATCAACTTGCGGGGCTTCAGCACCAGTATTTCCAGCTCATATCTAACCCGGATTTCTTCTGGTATTAGGTCTAGCATTTCCATCTATAGCGGTGCTTCCTCCTCCAACATTATCCCTTCGAGAATACATATCTACATTCGAACCTTCATGAGATATAGAAAAATAACTTAATAGAGATAGGAGACTGGAGATAAAGCGTATACTTATATATGGAAAATACAAGTACGTTACTATAGCGTTATCCCATACCCCGATCTTATCTTTAATTCCTTAGGATTATGTTTTCATGAATCATTTTTTAGTTAAAGTTTTTTATAAACCTATGCTTTGATACCAATTTGTAACATCCCCTATCTAGAGGCCTAAATTTGAGCACTGCAAATGCTGCAGTCATCTATACTACTAACTTCCGGCGACTAAATACAGCTATGTTAATGATATACATAATATCAGAAGCATTTGAATATGGAACAAAATCATAGATTTCAAAAAAACATAATTTTACTGATTGCATTTCCAAAACATGTTCCATATTCAAATTGCATAATCTCGTCGCTTTTCCAGGTTCAGATAAAATATAGTATTACAATAGTACGCCAAGAGCGACATATGACGTTGCCCCTTTGGTTGACCAGAGTACTATATATATATAATGCAACAAAATCAATCCAAGATATATCAGCAACTGCTAGTTGGCTATCCGTCAACCACCTGCGCATCTCTGGAAGCTTTATTCGCCAACTTATTAAAACTTGTAAACCTCAACTCTCAGCCTACTCAAATTAATTTTGAGCACCCGAGAGTTTAAGGAAAATAAACTTTGAGTCAGACATAAAGCCTGGTGTGAATAATACTAAACATCTTGGTTATCTAATATTAAGTGAGACTACGCGACTTAGCGGAAAGGTTTTTCCCTCACTAATATGTTTTAAAACATATCTTTTGCAAATTAATCCTGCAATTAAAACTGGTTAAATCTGTAAAGCAATATCATGTATATGTACAAATCAGTTAACTTATGGACTATCTGGATACTGTAGTTTTGTTTGGCTAACTACTAACCTAGTTGTCGAATAGAATATTTGTCCAAACACTATAGTTTTGTTTGGCTAACTACTAACCCTGGCTGACTCGGGCCTACCAGAAAACATAAAAATCTAACAACTATAGGATACTCCTCTTTCGGATGGTCTGTCCCTAACTTACTTCTCCAAGGGTCTCCTGATCCTAACGGTTTTGCGAGCTTACCAATAACATTTTCCTTCTCTCGACATAAATTCCCTTCTATGTGTAACCATTATTTAAGTCTATCTGATTAAGCCCTACACATTGGAATTTAAACTAAAATTAGCTTGGGGCTAAAGCTAATGTATAGGGCGCGACCCTACACCGGTCTCATCTAGTCTTCTATATTTGAGTAATTTATTTCTTAGGATTAACTACCCTTTAAATTTTTCCTTGAAAATCTTTTCAAAATGATTTAAACCTTTAAATCATACATATACAAGGAAAGTATACTCTTTGCTTTACTTTAAACTATTTGCCATGTTATATATATACTTTACTTAAAATAATGTTGATGAAGTCATTAAGGATTTTCCATCCTTCCAAAATAATTTAAGGCCTTATTTAACTTAAAAACACTTAGGCTATATTGCCAAAAAAACTCAATCAAAACTTTGTTTAAAACCTGAAAACAACCCTTTCAAAATCATTGAAAGAACCCCTTTCCAAACCTTTGAAAGTATCCCTTTCAATACAAGCAAAACCTTGGGCCAAAGGCCAAAACATACCTTTTGAAATCATACCTTTCGAAACCATTTATCTTTATCCTTTCGAAAGCATTGAAAAACATCTCCTTCGAAAGTTCAAAACCTTAAACATCCTCTTTAAAACACTTAAACATGCCTTTCGAAACCATGGAAAAACCATTCCTTTTAGACCTTTCGAAACCATGGAAAAACCATTCCTTTTAGACCTTTCAAAATCATTGGAAAACCTTTCCTTTTAGACCTTTCGAAACCGTTGGGAAACCACCCCTTAGAAACATTTCTTTAAAACCTTTCGAAAGCATCAAAACATTAAGCTTTTCGAAAGTAGTTGGGTTTAATTTTATAACATGTGGAAACACCTTTCGAAATCATTAAAACCATCTCTTTCGAAACCATTTAGGTTCTTCCTTTTACAGAGAAAAAGGGTCATTAAAACATTTAAGTTGAAAGCATCTCATTCGAAAGCATTCCTAAGTAAAGAATTGTTGGTGTCGAAACCACCCTTTCAAAAGCATTGGAGAAGCGGCTTGGTTTTACGAACAAGATAACCCTTTCAAAACCAATCTGGGTCGAAAGTTAAAAAGGCGGCAGTCAGGGGTTTCGACCCCTTCAAAAGCTTAAAACAAAAGGCGCAACCTCTTTAAAACCATTCTTTTTAAAGTCATTAACATAGTCGAAAGCTAACCAAGACGAAAGCGATTCAGTCGAAAGCAAAGCAGACACATTTTCATTTAAAAGCAAAGTAGTGCTTCTACCCCTTCGGAACCTCTTGGTTCGACCCAATTCCTTCCGCCTTTGTCCAATTCACTACGTGCCAAATATCTGATATCATGTTCATTGGTTTCGATGGAGGCGGAGGCGGAGGCGGAGGTAAGGAGTCGGAACCTGGTGCAAAAACATTGAAACGTGAAAAGGCATGTAGATTTGACTTTTTAAACTATTTCTTTGTACCTAACATGTCTTGTTTGTCAAATTATGATTGGTTGCCCATTTTTCTTTTCTCAAAGTACTATCGATTTTCAAAAATAATGATTTGAACTATTTACAAAATTCTCCTTTTCATTTTTAAAATATATAAAACATTTAAGTCCTATACCTTAAATAATTTTATATATCCATTAAAACACTTAGGAAAATTCTACAAAAATTTCAAAAACCCACTTTTTATATGGTTTCTAACATATAAAAATTACAGAGCCTAAACCAATATAAGTTGGCCGAAATAATTTTTTAACCCAAAATAACATTTTCTTCACTAGAAAATTCATATAAAATCCACATAAATTTAGAAAATTGAAACCCGTTTCTAAATTACCATTTCTGATTTAAATATAAATTCTCAAGACAATTTGATGTCATATAATAGGTTTTATAAATCAATTCTCATCATAAAATGCGTATAAAATATCCTAAATCATTAGCAAGTACATACATATCCATCTATCATTCAAAACATGGCAAAATAATTGCAAATACTTTTGGAATTTATCTAAAACCGAAAAAATAAAAAATATGAGTTGTAGTCATTATTCACCTTATATTTTTGATTAAGGATGTGAGATTTGTTCTTAATTAAGTGATTTGATTCTTCATCTTGAATTCTTCTTCTTTGCTCTGCTTAATAGTGGTCAGCCTTAGCTTGTATTTTTTGTTTGTGAAAATAAAATGAACGTGTAGAATGAATTCCTAAGGGGTTTAGGGTATAAGGATATGCCTTGTTCCTATTTTTGCCCCTTATGTATTTCATTTTTATTCCTTAGTTCGTTGTTTACATGGCACGGCTGCCCCTTATTTAATCACAAATCTCAATCCATAAATCAACTTACACTATTTTATTTTATTTAACTAATTAAATATTCTAAATAATGTTACAAAAAATGGGGTGTTATAAAGGCCTATACAGATAGAATACTGTTAATAATTGTGATGTTCTGTTACGCACTATGGGAATTTCTTGGTATGCACGAGCGACGAGGATATGATACGCTGATGATGGATCCCGACGAGGTGCTGCATGATGGATACTAACAGAGATAATATCTTGATCCAAAGAGGGATTGTTGTACATACATACATGCATACATAGTTATTATCTATTACAAGTAGATGGGACATATCATATGCGTACGTGGAGTCGAGACGGCTAAGTCAATAAAAGATATAACACGTAATGGAAAACAAACGACATAAAATAGTGTTAGGCAGTGTGTAATTAACCAACCACCAGAACATTGTTCTGATCCCCTCCTCATTACAATACATATGATAGCTTTACAAGGACAGATGTTGGTATAAGACGGAAAGGGTGAAAAGATAGATTTTCTTACGCATACTTGACACCGACAAGGACACTAGATAACTATTACGTTGCGAGTTTATGTCTGCAGTGTTTTAATATGCATTTGTTTATTTACAAGTTATCAAGCATTTGTTTATTTACAAGTTACCAAAACCAACGATCCACACTTTGATAGAGTTGGATTTTCAGTTTAGCGAAAATTTTAACCGGGTTGTCATGGGGTTTGTAGAGTTTGCTTTGTGTTATTAAATGATCCAATGCTCTATTATTATTTTTTGTTGTCGAAAATATGTAAAATTCACTAAACACACATAGATTTAAACATGTAAAACATAAAATGCGTTAATGAAAACCGTTCAAACACTGGAATGAAAAAAAACCCTTAATCCACTTTTTTTCTGTCTCCACACTCACATCAACGGTGCTGCTGGAACATGAGGAAATGAAAAAGAGGGGGAATTCTCACATTTTTTTCACCAAACCTTGCTTATACAATTTGAAATGAAATTTTAAAACCGGCCACTTCTTCACCTTCTAAGATAACTGATCACCACTTCACTTTCTAAGCTTCTGGATTATCCAAAAACAAATAACAGGTATTCCATTTGAACATGTAAAGGTAACTATTTACATAATATAGAATTTTTCATACAATAAACACATAATATGTGTCTATGCATAATAAAAGTGTAAATTTAGCCATAGCAACGGATAGGGTCGGTACAGCCTTTCACAGCAGACTGCTTGAGACCAAATCGACCTCCTTTTGCAACATACTTCTGATGATACTCCTCTGCTCTGTAAAATTTCTTCGCCGGCAGTACCTCTGTAACTATTTTTCGATTTACGCTTTTCTGAAGCTCCTCCAAGGATTCTTTTGCTGCTTTTTCTTGTTCAGGCGTGTAGTAGTATATTCCTGTGCGGTAATGGGTTCCAACATCGTTGCCCTACGTTCATATTGATAAAGTTGATTAACTTGAACACAGAGTACGATGTTAAGAAACATCAAATTTCAAAATAAAGATGCGTAAACGGAGTATAATACTTTTAGCGTTATAAGTACGTATCTACGATGTTTGGTTTCATTGCAAATTTTCTTTCTAAAAGATATTGAGATGTAACTCAAGGGATGTATGCATATTTCTAAAAGACCACTGACCATATTTTATACAGCAGTTGATAATTATTCGCATTTGAACTTAGTCCCCTGACTTATAAGTCATAATTCAACTTTTCGTAGAAAAAGAAAGTCACTACGGATGTATGCCATTACAAAGACCTTATATTTCAACATATAGACCTATGTTATACGGCTACATTATACTTCTCAAACTGTATAAAGAAAATAGCATATGACCTGTGTCCAATCATCATTTTATAAACAAAATTATCATGCTCGTATAACCCAATGCATGCCCAAGTGCACCCATTCTGAATGGCAGTTGGGGTAGGAAGAATTTTGATGATGAGCAGGAAGATGCATGGGTTTCCAGCAGTTGCAGAAAGGAAGTGGCTAATGGCTATAGTTTTCATAATATTCATAGGCACCGGCTGTTTAAAATAACCACCGGGACACCTCCGCTACTTTACTACTTGTGGTTTTTCTGAAAATCATCCACATTAACACAATGGTGCTAAATTGGGTTCAGATGGAGAAGCAAAATCAATGGGAGAACTACAGTCAACAGCCATCTTATACGCTATCTAATACACAGTACCAGTTCGGGAAAAAAAGAAGTACCTGTCGATTAAGCTGTGTAGGATCGATCCGTTCCCAAAAAACTTTCAACAAATGCTCATAACTGCACTCACTCGGATCGTACTGAACCCTAACGACCTCCGCATGATTCGTCTTCCCAGTACAAACATCCTCGTACCTCGGCTGATCTACGTACCCCTGACTAAACCCAACCTCCGTCCTCGTAACTCCCGGCACTCTCTGGAACGCCAGCTCCGGCCCCCAGAAACACCCCGCGGCGAACTGCGCGAACTGCTGCCCCGGCGCCGGAACGTCTGTGTCCGGCCCCTGCGCGATCTCTGCTCCGGTCGAGGCCGAGGATGCGGATGAGGATCCGAGCCCTAGTTTACTGATCCAGTTCATGGTGCGGACCGAGGAGTTGAGGAAGGATGGCTTTTTCGGGGAGGGTAGAGAGGAGGGGAGATTGAATGAGAGGAGGGAGAATTTAGAGAAGGAAAGAGGGCGAGGGATTAAAGACGAGGGGGAGATGGCGGGCATGGTTCTATGTTGCTTGTGTGGGAAGATGAAGGCGGCGATGGAGGATGACGTGGATGTGGGATATTGGCGGTATATTCGTAGCGGCAAACGTTCTACATTGTTATGGATGCTTCGCGAATCCGAGATGGAGACAGTTAACTGCAGAAAGGAATGGTTGATGAAGTTAAGCCTGCGCTATCATCCAAAGTTCGGAATTTGTAGGCATCCATATTGATTTTTTTTTATAAATTAAATAAATGAAAATAGATGTATTTTGTGGTTAAAAAAAAACAATAAATAAAAACTGTTTGCACAGAAGATTGGCAAATAGCTCAAATAGATTTGATGTAGATCTGTACATCACAATCATACATCGATAGAGAAATCAAAATGCAATAAAGTAAAATACACAAAGATTTATAGTGATTCGATCAGAACGTAGCTATATCCACCGTCAATTTTTTTTTTTTCTATCATAGTTAGTTATACAATGTAAGATACAATGATTTGAAATGATTCATAACCTCTATAAGTTCTGTTCGATGTAATCTCGTAATGTTATGTTTTACTATTCCCAAAGTCCTCACACCACCTTCATCCACCTCCATCCAAACAAGGCGCTACTAAAGGCTGGATATTTATAGGAGTGGAAGCATAGAGAGGCCGGGTGGTTAAAATATGAAGTTTTCTTATTTACTTTGCCTTATTTACCTTGCTCGGTTTGGTTATTTCCACATATATAAAATATGATCAGGTCTTTCCATATATACAAGATACACTTTCCTTAAATATTTTATTCGGTCCGGTAAGCATTGGTTGGTTCGATGGTAGTAAGTTTAGTGGATGGAAGACGTTGTCCTTGCCACATTCAAACTTCACACCCCCTTGGTTCGGCAACCCTACACGTACTGAATAGGCACTTTTGTTCAGCGATATCACTACCAGACAAGAAATCTTGTTCGGTGTTCACATTACCAAAACATGAATTCTTGTTTGGTGGTAAGACCTCTGTACAGGAATTCATGTCTAGTACCTTGCCTACTGGACAAATTTATTGATTGATTTCTCCTATCTTTTTTCCATATTTCCACTTGCTTTAGTTCCAGAACTTCTTGCCTCTTCGTTTAGGGTACTTAGACACGGTACGTTCCTTATGACACTTTCTCTCCGCCTATCTTTATTCCATGTTTGACTATTTTGCAACTATCGCTCTATAGGAGAAAATGTGAATAACAATTGTCCTCTAAAAGGTACACTTTGTAGAATATGGAGTATGATTTGTTCACCATTCTTTTTAGAGATAGCCTTTATCTTGTATGATATCTTCTATGATTTCCCTTCACTTCACCATTTCAGACTTAAAAGTCTTTGTCTGGCAATAACTATCAAACACATATGCCTTGGCCTGACATCTACCTTGCTTTGGCATTCTTTTGTGTTTGGCATATCCTTGTCTAGTGAAGCTTTACCGAAAAAAATATTTGTCCCCTCTTGTCTATCGGGCACTGGACAATGTAGGCTACTTATATATAAGATGATGCACGTCCATGGTCAGACGTATTATTCTATTTTCCTATAGCCTCCAGCTCATATGTTGTTCGTCTCCTAAACTTGCCAGCGATTTACAATTGTTCCCAAACACATACAACTTTGATTTTCCATCAATTCTTCTGCAATCTACATTGGTATGAATCTCTCTTTGCTAATTTGAGGTATAAATATTAATTCTGTTGTTGGTTTTCCCTGCTACTTATTGTTCTTTGTTCGGTGGCATAAGGAAAAAGGGGGTTGTTGCAACTCGAATAACTATGAGTTGCGTAATAGCTTAGTTTGCCTTGGCCTAATACAGAAAAAGTGTTAAGAATTTCTCGAGCTTCTAAATACTCTTTTTCTGGCTAAGGTTTCAATTGCCAAACAGAGGTGATTGAGAATGTGTGGGGTGTTTGCGCCAAAATTGGTCACAAACACCCAATTGCCAATGAAAGCACTAGTTCACAATCACAGATCACAGATAACAAGTATATAGAGAATTAAAAATGAAGAACACTTAGAAAATTTAGATGAAAGCAGTAAAGAACATAGAGTTTATAGTGGTTCAGCAATCCGGCCTACATCCACTTTGAAGTTGATAATTTTATTGAAGTTTTCTTGCTGACTACAATGAATTACAACTGGTTACAACAGCAAAATCCGCGTACAATGATGAATCCAGCAGAGTCTGGACGTAGAAGAGCCAAAAGTCCCTTTTCTGTTGACTCTAGGTTGTTATTTATAGGTGTAGGATGCAAATATCTCGCTCAGATCTTGGGAGACCTTTTCTGACACGTGAGTGGGCGCACACGATCGGTCCCTGATGATTTCGACTCGATCTGTGATCAATACGAACGAATTTCGTATCAATCAAGATTTGATCCAATCGAGTAGAAATTTGGCATGAACATCCCTTAGGTTGTATGTAAGCTCTTGTGAAAATTTCATAGCATTTGGACTTGTAGATTGTGAGTTATGATCGATGCAAGTTCGGCTTCTTCGATGGTCGTTTAGTTCGTACCGATACTTTTCGCATCGATCTCTTCGAGTCGATCTCGAGCACGTGTGTGCAAAGTGACGTGGTGCAAGATTCTTGGATCTATCCACTTTTTGTGTCGAACGACCGAGTCTTCCTTGTGCATAATCCTCGTTCATATCGTTCACTTATGAGAGCAGGATGTACTGTTCGTATCGATCGATTTCGTATCGTTCTGTTCAACTCGATTCACTATAGCTCAGTTCATATCGATCGTGGTGGTCTTGTTCGTATCGATAGGAATGGTTCTGTTCGCATCGACTTCAGTGGATGGATAAGAACAGAGTGACACGCGATGGATACGAACAGCGGGACATTTGATGGATACGAATAGAGGGACACAAAGTGTGGACACGAGCAGAAGGATGCGAACAACATAATTCTAGATGGATGCAAACAGTACCAATTTGAACAGGGATTCATGATGGATTCTAACGACATATTTTCCTTAAATCGATCATATCTCCAACATACGAACTCCGATTGACTCAAAATTTGGAGCATTGGCTTTTGCAATTTTTCTTGTCTTGTCTTATCAATTGTAGCTCAATGCGGACTCGGACAAAATTCATCGATACCCATAGTGAATCTGTACATAACTAGCAATCGAGGAGGACTGTCTTTGGTTTCCAGTTAATCTTTTGGTATCATGGCCTTGCTAAAAGACGGGATAACACTTGCCTCCCAAAACATGCCTTGCGATAGAAAGGTGTGTTTTGTAGTTCGATAGGCTGGATGTTCGTATCCTGTTAATGTCCTACAAAGAGATTGGTAGTCTTACCTGACTGTGAATGACGATCATTCAAGATCGTATGTCTTTTGAGGTGGTATGTGACCGTTCAAGGTCGGATGCCGTTAGCGGCGAATGATGACAGTTCGCGTCGGTGTGCCGTTCGAGGCGATTTGTGATCGTTCGGGATCGGGTGACGTTCGCGGAGAATTATGACCGTTTGCGGTCGGTTGCCATTCGAAGCGAGTTGTGACTGTTCACGGTCGGGTGCCATTCACAGCGAATTGTGACCGTTCGCAGTCAGATGTCGTTCGAGGTGAGTTGTGTGTGTGCCCGGGGGGAATTAGTATTGTTAATGTCAGATTTCACGTTAGAATGAATTTTGAAATTGTTTGTTATGGCGGTTTATCGCCATCTCAGAGCATGTCTAAGGACCGTCCGCGACCCCATACATGTGTAAGTGGCTTGACCGTTATGAAATTACAAATAGCAGATTTACATTCAAAATGAGTCTTTCAACAAAAATGTCCAATAAAATCAAGCTCAAACACGAGAAATGAAAAACAAAAGCAACACAGAGACGTCAAAGTGCCAACACCTACTCCGATGCGATTAGTAGTCGTATCGGAGCATGCCCTAGGATCATTCGCGGTCGTGTATATATGTAAATGACTTAATCGCGCTGGCGTGGAGCATGCCACTTATTCGTCATTATTTCAATCAATTGATGACAAGCTGACGCCCCGAACCTGAGCCGTTCCTATTTGATGCAGGTGGTGGCCGTTCTCGTTCCACCGTTTTTGTTCCGCTTCTCACATACTGCAATAGCAGACCATTCCGGATATTCCCCTCAACCTCATCCTTCAAATGCCTGCAATCATTCGTGCTATGACCATTCAGCTCGTGGAATAAGCTATACTTGTCTGCTCTCCTTCCATTGCTGGTTGGATCCCTCCTCATTGGCTTTCAATAAGGAATCTGCCTCCTGGTATCCTGATAGATTCGCTCCAAAGTCCTATTCAACTCCGTATAAGAGATGAATCTCGGTTCCTTTCGTGGTCGCGTTGGTCCATCACCATTATCCTTGGCCGTCCATTTCCCTTTATCAGTTCCTGAATCTTTTTCAGGAGGATTTCTTCCCTTGACTGCATAGACATCAACTCCTTCTCCTTCCTCTCTTTTAGCATTTGCATCCTCTAATCATAAAAATCCTTCAGCCTTGTGATAAAATTCTCCTAGATCCATATAGGGTCTTTTGTTAATGAATTCTTGAATTTTGTGCCATCAGCATGCCAGATACAGCTGCCATTAAAAACCATGGATGGATCTGGTCGATCCGCCGATGCTGCCGTTGCATTGAATCACGTCAGAAAGCTCCTTAAAGATTCTCAAGTTCTTTGCTTTAATGTTATCAAACTAATCACATTCTTGGATCTGGAAATGTGAACCCTGAATTGCCTCATAAACTTCTCAGCCAAATCGGTCTATGTTCCAATGGAGCCGCTCTCCAGTTGTCTGAACCATAGCGCTGCAATGTCTATCAAATACAATGGAAAGCACCGGGCCATGACCTCCTCCGATGCCCCCAATACCTCCATATGCCTCATGTATCGTGTCAAATAAACGGTAGGGTCTATCCTTCCATCGTACATCTCCAATGCCAATAGTTTGAATTTTGGTGAATTTTTGGCCTGCTTAACTGTGGGAGCGAAGGGGTTCATGTTAACATCTTCCAGATCCATGTTCACTAGTCCGTTTTCTCATGGCTCGTCTGACCACCTCTGCCAATTTTTCACCATCGCCAAGCCATAGTCCTTGTCTGTTGCCTCTGGTCTGCCCCGTGAGTTCGCGAGGGAATTTCGGAATTCGTTCTCCTGGACGAGCATCCATTTCTCTATCAACACCATGTCGAATAGTTCTGTCTGGTATCCTGCCTAAGGATGGATCAACATACTCCGTGGGAATGCCCCAAGCTCTGGGGTTGCTCCTGATGGTCCCGCTCCGTCCTAAATTCTGGTTGCTCTGGGATCCCGATCCCTATCTCCAACATCTCTCGTGGCTGCATTCCCTTGATTTTGTGCTCTAAGTTTCTCGACCAGTCGGAACAAATTCTGGATCATCTCCTCTTGTCTTTTCAACATCGTCTCCATTTTATCCCTGGTGATGAAGACCGAGGCTTGGTTCGCTCCTTAGGAATCCCCCTGATTCCCTTCATGCTGACTCCTTTCTGTTCTTTGTCTTCTTATTGATTGCTTGGCCATGATTTCTTCTAAATCTGATCCTCTAGCTTTCCCAATCTGAACTCCAAGCTTTAGAATCCCTAAGCGCTAGTTTCTCAGTGAAAGCACCAAAATGTTTGCGCCAAAATTGGTCACAAATACTCAATTGCCAATGAAAGCACCATTTCATAATTACAGATCACAGATAACAAGTATGTAGAGAATTAAAAATGAAGAATGCTCGGAAAATTTAGATGAAAGCAGTAAAGAACAAAGAGTTTATAGTGGTTCGACAATCCGGCCTGCATCCACTTTGAAGTTGATAATTTTATTCAGGTTTGCTTGCTGATTACAATGAATTACAACTAGTTACAACAGAAAAACCTGAGTACAATGATGAATCCCGCAGAGTCTGGATGTAGAAGAGCCAAAAGTCCCTTTTCTGTTGACTCTAAGTCATTATTTATAGGCATAGGATGCAAATATCTCGCTTAGATCTTGGGAGACCTCTTCTGGCACGTGAGTGGGCACACGCGATCAATCCTTGGTGATTTCGACTCGATCTGTGATCGATGCGAACGAATTTCGTATCGATCAAGATTTGATCCAATCGAGTCGAAATTTGGCATGAACATCCCTTAGGTTGTACGTAAGCTCCTGTGAAAATTTCATAGCATTTAGACTTATAGATTGTGAGTTATGCTCGATGCAACTTTGGCTTCTTCCATGGTCGTTTAGTTCGTACCGATACTTTTTGCATCGATCTCTTCGACTCGGTCTCGAGCACATGTGTGCAAAGTGACGTGGTGCGAGATTCTTGGATCTATCCACTTTTTTTGCCGAACAACCAAGACTTCCTTGTGCAAATCATTCGTATCGATCACTTATGAGAGCAGGATGTACTGTTTATATTGATCGATTTCATATCGTTTTGTTCGACTCAATTCACTATGGCTCGGTTCGTATCGATCACGGTGGTCTTGTTCGCATCGATAGGAATGGTTCTATTCGCAGGGACTTCAGTGGATGGATACAAACAGAGTGACACTCGATGGATACAAACAGCAGGACATTTAATGGATACGAACAAAGGGACATGAAGTGTGGACATGAACAGAAGGATGTGTACAACGTAATTCAGGATGGATGCGAAAAGTACCGATTCGAACAGGGCTTCATGATGGATTCGAACGACGTATTTTCCTTAACTCATATCGATCATATCTCGAACATACGAACTCCGATTGACTCAAATTTGGAGCTTGGTTTTTGCGACTTTGCTTGTCTTGCCTTGTCAATTGTAGCTCGATCCGGACTCGGACAAAATTCATCGATACCCATAGTGAACCTGTACATAACTAGCAATCGAGGAGAATTGTCTTCGGTTTTCAGTTAATCTTCTGGTATCATGGCCTTGCTAAAAGGCGGGATAACATGGGGTTACATCAGGCCACACTTGTTAAATCTTCTAATTGTTACTTACTTTTGGTGTTGCTAGGAACCTAGATGTAGTTTTTGCCTCATGTTGTAATAGATTCAATTCTAGGGTTTAAGTCTTAAAACAACCGAACCAAAGGGTAGTATGCTTTCTAGTCTAACATTCTCAGCCATGCAGTCTTGCTCTCGTAATTTAAGACCCTTAAGAGTTAGGCTACTTGGTTTGGCAGTTTATATTACCAATTATAATACTTGGGAAAATTTGTAAGGTCATAGGCAATATGCAATCTAATTGCCGAACCGTATCGTTTAGGGATTTTAGTTAATTTTCCTTTTTTACGGGCTCTTATCTTGTTTAACACTATTGCATATGCTACTATACATAAGCATATGTATATCCAATGGTAGAATGCGAGACAGGTTGATATATTAGACAGGCATACTGAATCGTTGCCATTCTCGCTCATCGAGCGCAGTCGGAGCTCGAACACCTTTTTCTTCTACTCTTACTGAGCCTACACAATTGGAGCATGGGATTTGTCAGCCTAGCTCGACTTATTCCTTAGTTCATGGATACGGTCCTTCACGGCTGCTGGTGTGATAGAATTAGGGGTATGCACCAGGAGCAATTATGTAATTTGTTACAAATATCTAATTTGATAACGGATCTTGTTCTAAATAAAAAGTGCTTTCTTTCTAATATATACTTGATATAATATGTTATATTAATTAATTAATTTAATTAAAAGTATATTTAATAGAAAATCCATAAGTGGAATGTTTTGTGATAGTAGTTATAATGCGTTGTAACCATGAATGATTTATCAAAATAAAATAAACATGTTGTTTTAAATATTCCTAGTTAAGATGTATCGAAACTGGATATCGATGCCTCCATTGACACTAGAGTATCTAACGATTTTCAAATATTGTGCAATGTATTACTCACGACTGCTGGAAGCACCAAGTGGTTACATATTGATAGGTATTGGATAAATATGAAATAACCCACTCGATAGTTTTCTGTTAGTTAATATAACTAAGATCAAATAGAAAATATCGATGTAACAAAATTACACGGTTCTCTTGACTTGAGAATAGTACCGATCTTCAGTGTGGATTCTTCACTTTTGATTATAGCTAAATCATGGCATAACGTTCATCAAATGAATATAGTTGGATTGAGTGAAAGCATTGAAAGTGAAACACTATTCAAGATATGATTTGTCTCCTCGGTTAAATGAGGTTAGTATCATGGTTAACTGAAGTCAACTCAAAATCAAAGTCTCTTACCAAAGCTTTCTCTAATAATAATTGTTATTATTGGATCAAGAACTTTTTGTTTGGACTATAAAGTTGAATATGGATGATAATGGAATTTTAACCATTACCAAATTTCATAAGTCCAAAGTGATATAGTTTTGACGAAGAGAATTGGTGTAAATAATAGTCACAAACGTGTAACGCTTAACAAAGTAAAACTGGATTTTACCAAAACCAAGTAAGCGATAAATTTGGTCAAAATATCACACCACATACTAAATGAAGTGTGAACGTTAATATTCGAATAGTTTGATATTAACCGTTGATCAAATTTACATTTAAAGAGCCACACAACCAAAATGTTGAATACTCCTTCAGCCACATAAATTAATTAATTTGTAACTGTTATAAATGAAATAAATTAACTAGCATTTATGAAATACTAGTTATAAAAATTTTATTTTGACTTGACGAATAATATTAATAAATGTATTTTTAATAGTTGTAAATATTTTAATCGATATACAATATCGATATGCGTTTAAATTGGATTTAAATGCATTATATTTTTGTTCGGGCTTTAAATAGGTTCGAAGCCCATATGGGCAATAGGGAGGTCGACCGTGCTTCGGACCGGGTAGGGGTGGCTATGATATTGGGAATGGCGTAGAGTTTTGATAGGATAAGGGGATGAGAATGAGTAAGAGAGAAAGGTGGATCTGGATCCTAACTTATCTCTCTAGTCTTTCCTCTATAAATACATCACAATACTCATTCCTCTTAAGATATTTTTGGGAGCCTCGATCTACCCTTACTTCTAACCGAAATATACCCATCTCCTCTTCCATTTCTAAAGCTTAAATCAAATAAAAACAACGCTATTCGATAGTTGGTGGTCATCGGTTCAGAAGCTAGCACTGTGCTAGATTGGAAACTAGTTCAAGAAGTTGATCTCATCGTTTCAAGGTGTACTAATAGGCTTTGGAAATAACGTAATTTTTTGATCTCCTGATATATATTTATGTATAAATAATATATATTATATATGTTGTTTTGTTAGTTAGGTGAGGATTCTAGTATATCGATATATCGTTACATTCAGAATGGTTGTATGATTATATACTTATATAGTTAAAAAAATTATGGCATAAACACACCTTCAGTGCTCACGATAGAGAATAAAAAAATGATTTTCTAATTTAAAATAATTTAATATACATTCTTTAATTTATATAAGCTTAATAATTTAGATATTAATCTTACATTACACAAAATAAAGGTTTAAATTTTATATAAGTAATCTTAAACTTAAAACATTTTCAGTTAAATCACTTAATTCTATAAATAAATAATATCAATATATATTATAAAATATATTTTAAATTTTATAAAATTAAATTTACACCTAATAACTCTTTGAAAGATTATATATATGTATGTATGTATGCATGCATGCATGTATGTATGTATGTATATGTATCTGTGTAGTTAATGCACCGCTATTACCCCGCTACAACCCCGCTATATCTCATAGCGGATTTCTACCGCTATGATTTTTTCATATAGCTCCATAATGTAGCCTTTCCGCTTTAATCTCCGCTATTCCCGCTATATCCCATTATTTCTGCTATTTCCGCTATATCTTTTTTAATAAAATGAATTGAAAAATTGCATTTATACATTATAAAATTATGAAACTAATTTATTTGATTTAATTAATATATTTTCAGAAATGAAAATACTCTAATATTCTACCAAATTCAATTATGTTATATAACACATGTTTTTATTTAAAATTATTTATGCATTATTTATAATTCAATTGAATGATAATTTTTCATTTAGTTACCATTTATATATTGGTAAAAACATTATGTGCGAGTTTTATATGCTATTTTAGAGCCATCCGCTATATCCCGCTATATCCTCGCTGTATCCCCGCTATGACTTTTGTACCTCCACTGCTTTGAATCTACCGAGCGCATTAACTGCATAGATATGTATATATAATTCAAATATCTAAATAATTTCCGAAACTACTATTTAATTTTAAAATTTATTTTAAATTATAATATATATATAATATTAAAAACTTAAAATATCTTTGAGATTTTTACTAAAATATTTAAATTTGAAATTATCTTTTAAAATATATTTTTATTAATTTATATTAAAATCCGTATCGAAACATATATGTATAATAAAATAAAATACTTTTGTCATGAGTAATATAATAGGTATATATATTTATTTTGTATTATATATATATATATATTATTAAAATTTATAAGATATATATATATATATATATATATGCATTTATGTAAATAAGTAAAAAAATTGATTTTGATTTCAATTTTCAGCAAAATAAATAAATTTTAGTATAATTTTAAATGATTTTAAATATACATATACACATATTTTATAAATTTCACACACACACACACACATGTGTGTGTATAATATCAAAATAAGATATAGATATATGTGTGCATATATATGCAATATTTTGTATACATAAATTAAAATATACAAACATACATTTGGCCGATAAATCGGTATACTTGATTAGCTAACATGTCCGTTGCGGTGTAGATCTCAACACTTATACACTAGCATGTTAAACCTAGCACGAATTCCTATGTTACATATACATACATATACATATGTGTATATAACACACGTATATAAATAATATAATATTAATTATATAATATAAAAATACATTACAAATATAAATAAAATAACGATTTATTTAAAAGAAATTCAGAAATATTATAATTAAATTAGACTTCATAGGCCCAATAAAGATACAGAATTATAAAAAAAAAATTAAATTCACCCATTACTTACACTACGAGCTGATCCAGTTCTTACAATGGTATTGGAGTCCAATAGCCTATGTGGTCTAAATTAGTCATATTTGGGCTAACTAAGTATGCTTACAACCAAGTTATTAGGGTGGCTAAGAAAGATAGTGTGTTTAGGTTAAATTGTTTGGTACTACCGTTCTGGACCGAACAGTTATGTAAGCCTAAAGGTTGTCCCTAGACCTAACAGAAAATGCTCAATTTGAATTAAGCCATGGGCTGATTACAAAATTGATTTGGAGTTAAAAATAAAAGTTTTTAATTAAAAGTTAAGTTTAAAATAAAATACATATTATAAAAGATCTAATATATTATAATATAATTTTCAACATGTTTGAAAATGTTTTAAAATTAATTTCAAAGGTATTATTCATCTATAAGATTAATAAAATAAATGAATTGATTAAATAAGTTAATCCATTATATATATACATGTATAATATATATAATGATATATGTTATGTTGTCTTGAATTGTTTAAGGCAATATGAGTATACATGTGCGTATAAAAGAGTCTTTAAAATTAATAAAATTTAATTAAATTTTTTTAATTAAATAAATTAATTAAAAGTTAATTAATAAATTAAAATTCATATATATAAGATATGTGTGTATTATTATAAAGGTTATAGTGTGTGTGTGTATTCAATGTAATATGTTATAGTTGAATAATATAATAATTAATTAAAGTGTTAATTAATTAAATAATTTTTAATTACTATAATATTATACATAAAACTGTTATATAAGTAAATAAAATTATAAAAACTATATAACAAAACTTATATAATATAAATGTATAATAAAAGGTGGAACGGTAAGAAACTCAAAATAGACTTAACAGATAAATACATACGAATAGTACGTATACCGTGATTTTTGTTATGTCTAACACTTGATCACAGGGGTATTTCATAAAAAAATACATTATTCCATTAGTTGATATCACTCAATTGAATACATTAAAGATTTTGAATCTTTAATGTAAAGTTGTCATCTACCATTTATATATTAATAGATTACTTGCATACCCCTCGGTTGTTGAGCTTTCCTCGAGCTAGGGATGTTATGTGTAGTACCATTGATATATAAACTAGATGAGGTAAGATACTTATACATATTTTTGAGCTCACAACTACACATACCACTCTCCTTTCATGTGCCTAGCCCACTCCCCTCTATGTGCTCTTCTATGTGCTTGTATAAGGATGTGTAGTTTGCTTTTTTAAAAGTAAACCCTTTTGTTTTATTTGCTAAATGTATATATATGTATGCATATGCTTATATGTGTGTGTTCATGGATGTGTGTGTATGTATATTTGCATATATATGTCACATATAATATATAATGTTGCACAACTTCCTCTTGTCAAACCGTTACAATTTTAGGATCCAATTTTCCATCACATTTTTACTTCTCTGTTAAACTGCATATATTTGTAAAAAATCTTGATAATAATATTTCTATTATTGTATAATAATTAAATGGGCTCGTTTAATAATTAAAATAATTATTAAATCATTGAAACTCAATTTAAATTCAAAAATCAATTATTCGAAAACAGCGACATTGTTAATGATGTCATATATACTTTTATTTTCCAAAATAAATTAAATTAACTTATTACATATTTTCACTCATATGGATAAATGAGTGCATGTATCCAGCTCCATGCGACGTTTTATGGTTATAGAACTGTTTATTGATGAAACGGTTTTCGGCTAGAAATATTTTTGTGAATATTTTTCCAAAATAAGTTCATTATTATTATTTATCACTTAAAACTTGATTATTTGTAAAAAATGATCTATACTTGAATATTTAACTTAAATTAAAGTGATCAAATTACAGGTCGTTACATTAATGATCACATCGTGTTAAATGTAATACCGGATAAAAAACTATGAGAAAGATCTAATAATTTGATCACTTAAATGCCAATTTGATCAGTTTACGTAAATGTAATTTTTTGATATCCTTAAAAGTTAAGGATGACCAAACGTATTTTGTAACAAGTTCGTTATGATATTGTAATAATGATTTCCTTTGAATGGTTTGATCGTGTAAAAAGAAAATCGAATGTATAAGAGTGGATGTAACATAAGGCATAGTTGGGATAAAGATAGTGAATGATCACTTCTTCATAAAGAAACATCGAATATGAGGATTGTATAATAATTGTTGATACTTAACTTTGGAATGAGAGATATGATTTCTATTCTAAAAGTATTTCCATATAGGAAATTTTTTCTATTATATTTATTTCTTTGAATTTTGGATACTTGATCTGAAATTCTCTGGTGTAAACCAGTTATAGTAAATTAAATAAATAGCTTACATAAAGTGGATGAATTGAGCTTTTTACTTCATAGGCTATTCAGTAATGGCGGAAATAGTGGTAGCACGCCATATAACACTTATTGGTTGCATCAAGCTACGAAAATTATTTTCATAAAACGTACCAAACATTATTTATGAAATAATTATTATTTTTCAGTATTGACTAAAATATAGACATAATTTTGTTTTAATACGAGTATTGGGAATATTCATCATAAAATAAAACTATAATAGTAGTATTAAGATGCATTGAAAAATACAAAAGTATCTAAATTTATTTGCAATTATTTTAGAATTATAAACTAAGTCACAGTTTGGAGAAATAGTTCTTGGATTATATGGTTATGAATTATATGATATTAATAAATTATATCTCAAACAATTATGGGTAAAATACCCATTTAGTGGGAGCATGATAGGAGTTGATGAACTTTTCAGATTGATACATATAAATGCACGAAATCATAAGTCTATTAATACCAAAACAGTTTCACGTACTTCGTTATATTCACCAATGAGTTATCACCGACATGGACTTGTGTATTCGATACGCATGTAGTAATTCTATAGTAAGCTCATTGAGTATAAAATAGAAGTAAATGTATTAATATGCAATAGAAAATAAAATTGGTTTGATTTAATCGAATATTTGAGTATATTGGAAAAAACATACCTAAAATGAATAAAAATTAAATCTCAAAAGTCACTCCTCTTTATGATAAATAATGATGTATCGATATGGAATAATCGAACTTGGTTGAATAATATATGATTAATTGTGAGCGATATTGAGTTAACTTCTTTCTATAAGATCGTGTACTTAAGAGTAGTACACAAGGTTAAAATTAAGTTCATCTAAAGAAAGGTTTGCAAAATCATACATGATAAGGGTTTATGAGAAACTCTAAGATATCCTAGGCCAAGGAGTTGATGAACTATGAAAGTCGAAAGACTGCATGTAGTAATTGTTTGTGAGGGATCTTGTATGAATTGTCCCAAAAGAAGTTTGGAAATGATCATCATTGGATGACCAATTTATGTTTTAAACATAAATGTCATAAATTAAAACCAAATAAGTTATAATAAGGAAATTCATATAGTGTTTGTGAACTCTTATTTCGTTGCATTAAGAAACAATTATTGTTTCAAGAAATACCAACTTCATAGCGAATAAATTTCAATTAGAAATTACTGGTTGTAAAATGGATTTGGATATGATCCTAAGATAAAACCGATTATGTGGGATGAAATGAAATTAATCTAACCTAAACAAACATATCACATTAGAGTGTCTAATAAATATTCTCACATATTGAAGAGAAACTAGAGTTTCTTAACAATATCGAGGATAGATAATCCTCGGTTGTCAATTAAACAATTAAGAGTATTAAATCTTCCATATGGTATGATATACAAATCTAAAAGGATTCCACCAAGTACAAATCTAAAAAAATTGCTAACGCACATCGCTCCGGTCATCTAGCCTACGATCCACGCTAGCCAGCACGTCAGACACCTCAAGCCGCTTCATCACCCAACGCGCACGACACCCTAGTTTTCCAGAGACGGAGTGCCACTGCTGCAAACAATCGTCGATCACAGCGATTCTAGCAACCAACAGGCTGAACGAACCATACAGATTGACATGCCTCGACCTCTTATATTATCTATTACACATTGTTTCATTAATAGATCAACAATTAAATTATCTATCACACTTTTAATCAAATTGTCAATTGATATACACATTATAAAATGTATTTACAATTTATAACCGATTATAACTTTTTAATCATTTCAATCAATTGGAATAACATTTAGAGTAGTTATCAATATAATTTAAATTAATACTATTACATTTCATTCCAGTTACATTCTTATTATTAAACCATAATTTTTTTTTATTTCTTCCAACGTTAAATCTCAAAACCATATTAAATTTACAAATTTTAATTTTCGAAAATTACAGGTCATTACACTCTCCCACATTCAAAACTTTCGTCCTTGAAAAGGGAAAGAAGGGAAAAGAAGGAATTAAGTAATCAATATATCTTATTCAAAATATTAAATTTATAAACAATTAATTTACGTAATTAAATAATTTAAATAAAATATATCAATTTATAAACAATCAAATCCTTTATATTCAAGTTAATAAAATTTGAAAAACATTTCACGAAATTTTCTAAGTCTAAAATTCACGGAAAATTTCGACAGAGTCTCCATTGTACGGAGCGGTATGGGAGAAATAGTAATACCAATAATAACAATGTATCAAATATTTTCAAAACAATATATCCCAAACCATGGGAAAAAACAATAATACCACTAGAAAACCATAGTCTGAGAATGTACCTATTGGTCGGGCAAACAACGCTTAAATTATGAAACCAAAAGCAGTAGCAATTGCTTCCATAAATCTATAATTCACTTATATAATCCAAAGATGTTAATAATTATATATAAGAGGAATATTTTAAGTTGTTTTCAACTAATAACAAAACAAATCAATACAACATAACAACAATTTTTACAAAAAAATCATACAATCGTCACATACAGTCAAAAATATCAATTTTACATCCATAACAACCATAAATAGGTTTGTTCAGGTTTAGAAACCTCTAGTCATACAAAATGATAAATAAACTATGAAGTAAATCATACACTGAATAGTCGTAGAAAAAACTTAACAGGTTATTTATACATCTCTATACAAAATAGAAGCATCCTTTCCCAACCAATCCATAAGCCAACCAAACAAAGAATTCAACGCATTTTGAAGTTTACTCTATTTATCTTTTTCACATCATTTATTGTTCATTTTTTTTTCTATACAATGATTTTCGTTAATTCACGTTCATTACTTACAAAGTTTTAGTTTTCATTCATTCATGTAAGGGTTATTTCGTTAATTTGCATTTTTTACTTACATAAGTTATATCCATTTCAATTATTTGGATCATAAATGAATTCATTATTGAAGTATTGTATATATTTCATTTAATTTACTTCACGTCACTCATTTAATTTGATTTCCTCTATTTTTTTCTTTACTTTTCTTTTCTCATTCGTATAATTTTTATTTTCATTAATTTACATTTGTTATTACTTACAAAAATTCATTTCTCCTTTATTTATACAATGTCAATTTTTTTCATTTTATTACTTTACATTCATTGCTTAAATAAGTTATTTTTATTTCAATTATTGGATTATACATTATTAGACAAGTTCCTTTACAATTCAATTTACCATTTATAGATTATTTCTTTTTCTCATTCATTCTTCCATATATAGTATTATTGAATATTAATTCCATTCCTAAATCATTTCCAATGTTCTCTGAAGTTACAATCATTCAATTTGTATAGTTTTTATTTTAATTATAAATGGCTTCAATATTAATTTAAGTTTATAGTCATTTACTTACAATATTCTCCTTTTCTATTAGATCCGATTATAATAGCTTAAAATGTTAACTTAAGTTTATAATCGTTTTTCTTGCATTATTTGCTTTTATTACATTTAACTAGTAACATGACAAACTATTAACTTTAGTTCATAGCAATTTATAACATTGGAGTTCTTATTTATAGAAGTAATTCCATTGAACACGTTCATTTTCCAAGTTTACTTACACAATATTATATTACATATCCTATTAACATTACAACTTTTACATTTTGGTAAGTTATATATATGTCTTTTTAGAATGCAATAGAAAGTTACACAAGTTATCATATTTATTTTTTATTAACAAAATGTTAAATAGTTACCATATCTTATTTTCATCTCCTTTTTATTGTAGTTTACAAATTTTCAATTTCTTATATATTTCATTTATCATTTTAACGTCAAATTTGTTATTTTCATATTAGAAGTTTTACGATTATTAATACAGTCATGATTCCATTCATAACAATAATTTCAATTTCTAATTTACAGAAACTTAAGAACTAAACAACTGGGTTTCATTTCAATTATAAAATAATATATACAATCATATCTTTTATATATATCAAATCATATGTGGAATTCAAAATCAAGATTAATTTATCAAAACAATTACGCAATATAATTACTACAATAGTCTTTCCAATTTGAAACTTGAAAATGAACGTCGATGATGGGTGCACTCATCACCGAAATTATTTTCCAGCAACACAGAGAGGAATACAGGACTTATTTCCTTTAAAAAATTTCTTTTAAAACATTTCTTTCAAATCAACTTGGAGTAATTATATCAGAAGGTACTTCTAAACACTACTATTATTATATTCCAAAACCTTTCAAAAGAAATTTTCAAAAATCCTGAAACTTCAGTTCCCAAATTTCAATTATATTCATTTCACTTGTAAATTCTACTTTACAATCAATGTTTATAAAATTTCTCTACCTAAGAAACGACATATTACATCCAACTATATCATTTATAAAATTTATTTTTATATACAAAATATATAATAGAAAAAATTATTTTATTTACCTATATTTCAAAAACAAATATTGTGTCGGTCTGCCCTATTAAGTGTTTAGAAATCCCTAACGATGTCATAGCGTCTTATGCACCGAAGAGGATTTATAAATAAAAAAGGAACAAATTAACACAATACAAAAAAACCTTTTATAACACTAACAAATATGCTATCTTATATATATACCCTTAGCGACTCATTCTTGGGTATTACTACCCTATTTTATATGAGTCAGACCCCACAAAGATAAGGTTATCGCTAAAGCAAAGCTCTGATACCGAATGTAACGACCTGCCATTTTGGACGGTTTAAATCGACGATAAACCACACATGTCAGACTCAAACCATTCAAAGAAATAGGTTGTTATGGGGTAACTAAGAAAAGGAGAAAGAAATAAAACAAATACAAAATCTCGCAGCGGAATGACAAAGTATAACATTCAAATAAACAGTTCATGAAACTGTTTACAAATAACATTGATTATTCTTTTCTGATACAGATCAGAGTTACATACAATAAGAATAAATAATAAATAAATGCAGCGGAACAACATGATGCAATAGAATACATATAACAAGTAGAAATTACAAAATCTTCGTCTTCATCCTCCAGAAAGCAATCTTCGATAACTGAAAAGCTCAGACCGACCCGAGGGAATTCAAAAGACAAAACACTCAAGTCGGAACTAAAAGATCTTATGTACGTTAAATCAACAGTAAATAAATACGAGTGTAACGGATTCAGAGATGTTTATGGGTTTTGACATCTCCTATCCATTGTCAACCGTGATTGCAATAACTTAAGAGATGTTCGGGATTTCCATCTCCTAAGGATCCGTTAAACTATCTATTATGTAGTAGAATACGCTATTATAATATTGTTTACAGTAAAGTATTAAAATAGCATTAAGGCGTTACACATATCGTCCTTAACACAATTTTATATATTACCATAGTCTATACAGTACCGTAATTCCTCCATAAACTAGAGGGCTATCAGAGGGCACTCCGTAGGTATGGTACAAACAAAATCATAAAGGCGCTCTAGGACATGTGAACACGACACTCGAGGCAATGCCAGGGTAGATATACCAATCGCAGACCCGGGTGGTGGTAATGCATAACAGCTACTACCGCCCACCTCGAAACATACTCCCAAATCAAAAATCAAGGCGTGGCCAACAAATCATCACAAAGTCATAATATGGTATCGAAGAAGCATGTCCGATCGGAGGAATGACCTCACTTGGCCCAGGTATAGCTCCTATTTTAGTCACTTCATAGCTGACTCATGGGAGCCAGGGTCACGTAAATACCTCATACAGAATCATTTGCCAAACCTTCCTACTTCATTTCTGGAATCTTCACCACGTACATAGTTGTTAAAGTGGTTTTCAGTGTTGGTAGAGAGTATGACAATATCCGCTCCGGTCTCTTTAACAATTAAATGCTTATTTCACACTGGATGGTTCTTTTACATTTCGAAAAGTCAATTCACAATTGATACCAAAATATCGTATTCTCAAAACCATATCATTTTCAAATCATATTTACTTTCAAAATCACATTCACTTCCAAAATCATATTTACTCAAATATGTCATTTCACAAAAGGTATCAATTCCAAATTTCAACTTTGATTATATCATCATCAAGGATTAAAATATAATTACTTTAACTATACACGGTCTGAAATTCAGAAAATAGTTTAGATAGTCATAAATAGTTTTAATAGTTTAAAAATAGATTTAAAATAGTTTAAATAGAAAAAATAGAAGATTTAAATTTGATTTAACTAAATTTAAAATGATTTAAACAGGTTTAAAATAGATTAAATAGATTTAAATTATATTAAATAGATTTAAGATAGATTAAATCAATTTAATTAGTTTAAAATATGTAAATTAGATTAAATTAGATTAAATAGGTTATGGTAGATTAAAATAAATTAAAATAGTTTAAATTGATTAAAATAGTTTAAAATAGATTTCAAAGTCATACCCAAACATTTCAATAACTCAATTCCGATTAATTCATTTGTATTGACACTTCAATTTTGAAATATCAATTTAAATCCTTTGAACAATTCATTAATTCAATTCAAATTTCAGCATTAACGCTCGGATTATCTACAAAATTCAGTTTATATAACTATATTTCTATTTTGAAAATGCCACTTAACCGAATTCAAAATTTAAAGAATTAAAAATCATTTAATTTAACCAATTCGGCGTCCGTATATAATTTTCTACCCTATGGTCAAGTGATATGGATATTTATCATTTCAATCTGCAATATAAAAATTTATGTATCATTTCAAACTGTCATCCCAAATTAAATAAATATCTGTAAAATTGCTCAAGTCTATCATTTCAACCCATAACGATTTTTCTCTAATCTATAGATCGTTCAGGTATGTATCATTTCAACCTATATGGAACTTGCAGTGTTACAACAATATAAAATACAACATCCAGTCATCCAATGTCAACAATCAAACATTCATTGCAATCATCATCCAAATCAACCAATAAACATCAATATATAACGGATTATCATTAACATGTATTAAATTGACAATTAAATTCAATATTAAATTAAAAGACGATTAAATGCAATAAGAGTCAAATTTAACTAGAACAAAAATTTAAACATTCCAAGCATCAATCAATTAATTCCTAATCACATCATAAATTTAATTTAACTAACATAAGAAGGTTTAGTAGTTGTGAGTGGGTTAAAACACTCACCTTTGTTTCAAATCGATTTGAAATCCAAAATAAAGCCCAACATTCAACAGTCTCGGAATTCAACCAAACCTGCTTCAAAATGTCCGGAATTTCAATACGATCACAATGAAGAAAACTGCATCCAAATCCGAGTTTGTACGCAAAAGATGTCGATGTTAGAAGTCTAAATTTTCAATTAAATAATTGCCACCAAAACATTGCTAACGCACACCGTTCGGGTCATCTAGCCTACGATCCACGATCGCCAGGACGTCAGACACCTTAGGCCACTCCCTCAACCAACGCGCGTGACCCCCTTGTTCGCCAGAGGCGGAGCACGACCGCTGCAAATAATCATCGATCACGGTGATTCTAGCAACCAATCGACCAAACGAACCATACAGATTGACATGCCTCGACCTCCTCTACATGCCAGTGCCACCCGATTACCCTCTTGTCGCAAATCCACCATTAAACAAGGCGGTGGCCTACGGATGGCCGAGAACAAAACATTAATTTCAAGACAAATAATGATTCGATTCAAAAAATGAATTTCATATTTGAGTTGCACACATCGAGAGCTTCAAATTGATATATAATTCGATATAGTTTGAGGAGTTTTAATTTTGAAATCGAGTTTGAAATTTGAACAGGGTTTTGAGATTGATTCTGTTTCGGCCATTGAGGAGGAGAAGTAGACAGATGAAATTGTATGTACAAAAACTAGGAATACAAAGGCTGATAAGGTTTGGACAGAACTATATATACTAACGAAGCCCGATAAGAAAGTATAAACAATACTCGAATTGATTTGAAACGATAAATACGACCTGAAAAGGCTGTTCTGCTTCCAGAACGAAAGTGGGTTATCCCATATATCAAAATAGATGTTTTCGATATTTTTAAACTCAATGGAACATATTTCAAGTCCTAATTCCATCGTATGAAGAAGTTAGCTTAAAATCAGTTTATTTCAAATTGATTTCAATTGAATTTAATTAAATTGATTTCTACACGTTTCGAGTTCGTACGATCAAGCGACAAGTCTGATCACTACAAAACTTCAAACCTTACAATAAATCACCATTACAGTTCAGATGAAACTGGTTTCATCGAAATCTGAGACAGCGGCCAAAATGGCTATTTTTACATTAATTAAATAAATTAATATTAAATTAATTAATTCACTTTTTTTCCATTCAGTTTTGTTACTTAGCAAATTTCATCATTTTTGTTCACTTAGACATTTACAAAAATTTTAAAACAAATTTACATGTCAATTCAATGTTAATTGTTTCTCTAAATACATTGTTCAGTTTAAACTGCAATTTATCCAACTAAGTATAATTTAATTCCAATGAATTGGTTTAATTTGATTTTAATCTTTTTATTTAATCCATCATTTTTCTGTAGATTGTTTATATCTTATTACACTAATATTCTTCAATTGTCATCTTTTACCATATTAGTTGCACTATTTCAATTTCATTGAATTTTTGTCAATTTTATTATAATTTAAAATCTCAATAAATTATTTTATCTTTAGTTTACTCTTTTATATATTCAATTATTGCCTTGTGAATATAATTAACATTTCTACACATTTTATTGCGTTTACCTTTTATAGTTATTGTCTTAACTCATATTAAAGTAACACAAAATTACATTTAATTGCAATTGATTAAATGAATTGGTAACAAATAACAATTATCACCATTTCTACATTTAATAACATTTATAAGTTTATTATCTACAAACAAATATTATAACAACTTATACAATACTAATTCTATCCAATTACAATTTATTACACACTATTTCATTAATAGGTCAACATTTAAATTACCTATTGCATTTTTAATCAAATTGTCAATTGATATACACATTATAAATTTATTTACGATCTATAACCAATTATAACTTTTTAATCATTTGAGTCAATTGGAATAACATTTAGAGTAGTTATCAATTAACTTAAATTAGTATCGTTACATTCTTATTATTAAACCACAATTTTTTTTATTTCTTCCAACGTTAAATCACAAAACCATGTTAAATTTACAAATTTTAATTTTCAAAAATTACAGGTCTTTACAATTATCATGACAGTGAGGCCACCACCTCTGACCAAAATGAAGCTCATTTTACCATGCATATTGGCCTCGACCCGTTATCTAATCCCGATGCAAGTGAGGCCTAGCACAAGGCTTTAGGGTCGTAGGATAAGAGGATTTCATTCAAAGGACATTACGTTTCTAACTATTTACAGGACCCTGAGCTAGGGATTAATTATAGGGACTTTGCCTCATTAGCGAAGATCCAACGATAATTGGAAAAGCATGAGGACTCTAAGGGTATGTTTAAACGTTGTGCACTCTTCACACATACCCACTTTTCCTGCTTCGCTAATAGATTTTCTTATCTTTGGCATCATTTTAACACCTCATTCTTATATTCTTTGTAGGGTGCATGAGTTTTCGAAGAAGTAAGCTTCAATCCAAAATCAAGCAGCTGATGTAGGATGACCCTGCCTTGGAGGTTAAAAAGGAAGCCTCGTTATTCCGCCAATGAGAAAATGTCAAGAAACTTGTAATAGAGCTTAAGACGGGGAAGATGTATCCTACCGCCCTTTCGAGGATAAGGTCAATCGGGATCGACATGGTGACTCCTTAAAAAGGTCTCGCACTCTCAGCAAGTTAAGGTCTAGGACACCTCCCCGTCCAACCAAATCTCCCAGGGTGTCACCTTTTACCCTATCGGAGTCGGAGACATCAAAGAAACAAGTGAGAACAAAAAAAGAGGCAGTATCCTAACTGCCAACCAGAATTTCACTTTGAGAGCTATTTCCAAAGGTAAGGAGAAGGATAAGAAGGAGACCACCATCATCGTTGAACCCAGCGATCCTAACTACGATGAAATCAGCAACCATACCAGACAAGGCATCATATAGCTCGATTGCTTGTTAATGCTCTTGCCACTTCTTTTACTAACATGATTTATTTTCTTAAGGATGGACTCAGAGGCATAAAGACGTTATCAAAGTTCCATGCCAAGGTGATAATAACTGGTAGGGAATTTGGAAAGAAAAATGTTGAAAAGATTTAAGGATCTTTTAGCTCCAGAAGCAATTGCATGAAATGATAAAGCGCATTAGACAGTTTTGGAGGCGCTGGACTGGTCTCAGGCTAAGGAAATCAAGAAACTCAAGAGTGCTCATCTTGAAGAATTGAAGAAGCTTAAAAAGGACCAGGCCATTGATGTCAAGGCGTTGAGAGACAAGTATAATTCCAAAGCGAAGAAGCTGTTCGAGGATTACAAGAATGTCAAGGCTAAGTATACCAAGAGGATGGATGAATCCAGCTACAAGCGATGGAGACGGGACTGGGTATACGGAATTCCAAAAGATGGTCAAGGACTGGAAGAGCAAGAAAGCCTCCCATAGAGCAAGACTTGAAACCGTGACTGCTGAAAAGGTGGTCGAGAGGAAAGTTGCCGATAAACTTTGGACTGAAAACGGTGAGTTCAATAGCAACTAGACTAGGTTGAAGATCTCCTGGACAAGTTCTAGTTCTGAACGTATACAGAGGGTAACTTGAGGTGGATGGACAATCACTAAGAGGTCGTGCCCCCTATTCATCGAAGGTTGGTTAAGGAAGCCAAGGAAGCCAAGGAAACTAATGAGCAAGAAAGACCATCATTTAGCTTAACGCGATTGAGGCTCGCTTCTTTGTAGAGGAAAAAGATGTCATACGCCTAGGCTACATCAAATTGGCAGCTGATGAGAAAGCCCGAAAAGAATAGGAGGATGAGAGAGCAAAGAAAGATGGTGGTTTCACTTTACTATGACTAAACGTCATACTTTTAGACCGGTTATCTATGCCCCATGCATGACATTCCGCTAACTTCTTATCACATCATCACATATATGACCTTCCATATCCAACCTGGGGGCGATGCTCCATCTTCACCCAAAGGAGGTAGGATTTATCTATACTACCCACAAACCAGTATTCAGTACATTCGAGCCCATTTGGGCAAGTCCATTCTTGATAGTCCTCCTCATTTTTATGTAGGTGATACGGCCAAGACGGATGCTACTAGAGCCATATTGCACTCTAAAGCTTCATTGTCATGGCCTATGCCCTTAGGTCCATTGGACTTCACAGCAAAAGAAAACCATGATGAAATAATCACCGCTCTTAAAGATCACATTGAGATCGAGATCACGGGCTATAATGAGGCAATTGAGGATTTTGACAGGGAAGAAGCCGTTAGGGTGAGTGTAATGGCCCAGTTCCCAACGGAGATGGCCAAGGTCAAATTTGAAGCAGCGGAGGAGCACAAGGTAATGAAGAAGAAACAGACCGAGCTTAATGCACCTACTTTGTCCAAAGCGAAGAGGATAAGGAAGAAAAGAAACCCACTGGACCCAAGCAATCAGAGAAGAGTCGCTCATCTAAGTCCAAGTAATGTTTGCAATTCCTTCATTGGGAATTATTGATCTCTTTTTTTGTGTAGTAAACATTGGACTACACACATCCAATTTGGATGGCTTTTCTGAGGGTGTATGCATATTGTTTTTGATGGTCATGACTTTGTGATGTGGATATTTGATTGCTTGATGATGTCTAAATGTCGTGATTTCTTTTAATATATTTAGGAGAACCCAACGGACCGGTAAACTCCTGAGGGGAATTAATTTATGTCTGTCCACTTCAACTCATGGCACATATAACCCCTGAGTTCTATTTTTCACTAGAAGTGTGTGCATGGCAGGTTCGAATCTGGATCCATTATCAGACCTAGACCTCCCTTTTCCTTTGCGCCACATCGGCGAATGATGTTGTGATTTTCATAGTTTGTTTTCTCATTGTTTCCTATTATTCTTTTTCAATTGTTTATATGTGCATATTTATTTATGATCTATATACAAAACATCCTAATAATTGTGAATTTGTGATCACCAACTGAGATTTCGAGGCTGATCACTAGTAGTGAACTGCCAATTTGGTGGCCATGCCCTAACCACAGGTAAGTATGGTTCATCATTGCCGACCAACATCTTTGGGCCGATTAAAAATAGTGAACTAACCAATCGGTGGTCAAGTCCTGACCATAGGTGAGTATAGTTCACCATTGCCGACCATTTTCGGGTCAATCATCAATGATAAACCACCTAGTCAGTGGTCATGTCCTGACTACGGATGAGTCTGGTTTACCTTACCTATTGAAGTATTTAGACTAGTTGTCAATGGTCAAATACCCAGTTGATGGTCATATCGTAACTATGGGTACGTTTGATTCACTATAGCCAGTCAAATTTTTTAGGCCATCATTAATGGTGAACTATCGAATTGGTGGTCGTATCCTGTCCATGGGTCAGTCTGGTTCACTATTGTCAGTTGAAGGTTTGTAAGGAAAATTCAATGACATTGTTGATGGCCGTCCCCCGAATATAATAGAATTCTGCTAGTAAAGCTTTTAGAACACTTAGTTGGCATGAGCACGGGCTCGACGATTTTTGGTGCCTAACCTTATCCCTACCATTATCTCAAAGGAGTCAGGTTATTCGAACCAAATGACTATGTCCTATTTCCTAACCTAAGCGTCCATAATAGTCCATGTGTGATAAAAGGCAGCTGATGCAACAATATTTCAAGGAATGCATATTTTAACGACGCTCAGTTTATAATTGTCTTAATTACAAAATAATAGTACTTGAATAAACAACAAAAAAGACAATATGGATTAAGTAAAATAATAATGAAGGTTTTGTACGTTCTAAGCTTTCTAAACACAGCCCCATCTACCGTGTTAAGGATGTAGGCTCTATTATTTTAATCTTTATAAATGATGTACGGTCCTTCCCATATCAGGTCGAGTGCCCTGGTCTAGGGAATATTCGCTTCAGTACTAAGTCCCCTTCCTTAAGAGGGCGTTGTGTCACCCTTATACTATATAACTATCCTTTGCTTGTGTGTTGCGACCTTTAAAGTAGCTTCATCACGCTTATCATTGATCAAATCTAGAGACATATTCAGTAGCTTCTCGTTCTCATCAGAGTCATAATGAATCCTTTTTTAGAAACTAGGTAGTTTAATATATAAAGAAAAACAGTTTATATAGCTTTAGTCGATACATCTTCAAAATAAGTGAAAGAAAACCTTTATCTCAAAACTCACTCGTACTAAAGTAATTACATCAACTAAAGGTATAAAGGAACACATAATATACTACAAAATCACAAAAAAGAAACCCTCAAACCAGATTATGAAGATACCCTTTCTTGCAACCCGATAGGAAGTCATAATTATCCTCTGCACTTTCTCAAAAACCACGGCTTCATTTATTCATCTCCTCAAACTTCAGAAAATAAGAAAAGTGAGATTTTAGACCTTTTAACCCTTGAAGCTTCTAAATTCGTTCATCTTTTTACTTCAAATGGAAGATACTAGCTACCAAGAAGTTAAGAAGGCCTGTGAAGCTATAGAAGCACTAAATATGGATATCAGTGAACAATTGAACAAGCTACATAAGTTAATTCTCTTTTATGATTTATATACCACCGTATTACCGTCTGTTCATAGATTTAGATAGCAAAATAGACACATCGTATTTAATAAGCTCAAATCTATTTGAAAAGGTATTTTTGGCTTACTGAATAGTCGGTTATTCCTTTTACAACAAATATGCCATACTATAGTCACCAAACACACATTTGAAACATTTTTCTATTGTTTATCTCTGCAATGGCTACTAATTAGTGCATTCAAAATTTCTAGTAACTTACCAAACTGCAAATAATCTATATTGAAGTGTTGTTTAATTCCAAGTATTTTTTGAATCTTCGCATTCAAAAAATAAACATCTCTCATTTCATTTGAATTTTTGCATAGAACACATGCTGTTATAAAATCGCTCTCCCACTTTCTAATTTTATCTAAAGTGTTAAGCATATTCAACAATGCAAAATAAGTGCAATGTTGTAAAATTTTCAAACTTGCTTTGGGGGCTTTGGGTTTTTTGTTTGGAAGAGAAAGAAGAAAAGAAGAAAGTCCCACATGCTAGAAGAATGAAGACTATATTTGTATAAATATAGTTTTCTCATGTGGATGTTGGAGCCTTGGGCTTCCACATGTTTGCTTTGTTGTGAGGAGAGAAGTCATGCAACACCACATGCGCACCGCCGCCGACCGAACCGACTGGGTTCGGATTCGAAAATATTTTTGGATAATATACGAACAGTAACGAGCCAGATTTCAGCCCGTTAAGGACGCAGAACCGAAAATTCTAAATTTGAATAGATAGCGGGAAATTTGTAACGTTTTCTTAAATGTTATAAAATGAATGGCACGACCGTTTGTAACAGTTGTGAACCGTTACAAAATGAATAGGTGCGACCGTTGCAAACGGTTGTGATGCTTGGCGAATAGACACCTCTCCACCACTATACATAGCAACGCCCAGAACATGTTTCAAACAGTTTTCTCTGTGTTCTTCTTCTTCTTCTTGCACAGATCTGCGATGCCAACGAAGTGTTGCTAATCGCTGCACTTCCAATTACTCTATATTTTATAACATCTGACGATGTTGCAAACGCTGGATCGTTGCAGATTTGTTTCTTCATCATTTCTTTCTCTACAAATTGCATCATCATAAACCGTTCTAAAGTGTTCTTGGTCGGATCAAAATCGTACAAACTTTGAATCCGATTACGGTATTATAGGGCTTCATTGAATCCTGAAAGTCGATAGTTCGATAACCGTTTTGTACCTGGTGGGTTGAACTATTGTCTGAAAGAATCTATTCCTTAAATCCTTGAAGTCGAAAGTACAGCATTATCTTCATCACAATCCCCATCAAATTCGCCTCGAACCGCAAAATCCCCAACAAAATTTTTCAGACAATACTCTTCAACCATGAAAGGTTCGAGCGCTTTACAAGTTATGAATCAGCATCTAACTCGATTGGAGCGTTTTGATGACGACAATTTCACTCGTTGGCAAGAGACGATGAAATTTTTCCTGATCACCGTCAAGTTGTTCTACATTTTGGAAGATAACTTGGAAGCAATCCTGGAGGAAACTGATAAAGATGATGATGCTCTAGAGGCTAAACATGCAAAGCGCAAAGAGGACGATTTCCTATGCAGAGGCCATATTCTGGATGCGCTATCTACCCCAGTCTATAATGCTCATAGGACCATGGAAACAGCGAAGGCACTCTAGACTGCCCTGTAGAATAAGTACCGCATATCCGAGGCAACTAATAAAATGTTTCTTATTTCTAATTTTATGAATTTCAAAATGGTCATCAATAAGTCTATAATTGGACAAGTAAGTGAAATCTTACTGTTGGCGAATCAACTTAAAGATGCTGGAATTGATCACCCTGAATCTTTTGTTGTTGGAATTATAATTTCTAGACTTCCGCATAGTTGGAATGATTATAAGAAAAAGATGAAACATGCGGAAATGGATTATAATATAGACGGTTTGCAGCATCATCTTCGTATTGAAGAAGACTCTCGTAAACGCGATCTAGATGATAATCCACAAACTGAGTCCCATTCTAAGGCAAATAATGTTGAAATTACTGGTAAGTTAAAGCCAAAGAATGAGACACGGTTTAAGAAGAAAAATTATTCCAAAACCAACAACAAAAAGAAAGATGCTTGTTGTTTTTATAACAAGCCCGGCCACTATGCCCGAGACTGCCGTCTGCGGAAGAAACAACAAAAAGTGAATGTGGTCGAAGACTCGCTTGTGGCTGTAGTGCAAGAGGTGAACTCCGTTAGTAGAAATGATAATGATTGGTGGTTCGATACTGGAGCAACCATTCACATTTGCAAAGACCGTAATGTTTTCAAGAGTTACGAAGAAAATAAAGGAGAAGCCGACGAAGTTACTGGAGCAAATAAGTTTCCAAGCACAGTTCTGGGAAAAGGCATTATAGAACTTCCTCTCACCTCTGGAAAAATTCTTACATTAGTCAATATAGTTTATGTACCTGATATGTGTAAGAATTTGGTCTCTGGATACCTTCTTAACAAAGGAGGATTCAAGATAGTGTATGAGTCTGATAAGCTAGTGTTGTCTAAGAACGATAAATTCATTGGACAGGGATACTCTTGTAACGGCATGATTAAGTTGAATATAATAAAGAAATCTTCTGTTTATATTGTTGATTCTATTAATGTATGGCATGGTAGATTAGGACATGTTAATTATAAATCCATTAGAAATATGAATAAATTAGGATTAATTTCTGATTATGATTTCGATACTATCTCTAAATGTGAACTATGTGTTCAAGCAAAAATACACCGGAAATCCTTTAAATCCGTTGAAAGGAAAACTGGTTTGCTTGATTTGGTATATAGTGACGTGGGTGACTTAAAAAGTCATATCACCTATGGTGGCAACCAATACTTTGTAACATTCATTGATGATTATACTAGATATGCGTATGTATATCTAATGAAAACTAAAGATGAGGCTTTTGATAAATTCAAAATTTACAAAGCAGAGGTCAAAACACAATTAGGAGTTAAAATTAAAATATTACATTCAGATCATGGTGGTGAATATTTCTCAAATGAATTCACCTTGTTTCGTAAACAACAAGGTATAGTTCACCAATGTACTGCCCCATATATACCACAACAAAATGGTTTTGCTGAAAGGAAAAATAGAACTTTAGTAGAAATGGTTAATGCCATGCTCATAAGTTTTAATTTACCTTATAACCTATGGGGTGATGCTATGTATCTGCATGTTATATTTTAAATAGAGTACCACTTAAAAAGAATAATATTTCCCCTTATGAATTATGGTTTAATAGGAAACCTAACCTAACTAGACTTAAAGTTTGGGGTTGCTTAGCATATGTTAGAAAACCAGACCCTAAATGACCAAAGTTAGGAAATAGAGAATGTGTTCTCATAGGATATTCATTTAATATTATAGTTATAGATTCCTTATTCTTGACACCCTAGAAGTTATAGAATCTGTAGATCTAGAATTTTTTTGAAAATCAAACTATTGAGATCCCATTGAGATCGTCTAGTCCAGAACCTAGTACGACTAATGATATCAATGACGATGATTACGCTCCTGCTCAAAACAGCAAGGAAGTGTCAGTACCAGATAATAGTACTGAACAACAAAGAAGTAAAAGAGCAAGAATAGAGAAGGACTATGGTCCTGACTTCATTACATATCTTGCAGAAGGCAGTAAGGACGAAGTCCTTAATGTGACTAAATATGTAATGAACGTCGATGACGTTCTCAAAACTTATTCTGAGGCTATGGATTCCAGAGATTCCAATTTCTAGAAAGAAGATATCAGCGATGAAAAGAATTCCATACTGCTAAATCAAACTTGGGTTTTAACCGATTTACCTCCTGGTGCTAAACCTATAGGATGTAAATGGATATTCAAGAAAAAGTTGAATACAAATGGATCCATTGATAAGTTTAAAGCCAGATTATTTGCTAAGGGATATAGCAAAGACATGGAGTAGATTACTTTGATACATATGCTCTAGTTGCTCGCATATCTTCTATACGTTGTTTAATTGCATTTGCATCAATTCATATATTAGTCATACATCAAATGGATGTAAAGACTGCTTTTCTAAATAGAGGTTTAAAAGAAGAGAAATACATGGAACAACCTGAAGGTTTCAAAATCCCAGGCCAAGAAAAGAAAGTTTGCAAATTAGTGAAATCTCTTTATGGCCTAAAGCAAGCTCCCATGCAATGACATGAGGAGTTTGATAAAGTTGCATTGTCATATGGATTCATTGTTAATGATGCTGATTAATGTATTTATAGCAAATCAGATAACAACGGTATTGTTATAATATGTTTATACGTTGATGACATGCTAATATTTGGTTCCAATATATCCTGTGTGAATGAAAATGAAAAGTTTTTGACTTCTAAATTCGATATGAAAGGTCTAGGAGAGGCTGATGCAATTTTGGGAATTAAAATTGTTAGGAAAGAGGGGGAGTTATTACTAACTCAATCTCATTACATAGAGAAATTCCTGCAAAGTATGGTCATTATGATGACAAACCAGCACCAACTCCTTTAGATCCTAGTATTAAATTAGAAAAGAACACTAAACGTACTCTCTCTCAACTAGAGTATTCCAGTGTTATTGGGAGTATTATGCATGATATGCATTGCACTAGACCAGACATCGCACATGCTATAAGTACATTGTGTCGATTTACGAGTAATCCAGGTTTCGAACATTGGAAATCTATTTTCAGAGTTTTAGCTTATTTGAAAGGAACCGTTGAATATGGTTTATCTTATAAAGGATATCCTGCTGTGATAGAAGGATATAGTGATGCAACCTGCAACAATGTAGAATCCAAATCCAAATCTACGACTGGATGGATCTTTACATTAGAAGGCGTTGCTGTGTCTTGGACTACCAAGAAGCAGACCTGTATTTCTAACTCAAAAATGTTGTCAGAATTGATTGCATTAGCAGATGCATGTAAAGAAGCGGAATGGTGTCGGAATTTATTAATGGAAATCCCTTTATGGAAGAAGTCATCTCCAGCAGTCTTGATTAACTGTGACAATCAAGCAACGATATACAATGTGTCTAATGAGACATATAATAGAAAGTCTAGACACGTGAGTCTAAGACATCAAATGGTGAGATAGTTACTCAAAAGAGGAGTTATAACTGTTGATTACATAGAAACGAAGAAAAACCTGGCTGACCACTTATAAAGAGTCTTCCAAAGGCAATGTCTTCTATAAAGTCACAAGAAATTGGACTAAGGTCTGTGAATGAAGATTGATCATCCTTAACAGAAACCCAACTTATGTCTTGAAATGGATGGACAAAGTTCAATGGATACCAACAAGTTAAGAGAATGATTATGGAACACTAAATTGATAACCCCTTAATATTTAGTGTTCGATTTTGCAAGAACAAAGGATGGATATATATCCTTAATAAGTCTAGAAACCATAAAAGGTGTATCGCAGAAACACCTTAAGAGACTTACCTATATGAGTATGGAAATCAGGCCGTTTCCTAGGAAAGTAAGACCGCTTTCTAAGTTGACTCATGAACCAGGATTTAAGCACATGGCCATTAACGTGCTGAGCAATACAGAACACTTTACCTAAGGAAATCAACATGTGTGATTGTTCCGGTTTTATCATTAGGAATACTTAGTTCAAGATTCGTTCACCATAGAATCTCGATAAAGCTTTGAATGGTTTACACTAAGTAAAGGTTCAAATCCAAAAGATACCTTTTATTTATGTGTTGGTTTTCACGATGATGCAAAACTTGATCTTAGAACTACATAAGCTTGATCCCACTTGGGTATGTAGGAAGTCACTCTAGTGATGTAGCCATCCTATTTATTTATTTTGAAAATTGGGGGAGATTGTTGTAAAATTTTCAAACTTGCTTGGGGGGCTTTGAGTTTTTTGTTTGGAAGAGAAAAGAAGAAAAGAAGAAAGTCCCACATGTTAGAAGAATGAAGACTATATTTTTATAAATATAGTTTTCTCATGTGGATGTTGGGGCCTTGGGGCTTCCACATGTTTATTTTGTTGTGAGGAGAGAAGTCATGCAACATCACACGCGCGCCGCCGTCCGTCCGACCGACCGAACCGGGCCGGGTCGATTTCGGGTTCGGATTCGAAAATAATTTTGGATAATATGTGAACAGTAACGGGCCAGATTTCAGCCCGTTAAGGACCCAGAACCGAAAATTCTAAATTTGAACTCATGGCGGGAAATTTGTAACGTTTTCTGAAACGTTACAAAATGAATGGACGCGACCGTTTGTAACAGTTATGAACCGTTACAAAATGAACAGACGTTACCGTTGCAAAAGGTTGTGACACTTGGCGAATAGACACCTCTCCACCACTATAAATATCAACGCCTAGAACATGTTTCAAACACTTTTCTTTGCGCTCTTCTTCTTCTTCTTGCACAAATCTGCGACGCCAATGAAGTGTTGCTAATGCTGCACTTCCAATTATATATTTTGTAACATCTGAAGGTGTTGCAAACGCTGTATCGTTGCAGATTTGTTTCTTCTTCTTCTCTTCATCTCTTTCTCTACAAATTGCATCATCAGAAACCGTTCTAAATGTTCTTGGTCGGATCAAATTTGTACAAACTTTGAATCCAATTACGCTGTTATAGGGCTTCATTGAATCCTGAAAGTTGATAGTTCGATAACCCGTTTATACCTGGTGGATTGAACTATTGTCTGAAAGAATCTATTCCATAGATCCTTGAAGTCGGAAGTACATCATTATCTTCATCACAATCGCCATCAAATTCGCCTCGAACCGCAAAATCCCCAACATGCAAGTGGACATTTTTTGTGCACAAATGTTATTCCATACATGATGATGCCATCGAACATTGGATGGTTTAGTTCTAACACTGTCCCAAGTTGATTTTAGAGAGAATTTACGACGGTTTAAAGAAAATCACCACCGGTAATCTTCACTACTAGCCTTGTCAATGTTGATGTTTTATATTGTATTACATATATTAAGAGGTAGATTAAAACTGTTGAGACATGATTTAGAATCTGAAATGAGTGGACATGCTTCTTTATTACAGCCTCCAGCATTTCTCATATACTACTAGCCTAAATTACGAATAAGTGTTTCACTATGTAACCATGGATCAAACCACATTTTATTGCCTTTCCATCTGCAATATTCTTATTTATAAGACCACTGCACTTACTCTTGCTTAAAATTGTTTTCCATGTAATATAAGCAATTGGATCTTCAAATATAATCCAAAAAAATTATTAGAACAATATCTACTCCACATCCATTTGGACCATAAGTTGTTATTCTCCAAATATTTCCGTAACAGCTTAATAGAAGTTGCATTTTGCATATCCTATATTTTCCTCTATCCCAGACCTCCCTCATTCTTTGGTTTACATACATTGTCCCAACTGATTTTAAGTCACTTGCCTAACCATAGAAAGCTAGCACATATATTGTCTATTTTCTTAATAATACCTATTGGAATTTGGCAAATTTGTAAATAGAAAGTAGTCATGGAGTGTATTACTGATTAAATCAAATCATGCATGTCACTCATGGTTAAGAGCCTACCATTCCACCCATTTAGTTTCTTTTTAATCTTATCAAGCAGTCTATTAAAATCTAACATTTTTAAACTAGAACCGCTTAAAGGGATTCCAAGATATATAATAGGCAAATTTTTAGTTTGAACTACTAAAATATTTGAGATTTTTTTACCCTTTATTGGAAAAAGCTTTGATTTCTATTCATTTATAATCAGGCCAGTGTTAGTTTTGAAGTTGTACAAAACCTTCTTAATTGTGCCGGCATTGTTTGATCATGCTTTGGCAAAAATGAGTAGACCAATAACATAGATAAGATGGTTAAAAATGGGATTAAATTTATAAATAGGAGAGATGTTACCACTTATATGCTCCTGCTCAAGAGAGATAGATAGAAATTCCATGGCTATAGAAAAAAGAGAAGGATATGATTATCATAGAAAAAGATGGGGTAGATATACATGTATATATTGTTAACTTTTGGTGACACTATATGGAGAATTGTATAGGTCGGGAGTAGTTTCATAACGGAAAAAACGGTTTGCAAATCGAAGTTCGGAGGTGGAAGTTATAAGATAAAAGGTGAAGTAGGCTGAATTGACAGCGACGGAGTCTGAGGAAAAAAATTTCAGACGTCTGATGCTTCAACAAATTTACACTAGACATATTCCAGAGAGTTAGATCAGACGTTTGATCAAATGGTCAGATGTCTAAGTCTGTGTAGAATTTCTTCCAAAAGCTTTAAGTCAGATGTCTAACCAAAGTTGACAGATGTCTGAGCCTGTAGAGAACTTTTTCCAGAGGTTTAAGTCAGACGTCTGACCATTTTGGACAGACGTCTGAGGCGACTTCCGTCTGTTTTTTATGCGTGGGCTTGGCATGAAGATTTGTGATATCTGCAGGGGAAACTTCGAAACATTGCCTAGGATTTCTATTCTCATATATAAGCTAGCTTCAGGTTGTAGATCTACAAGCGACTAAAAGCAACTGCAAGAGATTAGCCTCCACAAAGTAAGGTTTATCAAAACCTAATTTTCTTCAGTTCTCTTCTCCACAAATTAATTTCTAATTAGAATTTTGATCATTGTATTCAATCTTTTGTACACTTCTCATCAATGTTAATAAATGCTCTCTCTTAAAGTGGATGTACACTAACACAACATTAGTGGAACAACTATAAATCTTTGTCTGATTTATTTTTCATTATTTCTTTGATTCCTAAATTGATTGTTTGGGATTGTGATTGTTTTTGGATTGGATGAGACTGGAATTAATTTATTGATTGGTTGTTTTTACACTTCTTACCATGATCTCATCTTCCGCTATGCTTGTAGAGTTTCGATTTAAGTGGTCTCCAATTGGAATTTCGTCCCAACATTTGGCATCGGAGCATTGATATTGGTAGAATGTTGTAGAAATGCCGGAATCATATAATACCTCAAGTAGTTCCTCGGTGGGTAATCCAAGTGGTGTAGCTCCTTATGTACGTGGTTCGTACGTAGCTTCAGGATCACAATTGTTAATAAACAAGTGGAATGGCGATAATGATTTTGAAAAATGGCAATGGAAGATGAAAGCGGTTATATGGAGGAATCGGTGCATAGGGTAGTGTTTGACACACATTTGTTGCCAACGGACAACTCAGATGTCGAGGGAGAGGAGATGGAAGAGTGGGCATTCACTACACTTCAACTTGCTATGGGAGAAAATTTTATCTTTGAAATTAGTGATGAGACGACAACTAAGGGTATTTGGGACAAGTTAGAGGAGTTGTATATGAAGAAGTCACTGACAAATCGTTTGATCTTATTGTGAATGTTCTTCACCTATAAGATGATGGAATGTACTTAGCTAAAGACGCACTTGAATATTTTTGATGATTTTCTAATGAATATGAAGGCGATAGATTTGATGATTGAGGAGGAGCAAAAGGCGATGGTATTGTTGTGTTCATTGCCGGATCGCTATACAGGTTTCTTATATAGTTTGATCTATAGCCGGGATACAATGACTCTTGATGATGCCAAGATGGGTCTTCTTAGCGAGAAGTTGCAGGATCAAATGAAGGAGTTATGTGATGGAAGTAGTGGTGCAAGTAATGGTCATGGTTTATTTGTGGAGAAGGAGAGGTATGTGAAGAAGGAGAACCGGGGGCATTCTAAATCATGGAACCCTAGTTGGAGAGGAAAGTTGAAGGAAAGAAAAGGCAAGTGCTATATTTGCAAGAAGCTCGGTCATTGGAAGAATGTGTCCGAAAAAGGAGAAGGCAAAAAAGGAAGTAGCATCTTCATCGGTAGCGGTGGAGAGTAGAGTTGGAGAGGGAGATGTAGATGCTTTGTCGGTGGTAGCAACGGATGTTTCATGTAGCAAATGGGTGCCCAATTCAGGGGCATCTTAAAATATAAAGTCAAATAGACATTGTAACGACCCAGAATTTTCGATCTCGAAAACTCCAGATAGTTAGGGAAAGAAGAAAGAGATAAAAGAAGAAGAAGAAGAAACACAATATAGATTCTCACATTCGCAGCGGATCAAAATATAATATTAAATAATAACAGTTTACAAAAGAATTTTGTATCTGTCAAATACATTTATAATACATCAGAGTTACTCTCATACACAAACACTAGACATATAAAAATCAAATATGTCTCAGATAAACAAAAATAATAGTCACAGCGGAAACACTCCATACGTTCCTACCATCCAGCTCGCCCCTCGAGCTCCAAAATATTCTTACTTATAAATCTGTAATACTTGGTCTGACCCGAGTGTTACATCAAAGTAACACCCGGGTCAGGCTAGAAACCAGCATGAGTAAACCCACAATATGGAATATAAAAGCATTCAACTTATGTATATATAACCCGGGTAACATGTATCAATTATAAGTTCACAAATTGTTATAGACATCACTTATTTCACTCACAAATTTCTAAGTACCAACATAGATTAAATGGTCCAATTCACTTAAATTATTCCATTTCATCTTATTGATTTTCACAAATCAATTTATAAAGAATCGAAGTGGTTTCGGGTATTTACTAATACCCAACTCCGGTCTTTTCGAATTCAATACCATCTTATCCCGAATTATTAAAACAGAAACACAGTTCAAACTTCAAATACAGGGTGCCACCTATACACATTAATTCATCATCGATAGATAACCACATTATCTCAGTTTAAACCCAACATATTATAGCATCACATATCATATATCTGAGATATCAATCAATCTAAGGCATGCAGTATTATTCAATCATAAGCAAGATAAATTATTCATACCATTTCTAGTTAATTTAAAATAAATTAAATTAATTACTTCAATCACCCTTAATCCTGCTTACTTAACATTAATTACAAATAAATAAATTAATCATCCTTGATTAATTATCTTTAATTACATAAAGTAATTATCCTTTAATTAATTACACCAAGTAATTAATCCTTAATTATTTATACCAGTTGATTAATCCTTAATTAGCAGTTAACCTACCCTTAATTAATAGTTAATCAATCCTTAATTACCATTTGACAACTTCCTTAATTAATCCTTAATTAATTAATTAACCTTAAATTAATTAATTAATTAATTAATCAATAACCATTAATTAATTATTAATTAAACCAATTTATTACTCTTAATTAATTACTTAATTAATCATTTATAATCAATTAATCAAATTAATTAATTATACTTAACTTCCACAATTAACTTAGTTAATCTCAAGGCATTAAACCTTTAATCATCTTAAGATAAGACATTATCTCATTAATGCCTTAATTACCATTAACATTTTTAAAACATTTAACAGTGTAATTAACCAAAATTAATTAAATCCTTTAATTAAGATTTGAATTGAGATAACCACTTAACTTGATAAATTAAAAGTTAACAATACTTAACTTCCTTAAATAACTTAAACATTATCAAGTAAAGGTTTCATACAATTTGTATTAAAAAACTTACTTTTATAAAATCTTAAACTTTCATTTTAAATTGATGTTTTAAAATCACTTTAATTTTTATAAAATTTGAACAAAACAAATTTTCAAAATCTCTTAATTAATTGTTAAAGAAACAATTATAAATAGAGTAAGTTCAAATAAGAAATTTAACTAGATTTAAATTTAAATTAAACACTTTATTAAATAATAAATATTATAAAATGTCATTACAATGATAAAAATAATTTCCATTAATCTGTAAAATATCACCGAACTTAACTTACGTTTTTAAAAACGAAGATTATATTTTTAGTTAAAGGAAATATAAGCCATTATGTGTGTGTGTGTGTGTGTAAATTCCATTTCTTTTCCCTTTCCTCTTCTATTTTTTTTTCCATTTATTTCCTTTTTCTTTATCTTTCCCCTTTTCTTTATTTTCCTATTTCCTTTTCTCTACTTCTTATTTGCTTTTATTTCTTTTCTTTCGACGCACGAGTTTTCCGGCCCATCTTCTTTCCCCACTCCCTTATTTCTTTTTTCTCCAGCCCCTCTTCTTTTTCCTATTCTTTCTTATTCCCCTATTTCAAATACCCGGTGCACACGAACACCGTGCATATGCACATCCATCCCCGACCATCATCTTCACCACCGACCGACCCCGCAAGTCTCCCTCGTCTACCCTATCGTGTCCACCACCAAGAATCCCTTGATCTCTACTAAGCTCGAAATTGAACTGCTTGACCCAGGTAGGACGAAACCACGTTCATCCAAAGCACCACGATTTCGCCATCTCGAACCACCATCATCCCTCATACATTGCCGGAATGCTCGCCACCATCTCCTCCTACTTTTCTCACCATACTGCACTCCTCCATGTGCCTAACACCGACGCCATCAACCCCAAACCGAACCCCTCAAAACTTGCCCTAGAACCCTAAAACAAACTCGACCCGCTTCCACGTTCATCAATAAATCTCCACTCCATTTTTCGAGGAATCTTTGATCCCCCAGCTCCCTCCAGAAAAATACTCCGGCCGTGAAATCGTGTCACTCGCCGCAATTCACCCCATCGCCCTCCATTCAAACCGGCTTATCTTCCCCTACACTTCATTAAAAATCCCCAAACTAAGCTTAAAATTCAATTTTCTCAATGACAAAACCAATCATATAATCATTTAATTAAAACGTGATACTAAAATTTCACTCATTTTAAAACCATTTACCGTAAATAATTTGTTCCTCCCTCTACACTCAACGTAATTGAATGAAACCAATTTTAAAGCAATTTATACGTGAAAACAAACTACTTTTGCTTTGAAACCAAAACTCAATTCTTAAGGGGTGGGGAGATATAGATTTTTGAAAACAAATGTTTTACAGTTTTTTTTTTTCTTTTTTTTCTTTTTCCTCTCTTCTCCCTTAAAATGAACATAGAAGTTTTCTTCATGGCTGGCCATGTTCGAACCCACCACATGCTCACTATTTCCACAACGAATCGTGTATATCTCTGGCGTCAATCATAACAAAGTTATACACCTATTATTGTAAGATTAGCAAAGTTTAAGATGTTTGCTCACCTATTCCTAACAGAGATGATATACAACATGTTTTAATTACAGGTGGAATTACTTTATATACATACATGCCAGATACAAATGCACTCACCCTACTCACAGATTTATCCAATAACCTTTAAGTAGGAAAGTAAATAAACCAAAGCAGTGAGAAGTTATTTACTCACAGAAATGTTTTGAACAGGAAACACTGGCTTTTGCACTGCTGCTTATTTTGCTCTTGATTTGGCTTTGATGATCCTTGTTGAGTTGAGCTCGTATGTCTTTAAGTTGTAAAATGGTAGAAATGCTTATCTTTTGTTCAACTTACTTAGTTTCGAAAAAAAATTAAGAAGGCAATGGGGTATAGATAAGAAAAAGGTAGACTGCATTCTTTTGTTGTACTCATTAAGCTTCCTTTTTATTTTCCTCTCACCTTTTCTTTGGTCAGAGGTCACTTTCGATTTGATTTTCACTTTACTGACCAGATTTTTTTTTTGACATTGATTCTATTTTTTGTGAGTTAGGATTTGATGTTTTATGTGCTTGAGTTGAATGGTATTTAATGTGTGTGTGTCCCCTTTTTAGTTTACATGCATATCTTCATCCTTATGTATATACATGCTACATACATATGCTTACACATGTTTATATTTACATTCTTATCTACACATTTCTTATTTAATATGAAAATGTATACATATACTATTATATATATATACACTTATACATATACTTATGTATATATAGTTATGTATATGGATTATTATCCTATTTTACTTGCATTTATACATATTGTCCTATACTTGTATATATTTTTCCATTATATATATTTATCTTTATTCAAACTTACATATATATTACTTGTACACTTATGTATTTTTATATATTCACAAACTTGTATACGTTTATATTACAAGCACATGGGTACTTTGCCTTGGGTTTTAATGATGGAGCTTACATATATTTTTCTATAAAATTTACCAATTTATATATCCAGATGTAGAAATTTCAGAAAATTAATCTATTCGACTTGTAAAATCAATACCTCAATAGCTAGTTATCCAATATTCGATAGCTCAAAAATCCGGGTCGTCATAGAAATTGTTTTTCTTCTTACATCGACAAAGAAAGAAATTCAATTATCATGGAAAATGGTGCTATTTTTAAGTCGAAAGGTATTGGTTCCGTGCAAATTCGAGTGTTTGACGGAGTGGTTCGTACTCTCACTAATGTGTGCTATGTTCCGAAACTTACGAAGTCTTTTATCTTTTTGGGGCAGCTGGATTCTTTAGGTTGAAAATCATTATTGAGAGTGATAGCTTGTGGGTTTCGAAAGGGGCGCTTGTGGTGATGAAAGGTGTTAGGACTCATGATATTTATTTTCTTGAAGGAGTGACTGTAGAAGGTGAAACTTGTATAGGAGTTGATAGTTCTCATGGCTTCGATGTGATTAGGTTGTGGCATTTGAGGTTAGGTCATGTCTCAGAGAGGATTTTAGACGTTCTTCGGAAGTGGGAGATGATCGATGGAGAAATTATCAACAAGTTAGAGTTTTGTGAAGAATGCATCATGGGGAAACAAACTAAAGTTTCATTCAGTGAGGGAAAGCTTGATTCGAGAAGGGTTCTTGAGTATGTTCACACGGATGTTTGGGGACCGACACCTATAGCTTCTTTAGGTGTAGCTCGCTATTATATTTCTTTTATCGATGACTTTTCTTAAAAAGTTTGAGTGAATGTAATGAAGGCCAAGTCGGAGGCATTTGCAAAGTTCAAAGCATGAAAGGCTCTTGTTGAGAATAAGAGTGGCAAGTCTTTGAAGGTTCTAAGGTCCGACAATGGCGGAGAGTATGTTTCCGCATAATTTTTGGAGTTTTGCAAGCATCATAGTATTCAAAGGCATTTTACTACATATGGAGATCCGCAGTCGAATGGTGTTGCAGAAAGGATGAATCGTACTCTACTTGAGAAAGATCGATGCTTGAGATTGACATCGGGTTTGGCGAAGGGATTTTAAGCTAAAGCTTTGTCAACCGCAGTAAATTTTATTAATCAAATTCCGTGCTCATCTATTGGTAATAAAATTCCGAAGAAAGTGTGGAAGGAAAAGAGTATTGACTTGAGTTATCTTCATGTGTTTAGTAGCCCATCTTATGTGCATGATCCGAGTTTCGATTTGAGTAATCTCCAGTTGGAATCCCGTTCCGACATATATTAAGTTGACTAAATTAATAGGAAAACCCATACATAGCATCATATGACAAATGAATTCTCTGCTAATTTTGTCATATGCTTTTTGCAAGTCCACCTTTAAACACATGTTATCGGAACCTTTTCTATTAAAAGTTCTTGTAATTTCATGATCCAACGGAGAATTTTCACTTATATTTCTTTTAGGAATAAATGCATTCTGATTTGTAGAAACTAAATCGTTCATATATTCTTTAGCACCAACATGATAAAAGTACGATCAATTTATTTTATGATATGTCCACATACAAGGATATCTTTAACAACTACTTCTTGGTCATATTGTACAAAATCCCAGTGATGTTTAAATAAATTTGAGCCCATTCCATTAGGCCCTGGGCTACTGTCTTCATTAGTTTGAAAAGTGGCAATTTTAATTTCCTCTTCACTAATATCTGAATCTAGAAATCTCCTTGCTGAATTTGATAGAATTTTCTTGCATATGATATTATCAAAAAAATTTCGAACGTCTATTGTATTGTAAAGTTATGTAAAGTAAATAACGCCATACACTAAAGAGTATTTGAACCTGTGATAGGCTGGCTAGATTCATTTAATATCCCATTCTGAGCTTTCCCATTTCTAATACTTGGCATTTTGGAATAAAATAATTTTTTGCATTGACTCCACCTTCAACCAATTAACTTTAGACCTTTGCTGATTTTCAATAGCATGATTATACAAGGTGCATTCCATTTGAAATAGATTGTTATAATCTTTCACCTCATTTTGATCTGAGGGATTTCCTAGCAGTAGTTGACATGGCTTATTATTATTTTCCCTCAATTGATTTATAACATGATTTAGAGAGTTCTACCTTTATTCCATTGCTTGAGTGAAAATTTAACATGCTTCATTTTTTGCAACAATTTAAAATGCTGGTTACCTACATTATCAATTGTCCATGCATTTTCCACCACATCATTATAACCAGGAATACTAGGCCACATACTATTGAGTTTGAAAAGAATGTTTTTCTAATTTGATTCAACATTATGTAACCGAATGAAAATTGGACAATGATCGTTTATAGAATGTGGTAGAAAATTAGCAGCAGCATTAGAAAATACACACTGAAATTCGAAATTAGTGAAAATTTTACCAATCTTGCTATGAGCAGAAAAAATTTACCTTCCTCTCCGAGTAGATGTATTGCCCACCTCCTGAATTCCCTGCAGTCCCGTTGTTTGTATAGTATCAAAAAACTCATCATCGGCATTCTAGAATTATTAGAAGGCCCCACTCTATCTATGTTATGTAAAATTGCAATGGAATCCCCTAAAATAATCCAAGGGATAGAATCATAAGTTGCAATTGACTTAATGTTATCACATAGCTCTTTTCTTTTTGCTTGTGAATGAAGTTCGTATACTGAAGTAAAAACAATCTTAGGACCCCCATAAATTTGCAAAATTCCAGATAAGGCTTGATGGTTTCTGAAAATTAAGCTAAATTGCTAGTAATTTGTATCCCACGTTGTTGAAATATATATTTAAAAAAAAGGTAGGAGGCTGAGAGAAGAAACTTGTTCTCACAAATAATGCTTTAGTATTATTTTTTCTTTGTTAGATTGCTTGATTACAAATAAGGGGAGAGCTCCTCTATTTATAGTCCCTACTAGATCATTCTAGAATTACTTTTGCTTGATTACAAAGAAAACATAATTCTAGAAATACTTTTACTTGGTTACAAAGAAAACATAATTCTAGAAACACTTTTACTTGATTACAAAGAAAACATAATTCTAGAACTCTCACCCCCCTTTAAACATAATACAAGAATTCTCTAGAAACCAATAAATCAAGTTTATATTCCAACGCCCCCTTTAAACTTGATTTGCCCCCTTTTGAGCTAAATTTTTACGCATACCAAGTTTCTTCTTTAACTCCTTGAAAATCTCCAACTTCAAAGGCTTTGTTAAAATATCGGCAATTTTATTTTGCGTCTTGCAATGCTTGAAAACTACTTCTCCTTTCCCAACCAAGTCTCAAATGAAATGATACTTGATTCTTATATGCTTGCTCCTACCATGAAAAAATGGATTTTCGGTGAGTGCTATAGCAGAATTGCTATCACAATATATGTGGACTTTCTTTTGGAGCATGCTTAAGTTCTTCTAGCACCCATTTAATCCATAAAGCTTGACAACTAGCTAAATATAGTGAAATATATTCTGCCTCGGTGGTTGAGAGAGCCACAACTTGTTGTTTCTTTGACATCCATGTGATTGCACTTGATCCAAAGTAGAAAACATTTCCTGAAGTACTTTTACTATCATCAACACTTCCAGCCCAATCACTATCTCAATATCTAAGCACCTTAGGATCATTTATCTGTTGATAATAAATTCCATCCCAAGTGTTCCACGCATATATCTCAAAATTCTTTTTCCGGCATCCCAATGTGTCTTCTTTGGTTGCTCCATGAACCTACTAATCAAGCTCACACCATATGTAATGTCCGGCCGAGTGGCTATCAAATACATCAAACTCCCAACAAGACTTCTAAACAATGTTGGATCAACATATTTAGAGTTGTCATCCTTACTTAGTTTCAAGCCAACTTCAACTGGAGTGCTAATTGGCTTTCCTCTTCCATTCTAAACTTCTTCATCAAATCTTTTGCATACTTTTCTTGAGAGATAAATATGCCATCATTATCTTGCTTTACTTCAATACCAAGAAAGTAATGAAGTAGACCCAAGTCAGTCATCTCAAATTCTTGCATCATACTTCTCTTAATTTCTTTAATATTATCAAGACTATTTCCCGTAAAAATCGAATCATCCACATATAAACCAATGATGAGAATGTTACCTTTGTTCTCCTTGATGTAAAGTGTATGCCCAAATGGACACCTCTTGAATCCCATCTTCACAAAATAGTCATCTATGCGACTATACCATGCATGAGGGGCTTGCTTAAGGACATACAATGCCTTCTTCAACCGATAGACTTTATGCTCTTCATCCTTTATCACATACCCGGAAGGTTGATCAATGTACACCTCTTCTTGTAGTACTCCATTCAAGAAAGCAGATTTAACACCCATTTGATAAAATTGCCACTTATTTTGAGCGGCCAATGAAATTATCAAACGAATTGTTTCAAGACGTGCCATGGGAGCAAAAACTTCTTTGTAGTCAACACCATACTTTTGCTTGTAGCCTTTCACAACTAATTGTGCCTTATGTTTTTTAACTTCATCTTGTGCATTCAACTTTGTCTTATAAACCCATTTGACTCCAATAGGTTTCTTCCCTTCATGTACTTCAACCAACTCCCATGTTTGGTTCCTTTCAATTGCATTAATTTCTTGATCCATGGCTTGTCTCCATTTGTCTTCCTTGGCGGCTTCTTCAAAATCAACTGGATCCGTAGTTGCATATAAAGAAAAATTAACAAATTCATCTTCTAAAATTCTTCTTATTTCTCCATAAATCTACGCAAGAGGTCTTGTCCTTCTAGGTGTTGATTCTGAACTTGAAGATGATGAGCTTGGAGGAGAATTAGATGGTGGAGTAGGTGGAGTCGATCCTTCTTCTTCAATTGGCTCAAATGCATCATTATCAAGCAAGATATTTGTACACTTTTTCTCATTTTCCATTCCCATGCTTCTTCCTCATTGAAAATTACATCATGACTAATAATAGTCTTCTTTGTGATGGGGTTATATAATTTATATGCCTTAGATCTTTCACTATAGCCAACAAAGATGCACTTTTCAGATTTGTCATCAAGTTTTCCTCTCTTTTCATCCGGCACATGAGAGTAACAAATGCTTCAAAAAATTCGAAAGTGGGAGACACATGGCTTGTGACCGCTCCATGCTTCTTGTGGAGTCTTTCCTTGAACACTTTTAGTTGCCGCACGGTTGAGAACATAACATGCACATACTATAGCTTTGGCCCAAAATATTTTAGGCAATCCTTTTGTCTTTAACATACTTCGAACAAGTTCCATGATGATAGGTTCTTTCTTTTGGCCACCCCATTTTGTTGAGGGGTTGAGCGGACCGTTAGTTGATGATGAATGCCATGATCCTTAATGAAATTTTCGAATTCTTCTTCCATATATTCTCCACCACGATCAGATCAGAGTGTCTTTATAGAAAAACCACTTTGCTTCTCCACAAGTGCTTTAAAATTCTTGAATACTTCAAATACTTGAGATTTTTCTTTGAGAAAGTAAATCCACATCTTGTGACTATAGTCATCAATAAAAGTGAGAAAATACCGATTACCTCCAAGAGAGTTTGTGCGCATAGGTCCACATAAATCCGAATGCACTAGCTCCAAAGGATTCTTTGCTCACCATGCCTTTTCTTTTGGAAATGGATCTCAATGGTGCTTGCCAAAAACACAACTTTAACATACTTGATCTTGTTTGCTAATATTTGGGATGCCTTTCACCATATGATCTTTGCAAATCTTGGATAGAGTGCTAAAACTCAAGTGATTATAACGAAGATGCCAAAGCCATGACTTGTCATTAACAATATTAGCAAAACATGGAAATGCTTCATTTTTAATTTTCAATGGAAACATTTTTGTTGGTGTCATCTTCACTTTTGTAATAAGAACACCAGTTTTGTCTTTGATCTCACATAAATCATTTTTGAAATTCACATTATGTCCCTTCTTTAAAAGTTGCCCAACACTCAAAAGATTGTATTTAAGATGGGGAACATAATAAACATTAGAAATATAATTTGTACCTTGCTTTGTCCGTATCGGAATATTGTCACTGCCTTTGACAATGAGCCTTTTGTTATCACCTGTCTTGACTTCTCGTTGGACACTTTCATCAAAATTCACAAAGCAACTTTTATTTCCTGTCATGTGGTTACTACAACCACTATCAATATACCATATATCATCAAAAGAAGCTTCTTGAACATTACAAGCAAGAAGCACACTTTCATCTTATGTCTCTGAATTCTCATGTAGAAAATTAGAATTATCTTTTTCATCATTAATTCTTTTAAAACAATCCTTTTTCATATGCCCATATTTATGACAATAACGACATTGAATATTATAAGAGTTACCTCTTCCTCTTCCACTGTATCCTCCACGACCTCTTCCTCTTCCTCCTTGAGATGGGCTTGAATTTTCACTTTGAATTTGGCCTCTTCCTTGTCCTCTACCACGGGCTGATCTTCCACCTCTTCATCTAAATCCACCACGGTTGGTGTCTCGAATTTGAAAAACTTTCTCGAAAGGAGAGAAATCAAATTGTTTGATGCGAAGCTCATGAGAATGTAGTGAGCCCAACAATTCTTCAAGAGAGAAAGTATTCAAATATTTTGATTCTTCAATAGCAACAATAACATGCTCAAATTTCCTTGTCATACTACGAAGAATTTTTTCAATAATTCTTTTATCTGAAATTTCTTCACCATTGATTCAAAGTTGATTAGCAATAGAAATAGTTCTATTATAAAATTCCTCCACCGATTCACTTTCTTTCATTTTGAGTAAATCAAACTCACCTCTTAAAGCTTGAAGTCTTACCATCTTTACATTTTCTTCACCTTTGTACGCCTTGTTGAGGATGTCCCATACCTCCTTTGATGTTGATGCCGAAGAGATCCTTTCAAAAATTGCTTCATCCACCGCTTGATAGATAAAATAAAGAGCCTTCTTTTCCTTCTTTCGAATCTCTTTCAAAGTATTCAATTGTTGTGTTGAAAGTGTTGCTTGATTCTCCGGTTCTTCATATCCATTTTCAACAATCTTCCAAAGATCTTGAGAGCCATACAAGACCTTCATTTGAATGCTCCATTGATTGTAATTCTTTCCCGTCAAACGAGGAAGTTGAGGTTGCAACATATTGTGGAAAGTCATCCCTAAACCTCGCTCCGATACCACTTTATTGAAATATATATTTTAAAAAAAGGTAGGATACTTGAGAGAAGAAACTTTTTCTCACAAATAATGCTTTAATATTATTTTTCCTTTGCTAGATTGCTTGACTAGAAATGAGGGGAGAGATCCTCTATTTATAGTCCCTAATAGATCATTCTAGAATTACTTTTGCTTGATTACAAAGAAAACATAATTCTAGAAATACTTTGACTTGGTTACAAAGAGAACATAATTCTAGAAATACTTTGACTTGGTTACAAAGAAAACATAATTCTAGAAACACTTTTACTTTATTACAAAGAAAACATAATTCTAGAACTCTCACCCCCGTTTAAACATAATACAAGAATTCTCTAGAAACCAATAAATCAAGTTTATATTCCAACACACATAACACATATTCTACCCTTCTCATTAGGATAATAATTGAGACAATAAGAACAGCTAGGATTATAACCACTTACAAAAACTTTGATACCTCATTAGACAGTTTAAGTTCTAGCAATGCCATGATTGATACTTTGTTATTTGTAAAAGGATTCATGATCTCTAACTTCCTTATCGGGGAATTCATTCCTCTTACGTCCATACAAGGAACGACATTAATTAGTATAGATTTCACTTCTCCCAGTATTCGAGTTACTAGGGGCAGAACTCACCTTGCGATGTTTACTGTGTCGGGCCTTGTTCTTAAGATGATTGATAAGATTAGACCAAGAAGGGTTGTCAATAACCCTTTCTGACCCATCAGCTTTGAACACAAAACTACCTTCTTCCTATCTATTTTTGCATGCAATTCTCAGGATTGTATTCTCTTTGATCTGAATATTAGCAGGTGCAAAATTACTTTTAGCATTTGATGTTCCTTTCATAGTTTTAAAGGGACTGCATTCAACATTATTTACCTTTTGTTTTCCCTTATCTTTTACTGCAGGCGTTGAGTGAGACTTGTTAGACTCCTTATCAGAGCTTGAAGGCATATTAGTACCATCCTCAACTATATATCCATCTCCATAGTTATAGTGTTTTTATACTTATCTAAATTAATATTATTATTCATACGATGATTTGCATTATCAGCAGTATTCTGGTTATTGTATGACCATTTTTAGAAACATTTGATACTTTGTGTACAACTTTGGACTGTAAAGGACTATTATTAGCACTACCTACATTTCGATTGTTAGTCGAACACTCTGTAGCATTATGGTCCGTAGTTTGATTCTGATTTCCGAATTAACATTCACATCAAAATTACCATTTGTATCCATTTGCATTAAGGTATCAACAACAATAGGATTTTATGTTTCGGTAACCAAATCTTGACTGAATTAGATCTTTTATTTGAATGACCAAAGCATTGACATGTTGAGCATTTTAAAGGGGGACCATTAATATATTACTTCCTGTAGATAATATTATCTTTTGCATCTAAAATTGGGACATGCTTTGGAAATGTGAAGCAAACATCAATTTCTATCAACACTCTAGCAAATGATAGACGAATCATTCCTTTAGTAACTTGATCAAGCTTGATAGGGTAGCCAATAACTGGTGTAATTATTCCAATTGCTTCTTTAGTCTAAAAATCTAAATCTAAATTTGGAAAACAAATCAATATAGGGAGACATTTTGAAAATTTTCTAGTTAACATCATACCGTCCTCCTATTTTTTTCATTACCATAAGACGTTTATCATAAAAATAAGAACCACTAGCTAAAACTTTATCACAATCTTCTTGATTTTCAAATTTTACTAGGTAGAAACCATTTTCTTTAGAATTTTTTTGGAAATCCCAAATGGTTAACCCTAATAACGTATGATCTAAAAAAATGGTAATAGGGTTTTGGATCGATAACATAAATGGCTATAGAGTTTCTGCATTTTTTCTCACTGAAATAATCGATTGTGATCCACTTCCGCACATTTCAAGTTGACGACCTCCCGTGCAAGAAACTAAGTAATAGGAGAATAAGAAGATACTTTTAGCTCCGCCACAATATCATTCCATGCCCAAGTATTTTGCCTATTATCCTACATGTTATCACATGGCCATATATTTCCTCTATAAGCTTCAGCAACTGAGGGAAAATCTTGGTAGCTTTGCAAGTTCTTACTAGGATTAACCCAGATGTGTTTAGACTAGCTGATCTACCAGTTGCTCAACCATACCTTAAATGTAAATGAGAACACCATCCTTTCTATGATTATAAAAGCTACTGTGTATACCGGCCTGCCTAGTCTTCCAAGATATGACCTCAGTAAATACATCATCCTCATGCCGATCTGGAGGGATATTCGATATGGGGTCTTTGTTAGGAATCGCATGAGCATTCTGGAAAAAAGCTCTAGTTGCCATGAAATTAGGTTTGGGATGTTTTAGAATTGCATTCAATTTTCCTAAATGAGTTTCATTATAATGAATCCTTACATGGGAAGGTATTATTGTTTCAACGAGTAGCATGACCTTTGACCCATAGGCCAAGGAAATTGTGGTAAGTTCTATCGCAGTTTTGAAAGAAGTGTGATGGGCCTATAGTGTCACTATAGGCATTCATCCACCCATGCTTCTTTTGATTTTCCAGTCGCTTCTTTGCAAGAGTCTTAAGAACTTTGTTTTCTGCTTCCACCTGTCCATTAGCCTACGGGTATGCCACTATAGAAAAACTCTTCTTTATCCATATTGTTGGTAGAAATCGGTAAACTCTTTGCTGTCAAACTGTAATCTGTTGTCTGAAATAATTTGAAGTGGAACACACCTGCATACAACATTCTTGACCAAAATTTACAACCTTGGCTGAAGACACCTTAGTAAGGAGTTCTACATCGACCCACTTAGTAAAATAGTCAACTTCCACTATAGCATACTTAGCTCTACCCCGGTCCATAGGAAGTTCCCCGATCAGATCTATCCCCTAGAATGCAAAAGGCCAATGACTAACCATGTGTGTCGGCTCTGTCGGGGAGAACCTTAAGGTTTTCACGAACCTTTGGCACTTGCTGCACCACTTTGCATATTACATCACGTCATGATTTAATGTCGGCCAAAAGTATCCATATCACAACACCTTCTTCGCTAGAGTTTTCCCCTAATGTACTCCGCAACTGCCCTGATGTATATCATCCAATACCTCTTGTTACTTCCCTTCTTGCTACGCACCTTAACAATGGTGTAGAGAATCCTCTTCAGTACAACATACCATCCTAAATACCAAACCGAGGTGCCTTCGATAAGACCTTTTTGGCTTCGTTCCTATTGCCTGACAAGACCCCTTGCTTAAATATTTCATGTTTAGTGCCATCCAGGTTTCCTCCCCTTCAATAGTCACAACCATATTCACCTCCTTAAAGCTAGGACTTAGTAAGGTCATCACTGGTATTGATCCTGATTGCAGTTCACCTCTTAGACTCATAAATTTTGAAAACTCATCTACATCATGATTCTCACAGGATGCACCTACCTTATTAAGTAATGTCTTCCCCTTCCTTAGATAGGACACCAAACACACTCCTTTAGCTTGGAACTCCCTGGGCACCCATTTTGCAATTAGCTAAGAGTCACTGTGCACACACAGTGGTTTTATTCCCAATTCTTTTGACATCTCCAATCATGCTATCAACGCCTCATTATTTGTTGCCTTAAACCCCAACTGTACTACATAGCTCAGCTTTCATCTTTTGGGTGTTACCAACACTACTCCAGCACCAAACTCATGCTCATTTGATGCTCCATTCATGTACATTCGCCATTTGAGAGCCTCCTCGTCCCGAGGTTCAACTTTGTCGTCCCTAATAGTGAAATCGACAATAAAGGTTACAAGGTCTGTCTTTTGATCGTCATTGTCTTTTGATCGTCATTCGAAGATGGTAGGTAACCTCATACTAGCTTTGCTCAATATTCCACTTCGTTAAACTTCCTGAGGTACTAGGCCGATGCAGGACTTGTCTCAATGGTTGGTCAGCCAATACCCAAATAAGATGAGACTGAAAATAATTCCTAAATTTTTAGGATGCTATTAGGAGATAATAAGCTAATTTCTCCATCTTAGGCTATCTAGACTGTAGCCCTGTGAAACTTTTGCTCACATAGTACACCTGCCATTGTATCCAATCTTCCTCTCGAACCAATGCTACACTTAAGGAATATGTTGAGACTGTTGAGCAAAGATGTAGATCTTTCCCTTCTAAATGTGTAGAAATAACTGATTTCATTTGTAAATGTTCTAGTAAGTTAAGAATTACAGCCTGACACTCATCTTTCCAAGTGAACTTGCCTTTCTCCTTTCTCAAGCTTCAAAAAATGGAACACACTTATCAGTTACCTTAGATATAAACCTGCATAGCACCTCTACTTTTCCATTCAAACTCTACATCTCCTTTTGCATTTTGGGGATGATGTCCTTTAAAGCTTGGACTTGCTCCGGTTAGCTTTGATTCCTCTGGCATGTATGATAAAGCCCAGAAATTTCCCAAAGGAAACTCCAAAAATGCTTTTTAGTAGGTTTAGCTTTATTCCAAACTTTTATAAAACTTGGAACATCTTATCTAGATGAGTAATATGGTTCTTGGCTATCTTGGATTTCACCACGTCATTGACATATACTTACATCGTTCTTCCACTTTGATTAGCAAACATCTTATCGACCAAGCATTGGCATGCTATTCCTGCATTTTTAAGTCTAAGCGGCATGACCTTATAACAATAGAGTTCCAAATTGATAATAAAGCTAGTATGCCCTTAATCTGGGACATACAAAAACAATTTGATTGCATATCCACACATGATAAAATTTCATGTCCTGCAGTCCCATTTATCAGCTGATCAATGCTTAGAAGTGGGCCTCTCGCCACACACATAATGCAAACACAGAATTGGAGGAGATTTCTCCTTATGATAGTCAAACATGCTTGATACGCAAAAACTTTTTAATATTATCGTTAGTGCATAGTGTGGAAAATATTTCGAAAGTATAATATTAATCTTAGCCAGCATACAACCATTATTGTATGCCTACTATAGCTACCATGTTCAATAGCAGGTTACCGCCACATTCCATGGCAGATTATATAACTAAAACCGTACAGGGCGCGTATTGTTTCTTTGGATTTCCAACAAATGGTCAGGCTAAGAAACTTCCTATTTCCACATGGGTACGCCTCTGAAGGGACGCCCCGAGAACCTAACCGGATCTCTGCCAACACAAGGCCGAGTTACCCCACGTTGTAATACAGCTATAACATGAGTAACTACCACTAGTATGCCATCCTTGGTCGTTACCGATCTTTATCCGAGGATCCTTAACCACAAAGCAATAAACACAAAGTAATAAATTTGCAGCAACCACATAAGTTAAGTATTTGGGATCCATACTATGATACCACCCTTTTCCAGAAGGAAATGGACATACCCTAAGGGCGCTACCCCTAAATTGTCTTGCTGCAACATTCCTGTTTCGACCATTTCCGGGCTGTGAGGTTCGACGAAGTATCATCCACAAAGCTACACTTTTCATAAAAGCCATGCTTCGATCAACAAATGATCATCAGCACTTCTATGCCACATTACCAAATTGGGAATTATTACTAGTAACTATCAACTACATAACCTCTAAGCTCGTACGTCGCAGAGAAGGGTGTTAAGATAAGAGAATAAATTCTCCGCTACCAACAGAAATGTATTTGATAGAACCAGCTTTATATCTCAAAGTGTAACGTTAGACACACATCGATACAAGTCCGTTCCGGGATCGAACGGAACCGGAGGCACTTCAAAGAATCCCTTGCAATCCGGGTATTCACTAATCACATCTGGAATCCTATCACAAAGGATGATAAATCTCTATACTGGAGCAACTCGGTGCAGAGACATTCAATAGGTAATCCTTTCGCTTTCGAAAATACCCGGTCTTCAACGCCATCTTCAAATGCAATCCCATTTCGTCGTATCATTATTCAGAATGAGTTTTATGACACAAAGTCCTCTCCCGGCTAATCTGAATAACAAGTGCTTATTTTAAAGTGTTACATTCAGATTTCAAACAAATCACAACAATTTTCACTTTGATCTTTTAAACAAAAGATCCATCACAAAGTTTCGATGTGGTTTTGGAATATCCATTTGGAATCCGACCCTCGGTCGCATCGAAATTCAAACGTCGTTTAAGGACCAATATTGATAGTCGGTTATTTAACTATCAATCAATATTTACAACATTCACCAAGATTTAAATAACTTTCCCCCAATTGTTTATTTTCAACATATCTTCGCAAGATACAATTTTTAACACGTCAACTATTTGAAAACAAATTTCAAATCACGTTTCACCTTTCAATCCTTTGAAAACAAATTTCAAATCATTTTCCTCACATGGAATAAATTTCCAAATATTATTCATTTCTACTGAAAATTTTGCCAAGTTCGAGTACTTTAAAATAATTTAAATTACTTATCTAAGATATATACTTGGAAACATTCAGAATAAAAATTATTTTAAAACACTTTATTTAAAACATTAGTTATGAAAATATTATACTAATATCTCATATGAAAATTCAAGTCCAAACTAATTTAAAAATAAAATTGTTAGACAAAGTGTAATTATTAAAATATCCATTTTCTAAATCAAATACCAATTTAAATCTTTAAATAATCACTTTTATAATTAATTAAATTGATCTTTACTTTAAAGATTTTAAAACAACTTTAAAAAAATTCTCCACAAACATCCTTTTTAAAACCAACTTCAAATCTTTTTAATTTTGAAAGCTACTTTAAAAACATACTCGGCTTTACAGGGAAAATACACCTTCCATTTCAAAATGTTGCATTTAAATCAATTGATAAATCCTTCTCGATTTATTTTAATTTACATTCCAAATCTGTAAATTTCTTTCCACATTTTTAAAAATAAATCAATCTTTATTTTTAAACAAATCTCCCTTTTCTTTATAAATTCATATAGTGAATTTTAAATTTTCAAACATCCATCGATATACGATTTTGAAAAAATTGATTTTCAAATATTTACTTTCAATTACCAGATCAAACTCCAAATTTATTTCTAAATTTAGTTCAGACACCAAATTAAATTTCAAATTGATTTCCCAAAGATTCATTTTCAAACACCAAACCAATTTTCAAGTTGATTTTCTAAAATCATTTCAAACACCAAATTAAATTCCAAATTTATTTCTAAATTTATTTCCTTTTAAAATAAACCCCTTTATCTCTTCCAAACTATTTAAAATCTGTATTTTAAATAAATTCTTCAAATTTTGAATAATATTACTCGAAATCCATTTACTAAACCTTTTTTCCATATTTTAGAATTTTATTCAATAGGATTCAAAAATAAAACTTTATCCTTTTAAATTTCCATCTTTAAATTTTCCCAATTCCCAAAATTTAATTTACTATAAATTTTCTACTCGAATTTCAAAAATCCAGTTTTATTTACTTCTGGTATCCTACGATACAAAAATATATATTCGGCTAAGCTATAGCCTTCAACGATTTCAATCACAAATATAATCACACACGGATTATAAATAAATCAACACACAACATTGAAACACCTTTAAATGTTTGAGGAATCCAGTTGGATCCCTCCAACCTGTTTCCTTGCATCCACAGAAGTTAGCACAACAATTAAATTCCAATTCCACTTCGAGGTGGAATATCGTGGTATATGGCATCAATATAATATCATCCGCTATTATGCGGTGCATAGGGTCTCATCTACTATATAATGCGGGAAATCAATCACTACAAATACATATATAATACCTTCCACTTCAAGGGGGAATATCGCGGTACATGGGTTTAATATAATATCATCCACTATTATGCGGCGCATGGGGTCTAATTCATTGCAACTGATAATAATTTATCATCCAAGTGCACAATCAATAATTTTAAATTTAACTATTTAAAATTAAATGGGAAAATCGGATTAAGTGAGAAGATCTCACCTTTGCTTTTTATTTTTCAATCCATCCAAATTAGCTTGCTTTCTTCACGGTTTTGACCTTGTATAAATATTAGATTATTTAATTAGTATTCGAAAGAAATCGAATAATTCAATTGCCATTTTAAAATTTTAATTAACCAATGATTTAATTTTATCGAATGATTGATTTTAAACATATATTTTAATTTTAAACCAATTCTTTTTAAAATGAGAACATGTATGAGGATGTATACATTTATTAAGTTAAAAACAAAATTATTTTATTCCTTAATAAAATCCCTTTTATATTTTCAAACTCTTACCTATATATATTTATTCATACCCATATTACTTTCTGTAAACAGTATAAACAAGATTTACTTTACTGTTTATTATTTTTCCTTTGCATATATTTTCTCTTACTAAAAACATGTTAATTACATTTAAATTTAAACAAACAGAAATATATACCTCCACTTATACTTATTTGTAACCAAATTTGAAGAAAATAGATTGCTTTAAAACCTATTGCTATATTATTATTATCTGTTTTCTGTAGACAATTTAAATTTGAAATAAAACAGCATGCATAGCATAATAATCGATTGATTTGAACACGCTCAGCCTACAGGCTTCCATCACCTTTGACATCGACGAGCTTCCTGAACCACGATTGCTTGGGTGCTGATCCACGTGAAACCCTCATTGAATTCACATGCGAGCTTCCATCGTTCGCCCGAGCTTGAGCAACCTCGAGCCTCCTTGAATCGCAAAGTTCGTCGCGAACATCCCTTCGACGGCTTGAGCCTTGTTATTGTATTGATCGATCAATTCGACCCTCCAGAATTTGCTGCTTGCTGCTTTCTGCCCAGACACGCGCGTGATGCGCCACGCTCGAGTCGACGAAGACGAATGACATCGAATCCCCTAATCCTTCACGCGCATGTGCGCGGTCATGACCTCTTCTTCATTGTCGCGACTTCGACGACGCTCGACTGATTTCGATCGGCCTTTGATTTTAAGAAGGAAATCTGATTTGATTTTTTTTATACGAGACATTTATTTCGGTCATTAAATTTTTTCCACGAACTGATTTGAAGAGGAAAGGCGATTTTATTTTGAACGAAATATGGTTTTGTTGTTTTTTTTTAAATTTTGTTTGAAGATGAAAGCACGGTAAAATAAATTCTCTCTCGAACGAACGCATATAAATCTTTAATGAAAATGTGTTTGAAGATTTATGAGACATGTTGCAAAGGGTTGCAATATAATTTATCATTTATTTAAATTTAAATTAAAATTGTCTTGATTTCTGCAATTCAAAGTCTCGGTCTCCAATTAAGGTGTGCCGCCAGGCGTTTATAAGGTTATACCCCTATTTCGAACGCAATGAAAAAGGTTTTGAGTCCAAATTCGATCGTATGGAGAAGATAGCTTTTTGAACCAGTTATTTATTTTAAATTTCGATAAAAATTTCAGCGCGTTTACTTATCGTACGACCACATGACAACTCCGAATGCTACGAAAATTGAAATCCAATAATAATACAATATTATGGAATTAATAGAATGGGTCTCGTCGAACTCTGAGACTGTGACTCGGAAAGCTATTTTAAATGTCGATGTAAAATATATAATTTCAAAACTTAACAATTTACTTCCAAATTCAATTCTGAAGCTTCCATTATCTTCAGTATTGTCAATATAAATTTTCTAAGCCTTTAAAATATTTTTAACAAGCATAAAACTGAAGATTCAAAATTTTTCCCCAAATTTCTATAATTAAGTTCAAAAATTAAATTGCCAAATAAATATATATTTTTTGAATTTCAAGCTAAACCAACTTTCAAATATTTAAAATTAATTAAATATTTCTAATTTCATATGTCCAAAATTCTGGGTCGTCACATACATACTTGTTGTTATGTAATATCCATGTTAAACTAGATAAGTAAAACCAAAATAAAAGAACTATTTTGGTCATTAAGATTCTGTTTAACTTTATAAAGATAAATATTTCGTTTTCTTCTTGAAATGGTTTCAATGTTATTTCTTTTTGAACAAGACACATAAAGGATAATTTGGCAATTGGTTCTTAGTAAAAATGTTTTTAACTAATGGAAATGGTTTTCAATGTTATAAAAAGGTTTTATAAAGAGGTTTATAATGAATTTAGAATAGAAATTATTTTGAAATGGATTTGGATTCCAAGTAAAAGAGATTTCATGAACAAAATAGATTTGATTAAAAAGGATTCATCAAAATAAATATAAAAAGGATTTGAGATCTGGGTTTCTCTAAACCAACCTTTTAAAAATGGTGGTATGGAACATTCATTCCACACTTAACACTGAGGGAATAGTGCTTAGGGTTTTCATTACCTCCAATGTAAACAACATTTGTTTAATCCTTTTTAACATGATTTGGAAGTAAAAAGTTATTTGCAAATGTTTTATGAATATACTTATGTCAAAGAGATAAGTATATGAATGTTTTTGAAAGTGATTTATTGAGTAAAGATGTGTTTTGAGGCTTAGTGGTTGCTATGGATAAAAAACCTAAAATGGAATTGGTTGTTGTTTTTTTATTTGATAGTTAAATAACCGACTATCAAATCTGTACTTGTTTTTACTCGGGAGGTAATATTCAAGTTCCCTAGCGAGGACTCGACTGCTTAGTGCATACTTCCAAAAGAACCAGAATTGATTTAGCCGAAAATTATCGCTTATTTGAAGACATCAGTTCTCAGATTTATCTGAACCACTCCAAACTAATATCATTCACAAATCACATTAAAGTATGCTGTGGAGTTATACTATTCTTCCCGAAGGTGATTCCAAAATGGAAGATAGTAACGTGGAATGTTTATTCAATTCTGAAACAACTTGCATGGATGAATGCTGACATTTCATCTCTACCTGGATGGCAATGTTAACATTCCTAGATGGTTTGCTAGTATGAAAGAGGGTAAAGCGTAGCCTCAAGCCTCACAACTAGAAAAATAGCAAAAACAGGGTATGCAGCAGAGCTATATAGTCAGCTGCCATTAGAAGCCGCCATATCATTATAGATTGTCAATATTGGAGTTATTTTGTGTGCAAACACCATGGCACTATAAGGCCTCAGTGTTAGAAAGGGATGGGGTAATCCGGTTCGCCAAGTTAAAGGGGCAGCCGACTCTATGTAGCAGGGGTACAAAAAATCCTTGTTAGACTCCAAGTGCATTTTGTAGGGGTATACCATTGGAGGGTAGTCTCGTACCTTGCCATAATATGGAATCCATTATCCAATACATGCCATTATGATTCTGATGTACCCAACTATGTTCAAAACTGAGATGCAAGCATTTTAGGCATATTCATACTTTATTTGAAACCATGGATATTATTATAATATCACTAGATTTTATATATAAATGTTTTGGTTATCGTAAGGTAAAAACCTGTCTATGTTTATGTGCGGAGTGGTCTTACAAGATGGCTTTGATCTAAAGGTTTTTATAAAGTTAAAGACTTGTGCTTTTCTCACACTAGACCCATGTCTGACCCGAAATTTATTTTCTTTTCATAAACTCTTGGATGCTCAAATTTGAATGGGAAGCCAAGTAGCTCAGGTTATTTCACAAATTCATTTTGAAGGAGATTGAAGCATGTTGCATCATCGACAGCTAGTTGTTACCTTATTTTCCACAGTATTATATATATTATATCTGTTAGGTAGGGGCATGTTGTTATAACTGTCCTAGGGTAGAATTTGTATTAGTATGACTCTAATGTACCATTTTTGAAATGACTTTGTAATATATTATGTTGAGTAATATATATTGTTCCATTGCATTATGAGATTCTATGTCGTTTAGTTTCTTATATTCTATCTTTTCTTTTTTACCCTCTAAAAATCGGCCTTTTCGGCACTAGTTGCTCAGCACATGAATACCATGAATGTATTGGTGTTGACATATGAGGATCGAAATGGCGGGCCGTTACAATGTAGTTATCCATAATTTTATTTGCCGTATCTAAAAGCATTTACTAATATATTTATATGTACATATACATACATATAAATAATTTATATTATATAGTTATATCAATAATAAAATTAATTTAAATTAAATACTCGTGTTTCTATTAGCATTCTAGATCCAATATATAGCATAAAAAAATATTTTATTATAATTTTATATTATTAAATTATATATATATAAATTTATTAGCTAAAAAACACTAAAATAATAATAAAAATAATTCTGTAACGTATTTTTAAAATTTTAAAATTTATGAAATTTTAATATATATTATAAGGACTAAATTTTTTTCCACAATTTGTTGTGTTGAATTTTTTATTTTTTATTATGTAGTTAACCCTTATTATAAACAATTTTTTTAAAGGAATAAGTTTGATTTTTAAGTTTTTGAATTTTGGCAAAAAGGTAATATGATGATGTAAATTTTTTATATAATTTAAAATATAATTTTCAAATATATATTATCTTATATTAATTATATAAAATTTATTTTAATATACATAATATTAAAATTAGTAAATAATTGCAAAAAATATTTTCTCGTTACAATTTTTTTTAATTAGTTCGAATTTGTTTATATAAGGTATTAGATCAATTTTTAGCATGATATGGTGATATAATGAATTATAAGTTATTTAAATTTGTGCAATAAGGCTTATTAGTATAAATATTATAAATTAGTAAATATATATATATATATATATATCAAAATAAATAATTATTGCTATGTATACATGAGATCTAAATTAAATTTGTTATTTTTTTACATTACATACATATAACAATTCAGTATGTGAAAACATTCATCATTATAGAAATACAATCTAATTAACAATGTAAATATGATATACACACACACACACACACACAAACAATAGAATATTATACATGAATTATAAGTTATGTCAAATAAAAAAATATACCAAAACTATGCCTTGAAGTGCACCTTGCTATGTTGAATATCAATCCTTAGAACTCTTATATATTCGGTAGATTGCTAATCATTGAATTGTAGACCTTTGACTATCCAATACTTGATAATACGAAACTGATTTGAGATGAGCTTTGATGAATATTTGTGTAGATGGGATCAACTAGCAAGATGATGAAAACGTGGGCCAAAAGGTCTCTAATAAATTAGGGTTATGAGTTCTTTTATAGTGGAGGGAATAGAGAGAAAGGTTGATCAAATCATTTACCCATTCTCCCTAAATCAGAGCCTTCCATCAAAGATCCTCATACCTGTCTTTTAGCACCTATCATGTATGCCGTTATCATTTGTTTCATCACAAATCATGAGCTAACAGCCCATTTAGGTCCAAATAAATATTGCTAGTTATATCCAATTTAATTTCTTGTCGGTATCGTATATCGATCGATATATTTTTAACTATTACAAATATATATACACTAATATATTTTCCTCAAATCACATTCAAAGCTTCATATTCAACGTTTATAAATATTAATTAATTTATAAAAATTATAAATTAAATAATTCTTCTGGACTAAAGAGAATTCATCATATCGATTATATGACTCGTTAGGTGTAAATTTGGTCAGCGATTAACATCAAATTATTCGAATGTTACTGTTCGCACATCACTTGGCAATGTTGTGACATTTTGGCCAAATTTAGCACTAACTTGGTTTCGATAAAATCCAGTTTTAGTTAATTAAGTGTTACCCAGTTGTGACATTTATTTACACTAGTTTTCTTCATCAAAACTCTATAACTTTAGACTTATTGAATTTGGTAACGGTCAAAATTACAACATTGGCCATATTCAACTTTGTAGTCCAAACATAAAGACCTTAGTTCAATGATAACAATTACTATTAACTTCAATGCTTTGGCCAATGACTTTGACTTTGAGTTGACTTGAGTAGATCGTGATACTAACCCCATATAATCGAGAAGCCTAATCCTGTATTGAATAGTGCTTCACTCCTAATACTTCCACTCGACCTAACTATAGTCACTCGATGGACGTCATGCCATGATTTGACTATACTAAAATCTGAGCTTTCATATTGAAGATCCACAATATTCTCAAGTCAAGAGAACAAAGTAAATTAGTCACACTGATATTTTCTATTTATCTTAGTTATATTAACCAATATAAAACTACCAAGAGAGTCGTTCCATAGTTATCCAAAAACTATCAATACGTAATCTCTAGGTGCCGCCAACAACCATAAGTAATGCATTGTCTACGTACTCTAGACTCAATGATACATCAATATCCAGTCTCAATGCATCATGACTGGAAATATTTAAAATGGTATATTTATTTTCATTGTGATAGATTATTCACGATTACAACACTTTGTAATTACTACCATAAAACATAACATTTATGAATTTTTCTATTGAATATATTTTAATTTAATTAATTAATATAACCACATTATATCAAGTATATACTAGAAAGAAAATACCTTTGATTTCAAACAGGGTTCGTTATTGAGTTAGATATATGTAACATATTACATAATTGCCCCCAAGACATACCTCTAACTGTATCAATTTTCCACTTGCATTTGGGGTCAATTATGGAATCTTATTCCAACTTATCCAATCGATTTTCTAAAAAATAGCTTGGTCGGTCCCTATATGAATGGATATGCTATTGTGTTTCAATTATAAACTTTCTCAATCAACTCTCAAATGTTGATAAACTACCTTTATCATGTAAAACAATTCGGAGCATGCTCTCGACTTCCAATTAGCTCTAAGATCTGTTATGAAATGTACTGTAACATTGTTATCATATAACAATGTTATGGGATTTTTCAATATTTAGAATCATCTTCAGCTCACTTATAAATTTGTGTATTTATATTATATACATAATTTTTATTGCAAAGTTATTCAAGCCTTAGCCTTTCTCATTGAAATGCAACAGTTTACCATTTGGAAAATTTCCAATTTGAAGATTCTTAACTTGAAATTATTATTGCAAAAACTTGTTCATCGACGGAAATTCTATCGGTTTAGAAAACCGTCGAACGAATTTAAATTGAAAAATAACTGCAAGCGCACGGTATACGAATGTAGCACGTGGCGAATACGGGTCGATCCATAGGGAATTGATGATCTTAAAAATCTATTCAATTAAATCAAATCAAGGTTGAAGAGAATGTTAAACTAGAAAAGAAGAAAAACAAGCAAAAGAAAATTGATAAAAATATGAGTGTTAAGACAATTTAGAGGCAATGTCCACTCTCTAGATCACATAAATCAACAAAATGAAGTTATGATCTTGTTAATCGCTATGCACTGGATCGATGATGGCCAAATATATAGATACAGAGTTGACGTGCAGTAATCACAGTAGCAGCAATATAAATATAATAGCAGCGCGAATAAAAAGTAAAGCAAGAAGCAATCACATCAAAAAATTTATACTGGTTCGGACCTCCAGTCCTACTTCCAGTCCCAGACTCCTTCTGGAATTTCAACTAACTATCACCCTCACTTCGCCCGGAGGAATAGGCACCTGAGCAGCAGAACAGGATTTCAGTACACTTTCCCGAGCAGCCGAACGGGACTTCAATATTTTCTTTTACAAAGAAATAACTTGACTATATATTGTGTCTTCAATATACCGAGTAGTCGAACTTGAGTACAACTTCTATAACCTGTAAAAATGATGTTGAATGAGCGTGCAGAGGTTAGGAAGTGGATTAGAACCGGATTTGTATGTTGTGGAGTGAAATAGCAGTGGTCTAAATTTGCTTTAAGAATGAATATGGAAGTTGAAGCGTTTGAAATCAGTATGAGAATGATTTAAGAGAATATAATTGTTGTCTTTGATTTGGGGATGATAGAAAACTTATATATGAGTGATAAGATGTCTTTACACAGCAGCAATCCTTCAGCATTTCAGTTTGGAAGAGATGCATCCGTTGGAAGTTGGCAATTGGTTGAAAAGGCACTTGAATAGCCACTTGACTATTCGCTTTGGTATGCTAATGTAAAGTAGCCGTTAGCATTGTTCCCAAAATAATGTGTAGCTCATTTGGTAAGGTGTGCGCTTGGCTCCCATGCATCTTGGGTTCGATCCCTGTTGTGGCCTATTTTAAATTTTCATTTCTGTTCTTTTATGAACTAGAAGCTGGTAGCAAATTTTAATATAAGTTGTAGCGGTCTAGTGGTAAGGAATGCGCATTCGATCTTGATTGTGCTGGGTTCAAGTCTTGCTTATTCCTTTTTATTTTTCCGTTAGTTTTGTTTATCTCAAATAACAAAACACGACAATTGTTAACAAATGTGCTTGTACTGCAGTGGTTGGCATGCGTGTTCTTTTGCAAGCATGTAGGTTCAATCCCACTTTGTTCAGTTTTTGAGAGATTTCATTTTGCTTATTTTTTCCAGACAATGAATAACCTGAAACCACTTAATAAACATTTTAGTACCATTTTCATATAGTTGTTATCATCAAAAGCACTAAAACTACGTTTTTAACATTATAATGTTGATACACGAAGATTTTGATCAATGACAATGAGCTTCAACAAATAGGAAGAGAATGAAAAAGCTAGAAGAAGATAGATGAAGACCAAAGTATAAACATTAATATGATTTTCTATGTGTCTTAGTCTAGATTATTTGTTAACATCTATCCTCAAGAGATTTGCACGAACATTAGAACACATTCATAAAAATTTCATTCACATGTTCACTGTGCATACTTTTATACTTCAGTCGACTGAACAGACATGGCCAGTCGACTGAAACTGTACACATATACAAAATTGCACAGTTTCAGTCGACTGAATTACCTGTGCAATCGAATGAAATTATTCCTGAAATTTTTTTCATATTTTCAGTCGACTGAATCTCCCGCTCAGTCGACTGAATTTAAACCTGCGAATTTTCTCTGAAAAGACACCTTCTTCTTCCCAAGAGTTGCAACCATTCATCAATGGAAATGGAAGCATCTCTTGTTTGCAACCCTTGACAACTTATGCACCTCTTCTACAAGTATATATACATGATTCTAACATCATTTAATTCACCGAATTCTCTTGCTTTAATCTAACTATTCTCTTGTTCATATTTTCTAGATACCCTCAAAGCATTCATTAATCTATTGCTTGAATCATTGTTTTTGTTTATAACATTCTTTTTGATTCATAGAAATTCACATTTCCTAAATCTTCACAAATACATTGCATATTCTCGAGGATTAGATTATAGGAATATTGTACTACATTAGACTCATTAGTGTTGACAAGTACACAACAAGTCGAATATTGTATTTTAGTAATTGAGTTGAAGTCCTCTTCGGTAGTTGAGGCAAGAAATCCCGTTCGGTTGTTCGGGTAAGTTGTAAACCTATTCCTCTGGGTGAAGTGAGGGTGTTAGTTAGTGAAATTCCTAAGTGAAGCTTAGGGACTGGACGTAGGATGAGAGGTCCGAACCAGTATAAAATCTTGGTGTCTCCTTGCATTTACCTACTTTATCTACCTAGACTATTTCATTATTCCATATTACACGATCCTACCGCATAGCCTCTTTCAATTGGTATCAGAGCGAGACCGTCCTATAACCATAACACCGTTATTAGACATATTGATAATATGGAAAATAACGCAAGTACAAGCACAACATCTGCCTATAGTTCTACATTTGCAGAAGGACAATCCACCCAAAGACCTCCTCTATTTAATGGACTAAACTATAACTAGTGGGCTAAAAGGATGAGGATTTATATGCAAGCAACAAGTTTCGAAGCCTGGAATGCTACTCAAGCAGAGTTCGTTGTACCTACAACCTATTATCCTACATGGACACAAACTCAAAAGAATGAAGCAAGCGCAAATGGCAGAGCTATGAATATGCTATTTTGTGCCCTGGATAGAAATGAATTCAACCGTGTTAGCATATGTACTACTGCATATCAGATATGGGAAACTCTTAAAGTCATACATGAAGGCACAAACAAGGTTAAACAAACAAAGATATCCATGCTGAAGAATCAATTCCAAAACTTTAGAATGCGACAAAATGAATCTATCAATGACATATACTCAAGATTTCAAGACATTCATCATGCTCTAATCAGACTAGGAGAAAGATACACGGACTTTGACATTGTGTCTAAAGTTCTAAATTCACTCACTGATGAATGGGAGAGAAAAGTACTAGCAATCGAGGAAGCAAATGATTTATCTACAATGAAACCAGAAGAATTAATTGAAAATCTTATGTCGTATGAAGTAAATATGCAAGCTAAAAAGGATCAAGCTCAAGAAAGAAAGAATATTGCTTTTCATGCGGAAAAGGAAGAAACAGAGTCTGAAGATGAGGATCTAGCATTTATAGCCAAAAATTTCAAGAAACTCCTAAAGTATAGAAAAGGAAACAAAAACGGATTCAAAAAGAATTTCTTGAACAAACCATCATCCTCAAATATAGAATGCTTCAATTGTCATAAGAAAGGACATATGCAAAAAGATTGTCAAGAACAAATGAAGGAAAATCAGAAAAACTTCAAAAACAAGAAGGATAAATTCAAAAAGAAGGCATTTTCTGTAACATGGGACGATTCAGATTCATCATCATCCGAAAATGATAGTGATAGCGACAATGAACAGGCAAATGTATGCTTCATGGCTCAAGAATCTGAGGTAAATAATTTAACTTTCGACGATTTAATTGAAGTAAACACTGAACTTTTGAATACAATAAAAACTCTTAAAAAGAAACTCAAAGAAACTCGTGAAAATCAAAACAAAGCTGAATTTGAAAGAGATATGTTAAATGATGAAAAGAAAATTCTTGAAGAAGAACTTGAAAAAGTTCAAGAATCTTATTCAAATTCAGAAACTCAATTATCACTTTTAAGTCAAGAAATTGAAACTCAAAAGATAAAGAATGATATGATGGTTTCTGAAAATCATGAGTTAAAAACTAAGATTAGACAAGTTGAGTTAGAAAATAATATTCTTCAAGCTAGATTAGATAACATCACAAAAAATGTTTCTAACTTCAACAAAGGAAGAGAAAATTTATCTAAGATTTTAGAAAATTCTCAATCCTCTTCAAGTAAACACGGATTAGGATATAAAAAGGAGTCAAAAATTCCTAAAAAGAAAAATACACATTTTAAGTGGAATATGGATTCAAAACAACAAAAATTAATAAAGAAACCTATTAAAACGAAAGTAGAAAACAAGGTAGTTACAATTTGGGTACCAAAAACTAACAATGTATTAATAAGAAATAAATATATTAAAACATTTATGGATAATGTTCATCATAATAAAAACTATATTTATAAAAAGGACACTAAACCAAATTGGATTTGGTTTCCTAAAACTCTAACTTCTTAGGACCCTATTAAAAAGTGGGTACCAATAATTTCGTATCTATTTTCAGGTCCCACTTAAAAAGAAGAAATGGATATTAGGCAGTGGTTGTTCAAAACACATGACCAGAGACAAAGATATGCTTACAAACATCACATACTTTGATGGTGGCTCGGTTACCTTCGGAGACAACTCAAAAGGCAATATCATTGGCAAAGGAGATGTGAACAATTATGCTACATCAAATTTACCTTTTATAACAAATGTTTCATTAGTTGAAAATTTAAAACATAATCTACTTAGCATAAGTCAACTGTGTGACAAAGGTTTTAAAATAACTTTCTCGAATAATAAATGTAGTATTTTTGATCAAAACCAAAATCTTATTTTTGAAGGAAATAGAGATAGAAATATTTATGTTTTAAATATGAATATTAATCATAATTCAAGTATGTGTTTACTTGCCAAAGATAATGATCCTTGGTTATGGCACAAAAGATTTTGTCATATAAATTCTAAAACTATTAGAAAACTTTCTAAAAATGAATTAGTAAGAGGATTACCCATAATAAATTTTAAAATAAATAATTTTTGTGATGATTGTCAAAAAGGAAAATTAACGAAATCATCTTTTAAATCTAAGAAAAATATTTCAACTTTACAACCATTAGAATTACTACATATGGATTTATTCGGACCAACACAAGTTCAATTCATTAATCATAGTCGATACGTATTTGTAATTGTTGATGATTTTTCAAGATATACATGGACTATTTTTATGAAAAATAAAAGCGACACTTTTGAGCATTTTAAAACATTTGTCAAAAGAATTCAAAATATTAAAGATTTGAAAGTCAAAAATATTCGAAGTGATCGTGGAGGCGAATTCGAAAATGAAGTTTTTGAAACGTTTTGTAAAAAGAAAGGAATTAATCATAATTTTTCTTTTCCTAGAACTCCTCAACAAAATGGAGTTGTAGAAAGAAAGAATATAACATTACAAGAATGCGCAAGAACACTGTTAAATGGGTGTTCTCTACCAAAACATTTTTGGACAGAAGCCGTTGCTACTGCATGTTATGTATTAAATAGAATTTCAATTAGACCTTTAACTAAAAATACTTCTTATGAACTATTCAATAATAAAAAACCAAATATGTCATATTTTAAAATATTTGGATCAAAATGTTTTATTTTAAATACAAAAGATCAACTAGGAAAATTCGATTCAAAAGCTGATGAAGGTATTTTTGTAGGATATTCTGAACGAAGTAAAGCATATCGAGTATTTAATAAACGAACAAACTTAATTGTAGAAACTTTGCATATATCTTTTGATGAAAATTTTAATAAAAATGTAAATATAAAAGATGATGAAGAATTGCTAAATATAGAAGAAATAAACCTTGAAAATAATAAATAACTAAGATCTCCTCCTAGAATATTACGAGATCATCCAACTCAAAATATAATAGGAGAAATAAATTCTCAAGTTATAACAAGAAATCAACTAAATCAAATGGGTCATGTAGCTTTCATTTCATCTATAGAACCTAAAAATCCAAAAGAAGCATCAACAGATGATTATTGGATTATCGCAATGCAAGAAGAATTAAATCAATTTGAACGTAACAATGTTTGGGAATTAGTTCCCCGTCCTAATAATCAATCAGTAATTGGAACAAAATGGATTTACAAAAATAAAGTAGATGAACAAGGTAATATAACAAGGAATAAAGCAAGACTAGTAGCACAAGGGTATAATCAAGAAGAAGGTATTGATTTTGAAGAAACATTTGCTCCCGTTGCAAGATTGGAAGCAATACGTATATTATTAGCCTTTGCTTGTTTTCACAATTTTAAACTTTATCAAATGGATGTTAAAAGTGCATTTTTAAATGGTTTTATTAAAGAAAATGTATATGCAGAACAACCTCCGTTATTTATACATGAAAAATATCCGGATCATGTATTTAAATTAAAGAAAGCACTATATGGTCTTAAACAAGCTCCTCGTGCTTGGTATGAAAGACTTAAAAGTTAGTTATTAAACTCAGGATTTAAAATTGGAAAAGTAGATCAAACACTTTTTATTAAAAGTACTGCCAAAGATATTTTAATAATTCAAATATATGTAGATGATATTATTTTTGGTTCAACAAATGAAAATTTGTGTAAAGAATTTTCAGATATAATGACTAATGAGTTCGAAATGTCTCATATGGGAGAACTATCATATTTTCTCGGACTTCAAATCAAACAATTAACAAATGGAATTTTTATAAACCAAGAAAAATATTGTGATAATTTAATAAAACGATTTGGTATGGAAAACACTTCTGCTAAACCTACTCCTATGAGTACCACTACACATCTCGATCGAGATGAAAATGGCAAAAGTGTAGATCAAAAATTGTTTAGAAGTATGATAGGTTCTTTGCTCTATTTAACCGCTAGTAGACCTGGCATAATGATGAGTGTTTGTTTATGTGCACGTTTTCAATCTGATCCTAAAGATTCACACTTAAGAGCAGTAAAACGAATAATGCGATATCTTAACCAAACTAAAGATTTCGGTCTTTTCTATCCAAAGGAATGTTCGTTTGAGTTAGTGTCATTCAGTGATGCTATTTTGGTGGATCCCGAACGGATAGAAAAAGTACAAGTGGTACTTTCCATTTCATTGGAAAATCACTTGTATCTTGGTTTAGTAAGAAACAAAATTGTGTCTCACTCTCCACATGCGAAGCAGAGTATATATCAGCTGCTTTAGCTTGCACTCAAGTTATATACATGCAACAAACACTTAAAGAGTTTAATATAAATTTAACAAATTCGACAATATATTGTGATAATACAAGTACAATAAACTTATCTAAAAATCCGGTTAATCACTCTCGTACAAAACATATAGATATTCGTCACCATTTTTTACGTGACAATATCGAAAAAGGAATAATTAATTTAGAACATATTTTTACCGAAAATCAAATTGCCGATATATTTACTAAACCTCTATTAGAAAACTCCTTTATAAAACTTCGACGAGAATTAGGTATAATATCCTTTAAAGATATCAATTAGAGATGCATTTGAAATATTCACTCATTTCAGTCGACTAAAACAATCTGTTCAGTCGACTGAATGAACATATCAAATATTTTTGGAAAATGTTATATGCTACATAATTTATAGACCACACATTTTAAAAATTGAATTTTTAATAAGAATCATACTTTTCTAACAAAATTCTCCTAACCATTAAATCATTATGCGGTTAAAAATCTAAATAATTTATAACCATTAGTTGTTTAGTAAAACTCTACTACAAATAAATTCTAAAATTTTTTATTTTCACATCTCGATTTTACGATTAAAAGCTGAAACAATTTCAATATAAAATGTCGTCAAACAACTCCTTCTCTCCGATCAATATCACCTCGTCAGTTGATAACACTCCAACATCGCCAAAACTTCCCACACCAACACCAGCACATGAGCTGGTTTACAAATGGGGAAATTATCGTACTGGTTTCACACCAGAATCAAAAAAGGCGAAAAGTGGACTCTTTATTTCACCTGACACAAAAAGAAAGATTGATGAAATTCATCACTTTCAACAACAACAGATAGATCTTCAACGAGAGCTATACTTCGAGCAAAAAGTTACAGCTGGAAGGTTAAGCTTTCTAGAGCAAATTGGTTTACGCTTCTGTGGATCAAAGAAGAACGAAGTGGCTGAACCTCTACCTCGCCCTGTTAGCTCACTTGATCCGTCTTCATTTTATCGTACACCAGTTGATCCTGTGAATCCTTGGATGTCTCCTAAGACTCCTCAATATAGTCCGAATTCATGGGATATAAATTACATGAAGAATGAAGGAAAGAAGACTCCAAGTCCATCCCCAAAGAAATAGTTGAATTTTGAAATATTTATATCAATATTTTTGTAATTATTCCTTTAAATAAATTGTTTAATTTCAAAAATTAATTTAAACAACAACATTGCATGTTTCAGTCGACTGAATTCCCCTGCTTGGTCGACTGAAAATATGACAGAAAACAATATATTCAAAGTTCATTCGACTGGAACCATCTGCACAGTCGACTGAAAATTCAACAGAAAATTCCAGCAACAAAATTCAGTCGACTGAATGTACTGCTCAGTCGACTGAATCTATCACAGAACACTTCGGCCTTTGATTCAGTCGACTGAACAGAACAATCAGTCGACTGAACGCTGCTTCCCAGGCAGAATTTCCCCTTTTAACCACCAGATTTTACCCTACCAATTCACTTTTACCTCCTACAAACCTTCTTCCCCAAATTAATTTCGAAACCCTAGCTCTCAAATTCCTCAAAATCAAATCAATTCTCACCAAAATGGCCCCAAAAAGATCAAGAGCCTCATCTTCTTCATCCTCCGAGCCAATTGATGCTCAAATAGCACAATGGCTTTATGACGGAACCGCTGTCACTCGATGGAACAAGATGAAGAATTCTCGAATTTTTGAGCATTTTTTCGTTGATTTTCAAAGCTTTCAAACCTATAACCATCAAGCGTTAATAGATCCGGCAGGTTTGACTCCACATATAGATTTGAAAAGAAATGATCATGCCATTAATCATGTAATGGTAAAATTATTTTATGCTAATCTTAATCTTGGACACCAAACTCAAAGAAATCCAAACAATAGTGTTTGGAGTATGGTGTGTGGAAAGAAAGTTTGGTTCTCCTTGGATAGAATAACACACATTAGTCCCCAAATGTTGGAAGAAAGTTCGAGGAGATAGAATTAAATCCACACATTCGTGACAACATCAACCATCGATTTATGGATGATAACATCAACTTTACGGATCTTAAGTCCACCTACCTTCGACCTATGGCAAGAATCCTCCATAAAGCCCTAATGAGAACAATTACTCCTCGCACGGGCTCATACGAAATTGTCTACCCAAATAACTATCGAGCTTTATATGCTATTTTTGGCAATATACAAGTTAATTGGGTACAGCTTATTCTTGATGAGCTTCTCACTTTCAACAATGGAAAAATGCGCACTATTTACTTTAGAGAGTACATCATGCAACTTCTCCTAAATGTCGATACGCCATTACCTGAATCAGAGAATACAATGGTCCATCAGATTAACCATCGGACCATAAGCCTAATGCAACTCCCATCTCGACCTCCTCGCATAATATCACTTGCCGAATGGGAAGCAAGGCATCAAGAACAACAACAACAACAACAACAACAACCTCAACCTAGCCACGAAGAACATCTCGAGCAAGATGATGAAATTCGTCTTGTTGAACCAAGCTTCACCACCAACCAATCCTTGGGGATATTGTCAAGAAATCAACAAATTCTTGTCACTCGTCTTAAAAAGGTAGATCATAAGCTTGATAAAATCAAAGGATTCTTCAACAAGCTTTGGGATGCAATCTCGTGCTCAAGCACCACTACTGCTTCAACATCTCGCGGCAAACGTCCGGCACCCACGTTTACATGGACGACATCCGAAGAGCGTACAAGTAGCAGCACAAGCGGAGCTAGTTGTAGCCAAGGAGGAAGAGCACCTAGACCACCAACAGGAGGACCCGTCATACGTAAACCAACTGGAAGGGAAGGTTCATATGACTGGGATAAGGATGAGTGATTTTTTTTTTATGTCTATTTTTAAACTTTTTAATGGCTTGTATAAATAGCCATTTTATGCTTGTCTGTCATAACATTTTTATTTCTCCTAATTCATGCTTATATTTAGTGATTGTTTTGATATATTATTACTGCTGTTAGTTCTTCCTTTTTGTCGATGACAAAGGGGGAGAAAATCTATGGTACTAACTTTGTTTTGTAGAAAAGATAGTGCATACATTCAGGGGGAGAAAGTAAGTATATACATCTCTAGAATAGTATTGTCATCAATCAAAAAGGGGGAGAATGTTGATACACGAAGATTTTTATCAATGATAATGAGCTTCAACAAATTGGAAGAGAATGCAAAAGCTAGAAGAAGATAAATGAAGACCAAAGATAAACATTAGTATGATTTTCTATGTGTCTTAGTCTAGATTATTTGTTAAAATCTATCCTTAAGAGATTTGCACAAACATTAGAACACATTCATAAAAACTTCATTCACATGTTCACTGTGCATACTTTTATACTTCAGTTGACTGAACAGACATGACCAGTCGACTGAAACTGTACACATATACAAAATTGCACAGTTTCAGTCGACTGAATTACCTGTGCAGTCGACTGAAATTATTCCTGAAATTTTTTTCATATTTTCAGTCGACTGAATCTCCTGCTCAGTCGATTGAATTTGAACCTGCGAATTTTCTCTGAAAAGACTCCTTCTTCTTCCCAAGAGTTGCAACCATTCATCAATGGAAATGGAAGCATCTCTTGTTTGCAACCCTTGACAACTTATGCACCTCTTCTACAAGTATATATACATGATTCTAACATCATTTAATTCACCGAATTCTCTTGCTTTAATCTAACTATTCTCTTGTTCATATTTTCTAGATACTCTCAAAGCATTCATTAATCTATTGCTTGAATCATTGTTTTTGTTTATAACATTCTTTTTGATTCATAGCAATTCACATTTCCTAAATCTTCACAAATACATTGCATATTCTCGAGGATAAGATTATAGGAATATTGTACTACATTAGACTCATTAGTGTTGACAAGAACACAACAAGTCGAATATTGTATTTTAGTAATTGAGTTGAAGTCCTCTTCGGTAGTTGAGGCAAGAAATCCTGTTCGGTTGTTCGGGTAAGTTGTAAACCTATTCCTCCGGCTGAAGTGAGGGTGTTAGTTAGTGAAATTCCTAAGTGAAACTTAGGGACTGGACGTAGGACGAGAGGTCCAAACCAGTATAAAATCCTGGTGTCTCCTTGCATTTACCTACTTTATCTACCTAGACTATTTCATTATTCCATATTACACGATCCTACCGCATAGCCTCTTTCAGATCTCTCTTTTCTTGTCATTAGTGAATTAGTTGAAGTGCTTATCATAAGTATGATATGTTTGTGCTATTAATTAGCTCAATATAAACCATCAAACTATAACACAACCACTAATACACTTTTAAATCTCATAAAGTATGACAACAAAGTTGAAAGCAAAATCTATTTTAAGCATGGCCTATTAACTATTAATTAGAAATATAAGCCATCAAATTTTAATTTCAACAATCACTGCTTTGCCATAATAATATGTAAATGAAGAGGCAATTTGTGTTTTGTTTGTTTAAGCATAGCCTATTTGTTATGAACAGCATAGACTATCAAATTCAAAGCTAAACAACATCATTAAACCACTTCAATCATTCTCATTAAGCACAAAAAGAGAGCATAAACATCAAATTAAGTTGAAGCTACATGATTAGAGAGCTTCATTACCCCTAAATTGAAGGGGTTTAGCCTCTCATGTTTGTTATCATATGAACAAATGTATCTTGCAACATGAGAGAAAAAGAAAAGGAAAAAGAAAACGAGATAAAGAAAAACTATTCTACTTGCATGAAAAATAAATCTACACTACAACATGAATGTAAATAAGCATGAAAAATAAAAAAACATGTATTGAAGTTGCATAAAAAAAGAAATTACATAAAGATAAATGGCTAAGTAGCCATGAAAAGAAAGAGAAGCTTTTCTTTTATTTTGAGCCTAAACTAATGAAGAGAAGGAGGGCTAAGAGAGACTAAGAGAAGAGGAAGAGATTGCATGAAACATAAGGGGTATATATACAAATTTTAAAACCCTAATTCACTTTTTGGGGAATGCCCAAAATGCCCCTTAGGAAGTGTGGAGGCCAAGTAATCATTAACATGTCTTAATCCCCCATTAAGTGTACATGAAACCATTAACTCCATAAGCTTGTGTATTAGCCTTTAATTTGTACACTAAGGTAGGGGGTAGGTGGGGTCCTCCATGATCTTCACTTTGAATTATTTCCATCTTCATTCCTTTATATCCATTTTTTGCATGCATGTTTCTTCATGAACCCACTAATATGAGAAGCTAAATTCCTACAAAATGTTATAGAAATTTCCAATTAAATTCTCCCAAATTAATATACGCGCACAAATGGCCATTTTGCCCTTATATGAAGATGAATATGTGAAAATTTGGAATTACTATGAATTTTGGTTAAAACAAGTTAGAATACCCAATATGATCATTTATTTAATTTAAATAGAATAAACATGGTGGTAAAAATATGCACATTTACGTGCACATTAAATACCCCCACACTTATCTTTTTATTCGTCCTCGAATAAACTAAAACTAAGATAAATCCGTTTTTGTAGGAGGCACGATTGCGTTGAGCGCATGCAACAAGCCGTTAAACCTCTAGGTGTCCCCAGTAGGACGAGTGTAGTCTCGCGAGGGTTTTCAGCGGATACTACCCACAAAATTCAAATGCAAAATAAAAAATGTAAACTGAAAATATTTACAAAAATGTAAGATTTATTTAAAAAGAGATGAATATGAGTTTTTGAAAATATTTACAAATAAAGGATTTACTTTTAAATCGACACTTATAAGTTAAATATAGGTTTGGTTATTATCTTGAAAATTTATGTCATTTACTCGTCAAAATTTCCAACAAAAATCAAGTTATCATAACAAATAGACAATAGTTTAACTCGTTGTTTCAGTTGATAACAAAGTGTATCTATGAAATGGATCCGTAGTTGACTATCAAAGTTTATCAAAGTGGTATTTTCATTTCTTTTCAATAACAATTCAAATCAAAAAAGTAAAAGTAGTGCTAGGATTTCAATTGCTTGCTCTCTCATTATTTGTAAGAAAAATTACACACCTAGCTCAGGTAAACTGAGGCCAGATAAACCACCCATGTACTGCCTTTCAGGCTTATGTAAGGGAGTACAAAGCATGGCGAGTGCACACACTTTCGTGCATACACCTATCGACCATAGGTGGTTTTATTAAGACTGTTCTTTTTTTCTCTTTTTTTTACATGTGTCCATACATGCATAACCGTGAGGACTTTTAAATGAGTATGAAAGCACATAATCAAAGATTCCAAGTAATTCACACATGCATAACCGTGAGGACTTTTAAATGAGAGTGAATACTTGGATGTTATTTATATATACATACATACATACATATATATATATATATATATATATATATATATTAAGAGAGAGAAAGTGTTGCAAAATCATCTTAGCACCATTTAACTTAGAAGACAAAAAAATGTTGTATCTTTACTTTAAATGGACCACTTTCTAAAACAAAGATTTTCAATTAGGATGTATTTCATAATTAACACGTGTGAATCTACCTGTATACTAGTTAAACCATTGTTATTTTTAATTTAACTTCATTTTTATTTTGTTAAGACAAAAAAAATTCAAAAATTTTAATTTAATAAACCAAAACCATATTTTTATCCTATAGTGTTTCTTTAAAATTAAAACAAAATGTTTTAAAAAAAATTAGTTTTTTGAATTTTTTTTGAGCTTTGGAAGAAAAAGCAAAAATGAACCATGAAAAATTGAAAATGAAGACGAGTCTCCCTCCACACTTGATTTTGACTGTGTCCCCACAGTCAACCAAAGTGGAAGGAGAAAAATAAAAATAAAAACATGACATTTATTTAAATGAAAATGAAAAGGTTATTATTTACAAGAGATCAGACAATATACAGTTAAAGAGTAAATGAAACGGTCTTCCAAAGATCGATTCATTTGTCTCGTCAAGTATATGAGACAGCTTAAGCACGAAAAACCAATTCGTAAAAGATTCCGAAGTTGATTGTCGATTTGGAAAAACGAATGTCATTTTATTGAGAACTGCATGAGTTGTTTTATTTTTGATGATTTTTGGGGTAGATATAACGATTGATTGAAATTCAAGTTTATTTTCACCAAATTGAAAGTAAAGTTTGTCATTGAAAAATTCTTCAAAATTATTGATTTCAAAATGGTGATGTAAATCGTCCCCTTTGGAATCCAACAACATCTTCAAAAAGTCCAAAGAAATCGGGTTCGTTATATTCATCTTCCTTTATTGGATGATCAACAACTTCATTGCGTATCTCAAGTTCAAAATCCAAAGTTTTTGCATTCAAATTTTCAAAATCGAGAAAAGGAAGATTGAATTTTAAATTTGGTTCCACGCCCTCAAAAGAATTAAAATCCAACTTAATTACCGTATTTTCAACAACTTGATTAAGATCGTCAGTATCAATTTCAAAAGTTGTTATTTGAAAGTCATCGATTTGGGTAAAAGATGGATTATCGTTTGACTCGGCACTCATTGAAAATTGATTTTGTTTCTCACGAAAATTTTCCAATGTTTTAATCAACAAATTCGTGTGATCATCGTAAATTTCGTTCATTTGCTCAACAAAGTCAAATTTGTAATTATTAACTTGAAATTTTTTGATTTGGACTTGTTGAGAACAAGAATTGTCAATTTCGATAAATGGTAGATTATTATTTGATACTTCGCAAGTTGAGATTTGATTATGATTTCAATTTTTTTGTATATTTCAAGTAATAAATCCCTGTTATCTTTTTTCATTTGGTCAACAAAATCAAATTCATGATTATTAATTTGAAAATTTTCATTTTGAAATTGTTGATAATCAAGGTTTTCAGTCGTATCATTATTGAAACGATTCCCATTGCCAAAATTATTTGAAAATTGGATCACATTTTCCTTTTGATTTTGAAATTCATTTTGGAGTTCAAAATTGAATTGGCATGGGTTATACTCGAAATCGTTTGAATTTTGAAGTGAAACCAATTTTTGATTATTCTGAAAACTTTGATTCGAGCTATCGCACAAATATGAATTACAAAACTTATTTATCATTTGATTTTGTTGTGTAGCGATTTCAAGTAAAGATGAAATGTTATTTTCAAGATTTGAAGGTTGGTCATCATTTTGAAAATTTTGAGGTTCAAAATTCGAATCGTTTAAACAATAGTTGTTATTGAAATATCCATAAGAATTTGAAGTGAAATTATATGGATTATATTGATTTCACAACTGTTGTAAAATTCATATGTGTGGGGAAACTCGGACATTTTCAAGAATGTTTTTTTTTTGGTTTTTTTATAAAGAACAATATTTACAAATAGAATTTCGTTTTCAAAATGGAAAGTTTATTTTTGTTTTGTTGTTGGATTTTCAAAAAAAAATTGGCTTTTTTTTGAAAAGTTTTATATATTTTTTTGGATTTCGTTTTTCAAAGGAAAAGGAAAAAATTTCAAAGAAAAATAAAAGGAATATTTACAATTTTTTCTAGTTGTGGATTTTCGATTTTTTTTTTAAAATATGCATGAACTAATGCAACTAAATGATTGCAAGGGTTAATTACAAATGATTTATCCTATGTTAACCCAAAATTGTATAATCACAAATTGTCTTAGATAAACAAGATAGTTCTCGGCCAGGTAACGGGCAGGAGTTATCGGTGCACCACGAATCACCGTAGCAATGCAGCCGAAGGTTTAAGTACCTTCAGAGGAACAACCACTACAATATTTACAAATCACCGTAATATTTATAAATGGTTATTACTTTGTCGTAGGCTAGACACCAAGAAATTAAATTATTCAAAGAAGACAACTTATCAATATACAATTAAGTATTATCGGTTTCTAACCGTTATTATTAACAAATTCTAAAATGAAATGCGAAACTGAAATTAAACGTGTACTAACAATGCAACCATGAATGGATTTTTTTAATGCAAGTAAACAACAATGCAAGACAAACAAACATAATAGATATATACAATGCAAAGCAAATAAAAAGAAAATTATAAATAAGCAAGCAGTTATTTTTTTTGGGCTAGCAAAGCCAAGCAATTATTTTTTCTTTTGTTTTGGCAAGCGCTTTTCCTTCTGCGAATTTCTGTTTTGGCAATCTGCAAGTAAAAACAATATAAATACAAGTTGTTTTCTTTTCAAGATGAAGAAAGAAGAAATTAACTCGAAAATACACGAAACGAAACCATTGCTAACAAATTGAAAACAAAACAGAACAAAACAAGGAGAAATTGAAACTTTTTTTTATAAAACAAAATGAACACAACGAAAGGCTAAAACAATTGAAAACAAAACTAAAACAAATTTTTTTTAAAGGACTCGCCCCAATAATATACCCAAACACAATTTCTACCCGAGCTTATTCCAAAAACTTCACAAGAAAAACCAATTCTAGAAATCACTCGTTCGAATACTCGAGATAATTCATTCGTTTACGCATAATAATTTTCTCAATTACAGTCCAAAAATCAAATTCCAAAAATCACTTCTCAATTTCACAATTTCCTAATTCACGCTCCTCAAATTCTCGGTTTCGTGTTTCTACTTAATCACCGATTTGCTGGGGAGTAATGACTAGTGGTTCGATGGCGAGTCTTGGAGATTGGATGATGTTAAACTAAGGTCGCGGAGGTGAAGTTTGGGTGAGCTAATTTGTGGTTGCGATATTGTTCAAGTGGTCGGTTTCGTGGATTCGAGTTTGGGGGTGATTGGAGCAGTAGGCGATGTCGAGAGGAATTGGGAAAAGCAGTGGTCTCAGTCGTGGGTGATCTAGGCTCCGGGTGAAGTGGCAGAGTTGGTGGCTGCGATTGCAGAAGGGTTTAAGAAGCAGTTGTGACTTCTATTTGGAAGTTTATGTTAATGTGATTTGGTCGCAACAGAATTGTTCGGACGAGTTGTTTATGTAGGTCGCGACTACAGTTGAGGGCGGAGGATTTTGGGTGGATGCAGAGGTGTGTTTGAGGCCGTGGTTTTCGTAGAGAGCTCAAAGTTGCGGCGAAGTAGGTTGCCAAATTTGGTGGATGCGATTGGGGATGAGGTTCGGTGATGGTTGTTGGTGATAGCGGTTGTGACGTTTGCGGCTGGTTCGGTGACAGTGGAATGGTGTTGTGTAGTCGTTATAGAATGTTTGAGAAAATGAATGTTTATGGGGGTATTGGGAGTGGCTGGAGGTGGTGATGTAGTTAAGAAGTGAGGTAGTGGAGGTTGGCAGTGAAGTAAGGAGTAGTCAGTGGCACTTGAAGTTGTGAATGATGAAGGTAGTAGTTGCTCTTTTAACAAGAAATGGAAAGTATGGAAGAACTATTGGTTGCAATTGAGGTTGTGGGAAGGACAGAGGTAAGGTTGTTCAGTTTTTTTTTAATTGTTCGAGAGTTTTGTGTTGAATGGTTGAGAGGTTGTAGCAGTTTTATGGTGAGGAAGATAGTGGACAGTGAGGCACTGTGCTATGGCCAGAGGTAGGTGATATGGAAGGCAATCAGTGATGGCCGAGCAGTTGAAGAAGTGGCAAAGAAGTGGTTCAAAGAGACAGTTGTAGTATGGTATGTATAGTGTGTTGTAATATGGTACGTATAGTGAACTGCAGTGGGAATGTTTTGAGTTGTGGTTATTCGCGGAGATGAAGCAGTTTGATGGTAGTGAGATGAAGTAGACACGGTTGTATTGAATGGGTCGTGCAGTTTCAACGTGTATGTGAGTTGTTTTGTGGCACTATGGTCAGACGTTGTTGAATGGAATTGGAGGATGTTGTGTTTGTATTGGTAGCTGGTATGTTTGAAGAAGAGGAAGTATGATGATGAAGTTGAGTTGGTTTGAGAGGGAGACAGCGAAGGGGATGTTGAAGTCTGATTGAGAAATGGGCGGTGACTGGTATGTAATGTGATGGATGTGGTCAGGGAGTTGTGTGCACAGTGCACAGTGTAATAGTTGCTGCACAGAAATGTAAAAACAAGCAAACAGAGTGGTTGTAATGCTATAGTGCTGCAGAAATGGTGAAATGCAAAGATGTACAGAGGTAAGAAGCAGTGTATAGAGAGTGGTAATTGTGCAGGGCTGTGAACAGTGCATAGATGTAAACTGTTTTTGTTTTTTTGTTGTAATGAAGAGTGTACAGTGATGAAAATGCAAATGGATTAAAATGTAATTGAAAATTTGTAACAAAATGGAAGATGAATGCAATGTTTTTTTTTTAAGTTTTCTATGCAAATGGAAATGGAAAATGAAAAGAAAACAAGCACACAGAAAATGCAATTAAAGACCACACAATTTTTTTTTTTAAATGCAAACACACTAAATAAAAATACAAATAAATACCACAAAAAAAAAATCCGAAGAATAAAAAATAAAATCAAACAAATCCCCGGCAACGGAGCCAAAAACTTGTTCGTCGACGGAAATTCTATCGGTTTAGAAAATCGTCGAACGAATTTAAATTAAAAAATAACCGCAAGCGCACGGTGTATGAATGTAGCACGTAGCGAATACGGGTCGATCCGTAGGGAATTGATGATTTTAAAAATCTATTCAATCAAATTAAACCAAGGTTGAAGAGAATGTTAAACTATAAAAGAAGAAAAATAAGCAAAATAAAATTGATAAAAATATGAGTGTTAAGACAATTTAGAGGCAATTTCCACTCTCTAGATCACATAAATCAACAAAATGAAGTTATGATCTCTCTTTACTTGTCATTAGTGAATTAGTTAATGTACTTATCATAAGTATGGTATATTTGTTCTATTAATTAGCTCAATATAAACCATCAAACTATAACACAACCACTAATACACTTTTAAATCTCATAAAATATGACAACAAAGTTGAAAGCAAAATCTATTTTAAGCATGGCCTATTAACTATTAATTAGAAATATAAGCCATCAAATTTTAATTTCAACAATCACTGCTTTGCCATAACCATATGTAAATGAAGAGGCAATTTGTGTTTTGTTTGTTTAAGCATAGCCTATTTGTTATGAACAACATAGACTATCAAATTCAAAGCTAAACAACATCATTAAACCACTTCAATCGTTCTCATTAATCACAAAAAGAGAGCACAAACATCAAATTAAGTTGAAGCTACATGATTAGAGAGCTTCATTACCCCTAAATTGAAGGGGTTTAGCCTCTCATATTTGTTATCATATAAACAAATGTATCTTGCAACATGAGAGAAAAATAAAAAGAAAAAGAGATAAAGAAAAACTATTCTACTTGCATGAAAAATAAATCTACACTACAACATGAAAGTAAATAATCATGAAAATAAAAGAATATGTATTGAAGTTGCATAAAAAAAAGAAATTACATAAAGATAAATGGCTAAGTAGCCATGAAAAGGAAGAGAAGTTTTTCTTTTATTTTGAGCCTAAACTAATGAAGAGAAGGAGGCCTAAGAGAGACTAAGAAAAGAGGAAGAGATTACATGAAACATAAGGGGTATATACACAAGTTTTAAAACCCTAATTCACTTTTTGGGGAATGCCCAAAATTCTCCTTAGGAAGTGTGGAGGCCAAGTAATCATTAACATGTCTTAATCCCCTATTAAGTGTACATGAAACCATTAACTTCATAAGCATGTGCATTAGCCTTTAATTGGTACATTAAGGTAGGTGGGGTCCTTCATGATCTTCACTTTGAATTATTTCCATCTTCATTCCTTTACATGCATGTTTCTTCATGAACCCACCAATATGAGAAGCTAAATTCCTACAAAATATTATAGAAATTTCCAATTAAATTCTCTCAAATTAATATACGCGCACAAATAGCCATTTTGCCCTTATATGAAGATGAATATGTGAAAATTTGGAATTACTATGAATTTTGGTTAAAACAAGTTAGAATACCCAATATGATCATTTATTTAATTTAAATAGAATAAATATGGTGGTAAAAATATGTACATTTACGTGCACATCAACATATCATACTCAATATCACCTATGGAACTTTGAGTCCGGACACTTCTTCATAAGGAGCTTATTGTTTATGTAAACAATTCTCTAGCATTTCAAAAATATACAATAACACTCTAAACTATCATTCGGTGATATCAATCTAGATTTAATATTTGCTTCCTGTATCAAATACATGATCAAATCACGATATCCTTACAACAAGTTATATATTATAATTCCCATTGCCATCTAGAAGGAATTCATCACTCATGTTCTGTATAAAATAATTTATAAGGTATCTTTGCATATCAATTTGGGACATCCCCGTTTTCTTTTATACTCACTATAAAAGACATCATTTACAATATAAAGTTGAGTATTAAAACAACTAAGGCTAATTTTAATACAAGTAATCATTAAAATGTGTTGTTACTTATAGTTTAGAAATATCAATGTACCTTATAACATTTTTTCTTATGAGCACATGCTCCTCTGCATTTTAATGGATAATCGAACTATTTGGTATTTCTATCAAAATATTTTTTCAATTCTAGTGCTTATAAAATGACACTTTCTATCGTTTCTTGGATCTTGTCCAAAGACCCACAAATTCAATTCACTATCACTGATTTCAAGTCATTTTAGTTATTATGTGTAGATGGCTTACTCTAAATCATTATTTAGAATTCTCTATTTCAATACATACGTACTGAACCTAAAGTCATATTAAGTGATAATTTTGTGAGTAAATTAACTTAAGCACGTTGAATATCGAATCTATTACGCTAATTTCAACAATTGAAATTTGTGATGTTATTATTATCAATGTTGCTTATTATATTCCAACTATATTAATCTTACTCTAGAAGACACAATCGCATCTGATGGATCTTTTCCCTTTCGGGTACATCTATCGAAATCATATTTTTGGTTATGTACTTAGAATCTATTACGAATCTATGTATCAAACCATACCATAGGTCAACACTCTTAATGATTTATTTAAACAAACCGGGATTATGTATTTTCGACATTGATAAGAAACTTGCAGTTTCTCTTCGATGCTTATTATACACTCTAGTGCAATGTGCTTGTTTAGGTTAATCAATTTCATTTCATCTCATATAATCACTTTTATCATTGAATTGTATCCAATACCACCTTACAATCAATAATTTCTCAAATAAATTCCTTCACAATGAAGTTGGTATTTCTTGAAACAAAAATTGTTTCGTAATGCAATAGAAAATGTATTCATAAACATTTTACGAGTTACCTTCATTTAAAAATAATTTAGTTTTAAACTTATGTTCAAAGCATAAATATGCCATTTAAGGACAGTCCTTTCCAAACACCTTTTGGGGAGATACACACAAGATCCTATACGAATAATTATTACGTGTAGATCTTCAGCTCGCATAACCTGCCAACTCCTTAGCCTAAGATATGTTGGGATTTCTTATACACTCTTATCTTGTATGATTTTGTAAACTTATTTTTAAGTGAAATAACGTTAACCTCGTGCATTACTCTTAAGAACATGAACTTATAGAAAGAAATTAACTCAACATCACTCATAATTAATCGTTCTTTGTCCAACAAACTTCGATCACTCGCTATGAATACATCATTATGTATCACATGGAGGACTGACTTTTGAGATTGATTCTTTATTCATTTTTTACATATGTTTGGAAATCTTTTCAATATACTCGACCGATTCAATCAAATCGAATCATTTCTATTGCACGTTATATTATTTACTTCATTTTATACTCTGAGTCTATCTTAGACATACTACATATGTATCGAATACACATATCCATGTCGGTGATAACCCATCGACGCACCGCTAGAATGGTTTCGTATAGCGACGGGCTTTTGCGACGGCTGGCGAAGGATAAAAAATGCGGCTGTCGCTATACGAAATATGCGGGCTGCTTCCCACGAGCAGAACTTTCATTCCTTTCCCACCAAAATTAAACCCTTCTTCCCCCAATCTGCCGCTTCCCGTCACCGCAGTCGCTGCCCCACCTTCCGCCGCCTCCAAATCATCCAAATTCGCCTAGGTATGCTTTGAATCTCTATTTTGAATGTAAATTTGATGTTTCTTAGGTTTAGGTTAAACCCTAATTAAATTAGGATTTGTTGTTAAATTAGGATTTGTTGTTAAATTAGGTATTAGTAGTGTTGTTAAATTATGTATTAGTAGTGTTGTATGTTGATTTGGTAGATTAATTAGTTTATTATCATGAAGTTAAATTAGGTATTAGATTAATTAGTTTATCATGAAGTTGAATAAATGGTTGATGTAGATAATTAGTGTTGGCGATTAACATGGTTAGTTGTGTTAGGTGAAAAATTAGTGTATATTAATGATTAACTTGGTTATTGATAAATTTACATGAAAGTATTTCATAGTTTATGAAATTGATAAATTACAAATCTAAGTTGTTCAGTGAATTTAAATCGACAAATTTTTACTTAATAAGTAGATTTTTATTGTTTTCTAATTATCTATTTGATAATTAGATTTTGTTGTTTTATAATTATCTTCATTGATAATTTTTCTATTTATCTTGTTGATTTAGCGACAGCTAGCGACGGTCATTTTAATAATTTTAGCGATGGCCAGCGACGGCTAGCGACGGCCAAAATACAAAAGGTTGTATATATTGCACAAAAATAAAGTTTATACAAAAAATTATAAAATGAATATGAGAACATTAAAAATTCTGCAAATATCTAATTTTTTTAAAAAAATTAGGAAATGACTTTAAAAACAACTGATATTGTACTAAAATCGATTTTGTAAAGAAATTAAGAAATGAATATAACAACAACAAATATTCCGCTAAAATCTATGTAGTAAAAAAATAAAGAAATGAATATTGAACTAAAATTGTTAATTGAATGTTGAACTAAAATTTAAATATATAAATTTATGAAATAAAATTTAAATAGTTGAAACATTGTCAAAATTTGAAAAGAACAACAATATTTGATAAAATTTAAAGAAATTTTTTTATCCCTTAGATTGGCTTTAGCCCCGTCTAGCAAGTGTTATATATGATCGTTATATGGATGTTCGTTTTGTAACGGAACAGACATTTATATTCATCTGATACAATATTTGTCGTATTTGTCCATGTATTGGACAAGTTACAAACACAATAAAGTAATTACATATTATAAATCATATCATTTTAAACGGTCGCAAAATTTCGACAGCACTTCCTTTACGTTCCCTGTGTACACGCATTTGTGTACGATACAGGGTACAGAAGGGAAGTGCTGCTGAAATTTCGTTGAACCGTTTAATCTGAAATGATTTATAAAATGTAATTACATTATTGTGTTTGTAATGGGAAGTAGGATGACTGACCACCGAAGTGAAAACCAAAATACCAAAAAATAAAAAAAATAAAGTGAAGTTTTTATTTTGAATTTTCTGCAACGATGAACTGTTTACAATGGAGAATGGTTGAAAATTAATGATTTACATTGTTTAACATACATTTTCAAATCAGGAAAAATGTTCAATTATTTTCTTGACCGTACTTGGATGTATGAAGTCAGAACTGGAAAGAAGGGATCAATAAAGCAACATTTCTACAACGGTGTACACGAATTTATTAGATTTGCTAAATCTAATAACTGAAACAACATAGAAATTCGTTACCCGTGTAGTAAGTGCCAACATTTGAAGCATTGGAAATCAGATATAGTTAAAGTACATTTGTATCAATATAGTTTCGTGCCTGATTACTATTTCTGGGATCGTCATGGAGAACTTGTTGAACCTACACCTAATACTGAAGTGTTAGAGGATGGTAATATGATGATGAATCCGATAGAAAATATGGTGGATGATGCAGCACGATCAATGTTTCCTACAACTGAAGCTGTCGATGAAGACGAAAATGTCGAAGAAGAACCGACTGTGGGAGCTAAAAAATATACGATTTGTTGGATTCTTCTATGAGGCCGTTGTGGGACGGATGTAAAAGCGGAACCGAACTTTCAATAACCGCCGAATACATAACTATGAAATCAAAATTCAACCTTATGGAAGCTGCATTTACAGCAGTTGTACAAGCTGCAGAACGACGCATGCCATCCAATAATCTGATGTGCGATAGTCATTATAAAGTAAAAAAAATTGATGTGCGCTTTCGGTCTACCGTACGAGAAGATAGATGCATGTGTGAAAGGTTTCATGTTGTATTGGAAAGACGACGCTGACCTCAGATAATGCAAAATATGTAACATAGAAAGATACAAACCAAGAAAGAAGAAAGGGAAAGAAGTATTGTACAAGAGAATGCATTATTTACCCATCACTCTCAGACTTCAAAGATTATATGCATCTTCTGCTGCGGTCTGTCATATGCGATGGCATAGTGTGAGAACAGCGGAAGAAGGAACTTTGATACATCCATCCGACGGAGAAGCATGGAAACTTTCGATAAGACTTATCCCGCATTTGCTGTGGTTAGCCGTAATGTCAGACTTGGTTTATGTACGGATGGATTTTCACCATTTTCACATTTTGGTAGTAAATATTCATCCTGGCCAATTATCGTTACTCCATATAATTTACCTCCATGGATGTGTATGAAGACACCATATATGTTTCTCACCACTGTCGTTCCCGGCCCTCATGATCCAACCCAAGGAATTGATGTTTATTTACAACCATTGATCGAAGAGTTGAAGAAACTGTGGAATGAAGGAGTCGAAACTTACGGTATCAACGAAAAAAAAATTCGGTTATTCGCTTCTTTGTTATGGACTATTAATGATTTTCTTGCATACGGTATGCTTTCTGGTTGGAGTACGGCCGGTCGTCTAGCATGCTCTTATTGTATGGAAGAAACACGAGCATTTTCGTTATGATATGGGAAGAATGTTTCGTGATTTGATTGTCATCGGTGTTTTCTTCATCCTAATCATACTTTTAGAAGAGATAAGAAAATTTTCATAGCTAACAGAGAAGAGAATTTGAAACCATCCAAGGTTTGGTCAGGCGAGGAAATATACAAAATTGTAAGGGACTATCCAAAGATACATGATACTGGAGTCCAGACTGAAATCCCAGAAAAGTCAGACATTCATAATTGATGCAAACAAAGTATATTTTGGGAGTTTCCATATTAGAAAGATCTCTTACTCTGACATAATATTGACGTGATGCACAACGAAAAGAACGTGTTTGATAATCTGTTTAATACAATTTTGAATGTAAAGGGCAAAACCAAGGACAATTTGAATTCAAGGCTTGATATAGAAAACTATTGTAAGCGTCTGGAACTTCATATGAAGCCTAATGACAATAAAAAACCGAAAGCATGCTATGAGCTAGACAATAAGCAAGTAAAACTCGTGCTAAAGTGGGTGGAAGAATTAAGATTTCCCGATGGGATTTCTTCCAATCTTCGTAGATGTGTTGACTTCAAAAATAGTAAACTGAGTGGGATGAAAAGTCACGATTGTCATGTCATGATTGAATATTTACAACCTATGGCTTTCAAAGAACTGATTCCCGTAAAAGTATAGAACGTTATAACAGAGTTATGTTTATTTTATAAACAACTTTGTTCGACAACACTAAAGGTGGATCGTTTACGTAAACTTGAAGTAGAAATACTCATATTGCTATGCAAACTGGAGAAAATACTTCCGCCTGGTTTCTTTAACGTAATGGAGCATTTACCTATTCATCTTCCATCCGAAGCACTTCTTCGAGGTCATGTGCAATATGGATGGATGTATCCGTTTGGGAGGTAAATTAACATGTGCAATGTTCAAGTCAATTTCAAATTAAAATTTGTATATCTAAATATGTAATGAATATCTTAATAGGTACTTGAATCATCTGAAGAAGAAGATTCGACAAAAAGCCCGAGTTGACGGTTCGATATGCAAATCGTATCTTGAAGAAGAAGCCTCATTTTTTTTCTCTCACTACTTCAAGGATGATGTGAACTTATCGTTTGTAACTATTCCTCGAAATGAAGAAGTCGTTGAAAAAAATTCTTCTCAAACAATGTTATATGTTTTTAGACAACATGGTAGACCTGGTGGAAAATGTGTGGAAATATGGTTCGACGATAAAGACCACCATGTAGCACACACGTATGTTCTTTTAAATTGTGTCGAAGTCGCACCATTTTTCAGGTAATAATTAATTCACTTGTAATTTTCTTGTACGTACATAATAATTATAACACATATTACATATATGCAGTATCTACGAATCATAATATCCATCTAGCGATCTCAGTAAAGAATTTGCCAAATGGTTTTTGAACTATGTTTATGAGCCAAGAAACTGTGTCGTTGATGAAGGCTTAAGACATCTTGCGATTGGACCGAAAAGAAATGTGAAAACTTATCCAATATTCTTCGTCAATGGGTTTAAGTTCAACATGAAAGATTACGGGGCTAAAAAATTAACATATAACAGCGGGGTATTTGTCAAAGGCAGTGATATCCAGATGAGCATTTAAAAGATTTTTACGGCGTCTTACACAGATTCTAGAGTTGACATATTATGTTAAACCTTTAGAAAAGGTTTTTTTATTTAAGCGCAATTGGTTCAGTAACGTTCCTGGTTCCGGAATCAACGTGCATAAAGAGTATAAACTTATTGAAATAAGGCATACATCACACTACTATAAGTATGATCCTTTTGTATTAGCCAAGCAAGCGTTACAAGTTTTTTTTGCTCCATATCCATCTTTGAAAAGAGATAAAGCGGATTGGTCTGCTATTTTCAGAACAAAACCAAGGTTTACGTTTGATGGAAATAATATTCCAGATGAAGCAGCATATCAAGCCGATCTTGAACCAAATACAGAAATAATAATAACTGATGATATTGATGTAGGGCCTTTGAATGATGAATCGAACGTCTTATTTGATGCATTCGGAAGTACCAAAGAAAATGAGAAAGAATACGAGACTGAGTCTGAATCAGAAAACGATGAAGACTGATCGTTATTGATATAATTGTTATGTGATAGTGATTGAAACATGCTATGTAATAGTAAATTTCTGTAGTTGGTCTGTGATGATCATTTAGTTATTTTTATCCATGTTTTGTACTAGTAAATTTTTATAATTGTTCTGTGAAAGTGACTGAAATATGCTATGTAGTAGTGAATTTCTATTATTGTTCTGTGATGATCATTTTTTTATCCATGTTTTGTACTAGTAAATTTTTATAATTGTTTCTATGAAAGTGATTGAAACATGCTATGTAGTAGTGAATTTCTATAATTGTTCTGTGATGATATTGTTTTTCTATAGTAGATATGTCTGGCAGGAGACGAAGTATGACAGGCACGCCATCCCCATCTCCCGGTGCAGGTGGTAGTGGCACTGCACCAGACTTACGTCCGATGGCAGAAGTTGTTCCGAAAAGTTCCGGGTAAGTATCAATTTTATTTAAAGTATAAGTTTTAAAATCTACTAAACATGTATATCATAACTTTTGCAGGGGCTTTGAGGTGGAGCCATCAGATTATATTCTACAGGTTTCGAGGAAGGCTTTTCAGAGCCGGATGGATAGTTGTTGGCCTCGCTAGGACGACATCCCCCTTCATGTCAAGAACGCAATACATGCCGATTTACTTGTAAGTAGTAGTTTGAATTTCAAATGTAAATTAATATAATCTATATAACTTAAAATAATTTTAATTTACAGGCTGCAGTACGTGTTGACCCTGACGACATGGACGTTTTCTTAAATCATTGGAACAAAAGAATGAGGAAAAATTACAGGGATACATTGTCCAAGACTAAGAATTCAGGCAAAAATCCGAACTGGATGGGTAATGGTGTATGGACTGATTTTTCTTCGGCTTTGGGACACTCCGGCAGCAAAAGTAAGTAATATATGTTTGCTTTGTTATTTAAATCTAATATAAATCTCGCAAGATATATACATGATAATTTATCTTAATTTGTAGGAATTATCTGCGCGGAATCGGGCTAACAGGAATAAAAATCCTACATTGCACCATGGTGGCTCCAAATCCTTCCAGAAGCATAAGAGAGAGCTGGTAATTAAATTTATAAACTGCGTTTACATTTTATTAAAATATTTTATAATCAGATTAGCAATAATATTTATACACGAGATACAACCGTGAGCCCACTATGGCCGAGTTGTTCAAGGTGACGCATGCCATGGAGAGGACTAATGAAGAAGGCAATGTTTCGTATGAGTGGACGGATGACAAATCCCGATCCGTAATGGTAAACTAATTTATTGTTAATAACAATATTTTGTCTTATTTTATTTTCAAAAACTTGAAATTCAGTTTATATCGTGTAAAACAATTGTTTGTAATCGCAGGAGAGGTACGAAGCTGAGCAGGCTTGGATAGCACAGTCCACTGGTCGGGAAGAGCTTATGCTCGAGGAGGCGAATAATATCCGAGATGCTATTATTGACCCGCCTTCTCGGACCAATGTGCGGTATAGCTATGGAAATATGGAGGTAAATTTTGACATGTTCTAATATATATTTACACATGCATGTGAATAGTTAAATAATTTTAATAATATTATATATACATATACTAATGTATAAATAATTACAAACTATTTTACAGGCGATGCGATTGCAGAGTGCATACAGGAGGTCCCAGCAAGAAGAGGAGATTACTCAGTTGAAGAAAACAGTGGATGCAATAAATGATTGGAGGAAGAGTTTCTTCGAGCAACAGTTGGATGAGCGGATTGCAGGTTATTTGCAACAGCATGGGAGGATGCCTGGAGAGGATGGCAGCGATGGTGAGGAGTAGGTATGCTTGTTTGCTCATGTTACAGTTTGGTATATACACATTTTGGTTGGTTTGGTGCATATATATTTCGGGATATTATGTACATATTTTGATGACTTGTACTTGTGTTAACGGTTTGTTTGGGTTAACAGTTTGTGGTTGTGGTTGGAAAATTATGTACACATTTTGCTTGGGAAACTATGTACATATTTTGATGACTTGTATTGGTTGACATGATATGTATTGTTGTTGGGATTGTATATGATTTTGTTTGGTTTTGTTGGATTTTATATTGTTTGAATGCATAGTGATGTTATATGATGGTTATAGTTGATGAATATAGTGTATAGTGGCTGTGATGATGGTATTTGATGGTTATTGTTTGAAGTGTATATGGGCTGTGCAAGTGCACAGAATTTTGTTCAGTATAGCGACGGCTGGCGACTGCCATTTTGTTCAGATTAGCGACGACTAGCAACGACCATTTTGTTCAGATTAGCGACGGCTAGCGACGACTAGCGACAGCCTTTTTGTTCAGATTAGTGAAAGCTAGCGATGGCTAGCGACGCTAATTAGACGTTGGAAAATTTCCACGTAGCACATTTGCAGTCGCGAGCCGTCGCTATTTATGTAACGGAGCCGTCGCTAAAGCCGTCGCGATTCTATTGGACGACGAGGTAAATAGCGACGGCGTTAGCGTCGGCTACCGACGCCTAGGGACGGCCAGCGACGACTAAAAGCCGTCGCTATCAGGTGTCGTTCTTGTAATGACGATTATAATGAAGTATATGGATCTATTTTGGTATTTATAGACTTATGATTGCATACATCTATATATATATATATATATATATATCAATCTAAAGATTTCATCACCTCTTACTTTGCTCCCACTAAATGGGTGCTTGGCCCTTAATGGTTTGAGACATAATTAACCAATATCATATGATTCATACTCGTATAATAAAATTATTTAACAACTACGTCTAAGTCTATAATTCCAAAATAATTGAAAATAATTTTAGATGCTTATGTATTTTCTAATACATCACTTTTATTAAGAAAAAAATTCCATAATATAGTTTTTTTTCATTATGAATATTCATAATAATCACAATGAATATAACTATCTGTTTTTTTAGTCATCACTGAAAAATAGTCATTATCATAAATAATGTTCAGTATATTTTACGAATATAATTTTTGCAACTTGATGCATTCAATAAAGTGATTATGACATGCTTCCGCTATTTTTTCCATTACTATAATAGCAAAATGGATTCGAAGGTCCATCATTCACTTAATATAGATTTATTTATATCATGCACTACAACTAGTTGCCGGCAAAGAGTTATTTAATCAAATATGTTGAACCCAAAGAAATAAATCTCATAGAAAACAATTTTCTATATATACACACATTTCGAAATAGCAGTCATATTTCTCATTCCAGTGTTAAGTATCTATCATTATTATTACGATTCTCATTTCCGTTATTTCTTTATAAAGTAGAAGTGACTATTCACTCTCTTTATCCAAACTGTACCATAAATTACATCTACTCTTATACATTTTTTTCCTTTCAAATGGTTAAGACATTCAAAAATAATACCCTTACTGCAATATCATAACGAACTCTTTACAAAATGTGCCTTGTCCTGATTCTACTTCAACCTTGAGTCTGCTCAACAAATCGAAATGAAATTATTCACTCGTACCTAATATATCATGACGACCTAAGTATAGTATATTTACATTGAGTCTGCTCAACAAATATATATAGTCATCTTACCTTATCTATTCAATATATTAAAAATACCACACATAAGATCCCCATCTTGAGTCTTCTCAACGGCAATGGAGTATTCAAGTAATTTATTAATATATATATATATATGTATATGTATATATATATGATAGATGACAATAATATATTGAAGACTCATAATCTTCAGTATGTTATATTGAGTGATATAGTCCAAGGAATAATGTATTTTTTGTGAAATACTCTTGTGATACAAGTGTCTGACATATCGAAAATTATGGTACACGTACATTTACGTATGTATTTACTCCTTAAGTCTAGTTAGGATTTCTTTATTATTCCACCTTCAAATATTTACGCATTCATATTATCTAAGTTTTATTACATAACTCTTAAATTTTGTATTACTTATGTAATAGTGTTATGCATAACATTATATTAATTAAATATTTATTTAATTAATTCACCTTTTAATTAATTTCATATTAGTATAACATTTTGGTCCATTATTTATTATACACTGTAACTTTTATAGTATAACACATGTATCATATACATGTGTATATTATTTAATTAATTAAACTTTTAATTAATTTATTTAATTAAGCTATTTTAATTAAATTATATTTATTTCAAATTTTATTTGATATACATACATATATACTTAAATTATTTCAAACATAGTAAGATAACATGACATATATCATAATATAAGACATGTATTCACTTATTAATTCACTTATTTAATTGATTTATTTTATTCATCTTATTAATAAATTTTAAATTTTTAAATCAATTTATATTATCTTTTAAATATACTGAAAAACTTTATTATATTACAACCTTTATAATATTTTTATCTCTTATTTTAAATTTAACATTTAAAATTTAAAATCTTATATTTTAAATTTTCAAATAATTTTGAAAATTAATCTCAGACCTGGGTCAAATTAGGCCATTTTGATTGGAGATAACCTTTTGGGCTTACCCCGTCATTGCGGGCCAGGCTAGTAGCCAAGTATGGCAGAGTACTTGATTACCCTAATTCAACCTTAGACGCAACTTTTCTAGACACCCTATTATACGAGTATGCTTTAATTAGTTAAATCTAACATGAGTAGTTAGACTGCATGGGCTATTGGGCTTTGATACCCTTTTTGGAACTAGGCCAGCCCCTGGCGGAAGATATGGGTGATTTCAAAAGAATTTACCACATAGGATCTTTATTGGGCTTATGAAGTCTGATTTTTTTTATACATTCATAATTTAATTCAAATAAAATCTTTGTTTCATTTAAATTATAATTAATAGTTTGAATTTTATTTAATTATATTTTAAACCAAGCATAATGGTACACATATGTATCATATACATATGTATATGTGTGTGCCTGTGTAACAGGGGGCGGAGCTAGCCCAAGATCTCACCTAGGGCCATATTTTTGTTATATGATAAAATACCAAAGAAAAATAGTTGAAAATTTGTTAGGCCTAAAGCTGTATGAAATTCTCTTTATGGATATATTTTCAACCGCAAACAAAATGGGCCTGGACCTTTCACTTTCTTTTAAGGTATAGCTTCGAAAAAAATTCAAGTAGAGCCTATTATCATAATCAAGGATTTTGTAGAAGTTCGTATTTTTATTTAGCTAGGGCATCTGTCCTAGCTGGCCCAATAGAAGGTCCACCCACGTGCGTAATATAACAATCCATGAAAGGTTTAACATACCCATATATAAATATTGGAATTTACATCGCAACGGACATGATAGCGTATCTTATATGTGTTATATTTTGTTCAAATATATGTATGTATGTGTGTGTACACACACACAAAACTTGTTGTTTTAATTAAGTATTAAATTTATATATACATACATATATATATATATATGTATGTATGTATGTATGTATGTATGTATGTATGTATGTATGTATGTATGTATTACATGAATGTGATACACACACACATATATATATTTGTATATAATAAATTAGATAATAACTTGATGAATGATTATATATTAATATATATATACACATAATGCAAAGTTGTTTTTATTTTATTTTATTCATACGTGTATTTTTTATAGTGATTAAATTGAAAATAGGCATAAGGAAAAAGTTACAAAAAAAATTAGTCTCAAGGACGGTAAGTTTGTTTTTTAGTCTGAAGGACACTTTATAGTGTAAACAGAAAATGATAGCTACATCTATCATTATGTGATTTACATTACAAAGTGTCCTTCAGACCAAAATACAAACTTGCTGTCCCTGAGACTAAATATTTTTTCAACTTCTTCCTTGTGCCTAAAAACCCCTTTTGAAGGAAAAACCTAAGAACACTTTTAGTCTGAAGGACAGAAGTTTTAAAATTTAGCCTGAAGGACAAAAAATGATATATTCATATAGCATTACACATCCATAATGCTATATTCATATAGCATTACACATCTATAATGCTATATACAACACAATTTTATAAGTTTCTGCATACACAAACAAGCAGCTGTGTAATGCTATATGAATATAGCATTATGGATGTGCAATGCTATATGAATATATCATTTTTTGTCCTTCAGACTAAATTTTAAAACTTCTGTCCTTCAGACTAAAAGTGTTCTCAGGTTTTTCCTTCAGCCTAATTCCCTGTAAATTAATATATGTATGTATGTATTTATTTATAATTATATTTTTAATATCTAAAAATATTTATAAATGCATGTATTTATGTATGCGTATATATTTATTAATATTGTATCATTTTATCAATTACAATATTTATTTAAATTAAATATATGTGTATCTTATAATGATACACAACATAAAAAATATTCTACCATAACATTGTATTATTAAATTATTTATATATAAATTTATTAGCCAAAGAATATTAAATAATATTAAAAATACTTTCATTAATGTTTTTCAAATTTCAAATTTTTGGAAATTTGAATATAATGTTATTAGCGTGTGAAATTTTTCCATAGTTTTCTAATTTGAAATTTTATTTTTATTATTTAATTAATTTCGATATTATCATAAATGATTTATTTTAATAACAAATTTGATTTTTAAATTTTATAATTTTGGCGAAAAGCTAATATGATGATGGATTTTTTTTATAAAATTTAAAATATAATTTTTGAATCATATGTTATTTTATAGTAATATTTTATATTAATTATATAACCGTTATTTTTATTTAAATAATATAAAAATTAGTAATTAACAACAAAAAATATTTTGTAGTTACCTAAAAAAATATTTAGTACAAATTTGCATATATAAAGTACTAGATCAATTTTTAACATGATATGGTGACATAATTTAATATTGGTTATTTAAATTTGTGCAAAATGACTTATTACTATAAATATAATAAATTAATATATATATATATATAATTTTAGATGTGTATACATCAGACGAAATAATTTTTGTTACTATTACACATACATACACATAACCATTCAATATGTAACAACATTCATACATATAGTAATCTTACCCAATTAACAATATAAATATGATACATGTGCACGAAATAGAATTTTATACATGAATTATAAGTAATATGAAATAAGAAAACATACCAAAACTATGTCTTGAAATACACAAACCCATTTAAATCATTTACTAATGATTATAAAACATTTTCAAATTTTGTTTACCGGTTTATATAGTTCATAGAAAAATGTGACCAGAACTCACTTTTTGAAATTTTGACTTTTCATTGGTTAAAAGTTATCTAAAATGTTAAATGCATATTACAAACTATTTTTCCATGAGAATATATACGACACATATTCTTACTTAAGCTAATATATGTATAAAGATAAGTAAGATTTTTATATAAAAATGTATATTTTTTGACATATAAATATACTTATGTTTAGAAAAAGACAAGAATGCATGGCATGAATAGTTTGCATGGTAAGGGGGGTTCATGTAATGGGCGAAAGTTATGGGGAGGGTATGGGAGTGCATGCATGTATAGGTTATTAAATTCAAGTTACTTTATTTATTTGAAGATTTTCCAAAGCTTATAAATACCTCTTCCCTTTCATAATTCTCACTTTATAAATTTCTACTTCATTTTCAGTTTTCAAAATCTTGAGAAAAATTCCATGGATTCTCTTCATAAACTCTAACTTGAGAAAAATCACCTCATTCTACCTTAAAATATCTTCTATAGTTCACTAAAGCACTTCTACATATAACACAACACTTCTCTTCCAAGCTTCGAGTCAACATCCTCCACAAACATCCATGGCTGAGTCTAATTATGCCCCTGGCCGAGCCCATCTAGCTTCCAAAGGCCTATAGAACCATCTTATTTCTAAGGCAAGGCATGGATCTAACTAGATTGCTAAAGTTAGTAAAGTCTAAAGTTTGTTTGGAAGCTTTAAAGTGAGTAAAGTTCTCCATTTTAAAACCAAGTTATTACTTTTAAATATGAAGTGCAATTATTAGTCAATAATAATGCTTATATGGCGTAATTATGATGTTGAATGGTCATGCATTGATGTACTTCGATGTGATGATTGGTTGTGGATGTGTATATGTTAGTTTATGGAATAAGTCAACTTGAACTTGAAAGTAAGCTAGTAAAGGTTGTAAATGATGTTGCTAATGCTAGTGGTTATGTGATATGATATGAATTCTGATGAGAGTGTGAAGTTATGTTAGTTCATGTTGAAGAAAGTTAGCACTTACAAACTTAAAGTGGCATGAAGAAATTTGAATTTCAAAACATTCCTTTATGTTTTAGAAAGGATACGTTTTCAAAAAAATTAAGTTCTGAAAGTTACAAAAGAAAATTCCAAGCTTTGAAACTACAATCGTCTAGAAATCGTCCTTACACGCGCAGTTCGGGAAAAATTTAACTAGTTTTCTAGTTCAAAATTGTTTTCACTTAGAAATCTTTTTGGAAATGTTTTACTTTAATTTAGCAATTAGACAACAATTATTTAATTAATTAATTATCTAATAATTAACTAATTAATTAATTAAAAAGGTAATTAGTACTTAATCATTAGTTAATAATTGTTTTTATTTTTAAATGTTAATCAACTAAGTTAATCATGATTTGTCACTTAATTAAAATTAAATATTATTTATTTATTTATTTAAAATTATTAATTAATTATTGTTTTTAAGAGGGTTTATTTATCAGTCTTTGATTAAAGTTTTATTATGTTTTAATAAGGTTTAGTTACTTTTTATTAGTGGTTAATTACTGTTAAATAAGGTTTTGACTCAAATTAATAAGATTTTAACTATTTTAAAGTCGCTTTGACTTTATGTAATTAGTTTTGTTTTAAAACATTTTCTTTTCAAGTTTGTTTAAATCAAGGGATCTGTGTCTCTTATGTTTAAGTAAACTCATATGATTAAGAAAACAAAATGACATCTATTAATGGAACAAACACCATTCTGCTACCAAAATTAGCTTGGATATTTACTTACGTTGATCGATTGTTATGCGTTGCCCCTTACATTATAACGACCCAGTGTTTCAAATTTCAAAAGTCGACATCAATACGTCAACTGTATCAACTGCCGCATAATCGAATGCCCAAAAACCGAATCTTAGGGTTAAAAAAGAAGAAGATAGAAAAAGAAATTGAAACAATAACAGAATCTCATAATTCGCAGCGGAACAAATATAATAGATAAATGAATAATCGTTAAAACACAAGCACTATATCAGTTTATACATCACATTACCAGAGTTTACAATGACACAATACAACACCGGCAGCTATTATAACCTTTTTACATGAAAATTTTGACTTGCACCAACCCAAATGCAACGGACACTATATAACACAAGTGATACACCTTGCCATCCAGCTTGAATTCCAGATCTCCATAGCATATTTTCCCGACTTTGCTCCAGAATAATGATAACCTGACTATAGGCTGCCCGTGTGGAAAATTATGGACACCGAGAGTTTAGAAAGGGAACATTAAACTCCAGGTCAGTCATGAGACTGGTGTGAGATCTTGAAAACAGTTATTTTCACAAAGAAAATAAAAAGAAATACGTTATGCTTTTGAAAAATGAAATAGGACACAGAATGTTCAAGTTGGAAAATTCAATACACGTTCACCATTTCCCATTTAGCTTCTTCACCAACATCGGATTAGCTATCCATTCTGGCTAGCAGGATTCCTTGATGAACCCACTTCCGAGTAGGGTTTCTACCTCCTCAATAAGGGCTGCCAACCGCTCAAGGCTCATACTCTTTTCCTTTTATTTCACCAGGAGATTTCTTGGGTTAGCGTTCAAGGCACAACATGTAATAGTGGTGGAAATTCCACACATGTCTACATGAGACCAAGAAAATAAATCATGATTATATCATAAGAATCCTATCAACTATATCTCCAGATCCGTTCCAATCAAGATACGACCATCATCAACTTTGTTGGGTCACTACTATCCACTTCCACAAATTCTACTGTCTCTCCAGGCTCTACTATGGCGCCCTCTCCTTCCTCTCTTGAGTCAAGTTCACTGAAAGGATAGCTTGTAAACTTGAGTGAGGGGCCTCCTTCAATTGCTATGCGATCGATTTTTAGTACAAAGGGTAACCTCTGCGTTCATCCCTTTTTCCAAATACTTATTTTCATAGAGCTCGGCTACAAAACAGTCTCCATCGACATCTTGGTCTCTGTCTACTGCCCCACTCCATGATCGATAGGGAATTTCATAGTCAAACTCCACTAGGCTACAACTACATGGAAGTTTGATAAGGTGGGTAGCTCTATGAAGGCATTATACATTGAGAATCCGTCCACTAAAATGAAAGTTTACTTCCATATGCCTGATCGGGGATGGTTTCCTAGCTCGATAAACAAATCCATCTTTGCTAAGGGCATTTCGCTCTTCTAGTTAAGCCATTCAACTATTTTTTTCATTGTCACAACATCTTCCATGTGAAAGAAGCTATGCGGTAGGATCGTATAATATGGAATAGTGGAATGGTCTAGGTAGATAGCAACAAGCAGTAAGTAAAGTAGACATCAAGACTTTATACTGGTTCGGATCTCTTGTCCTACGTCCAGTCCCTAAGCTCCTCTTAGGAAGTCAACTAACCAACAACCCTCACTTAACCTGGAGGAATAGGTTTACAACTTACCCAAACAACCGAACGGGATTTCTTGCCTCAACTACCGAAGAGGACTTCAACTAGATACAAAGAGTATTTCTGACTTGTTGTGTTCTTGATAACACTAATGAGTCTAATTGAGTACAACTTTCCTATAATCTTATCCTCAAGAATATGAAATGTGTTTATGAAGATTTAGGAAATATAAATTGCTATGAATCAAAAGAGTATTTAAGATAAATCAGAGATTCAAGCAATTGAAGTGGTTTGTGATTGCTTTTTAAAACTTAAGAAATCTGAAAATATGATCAAGATAATAGAGAGATTAAAACAATTAGAATTCATAATTTGCAAACGATAGAATCATGTATTTATAGGTGTAGAAGAGGTGTATCTACTTGCAAAAGATCCAGGCAAGAGATGCATCCATTACCATTGGAGAATGGTTGCAACTCCTGGAAAGAAGAAGGTGTCTTTTCATAAAAAATTCGCAGGTTTGAATTCAGTCGACTGAATAGGAAATTTCAGTCGACTGAACAGGAAATTTCAGTCGATTGAAACTGTGCATGTTGTAATTCTGTAACAGGTTCAGTCGACTGAAATTTCCTGTTCAGTCAACTGAACTGGTAGTTTCTGCACAGTGAACACTTAACTAAAATATTAAGTTATGAAATGTGTTCTTGTGTTTGTGCAAGCTTCTTGAGGATAGATTTTAACAATAAAACTAAGACTAAGACCTATATATAATAAGTACTCATGATATCCTTGGTCTTCATAGTCCTTCCTTTAGTTCTGCAAGGACTTGGCATATCTTTCCGTCTCGGCCCGACTCTTGTTCACTGCATGAGGACCTCCTACTATAGTGTTAATTACCAATCTCTCATTCTATTAATGATTAGCTTCAGTTCCCTCTCCACCATTCTCTTGTATGGGTTGTCTTGGTGTCTACCATATAGGAATTGGGGGAACGTCTGGATTCTAACATGTCATTCTAGTTTTTTTATGTACTCCTTAATAATATCTCATAAATGACAACATTCATTAGTATCATGTCCATTGGATTTGTGAAATTGACTATATTTTTCTGTATTTACATCTACTTCGGTCTCCTTTCTTGGCCAAGGCCTATTATTTTTAAGTTCTGCTTGCATTGGAAAAAGATGTTTTCTATGGTATTATTCAAGTTCATATAGTGTCAAACCTTAGTCCAGCCCTGAACCTCCTTCATTTAACCTTCTTTCCACCTGAGCCACTTTGGTTGCTATCTTTTTCTTTTTGGTGAAATTGCTTCCATTTCCCTTTACTGCAGCGTTAACACTATTAGATGCTTCTAATGATTTAATTGCCATCCAGATTTGTCTATAAATAGCGGCTTCTTCCAACCTCATATTCTTTGCCACTTCATAAAAGAAATCTTGTAGGGTGATCGGTTTCTCCTTAGTTAACCTTCGAGCCATCTTTATATCTGCGTGGACGCCACCACACAACGCCATCAAAATTAGTTTTCATCAATATTCTAGACCCTAGCCACCATGGTGTTGAAATGAGTTAAGTACAACCGTAGTTTTTCTTCCTCCCTCTGTTTCACATCTGATAATTAATATGGATTTTTAGATTATTCCACTAGCACCTGAAACTGGCTGACTTACTTTTCCTTAAACATCGTCCATGAGAGGATTAAGCTAGTACGTAGATGATGGAATCACATCATTGCTTGCTCTGCCAGGAACTTGGGAAAGCATTTACATAGGACCTCCTTTGCTGCTTTGCTCATTAGCATATGTTGGGTGTACATTGTAGATGTAAGTATAAGGTCAGTCAAGCCTTGGTAAGGATCCATGGTAGGCATTCAAAAACTCCTAGGGTTTCGAGCAGTTTCTATATCCATGGAGAAAGGGCTACGAACTCTTGCCCTAATACTTCGTTCTACTTGTTTACATAGAAATATTCTCTATTGATCCATGCCATTAAGTCTTCTAGTTTAGGCAATGAGCAGAGATCTGTTGACATTCCCATTCGGCATGAAACGCCTCTTTCGCTTCCTTTGTAATGACTTGACATGCGATCCCAGCCTTGATCCGACTTCGGGACCATTCCCGGTGGTCGGATGCCTTTCATCCACTGTCGTTTCAGGTAAGGCAGAGGAGCATCGCCTGGAGCGGGAGGCTCAACCATATTTGTTCCTGACTCAGCGCCTCCCTAGTTGGTTGGACGTTTATAGGCACAACTTTGGGATGAATCCTTACTTATTCAACTTCCTCCACGTTTACTCTCCATATTTTTTTAATTATCTTGATCAAATCCGCTACTAGTATACGACCTTCTTCGCCTTTTCGAACCCTAGACCAAGATCATCCTTGTCTTTAGTGTTATGTCCAACAATCTGCGTCTTCCTCTAAGCATGCCATGATCTGGCCCATTATAGCTTGTTGGTGCGCAGCAAACTAGGTATCGAGCTTCACCACAACTCTATATAGGTCGCCTCTCGTGATAGTATCTAGCTCTATAGTGCTGGATGAATGATTATCCTTATTGGTAGCTATCTTGTTAGCATTTCTACCAGCGGCACCAACCCTAGCCTTCAGTTTTGGAGGCATGCTGAGAAGCTCTTAGTGAAAGCATCAAAAAAATTGCATCCAAAATAGGCAAACACCTCCAATCAATTTGATGTAAAGCCGTGCATGCTGAATGTATATCACAACTATATAATGATAGAAGAATCAAAATGCTGTAAAGTAAAATACACATAGATTTATAGTGATTCGGTCAGAATGTGCCTACATCCACTATCCATTTTTATTTCTTTCATCATAGATTAGTCATACAATAATTACAATGTGAGATGCAATGATTTATAACTTTCAAGTATTCTATTCAGTGTAATCTTGTTTGGTTATTTTTTATTGTTCACAAAGCCCTTGCTATTAAAGCATTAGTATTTATAGGAGTGAAAGCATAGAGGGGTTAGGTCGATAAAATATAAAATTTCCTTATTTACTTCCCTCAGTTCGATTGTTTGCATATATAACTGATATGATCCATCCTTTCCATATATACAACACACTTTTTCTTTAAATATTCTATTTGGACCGATGAGCATTGGTTGGTTCGATGGTAGTAATTTTGGTGGATGGACCCAAACATTTTCCTGGCCACGTTCAGACTTCACACTCCCTTGGGTTTGGTAACCCTTTATGGACCGAATAGGCACTCTTGTCCAGTGGTATCACTATAAACAAGAGATCTTGCCCAATGTTCCCATTATTGAATAGGAATACATATTTGATAGTGAGACCACCGGATAGGAAATCATGTCTGGTAACTCGCCTACCGGACAGACATGTATGTAGTGATTTCTCTTACATTTTTTCCATATTTCTACTTGTTACTTTCAGAGTTTCCTGCCTCTTCATTTAGGACACTTAGACACAATACATCCCTTATGACACTCTCTTTAACTACCTTTATTCCACATTTGACTTTCTTGCGACTATCACCCTATGGGCATAAACATCCACAATAAAAATAGACTAGAAGATGAATATAACAATATTTAGTGGACTCTATAAAGAAGAAATAATAGAATTATTTTGCACCTCCAGTGGCCACTTCATCCTCAATGACCATCTATGCTCCATTCAGCTTCACCTCCTTCGTTTTATTCACCATCTCTGTTCATTTTGATCGATGTTGTTGCAAATTAATCTTTCAAGTGAATCAAATCATAATCATACGCCTAGGTTAGGAAGAAAAATTTCAAAGCGCATAGATTAAAAAATTAACACTTAGTTTTCTTAATTTCGAGTGGAAAGTGGTAAGGAAGTTAAAAATGGTGGGTTTTGGTGTCATCTTCGGACCTTAAAATGAAATGGGAGTGGAGGAGGTCGGTTGCATGATAATGGAGGATGAATAAAACGAAAAAAGGGTTTATGGTTTTATAAATGCATGAATTATTTATTGAAATGTTTTGGTTCCTAAGTGAATGGGTAATTCGTTTAGTGAAAAAGTAGTGTAAATTACTAACAAAAAAGCGATTCAATGGTTCTGAGCCATTGTGAAATGAAAAGTGGCTAAAAATTATCAATGGCTTAAGGCCGCTGCAAACTAGATTTTGCAGTGACTTAGAGCTGTGACTACTTATTATTTCGCAATGGCTTATAGCTGTTGAAATTTGGTGATTTAGCAATGGCTTTTATCCATTGCTAATTTATATTTAGCCATGGTTTATAGCCGTTGCAAAATTTTGTTTTTTTAAAAAAAAATGCTCTCTCTCCATTCCTTGCAACCCTTTATTCAGATGCTCTTATACAAGACTAAGGCAGTTTGTAACTGGATAATTATAATCCAAGTATTTATGCTATGCTTATCGATCAAAATCACATTAAAAATACATGATAAAAATTTCTCCAATTGTAAATCATTAAGTAGTAAATCAATTATTTCATAATAAACGATGAATAAAGCAGTTAAGAAGCGTTCGTTTAATTGCTTTATGCTTTATATTTGCTAAATTCAACCAACTTTAGCATATAGAATAAAGACATGTGCTGCATGACTCCTACATATACTAGGATAAACTTGACCAATTTAAACTGCTAATCAGCGAAAATATCTCTAGTTACTCTACAATATAAACACCAACCTAATTCATACATAAATTTACATCATAAACAAAATACATAAAATTCTATAAACCTTAACCCACTCTTTCAATTAAGACTAAGAAATCAAAGGTATTCTTCTTCTCTACGTACTAACAACCCCAATTCCTTCACGGTTTCCATATCCTCGAACACCATGTCTTCCAAACCTTTCTCCTATCATCGTAAAATGCCATATAATCCTTAATCAATCTCTCGTCCTCCTCATATGTTGTAATGATCCCGTTTTTAAATCAAATTTAACTCGGTAATTAATATAATTTTCAGGTTTAAATTGGTGAATTAATTTGAAATTTTCCAATATAAATAAGGTATGTGTTTGTTTATTTATATATGTATAAATAGATTGTAATTTAAAATTTTGAATTTGAAATTCAAATATAAATATATTAAAAATAAATTGGATTTAAATACTCTATATTTCAAAATTTATAAAATTTGTTTTCTAATTATACTACATATATACATGTGTGTGTGTGTATATATGCATCATGATTAGGAAATTATAATTTGAATTTGATATAATAATTAAAAAAAGGATATTTAATGTTAAAATCTATATTTTTAAAATTTTAAAAAAAATTATATATATGTTTCTGTCTAATTATTAATGAATAATTAGTTTTGAAATCATTTTCTTTAAGGTTATGTAAATATTTATAAAAGAAAAAGTATATAAATAAATTCTTATTTAAAGGTAAAATGGCTTTAATTTGAAATAAGATTTAATAAAAAGGTTTAAAAATACTTTCTTTTAAATTTGTACACGATATAAAATAAAAAATATTTTGTATATATATTTAAACTAAATTGAAAATGTACATATTTAAACATTAAGAGACATGTGTAAGTTAATAATAAAGGATATTAACATTTGCGACCATTTTAACAAAGAGATTAAACAAGTATAGAACATGTAGAAGAAAATATAACAAGTGTCATGTTTTTATATTGTCTTTCCATTTTTAAAATTAATATATAAAAGGAAATCTAAGATATAAATATCACTAATTCCTCCTTTTCTCACTTCTTTGTTAAAATTCAAAGCAAAACAAAATCTGGGAACTAAAACTAGGTAAAAGAAATAAAAACAAAAACAAGTTTCAAATCATCTCAAATCTGATGCAAACAAACAATTACAAACTCAAATCAAATTCAAAGCAATCAAACAAGCAGCCAGATCAAAGTTCAGTAATAACTTTCCAAATATTCAAAAGATTAAAACAAACAAAACTTCAAAATCTGAAGCAAAAGTTCAACTCAGACAAATCAAGTTACAACTTTAAGATTAATAATCAAGCTTCAAATCAAAAGGGTTCAGATCAAATACAAATTCCAGATTTTAAAAAGGATCAGAAATTCAAGTTCAAAACAATTTCCAGGCTTTGTTCTCTATTCCTCATCCAGGTGAGCAAACTACCTTTATAAAATCCATTGAATCTTGATTTGCATGTGGTAATACTTAAAGTTATTTGTATAGTTATTAAATGTGCCCGCATGTCTGTGTGTGCATGGAAATGATGATGTGCATGTCTGTGGAAATATTTTAAGCTATGTTCTTTAGTTTCAGGTTGAACTATATCAAAATAAATTCAAATCTCTTCACATAAACAATATTAGGACATGATCTTTGAAAGAGATTTGTTCGTATTAGATAAATACTATTTTTTAAAATATTTATAGGAATATCAGTAAGTTATTTTTACTGTAGAATGAAAGATTACAATGAAATAAACTCAAGTCGAAATCCTAATTGTTAAATTTTCAAGTTTGGATTGTGTATTTGTATTCGTGTTTGGAAATCAAGATTTTTCATATAGATATCATAATTTTTAAGATCGGGGGTGATGAGAATTCGTAAGATGACCAGGAAATGTATATTTGGTGGATTCTGCTGAACGACTTCGAGTTGAGGGTCTGGCTTGATGTCGAAGGTAAAGGAAGAGAAGGAGATTACAGGAAAAATGGAGAATGTTTTTATAAGTGGCTGTGGCGGCGTCGCGACGTCGAATTAGGGTTCGATTAGCGGTTTTAGTCGACTGAGTTTGAATGGCTACTGCATCGTCATAGATGGATCGGAGGCGATCGGTCATGGGGTAAATCGAGAGTGGGACTTCGGCGAGGCTAAGGTCGTGGTGGCGACGATTCTGGTGGCCGGAGGTGGCTATACGAGGCAGATTTGGTTGGCCAGGTTGGGTTCCAGGATGTGGTCAGTAGCTCGATTTCGATTGCCGACGATATCATGGGTTCTGGGAGGTCAGTTGGCTTGGGATAGTCGTCGTCGACTTGTAGATGGTGGCAAGGTCGATCAGAGGTGGTCAGATCGACGTGCATCGTGCACGCGTACACATTTGTGTCTAATGATGTTTGAGGTCGGGAGGATGATGTTTTAGCTCGAAGCTTGGTTCGAGTTGTTTTTTATTTGGCTTCGGATGTTTTTTTTTTAATTTCCAGGTTTAAAAATCTAAAAAGAAAAACATACTAGATTTTAAAATTCTAGAGAAATCAAGTACAGGCTTAAAAACAAATTTGGTACCAGGTTTAAAAACAAAAGAAACCAAGGTTTAAAGTAAAATAAATACAATATTAAAAGTAAAGTATTTCTCAAGTTTTCTCAATCAAGTTTCAAAACTAAAATTTTAAATTCAAATGTGATTTGAAAGTAATTTGATTTGGTTTTGAAAATATCCTTTTATTAGGATAATTATTAATTAAATCTCTATGTGGTTTTCAAATATAATTTAATGATGTAATTAATTTAAGGGATGGTTACTTAATGAAATTAATGGTTAATTAATGCGATAAATTAATTAATGCGATTAATTAATGGATAATTAGTTTAGGTAATTAATTAAAAGTTAATTACTTAATGAATAATTTATGAATGTGATTGATTAAAGGCCAATTACTTAATGGTGATTAATTAATAGGTAATTACTTAATGTAATTAAATTAAAGGATGATTAATTAATGGAGTAATTAAAGGATAATTACTCAATGAGATCAATTAAAGGTTAATTAATTATTTAAAGTTAATGTAACTAATTAAGGAAAAATTAATTACTTAAAGATTTATTACTTAATGTAAGTAATTAAAAGATAATTAGTGATTAAGGGTTAATTAATTAATAATTATAGGATAATTAATTAAATAATTAAAGGATGATTGATTAATAATTAAAAAGTAATTAATCAGGTAATTAAAGATAATTACTTAACATGATTAATTAAAGATAATCACTTATTTTAATTGATTAAGGATAATCAATTAATATATTTAATTAAAGATTAATTAATGATAATTACTTAAAGGCTAATGACTTAATATAAATTAATTAATGATAATTAATTAAGGGTTAATTTATGAATGTAATTAATTGAGGGTTAATTGAATCATGTAATTAACTTAAGGTTAATTAATTTATGTGATTAATTAAGGACTATTAATTAATTAATTTAGATGGATAATTAAGATTGATAAATGAATTTTATTAATTAATTATGATAATCACAAATGGTTTGTAATTGCTTAATGTTAATTAAGCCGGGTTTGGTAATTAATTCATAAGTAATTAATTTAAATTAATCTTGCTTTTGAATGATTGGATTCTACTGAATGCTTTGAATTGTTGATATCTCTGATATGTGATATTCTATGATATGGATTATATGAATTGAGCTGTGAACTGTGATTTATTTATCTATGATGAATTTATTGTTTATCTGTGAATGAAAGATAAGTGTTATAGGATTATACCGCTTATCGATATTGTTGTGCTTGAATTGATGATAGTTGTGATATTTTATCGTTGTGTGTAAAACCCCTGGACTACACCACACACACACAAATATGGATTTCACGGGAGATTGGTTAAGTCACGGATATTCTGAATTTAGTATTATCCAAAATGGAGAAAGAATTTCAAAGTTGAATTTTGAATCCAAATTGGTTAGGAAGTGGAATTGATTTTAAATATGAAAAGCTTTTGAAAAAGAAGTTTTGAAACTAATATGGCTTGTTAAAGTTTTGAAATTAAATTTATTTAATTTGAATTTTAATTCAGAATTGAAGTTGAAAATTTTGGAAACTATAAAAGGGCTATACAGTTTATAAAATGATTTTAAACCATTTTAAAAATATTTTAAATGAATTGTTTTGGAGATTTGAATTTAATTCAAATAGAACTTGCCGGGAATACGTCAATTCACTGATTTTTTTTCAATATATACTTTGAAAGGCTATAACTTGAGCATATTTAATCGATTTTTTCGAAATGAAATGCATTTGTTTCAAATGATAATGGCTTTCATGTAGGATCTAGATTAAACCTAGAGGGGGGTGGGTGAATAGGGTTATAGCAAATTTTCTCGATTTAAACCCTGAAACAAACTGCATAAATAAATATGCTGAAAAGTAAATCACACACAAAATTTACCCAGCTTCGGCGACACCTGCCTACTTCTGCATTTCCAGATTTCTATTAGAATTAAACAGTATCCCGCTTACAAACACTCTAACAGACTCGCAAACCCTGCTTCCGCTTACAAACAATCTAATAGACTCGCATCCCTACTCCCGCCTATAGAGTTTTGCAAACTCGCAAACCCTTGCTCCCGCCTATAAAGTTTTGCAAACTCGCACACCCTGCTCACTAACTAATTCTAACTAGACAATCTGACACTAGCTACAACCTAGGTGGTGACTTACCAATACTTTGACTTGAAAAGTAAAAACAAATAGAAACAATTAAAAATAAAACCCCCTTTAAAATAAACCCTAAACAAAAACTAAAAACCCTTTATAATATAAAACAAGGATCCTTAAACCCTAATCCCTCTTTTCAAGGCCGGCCCTCTTTTATTTTTCCTTTGTGAAAAATGGTGGCCGTTGCTTTCTTCAATTTCTCTGAGAAAAATATTCGACTCTGTCGACTTATATTGATCGTTCAATTTTGCGCCTTGCTCTGTCGATCGATGTCTCTTTGAATTGTGCTCGGCTGTTTCTCTTGATCACTCTGTGAAATTAGGGTTTTTGATGAAGTCGACTTGGTTGCTTTGAGATGCTTGAATTCGAATTCTCTCTAGTATGTGATTTTATCTTTTTGTTATCTGTATAGATTGCGTGAATTCGATTTTAATTATTAGTGCCGATGATGATTGTGGGTTTTCATATGGATTCGATTCGATTTCTCCACACCCTGATGATGATTTTCGGTTTGGTATTTATATGAATTCCGAGACCTTAATCACTTCGATACTTTCCTAAATTATGATTGCCTGATGCGCACGGCTTTCCTTGAGAACGTTCGATTTTTCTTGTTTGATACGGCAGTGACTTTCCTCTTTTAATTTGTAACTTTTTCAAAGATACACACACTTGATTTCTGACTTTGATTTTGCATCTGCATTAAACTCTTCGAACTTTACTCCTTGATTTGCCACGGCTTCGGCCATCTATGTGTTCATCCCTGTCTTCGTCTCTGGCCACCTTCACTGGTTTCCACTTGAACATTACATTCGTGAATATAATGTTGTCTGGTTGTTCGAACTTGTTTATGTGATTCCATGTATCACTGCACTGACTTATGTATTGTAGTCTTCATGTACTTGATATTGTAGTCTTCTTCGAACTATTTTCATTTCAGTTGAACTTGTTGTTTTCAGGTTTCATGTGCTTGTCGAATTTGCACTTGTGTTGCTTCATATATATGTGTGCCTGACATTGATACTGCCATCACTGTTTGCATGTTGGTTTAACCTGAACTTCAATTGATGTTTTCATTTAGGTTTGTTGCTGTCACTTGAAACTGTTTTGTCAATTTCTTGACACTTTGTTGTTTGGTTGATGCTGCTCTTGTTCCAAACTGCTTTGTCACTTCTCCAAATCTGCCTGCACTTACATGCATTGCTGTTGAGTTTCCATATTGTTGTGTCACTTGTGCATTGTTGTACTAGACCTTGTCACTGATGTTCACTTCACTGTTGACAAACTTGAACTTGATTGTTACAGTATTCATATGAATTGTGCATTTGTCTGCACTTGTGTTGCATTTGATCTTTTTGGCCTTGTACCTGTCCACTGCCTTTTTTTCATATTGCTGGTTTCAATACTTGATGTTGTTGGTCTTATTGGTCATTCTGTTCACCTGCATGTAGTTGTGCACTGATTCTTGATAGCTTGCATGATGCATTTCTTTGTTTCACTTGACTGTGTTGATCCATTTCACCATGCATTGTTTTCCTGTGTTCATGTTCTTGCAGTCTTCATTGTTGTGTCTTGTTGCAGTTGCTATGCAGTTGCTATGCCTTGTATCATTTTGCTCTTTGATCTGGTCATTGCTTGTGACATCCATGTTGCAACTGGTTTTTGCATCCATTCATGTTGATTTTTGAAATTTCACTTGATTTGAATCCAGTTTCAAAAACTCGGGTTTGACCTTGTGCTTGTGTCGTGGTTTTGAGTATAATGCACGTGAGTTGAACCCGGTTTTTCATTTGGGTTTGACCTGTGCTCACCTGTCCTTATAACATTATCAAGTGTATATTGATGTACACGGCCTTGTGGCATGTACAGTGATACACTGTGCATGTCACACTGTTCGTGTGTGATGAATTCAAATGTGAATGATGACGAACAACCCAAATAACCGAGGTAAATAATATTTTCAAAAATCATATTTCATTTTATATTGCAAAAATATTTCTTTTTCAATTTTACTGCGTTCGTGAATATTTTTGCAGATTGCTCAAGTGCTGGATTCAAACTGGAATGAAGTTGCATATAAAACTACGAGTGTGAGTGATATGTAGTGTGGAATTTATGTAAACTGAATTGTGATGTAATTGTGATGTAACCAAAAATGTATATGTATTGTGAGAGCTTGAATTTGTACTATTCAAGATTGTAATAAATATTTGTTTGAATAAAATTTCCGTTTGAATTCAAATTCGGTGTAATTTATTTTATTCAACAAATATTTATTTAATCTATGAAAAACAAAGTAGTACATTGTCAATTACATTTAAATGAATATGTATATGTTTATTATCATCAAACAAAAATCATATACTCGCATATTCATACATTTCATATAAAGAAAAAATTTCTAGTTTTTATTGAAAGGATTTCAAGTTGTGTGTAAATCAAATTTTGAAATGGATATTGTTTCGAAAGCTATGAATGATCTTTGTTAAAGATTGATGAACCTTGTTTTCAAATTGAGAGGATCTTAAGGTGAATGTTTTGTTTAAAAAGATTAAAGTGGAAATTTGTTTTAAACCATTCAAAAGGAAAGATTTTGGGCCAAAGTTGTGACTTAACTAAGATCCCTATATATCTATATCTTTTTAAAACAAGCGCTCATTATTCGGTTTAGCCGGGAGAGGACTTTATGTCATAAAACCCATTCCGAATAATGATACGACAAAATGGATAACATTTGAAGATGGTGGCGAAGACCGGGTTTCTGTTTGTGTAACGACCCGTAAAATTTCGATAATTAAATTTGTTAATTTAATGAATCTTGTTATTTAATATTGGAAGAAATAAAAAGTTGTAAGGTAATAATGTTAATGCAAGTCGATAAATAACTAATTTAGGGCAATCCTAATTAATTGAAACAATTGTGAGGTCATAATTGATTGTATTTAGTAAATTGGGAAATAAATTTCAATAAGTGCAATTAATATTATGTTAATGTAAATTAAGATAATGTTTGAAAATAATGTCAATTCCATTTATAATATGACAATTGGTTGATTTAAAGAATGGAAATCAAGATTTATTTATTTATTTGAATTTTAATATAGTAATTGGGTTTATTCCAAATAAGTGGAATTAAATATTTAGATATTACTTAATGGGAAATTAAGATGAAATTTGAAGGTTTTAATGTAATAAATCACGAACCAATGTTAGTTGCATCCTTATTGTGATAAAAGATGTAAATAACAAGGTTTAAAAATTTAATAAATGGATTTTGGGAATTTTAAATTATAATTTCTGAATTTAATGAAACTGAAATTAAACGCTGAAATTGATGGATTAATCAACTTTAATTTGACATCTAAATTTGTTTAATATTATTGTGATTGTTTAAGAAATCAAAAATGATAAGATTAGTTGACTATAGAATTTAAATTGAAGAGGTGATTAATTAATTTAATATTAAATTATTTAATTAATTGGGAAATAGCCATTTTGGCCACTGACTCGGATTTCAATGAAACCAGTTTCATCGGATCCGTGACGGTGAATTATTATAGGATTTCAAGTTTCATAACGATCGGGCTTGTCGTTTGATTGTACGAACTCGAAACGCCTAGAAATCAATTTAATTGAAATCAATTCGAAATAATTTGATTTTAGCATAACTTCTTCATATGATGGAATCTGGACTTTAAACATATTCCATTGAGTTTAAAATATTTAAAAACATCTATTTTGATATATGGGTTGATCTAATTTCGTTGCGGAGTCGAGATGGGCTTTTCGGGCCATATATCGTTGAATTTTCCAAACCAAATCAAGCCCATTATTTCTGTTGTGTTCTGCCTATATATATCCGGTCATACACCCTAGCAGCCTTTCTATTTCTCATTTCTATACATACAGAAACTTCTGTTGCTCCTCCTCCTCAACGGCTGCAAACCCTAAATTTTCCAATTCAATTCCAATACAAAATTCAACCTCAAAAATTCAAACTCCTCAATACATATCAAATTTTATACCAATCTGAAGCTCTCGACGAGCGCATCTCAGATTTGAAATTCGTTTTTCGATTTGAAGCTCTATTTGGCCACAAATTGATGATCAGTTCTCGGCCGTTCATCACGCGACGATCAACTTCCGCAAATCGTCGAATCGACCGCACCATATTATGGAGAGAGCCGAGGGGATCGCATCCATATGGGTTTGGTCGTGAGTTGACGGTCAGATTGAGGTAGAAAATTCATTAGGGTTTCGTACCCTATGGCGGCTGCTGCATTTTTTGCATCGATGAATGGCGTCGCTCGTGGAAGATGGACGTGGGGAGCGTCGCACACGTCGAGGTGGCCTTCGGGGGGCCGCGTGGTTGCGACGTGAAGCGGTAGCGTGCTGTGCGAGGATGAACGTGTGGTTGCGGTTCCTGTGCATAAGTGTGAAGAAGATGAAGGTGTGACATGTTTGAATGTTAGTGGCAAGTTTTAGTTTTATTTTCTTTTATATAAATTTAATTTCAAGTCGCTCTAACTAATATAACTCTTGCACACGAGGTCCAATTTACACGTGTTTTCTACATTAGGTCGTACTGGAATTTCAGACATTTTAGCGCTGGTTTGGACCAATTCTGAGACTGTTCAAATTTTGGGTTTAAATTGGATTTAAATTCAATTTAAATTCAAAAGGTGGGTGTTTTAACCCACTCACAACTTCTAAAATTTCTTATGTGTGTTAAATTAATTTTTGATGTGATTAGAAATATATTTATAACTGTTTGGCATATTTTTAATCATCGTCTCAGTTAAATTGGATTTATTGAGTTAAATTGATATTTAATTTATTATTGCATATAAACTGCCAGTTAAATTGTTATTTAATTTATTATTGCATATAAACTGCCGGTTATAAACTGCTAGTTAAATTGTTATTTAATTTATTATTGCATATGAACTGCCACTTAAATTGTTATTTTATTTATTATTGAATATAAACTGTCAGTAAATACATGTTATTTATTATCTATTCTATATTGATGTTTTTGATTAAATTGGATGATGATTGTGATAAACGTTTGATGATTGATATTGGATGAATGGATGTTGTATTTTATATTGTTATAAACTGCAAGTTGTTATGGATTTTATTTTTTCGGAATTGTGGTTTGAAATGATATATAACCATATTTATAATTTAAATTACGGATTGAAATGATAAATATCTGTATCACTTGACTATAGGATAGAACGTTTTACACAGACACCGTGGTCTATATATAAAAATATTTTGAAATGATTTATATGGTTTGTAAGGAAATATATGGTTTTATATAAATATCGATTTTAGATATTATATAAACGTTATTTTATTCTTGATATTTAGCTATGTATAAAGTTGTTTTAATATAGAATAAGCTTAATAATAAGTTTGATTTTTTATTGGAGATAATATGTTTAAGTATTTAAATTATAGTTTAATATGGAGTTTACAACGATTTAAATAAATTAAGGTTGGAAGATAAAAATGAGATTGATTTGAATAAGATTATTTAAGCATTATACTCGAATAAATTTGATTTGAAATTTAAATAAAATTGAGATTTTAAAAGGTATGATTTTTATAACTTGATTTTGGTTTAAAGTGATTTAAATGAATATCAAGCTGATTTAAATGAATATATCAAGTTAAATAAAATTGAAAGAATATCCAGTTATTTGAAGTTTAAAAGTTTTACTTAAATGATATTGGATTTATTAAGTAAACGTTTCAAATCTAAATAATAGTAATTGAATTTGATATATATGGAATTATCAAAGAATTAGTTTTGAAATGGCGAAATATTTAAAGCGTTGAAATATACGGAAATTGAAATGGTTTATTTAGGGGTTCAAATCTGTATTTGGAATTGATTAGTGAAATTGAAGAAGCTATTTTCTTATATAAAGGAATTCAATATTTAAACCATTTAGGTAGTGGAAGTTATATTCCAAAGTTATGAATTTCAAGGTATTAAAATTTGAAAGTGTTATATTCATGTGTTTTGATTTCGAAATGTTATAACTTTGAATGTGTTTTGATTCTTAGAAAAAAGGTATCGTATTGATTTAGTTTTAAAAGGACAATGATATTTTGGTTTTTAAAGTATAAACTATTTTGAAAATGACCGCGATGTTATAATAACGTTTGGTTGTTAAAGAGGCCAAGATCGGAAGTTGTCATACTCTTTGCCAACTCCGAAAACCACTTTAACATTGGTGTACGCGGTGGAGATTCCAGAGTGAAGTAGGATGTGACGACATTCCTTTGAGGTATATACGTGGACCTAACTCCCATGAGTTGGCATAAGGTGGCTAAAACAGGAGCGATTCCGGGCCAGTGAGGTGGCACCTCTTATCGAACACACTCCTTCGATACCATCCCATTATATTCTGATTTTGAGATTTATTCGGTGGCCACTTTTGATTTTGGGGGTGTGGCTCGAGGTGGGTGGTAGCGGCGCACTATGCATCACCACCAGTCCAGATAGCAATTGGTATTCTACTCTGGCATTGCCTTGTGTTCCGTGTCACCTACCCTATCGCGCCTTGTGCGAGTTTGGTTTTCTTCCATAGCTCGTGTGCTATCCTCTGGTGGCTTCACGATCAGAAGGAACCATGATACTGGATGGACTACTGGGACCATTACGTGGTAAGGGCTATATGGGTAACCCCTTAAAGCTATTTAAAAGTAAGTTTATTTTGCTATAGACGTCATTATAATAGCGAGATATTGCTACATGGTAAATATTTAATGGATTCTTAAGAGATGTGAATCCTGAGCATCTCTTAAGTTACTGCACTCATGTTTGACATTGGATAGGAGATGTCAAATCCCGTAAACATTTTTGATGTTATTCCACTCATATTTTACCATTGATTTAACTTACATAAGATCTTTTAGTTCTGACTCGAGTACTTTGTTTTTCAATTCGCTCGGGTCAGTCTGAGCATTTTAGGATTTGAAGACTTTATTTCTGGAGGACGAAGACAAAGATTTTATTACTATTATTTATTATATTATTCCACTGCATTCATACTGTTCCGCTGCATTATTTATTATTCTCTGGTATGTGTAACTCTGATATGTGTTGTATAAGTATAATCAAATGTTTTGTAAAACAGCTTCATGAACTGTATTTGATCATCATATTTTGTCATTCCACGGTGAGATTGTGCTTTTGTTTTATTTCTTCCTCTGCTTTTCTTATGCACCCCAATAACAATTCGCCATTTTATATGGTTTGAGTTGGCACGCGTGTCTGTTTAAACGTACAAAATGGTGGGATGTCAAATCTGGTATCAGAGCTTTGGTTTAGCGATAAGCCTTAGCTTTGTGGGGTTTGACTCTTTATTAATAGGGTAGTAATACCCTATGATGAGTCATTGAGTGTATTTATATGAGAGAACGTATTTGTTACTGTTATAAAAGGTTTTGATATTGTGTTAATTTGTTCCGTTTTGTATTTATAAATTCTGGTTGGTGCATAGGACGCTACGACATCCATAGGGATTTCTAAACACTTAATAGGACAGACAGACACAATATTTATTTTGAAATATAGGTAAATGAAATAATTTTTCCTATTATATTTTCTGTGCATAAAGTAATAAATTTATGAAGGTTATATTTGGTTGTAATATATTGGTTGTTAGGTAGTGAAATTTATAAATATTGGTTGGAAATAAGATTTATAATAAAATAAAGTAAAGTTGGAAATTTAGAACTTAAGTTCCGTGGTTTTGAAACTTTCTTTCAAATAATTTTGGGATATAACAATAGTATTAGAAGTATTTCCCGATATAAATATTTCAGTATAATTTGAAAGAATTGTTTTAAAGAAATTATGGAAAGAAATAAATTATGTACTTCCCTCTCCGTCGCTGGAAAATAATTTAGGTGATGAGTGCACGCATCGTCGACATCCATTTTCGAGTTTCTAAGTGGGAAGACCATTAAGTAGTTTTACTACAGATCTACTTCGTTAAAAAAATATAAATTTCAAATTGTTTTAAATGTAATTGGGTATATAAATGGTAAGTGTATACATCTATCTATTATTTTAAAATGATTTGAAACTTAACCCAGTATTTAGTTCTTAAGTTTTCGTTAATTAATAGTTTCAATTAGTGTAGTGAAATGGAATTTAACTAATAATTGAAACCTCTAAATAAAACAAGAGATTTAATGCTAAGTTGTTAATGGGATTAAAAAAAATGAAATTGTAACCTATGAAACAAAGGATATTAGTATTGAACATTTAATTAATTTAAAAGAAATAAAATAAACTTGTGTAACTTTCAATTACATCCTTAAAAGCATATATATAATTTACCAAATAATAAAAGTTTTAATGCTTATAAGAAAATGTAACAGATATTATACAAGTAAAACTAGAGATAATGAAAGTATTCAATGAAATTCTTTAATAAATAAGAATTTGATGTTGTGGTTGTTATAAACTTAAGTATAATTGAAATGCTACTAATATAATAGAAAGATAAGTATTATAAATAAATGAAATGAACACTGAATGAATGAACGGAAATTGAAAATTTGCAAGAAATAAATGTAAATTAAAAATATAAATCATTGTATGAATTAATAAGGAAATAAGCAATAAATGTTGTGAAATGAAATTAATAAGAATGAACTCGATCTATAGTTTGAAATTGTTGTTTGTTTGGTTTATGGTTGTTTGGGCAAGGATACTTCAAAATTGTTTGGATGTATGATTAATCTATTTGGTTTCATCTAAGACTGTTGAGTAAATGGTGCACATAGTAGTTTATTTTCATTCTGTACAATTTAAAGTTTTGAAACCAAACAACTATTTGTTTTGTTTGATATGAATGGATAATTGATTTATGTTGATTTTATATGATAATTGTATATTGCTTGCCAGTGATTGTCGTTTGCATTGATTTGTTTGTTAGTGGATGAAACAAAATTAATATTTCATCCTATATAACTATTAACTCTTTTTGGATTATATAAGTGAAAGACAGGTTATGGAAGCAATTGCTACTGCTTTTGGTTTCATAAAACAAGCATTAATTGCCCGACAAACACATACATTTTCGAATTACGGTTTTGTAGCGCTATTACATTGTTTTTCCATATTAGGATATATTATTTTGAAATATTATGATATATATTGTTATATTTGATATTATATTTTCTTCCGAGCCTCCCCGTACAAAGGGGACTCTACCAAAATTTTCCGAAAATTTAGACTTAGAAATTTTTTGAAAAATGTTTCCAAAATTTATTAATTTAAGTGTAAAAAGATTTAATGGTTATAAATTGAAATATTTTATTTAAATTATTAAATTTTGTAAATTTATTTGTTTATAAAATTATTATTTTGAATAAGATGTATTGACTACTTAATTCTTTCTTTTCCCCTTCTTTTTCCTTTTCGAGGACGAAAAGTTTTGAGTGGGGGAGAGTGTAACAACCCATAAAATTCGATAATTATATTTGTTGATTTAACGAGTCTTGTTATTTATTTGAAAAAAATAAAAATTTATAAGGTAATAATGTTAATGCAAGTTGATAAATAACTAATTTGGTGCAATCCCAATTAACTGAAACAATTTTAAGGTCGTAATTGATTGTATTTAGTAAATTGGGAAATAAATTTCAATAAGTGTAATTAATATTATGTTAATGTAAATTAAGACAATATTTGAAAATAATGTCAATTTCATTTATAATATGACAATTGGTTGAATTAAAGAATGGAAATCAAGATTTATTAATTTATTTGAATTTAAATTATAGTAATTAGGTTTATTGCAAATAAATGGAATTAAATATTTAAATATTACATTAATGGGAAATTAAGATGAAATTTGAAGATTTTAATGTAATAATCATGAACCAATGTTAGTTGCATCCAAATTGTGATAAAAGATGTAAATAACAAGGTTTAAAAATTTAATAAATGGATTTTGAGAATTTTAAATTATAATTTCTGAATTTAATGAAACTGAAATTAAATACTGAAATTGATGGATTAATCAACTTTAATTTGGCATCTTAATTTGTTTAAAATTATTGTGATTGTTTAAGAAATAAAAAATAATAAGATTTGTTGACTATAGAATTTAAATTGAAGAGGTGATTAATTAATTTAATATTAAATTAATTAATTAATTGGAAAATAGACAATTTGGCCACTGACTCAGATTTCAAGGAAACTAGTTTCATCGGATCCGTAACGGTGAATTATTATAGGATTTCAAGTTTCATAACGATCGGGTTTGTCGTTTGATCGTACGGACTCGAAACGCCTAGATATCAATTTAATTGAAATCAATTTGAAATAATTTGATTTTAGCATAACTTCTTTATATGATGAAATTTGGACTTGAAACATGTTCCATTGAGTTTAAAATATTTAAAAACATCTATTTTGATATATGGGTTGACCCAATTTTGTTCCGGAATCGAGACGGACTTTTCAGATCATATATCGTTCAATTTTCCAGACCAAATCAAGCCCATTTGTTTCTATTGTGTTCTGCCTACATATATCCGGTTACAAACCCTAGCAATCTTTTTATTTCTCATTTCTATACGTATAGAAACTTCTGTTGCTCCGCTTCCTCAATGGCTGCAAACCCTAAATTTTCCAATTGAATTCCAATACAAAATTCAACCTCAAAAATTCAAACTCCTCAATACATATCAAATTTTATATCGATCTGAAGCTCTCGACGAGTGCATCTCAGATTTGAATTTCGTTTTCTGATTTGAAGCTCTATTTGGCCATAAATTGATAATCAATTCTTGGCCGTTCATCACGCGACGATCAACTTCAGCAGATCGTCGAACCGATCATACCGTATTATGGAGAGAGCCAAGGGGATCGCATCCATGTGGGTTTTGTGGCGAGTTGACGGTCAGATTGAGGTGGAAAATTCATTAGGGTTTCGAACCCTATGGCGAATGCTGCATTTTTTTCATCGACGAACGGCATCGCTCGTGGCCGATGGACGTGGGGAGCGTCGCGCTCGTGGAGGCGGCCTTTGGGGGGCCATGTGGTTTGCGACGTGAAGCGGTGGCATGCGGCGCGAGGATGAACTTGCGGTTGCGGTTCCTGTGCGTGAGCATGAGGAAGATGAAGGTGTGACGTGTCTGAATGTTAGTGGTGAGTTTTAGTTTCGTTTTATTTTATATAAATTTAATTTCGAGTCGCTCTAACTAATATAACTCTCGCCCACTAGGTCCGATTTGCACGAGGTTTTCTCCGTTAGGATCATATTGGAATTTTGGACATTTTAGCTCTAATTTGGACCAATTCTGAGACTGTTCAAATTTTAGGTTTAAATTGGATTTAAATTAAATTTAAATTCAAAAGGTGAGTGTTTTAACCCACTCACTACTTCTAAAATTTCTTATGTGTGTTAAATGGATTTTTGATGTGATTAGAAATATATTTATGACTGTTTGACATATTTTCAATCATATCTCGGTTAAGTTAGATTTATTGAGTTAAATTGTTATTTAATTTTTATTGCATATAAACTACCAGTTAAATTATTATTTAATTAATTATTGCATATAAACTGATGATTAAATTGTTATTTCATTTATTATCACATATAAACTGCCAGTTAAATTGTTATTTAATTTATTATTGCAATAAACTGCTAGTTAAATTGTTATTTAATTTATTGTTGAATATAAACTGCTAGTAAATACCTGTTGTTTATTATCCGCTCTATATTGATGTTATTGATTAAATTAGATGATGATTGTGATAAATGATTGATGATTGATATTGGATGAATGAATATTGTAGTTTATATTGTTATAAACTGCAAGTTGTTATGGATTTTATTTTTTCGGGATAGCGGTTTGAAATGATATATAACCATATTTAAAATTTAAATTATGGACTGAAATGATAAATATTTGTATCACTTGACCATGTGATAGAAAATTTTATACAGACACCGTGGTCTATATATAAAAAGATTTTGAAAAGATTTCTATGGTTTGTAAGGAAATATATGGTTTTATATAAATATTGATTTTAGATATTATATAATTGTTATTTTATTCTTGATATTTAGCTATGTATAAAGTTGTTTTAATATAGAATAAGCTTAACAATAAGTTTGATTTCTTATTGAAGATAATATGGTTAATTATTTAAATTATAGTTTAATATTGAGTTTACAATGATTTAAATAAATTAAGGTTGGAAGATAAATATAAGACTGATTTGAATTAAATTATTTAAGAATTATACTCGAATAAATTTGATTTGAAATTTAAATAAAATTGAGATTTTAAAAGGTATGATTTTTATAACTTGATTTTGGTTTAGAGTGATTTAAATGAATATATCAAGTTAAATAAAACTGAAAGAACATCCAGTTATTTGAAGTTTTAAAAGTTTTACTTAAATAATATTGGATTTATTAAGTAAAAATTTTAAATCTAAATAACAGTAATTGAATTTGATATATAGGGAATTATTAAAGAATTAGTTTTGAAATGGAGAAATATTTAAAGTGTTGAAATATATGGAAATTGAAATGGTTTACTTGGAGGTTCAAATCTGTATTTGGAATTGATTGGAGAAATTGAAAATGCTATTTTATTATATAAAGTAATTCAATATTTAACCCATTTAAGTAGTGGAAGTTATGTTCCAAAGTTATGAGTTTCAAGGTATTAAAATTTGAAAGTGTTATATTCAAGTGTTTTGATTTCGAAATGTTATAACTTTGAAAGCGTTTTGATTTTTAGAAAAGGATATATTTGAAATGAAAACAATATCGTAGTGATTTAGTTTTAAAAGGGCAATGATATTTTGGTTTTTAAAGTATAAACTATTTTGAAAATGATCGCGGTGTTATAATAACGTTTGGTTGTTAAAGAGACCGGGATCAAAAGTTGTCATACTCTCTGCCAACTCCGAAAACCACTTTAACAACCGTGTATACGGTGGAGATCCCAGAATGAAGTAGGAAGTAACGACGTTCCTTTGAGGTATATACATGGATCCGACTCCCGTGAGTTGGCATAAGGTGGCTAAAACAGGAGCGATTCCGGGCCAGTGAGGTAGCTCCGCTTATCGGACACACTCCTTTAATATCATCCCATTATATTTTGATTTTGAGATTTATTCGGTGGCCACTTTTGATTTTTGATTTTTGGGATGTGGCACGAGGTGGTCGGTAGCTGCGCGCTATGCGTCACCACCAGTCCGGATAGTAATTGGTATATCTACCCTGGCATTGCCTTGTGTGCTGTGTCACCTACCCTATCGCGCCTTGTACGAGTTTGATGTTCTCTCGTAGCCTGTGCGGTATCCTCTGGTGGCTTCCCGATCAGGAGGAACCATGATACTGGATGGACTACTGGGAGTATTACGTGGTAAGGGCTATATGGGTAACCCTTTAATGCTATTTAAAAAGTAAGTTTATTTTACTATAGACATTATTATAATAGCGAGATATTGCTACATAGTAAATAGTTTAACGGATCCTTAAGAGATGTGAATCCCGAGCATCTCTTAAGTTACTGCACTCACGTTTGACACTGGATAGGAGATGTCAAATCCTGTAAACATCTCTGACGCCGTTCCATTCATATTTTACCGTTGATTTAACTTACATAAGATCTTTTAGTTCTGACTCGAGTGTTTTATTTTTCAATTTGCTCGGGTCAGTCTGAGCATTTCAAGCTTCGAAGACTTTATTTCTAGAGGATGAAGATGAAGATTTTATTACTATTATTTATTATACTATTCCACTGCATTCATACTGTTCCGTCGCATTATTTATTATTCTCTGGTATGTGTAACTCTGATATGTGTTGTATAAGTATAATCAAATGTTTTGTAAAACAGCTTCATGTACTGTTATTTGATTATTATATTTTGTCATTCCGCTGTGAGATTCTGCTTTTATTTTATTTCTTTCTCTGCTTTTCTTATTCACCCCGATAACAAATCGCCCTTTTGTATGGTTTGAGTTGGCATGTGTGTTTGCTTAAATGTACAAAAAGGTGGGATGTTATAATTTGGTGGCGGAGAATTTATTCTCTTAGCTTAACAACCTTCTCTGAGACGTACAAGCTCAGAGGTTATGTAGTTGATGGTTACTAGTGATATATTCACAATTTGATAATGTGGCATATTAAGTGCTTCTGATCATTTGTTGATCAAAGCATGGATTTTGTGAAAAGAGTAGCTTTGTGGGACGAGGCTTCGTCGAACCTCACAACTCGAAAATGGTCCAAACAGGAAGGATGCAGCAAGGTTATGAGGGTCGCACCCTTTAGAGTATGTGCATTTCCTTTTGGATAAAAAGCGGTATCATGGTATGGAGCCCAGATATTTTACTTATGTGGTTATTGCAATTTGTTGGTGAATCCTTGGATAAAGGTTGGTCACGACCAGAGAATGGCATACTCGTGACAGTTAGTTACCTAGTTACAGAGGTAAACCGCCTTGTGTTGGCAGAGAGCTGGTTAAGTTCTCGAGGCGTCCTTCTAGAGGCGTACCCATTCGATGAAGGAAGTTCCTTAGCCTTGACCATTTGTTGGAAATCCAATTACCTAATACGCGCCCTGCATGGTTTTAGTTGTAGAACCTGCCATCTAATATGGTAACTATAGTAGGCATACTATAATGGTACATATGCTGGCTAAGATTGATATTATACTTGCAAATTTTTTCCACACTATGCACTAATAATAATATGAAAATAATTTTCGCATATCAAGCATGTTTGACTATCATAAGGAGAAATCTCCTCCAATTGTGCGTTTGCATTGTGTGTGTGGTGGGAGACCTTATGGTAGTTTCATTTTCCAAAAAGCATAGCGAATTTCTTTCTTTTTGTTTGTTTTTGTTCAAATAAAATTTCTTTTGTTTGCTCACATCAGTCCCAAGACTGACCTGGAGTTTATTGTTCCCTTTCTAAACTCTAGGTGGCCACAATTTTCTACATGGGCAGCCTGGAGTCAGGTTATCACTAGATAGTAGATATGGATCTTTGGAGTCTTTGGTTCGGCGATTGCATTGTGCACCGGATTTGCTTCACTTCAGCATGATGGTGGTTCAAGCTTTTGGGTTTGGAGTCTTTGGAACTTTGGCATTGGAGAATATATCTTTCCGCTGCTGATGTTATCTCTTCTGTTGTCTTATTATTTCCGTTGTTGTATCTATCTTTGATAGTGTTGATCATTTCATTTGTATCATTGTTGTATCAAATGTTGTGTATCAATAAAATTATTCATTTTGTTTTTGTTGTGTTGTTATCTCCTAATGTTGTTATAAGCTCCGGTGAACCAGACTTAATGTTTGAATCTGCGGCATTCGAATACGAGTGATGTATTTGGGTGTCGATTTTCGAATGTCGAGTCAGGGTCGTTAAATTTGGTTGAACTTGTGATAATATGGATTATCTTTCTGTAATGGAATCGCTATGTGAATATGTTACTCTGAATACGAATTGAATTGTTTCACTTAAAATTGGGTTGATAAGGACATTGGATTCGAAGAGATCGGGGTCGGATATCAGTAAATACCCGAAACCACTTCGATTGGTAATCTACAATGGTTTTTTATGGATTTGATATGTGCAATCAATAGGCTGGAATGGAATAATTTAAGTAAACTGAACCATTTAAACTAAGTAAGGGCATTTGGGGATTGTTTGTGAAATAAGTGTTGGCTATAACAAGTTAAGAACTCATAGTGGATTACGAGTTACTCCGGGTTTCAAATTAGTTTTATATTTTAGTATTTCTAGTTATATGGGTTTACTCACGCTGGTTTCCAACCTGACCCGGGTGTTACTTGATTGTAATGCTCGGGTCAGACCGAGTATTACAGATTTTCAGGTTAGGACATTCTGGAGCTCAAGAGGCAAGCTGGATGGCAGGAACGTAGAGAGTTATTCCGCTGAGTATTGTAATTATTAATAGTAATCTAGGACAGGTTGATACAACTGTCTAGTCTATTTGTAAATGGTTGCAATTCTGATGAATTGTATGTAAACTGATAATTACAGCTTTCTTGTATAAATGCTATTAATTGATATTATATTTAATCCGCTACGAATGTGAGATGCTGTTGTTTCTATTTCTTCTTCTCCTCTTTTCTTCTTTTTTCCTAACAATCTGAAATTTCCGGCATTTGATTTCTCGAAGCTTCTAGAGTGAACGTATTAGTGTCTAATTATCGAGGTCGAAAATTTTGGGTCATTACACTTTGTTTCTGTTTCTTCTTCTCCTCTTTTCTTCTTTTTCTCTAACAATCTGAAATTTCAGATGTTTGATTTCTCGGCGCTTCTACAATGAACGTATTAGTGTCGAATTGTCGAGGTCGAAAATTTTGGGTCGTTACATATGTATTCGCTTCCATCTCAATATCCAAACAGTTTCTCACACACTTCACATTACAGTCCCTAATAAACTCGCACTTCCCTTTTCCTTCACCAACCACAACATCATTCATTTCTTTCAACATCGCCTCTACTTTACCGATGACCCGGGCCCATACCTCACTCTCCTTCACACTTATCTTGTTATGCAGCTTCTTGGACTGCCAAATCAGCCTCTTCACCTTCTCCTGATCCTGTCCCATGTGCTTGATCACCTCAACCAGCAACCTCACCTTCCTCGCCTTCTTCATGTCGTGAGGCGTCAAGGAAAAATAATAATTTCTCGTTTGCTTTATTCATTTGTCATTATTACTCTTTGCACAAATAAATACTGGGACTTACTTGTTTTAGGTCTGTTAAAAGGGTTGTACAACTTGTTAGCATAAAAGAATACAAAGTTAATTAAGATACCAAAACCTCCACAACATGACCATCCTCTTTTTTTATGCAAACTTTCATCCAGACCGGGATATATGTTTTCTGTTTTTTATAATTAAATATGCATAGTGTTTCCATTTATAAAATAAATATGTTTTGTTTCCTGTATTCTGTTTTACTTATAACATCTTCAAATAAAATCTTAATGTTTTGCTATAATTATTCAAATATTAATTACAATGAAATATATTTGTTGCTAATTTAATTAATTTGGGAACAAAAGGATTTTATAAAAATAGAGAGGTGTAAGAAATTAATGAAGAATTGGAAATTAGAGATGAGTATGAGAGCACTTTTGGCTCTTACTCTTACTTTTATTTTCTTCAAAATTCACTGATTTTTATAGTCTTAGAAAACAGATTTATTTAAGAAAGAATTCATCTACTTTCATCTACTTTCAGCTCTCTCAACTCTAATTAAATAATTGTCAATTAACGACTATTGTTGTATTTTGAGTAATGAGCAATGAGTACCAAACTATAGCTAGTTTAATCCTTAAAGATGGAAGTCAAGTTGTTTATTGCAAAAATGAAGATAACATTTCAATTGTTTAAATTCAAGTCTAATTGCATCAAAAGTTAAAATTTATAACTACATATTAATGTTTATTTAATGTTAATAAATAGCTGGTATTTTTTGATATTATCTTATTATGTTCAATGTACCACACACTGATTCTTAATCAATCAATGGCAACAAGCTAACCACTTAGAACTATAGATCAATTTTATTTTTTTGAAATAGGGTTATTTTTCCTTTACAGCATACAAATAAAATTCTGTACAAAAATAAAAGTATGTACAAGAAACCAGCTTACAATAGTCCTACATACTCCAAAACTTAGGCCCATATCCCATAATAAATTACGGCCCAGCAAGCAAAAAAGAACGGGTTTACAAATTAACCCATGCCACAATTTCGAACCTTCCACCCACAGTCCACACTTATATCTGTATCAAATGCGTTCATTCAATGCAATTCAAAACTAGGTTAAGTTACCAAAGATAAAAATCATGGTGGCGCCTTCTCTTCCCTCCACATTTCATAAAACTAGGTTCTCCATCGCCAATTGTATCTTTCTTTTGGCGTATCTATGGCAAAAGGGTCAGAATTATATACATATGATAGTTGCATACTTTACTAAACTGAAATATTCTAGAAAAAATAAGACGACCATGGAAAGATTTTGTATTGAATGGAACATAATAAAGATTTATAATAAAGATCCTTCGTTATAAAGCTTGCAGAGAAAGAAGCATTTACAAACAAAATAATTTAATTTTAAACAAACATAAGTAATGATATTATCATCTCACCAAATTGCACATTGCTTTTGACTTAATTTCAGTTTGACATGATACCTTAAGTCTGCGGGCATAATACTAACCAGCAGTTTTGAAGTCCAACATCGTTCTTTATTTCCATAAATATACATGTAGAGTTAAGATTCTATTAATGTTTTTATAGTGCAACTTTGGCCCTGAATTTCTCTATATTTATAAATGATCAATGAATTTGCTTGGATACAACAATAGGAGCAACAATAAAATTCAAGAGAGATGGTGATCAATCATTGCACATTTATCAACTAGGATTGGAAAATATGCATTTGTATTGAATTCTCCACTCTAATTGCTAAAAATATTAATGATGGTTTATAGGAACATACCAAAAGTTGATACCTAACTTCTTTTTCAAATAATTCGCTTAACCGTTGAACGTTAATAACAATTCAATTAATATTTTATCATGCAACTGAAAAATGAAAAAAATAAACAGCAAAGCTTACATTGGAGGCATGCGAGTAAACCGTGGTTCTCTTTGTGTTGATGTACCACCTTGGCGCAGTGCTTGTTCAACATAATCGGTGTTAGAATAACTACAGTTAATGAACATGAACTTGGAACAAAATCATTGACATATAAAGATCGTTTTGGAAATACGACGATCTTACTTGCACTTACGTTCCCTCCTAGAAGGTTCCGTCCAATTCTCACTGATAAGTTTTTTGAAATCTACTTTCTCATCTTCCTACACACGGTCAGAAGTGAACCAGTTAGGCTTGAAAACTGTAACGGGCACTTAAGTTACTGTAAAGATGATACATGATAGTGGTAACTTCTTGTTGGGGTAGATTCACGAAAATGAATGTAAATCAATCCAAATAAATGCAAAAACAAAAAGAACGTGTTGTAGTGCGCGGTAAAACAAATAGCAACAAGAGAATCCAAACAGAAAATAGATACAGAGTTCACATAAGGATTTATAGTGACTCCACTATCATGAGATAGTATACATACACTTTGGAGAGACGGGATATTATTACTTTTTAAGAAAAGAAAATTTTGCAGAATTGATAATGGAGGCTAAGAAGAATAATAAAAAACCAACTTGAGAGGAAGATTCCAATCTCTATGGAATGTCTATCTTTATATAGAGATTATTACTTAAGGTTGAAGTAATTGTTTTATGGTTATAAATAAATTCCTCATCAGTTCTCATATTCTTATAGAAAATGTACATCCGTTTGATTTTACAGTTTCCTTCAATTTGCACGTGCCTGATAAGATTCCTTGTTTAATCAACTGATTATGGAATTATTTTAGTACTACAATTTTCCAAATAATTCTTCTTCTCATATAGATAATTTTATTGTCCACTTCAATGCAATAAAAGGGTTAATATATTTGAGCCATTATCTCAAGTATCTTTCAAATCTTCTTTAATTGGAAATATCGTATCACCAAAATCAACAATATCTTTCAAATTTTCTTTAATTGGAAATATCGTATCACCAAAATCAACAATATCTTTCAAATCTTCTTTAAAATGGAAATATTATACCATTGAAATCTAACAATCTCTGCCTTGATACTATATTTCCATCCAAGCCTATCAACTCCACCTACATCCTCTTACTCCAAACAAATCTCGAATAAGGCACTATGGGTACTTCCTCAATGAGCTTCGACATGGTCGTTACCCATTGCACTATGTCAACGAACTCCGATAAGGCCATCGTCCGCCAACAAAGTGTTGAAAGTACCGTCTTCATATGGGACCTATCAATCTTCACAAACATCTCTATTTAGCAACTCACTCTCCCCATATGCCACCAAGTGGCACCTAGCACTTCAGCAAGCGAATCAAATTTGAGCAATGCTTGAAATTTGCAACGAGTCCAGCCTTGTATCTCCCATCGTCCTTCACCTGATATACCCACTTTCATACCATGTGTACGACCCTTAATTTACGTATCGGAGAATCATAAAATATCATTTTTAATTCATATGTGGTCATATGACTTTGGAAAATGCCTATTAGAGACATTACTATATTTATAATTTTTCCAAACGGTTTTACTTGTGGAATACTTGTATTGGCTATGACTTCTGATAAGAGCCGAATTAGCATTTGAGACCACTTCCATTGGAAAGATATGAAGGTTTCCCTTTTGGTAGATTGATCATAATAGCGATTTAGACCATCTGGCTAGGAGATACGACTGTTTGAAGATTTCACTCTGGTCAGCTCTGGGCATGTTCGGGGTTCGGAGGGGAGTTGCCTCGGTTCGGCGTGGTCGGTTCGGCATGGTCGGTTTCGGGGGTTGGTCCAGAGTTTCTGGGGGAGGGGTGCTTGGGGTTTGCCGATAAATAGGAGTGCCGCCCTTCCACAAATCAATTTCCCTACCACTTCTCATTTCAGCTCTCAACCTCTATTATTCCTCTCTTTACCCAATATCTTCCATCTCTCATCCAACCCATAGATGAGTAATGGAATTCATCAGGGAGCTTCGAATCTACATCTTTGGGAAGGAAATCAGATCTTAGCTGGAATCTTCAGATTTTGACTCAGTTTGCGTGCAAATCTATATCTTTGAGCATTTGGTGAGTGATTTATCATCTCTCACCTTGCTATATATTTGTATGTATGTATGTATTTATAGGTTTTGCTATTTTTTAAACCTATTTTTGACGTAAAAATAAGGCTTTGAAACCGTTTTCAATGTCAATCCTATAGCAAAATGAATTTTAAAATGTTTACAACACTTTAATCGTGTTGTTTTGAAGTATGATTGCCTTTGTATGTGATAGGCTGCATTAAAGATGTAATTATATGATGATTTGCTATGTTTTGATGTGTATTTGGATGTCTGGATGATTGTATGCGTGTTGTATTTGTGTAAATGCTTGAATGGTTGAAACGATCATCGGAGCGAATTATAGGTAGGAACCATGAAACTGGACTTCGATGGATAGGCTCGAGTAAGATAGGAGTTGTAGCGATGCTTACCGAATGTACACGGGTCGAAGAATGGAGTGTAGCGGTAAAATCGGCTTGAAATTGGAGTTTGGAGAAATTTTAGATTTTCTGTCTGGGGCTCAACAGGGTTATAGCCGAACATGATTTGCTGTTCAGGGGGTCGAATAGGGTTATAGCCGAATAGTATTTGTTGTTTAAGGGCGGCGAACAAGGTTATAGCCGAACAGGATTTGTTGTTCGGGGGGTTGAACAGGGTTATAGCCAAACATGATTTGTTGTTCGAGGAACCAAACAGGATGATAGCCGAATAGGATTTGCTCTGTTACGGCGCCTAAAAGAACTTGCTCTGTCTGAGGGTTGAACATAACTTGCTTTGTCTGGGGTCGAATAGGGAATGAAAGTTATGGATTTTCGTCGTGGCATAACAATACTTCGGGGAGTTCTTTGTGGCATGTTCTGGGGATCTTGGGGTGAAGTTGGCAACTCCAAATGACTTAAGGCGACTTTGAATCTTGTGTGGTGATTAGTGAGGCGATGACGTGGCGCTTCGACATGACGACGTTGACGACAATGACGACGATTTCAAAAACTTGATACAATGGCTCTATGACTTACGATGGGTGTCTAAAGGCGTTCTGAAGATGACGACTCAACAATGGGAGTCGTGACGGTGATCCATAAAGGCAAGTTTAACGATTGGGACTTGCGGGTGGGATTTGCGACTTTGTCCTACTACTATGGAAAGAGCCGTGATGGAATAACGATTGAATTACATTATGGAGACACGTGCAAAGGGATCATTGATAACTCAGAGGCTTCTAGTGTGCTTTAAAAAAGGGGTATGTAGGGATGCCCACCTGGATATGCGATGTGTCCATATCTTGCAATTGTAGATTACCCTGAGCTTTTGCAATGTAGGCATGGTTTCTAGCCTTATGAAGTGGCATGGATTTGAGCACCAATGAAGTCGGGATAATTGGCTTCCTAGTTTGCCATTGTGTCGTACGAGTTATCATATACCCAACGAACATGATTGTTTGATGGATGCTATGTTTGCCATGGTTTTTTGTCACTATAGGGTGTCACACGATGTAGGTATTTTCAATTGTATACCTAGACAATAGACATTGTACTTCGATTGTAGTACATTTATATGACTTTGATATTAGATTAGCATATAAATTGTTATGTGCTAAATCTTTGGATATAAGGACATGTCATGTATGGTTCTACATACCTTATGTCCATATATTTATTATATACGATTTTATAGTATTTTTGAGATGATGTAGCATGCATACCAGACCGTTGTCTGACTCGAGGTTTTATGCTTTGCTTCTTATTAACTTAGGTATTCTTATATGAGTAGATTAGGGATAACATGTCTGGATAGCACGTGGAGCTATATGGAGTACAAGCAGAAGGCTACACTTTCATATATCTATAGCTAGAGCTTACTATTGCTTATATTCCGCCCTGCAGAACTGTGGGGCTGTCAGTACTTGTATTATTAGAGGTAGTTTTTAGATTTTATTTGTAGTTATGGGACGCATAAACTCTATATTTCATTTTTTACATATTCTGTGAACTTAATGCACTAAGTTGTTCTTATTTATGGTTCATTTGATTATATCAATGTCTCATCTGTTTTACATCTATGTTGTTATATCATATTTTATTTGTATGCTATGAGATGTTCTACAAGTGTTGGATTTTATTCCTTTTAACCCTTGGCTACTGTTCTGCAATGGCCGGGTACCCCCGCAGTGCTCTTTTTAGGTCTATTGGGTGTTGGAGGTGTAGGACGATCGTCACATTATGGCTCGGCTTCCTTAAGGGGGTGGTACCAATTTCCAAGTGTGATTCTTCTTCAATGATTCCATCTCCTCCTCCATAACATGCATCCATTTCGAGCTGGCACTCGAACTCATAGCTTCTTCACAGTCGAAAAGCTTATCTTGCACTATATGCAGCGTGTAGTCAAAATGGTCATCAAGGCTAAGATTGCATAGTTCCAGTCTCCATACCTATTTGGTGGCCTTCTAACTCTAAAGCTAGACCAAATAGGTATAACTTTACCGAAGCTTTTGTCAGCTCCACCTTGAGTTGAATCATCACTAGCTTCATGATCATTGCCATCATTGTTAAAGGAATTTTATGGATCTTCGTATGATGTGTCAACGACTGCAATTAGTCTGCCTTTTTTTGCTTCTCTAACTCTGCTACTAAACTAATATATGGGAATAGTTTCTATCTCCTTAGGCTTTTTAGCTTCTAAATCTACTGAACTAGGAGGATTCTCCTTTGGCCTGAACATATCGGACTCATTGAATGTGACATATATCAAGTGCACTATTTTCCTATCAATAAGGTTCTACATGTGATACCTTTAAATGCCTTCTATATAGCCCAATAATATGCTTTGATAGGCTCTAGCCTCCAACTTGTCATTTCATGTATGGTGAACATATGCAGGGTTACCAAATATATGAAAATAACTTATATATATAGATGTATCTTTTCGCCTTTCTTCTGGAATCTTTCCATCAATGGCCGAGCATGAAATTCGATTGATAATATATGCTGCAGTCAATAAAGCTTCAACCCTAAAACCTATAGATAAACCCATCGTCAATCTCAAACAACGAGCTTTCTCCAGTAGAGTCTTATTCATCCTTTCAGCGGCTCCATTTGATTGCGGATCTTCGGGTGTAGTTGAGTATGTCTGAATTCCATGCTGGTTACCGAAATCTGTGAACTCCTTATAAACAAAATCACCGCCGTGTTGGGTCTCCGCACCTTTAACTTCTGTTTCATTCTTTACCGGCGCCTTTCAAGTTTTAAACTTTTTAAACTACTCCTACTTAGCTTTCATAACAAACACACAAACCTTTTGAGAGTGGTCATCAATAAAATAGATAAAATAGATAAAATACTTAGCTCCTCTAATTGAATTTATAGCTATTGGTCTCCAAAAATTCATACGAATATACTCTAGACTTCTTTAGACTCATGTCTACCAACACCAAAAGAAACCTTTGCCTTCTTCCCTAAAACACATTCCTAGCAGAAGTCCAAACAGTTGAAGTTTCACTCCTAATAATCTTCCTTCTATAAAGCAACTCTAAGCACTTCTCCAAAACATGACCCAATCTGAGATGCCAAAGTCTGGTGGCATCCAAATCTCGTAGCTATCAACTCCAATGCATGACTCTCCAAGATCTGTAGATCCTTTTAGCAGATAAGGATTCCATACCATCGCTCCTTTCATCAATATAAGAGCACCATGTGTCACCTTCAAGCTTTCCAACTCTATCATAATCATACAACCTAAAGATGCTAGTAAACCTAAAGACAGAAGAGATTTCCTTAAACCTAGAACATAGCAGAATCCAGTGATAATACGCATCATAGCATTGTGCATGCGAATACGCACTTATCCTTCTCCTAATGACTTACAAGTAGCATCATTCCCTATCAATACGACACATCCCTCGTTACCTTCATAAGAATAGAAATACTCCTTCCTAGGTATGATGTGGAAAGACTCCCCTGAATCCAACACTCAATGGTCTAATACATTGAAAATAGATGTAGTCAACACATCATCTGAAACAACCTTCTCCACTACAATAGATGAAAAACCATCTGCTTCATTTCTCTTCCTCAAATTTGGATAATCTTTCTTCCAGTAGCCATGCTTCTTATTATGATAACACTGTTGTCTATGGACTTGCCTCTCTAACTACTTTTGGGGTTCCTTGACTTGGAACGCTCTTTACAATTATTCTCCTTTCTTCCTCTCTCTACGAATAGTCCTTGGCTACTACTAGCTTCTCCATTTTCATTCATAAGTTTCATTCAATCCCTCATCACTTCACTCAAGAGTCCCGTCTTCACATCATCTAATGTCAACGTACTTCTTCCATAAATCAAACTGTTAGCAAACACCGTGTATCGCTCTTGAAGAGATCATAATACCACCATTGCTTTTTTCTCTTCGTCCACATTCAATAAATAACTTTCATCTTTATCATTAAATCATCGAAGAAGTTAAGATATCAACATATCTTTCCACATACATCTTGTAAGTGAAAAAAGTCTTCAACAAATTAGTCTATTTGTGAGAGACTTCTTCATGTAGAGGTCCTCTAATTTCTTCCATAAGCCTCTAGTGGTAGATTTACTACTTATCTTAGAATGACGTTCTCATCCTCGACCAATTTGAGGGTAGTAAAATCCCTGCCTTTCATCTCCTTCCTTGTCAATGCTGAGATACCCGCTAGTAACAACTATGCTTCAAACACAACCCAATGAATGCAATTTATTCTCAATACCACATTCATCTTCCACTACCACTTCTCAAAATCATTATCTCTATTCCACTTCTATATAACCAACTACGAACCGGATGCTACATATGAACCACTACTATAGGGTGCATACTCTTGGGTAGGTTTAACCTCACTTCCACCTCCAGATCCTACCATTTTATCAACCACCTTCTAGCCATAGGCTTCTGCAACAACCTTCAAAACTACGATAATAGACTGTTGGGTGTAGGTTCACACAAATGACTATAAATCAATACAAATAAACATGAAAATAATAAGATCGTGTTGTTATACGATAAAACAAATAACAATAAGGAAAACCAAATAGAAAATCACTGAAAATAAATAGAGAGTTCATATAGGATTTATAGTATTGCACTATCACGAGATTGTGTACATTCACTTTAGGAAGAAGAGATTTTATTACTTTCTAAGGAAAGAAAATTTTACAAGATTGATAATAGAGGCTAAAAAGAAGAATAAAAAATACAACTTGAGGGGATGATTTCAATCTCTAAAGAATGACTATCTTTGTATAAAGATTATTACTTAGGGTTGAAGTAATTGATTTATAGTTATAAATTAAGGCATCATCAATTCTTCTATTCATATGGGAAACGTATATCTGTTTGATTTTTTTTAGTTTCCTCCAATTTGAATGTGGCCGATAAGATTCCTTCTTTAATCAGCTGATTATGGAATTATTTGATTAATTCGATCTTCTAGATAATTCTCCTTCTCATGTAGATAATTTATTACCCTTTTCAATGAAATAAAAGAAGAAATATATTCGAGTCATTATCTCAAATATCTTTCAAATCTTCTTTAATTAGAATTATTGTATCGCCAAAATCAACAGTATCTTCCAAATCTTCTATAATATGGAAATATTGTATCATCGAAACCTAATACTTCACCTCGTCAAAGTCATATAAGTCAGTATCTATGCGTAAAATATGCAACAATAAGTGTATTAAATGGAATCCCGAATGTAGATAAGTAAACTTATGATTTTAAAGCGAATATGCACATACTGTCATCCATCTTAAATTTTATGGCATCTACTGTGAAATTTTCAATTTCTAATTACTGAAATTAAAAAGTAAATGTGTATTGGTTTTCAGCCTCTCCTAGATCTGCCTATAATTGAAGAATTTAAAGACTTTCAGATACACATTCTAAATGCCTTACTACTATGCTAGCAGATCTAAGACAATCCACCTTGTTATGTGGATATATTGTGATGTTGAAATGGAAAACATAAGTTAGTAATTATTTATTAATTATTCTCAGAATATGTATTATAATTATGACTTACCTAGCGTGTCATCCAGTGATAACTCACAAACTTTAGTTTATAAGGCAACAACCACATTACGCATTGAACCTGTACATGTATGTAGAAATATAAGTGTATAACATATTTACATATGTATATTTGTTTTGGTTTTTTCGTTGTTTCATTATAAAAAATAAAGTTTAATAGAAAAACTTACGAAGTACAAAGTTGGAGCAAAAACTAATCCCTCAAAGAACCCAAGAAGTCCTCCAAAAATGGTATAGAAAGCCTCACTAGAACCGTGAAACCTGCTATTATTTATAGTTTTATAGACAAATCACATTTACTATCACACATGTAGAACACTTACATTGTACATGCAGAAAGTAATTTTATATGGGAAAAAGAAAACTAGCACACATACGTTGTTCGAGCTACTAAACGAAGCATGAAACTTGGTTTATACTTTAGCTTGAGTATAAGATAAGTTCGATCATATCAAATATGAGCATTGCAAATACCTAAAAATGTTAAACATTTCAAATTTAATATAAGATTTGGATGCATTTTAGTAAAATATGTATAGACATGATTGTTCCATTGGCAGCAATTATGCATGTATTGTGACATTGATGAGTGAATTATAATAGACCTCGTATTTAAACGAAAAGGAAAACAAACCTAATAACTTCTATGGACGTGAATGCAGACCATGAAATTCATGATTGTTCCATTGGCAACAATTAAACATCATATTACACAGTAGGTAATGTTACAATGATAAATAAATTTCAATAGACCTTGTATTTAATGAATAAGGAAAACAAAGCGGATAACTTCCAAGGATGTGAATGAAGACCATGAACTTAATGTTAATAATAAAGATGACTAACTTTTTTTTATTAAATCAGAATTGATAATGAAAAAACACATTCTCCAAAATCTATTGGATAATCCAGTAATATTATTATCCTCCTAGTCTAAACACTTAATACACATTTCCTTTTTTATTTGAATTATACAAGCTTGGAATCAAAGGTACACAAAGATAATACTAAGCATTGCATCATTCATATATTTTACACAATAAAATTGCATCTTTGACTAAACAAAGGTAAAATCATTTACTAAGAAAAGTAAAACAAGTTCATAAGAATTATAGAGGTACAAACAAATAAGATTATACAAATTAAATCTATATGGTTGCGATAATCATTCTGTTTATTTGTTTTCATACTAGAAATAGTTTATAACAATTAAGAAACTAAAAGGAGAAAAGACACGACACAAAGCATTTGTTGATAGAGTTCAAATTAAACAGAGAAGAGCCAACTTTGATCATAATCAACCAAAAATGAAAAGGTTCGATTATAATAAAAATCAAATTGTTACCTATTACATACCACTTTCAATATTCGACAAGAGTCGATTATGAGATTTTTGCAGTTCTATGAGCAAGACAAAAGGGGCGAAAGCGATAAAGAGGGGCCGACAACGAGCTAGAAGTGAGAGAGAGGAAGAGGAAGCGAGAGAGAGGGAGTGAAGAGGGAGTAGGAATTAGGGCACGTATGGTATATTGGTTTAGAAAAGTAATTTGAGCATATTATCAAGGAACATGGGCCTGTAATTTGAGCATTCCATGTGTAAGAGGGCCAAAAAATAGGGGAACTTTGCAATGGTCTTGCTGTAATTGTCGCCATTGGAATTGCAACGGCTCCAAACCATTACAATATTGCAACGACCCAAGACTGTTTTGAGTTTTCCATGTGAGGGCGTTGCAAATTTTCCTATATGGTGTAGTGAATGTTAAAAGTGAACAGATAAGTTGTTGGGAATTTTCTTTAATAACTCATGAAATATCAGTTAAATTATCAATATTTTATTTTAATTTTTATGTTACAAATTTTTGCTACAAATAAGTAGGCATACTAATTAAAGCTCAACTCTATGTCTATTTCAAATGATGTGAATAAAGAAACTATAGAGTGATTAGATAGAATTTCAAACTGCTGATATCCTTGTAAGAAAAAAGCTGCTTTTCCATCGTGGTATTCCCTACGCCCTCCTTATGAGATGTTTTTTCCTTGTGGATTTTCAAATGGAGGATTTTCAATATGACATAAATTTCCTACGCCATTTTGGCATTTATTTATATACTTTTTCCTCTTTATTATTATTTAATACCCAATTTTGATACTTCATGAGATTATTGTTAATTACTTTTACTTTCGATGCTTGATATTGTATTAAAATATTGAAATAGTAATTATTATATTAATTTTATAATATACATTGATTATATATGTGATTAGCGGGAAATGATCAGTTTGAATTAGTAGTACCGCCTCAGTTATATTTTCTCCAAATCCAATTCCATAATTTTACTAGGGTGAAATCGTGCTATGCACATGGATTTCGTCTCACCAATATAAGGATTCTTTCTTTGATATTTCAATTATTTGAAAATGAGAATATTGAAAGTTTTTGATGTTTTAGAATGATCATTTGCATATGCATTTCCATCCAAAGTTGCTTGTACAGTGCAATCTCTATCTTAATTAACAATGAGAGTGTTAATACCCTAGGTATTGATTTTGATGACAACAACCACATAAGTATTACTACTAACGTATCTTCGAGTTATGCAGTCATATCAGATATATTATGGAGATATTTACATAGATTAACAAGAATACAGTGGAAGCAGATGAATTATAGAAGATGGTTAATCAGAGCAATTGAAGAACAAAACCCAATTAGAGAAGAATGTTGAAGGATAAAGGTGTTTGAAGTGATGAGGAGTTGGTTGAATCTTAGAACATCTTGTTAAAGATCTCATGGAAATTATACTTCAAGATCATCAACCATTGACCTCAACCGAATCACAAAAATCCATAAATATAAGGTAATTTGAAATGTTGAAAATTCGCAACACTTATTAGTGTTGTTGTCTATTTTGCAACACACCCTTGTCGACAAGGGGAGTAGGGGGTTGTCGACAAGGTACCCGTTTTTTAAAATTTCAAATTTTAAATGAACAGACATTTCCCTCCACCTCTTCACCAAAAGACACATCTCTTCAACCACTACATAAAGGCCTATGAAAATGAATTTTAACATTAAGAATTCTTATTTTCTCTTACTCCTTCTTCTCCAAACATTTGCAAAAGAAATCCATTGCATACTCTTTCAATCTCCTTGCAAATCAATACTGTTTCACTCCAATTCTTCACTGATTTGCAAACACACAATATCATAGAGTTGTACTTTAATTCACACCATTCACTCTCTGATTTCATCCTATTCCTCCATTGGAGGTCTATAGGATCATTGTACCGAATCTTCAAGAATCTATATTAAAGGTACGACTACTTGACATAGTTTGCTGCTAATGATAAGGAGAAGGTGTTCTTGTAGCCTGTGAAATCAATAGGGTGTGTCTTGTAGCCTGTGAAACCAAGATTGTAAAGGTGTTCTTGCCACCCGTGGAAAGCAAGCGATTATAGTGGAATTCTGCACGATAGAGTGCAGGACTGGATGTAGGATTGGTTAATCCGAACCAGTATAAAAATCCAGGTGTTATTTACATTACCGCATTTTACTTTATTACTAACTTATTCTCTGATTACTTCATTCTGTTTGCAATTTGATTTAATAGTTTTATATTCATAAGTAAGTAGTTAATACACATTTCACCGCTTCTAGTGTTTGAATAGCCTTAAGATCCAACATTGTGTTGTAGCCACTTAAGTTTCCAACATTTTATATTAGAGCATTGGTTTTCAAAAATTCATAATTTGGTTTTTGAAAAGTATAAATGGCTAATGACACTAATAACACATTTTTTAACACTTTTGTAGAAGGGAAATCTACCATTAGGCCCCCTCTATTTGAGGGCAGTAGTTATGCATATTGGGCTTGTAGGATGAAATATTATTTGCAGTCTAATGGTTTGGATATTTGGAACATTATTTAAAATACATAGAGCCTCAAACTGAATATTCAAAATGGACACTAGACCAAAAGACACAAGCACATAATAACTCTAAGGCCATGAACATTTTATTTTTCTCCTTAGATAGAAATGAATTTAATCGAGTGTTTATTTGTAATTCTGCATACGAAATTTGGAGAACACTACAAGTCACACATGAAGGCACCAGTAAAGTAAAACAAACAAAGATATCTATGCTAACAAACCAATTTCAACTCTTTCAAATGAAACCAAATGAGTCTATTTCTGATATGTATTCTATATTTCAAGATATAGTACATGCCTTAATATCATTAGGAAAGAAAATTACTGAAGAAGACCAAGTCAGAAAGATCTTGAATTCACTTCATAGTGAATGGGATCAGAAGACTATGGCAATCAAAGAAGCCAATGATATTAGTACTATAAAATATAATATTTAATTGGTAACCTAATGTCTTATGAAGTAAAGTTGTAGATTAGAAAAGAGAATCGGACAAATGAGAAGAAATCACTAGCACTCACTGCTATGATCGAAAAAGATGAACCAGATGATGATGCTATTGATGATGATATCGAGTTTATGGCCAAGAAGTTCAAGAAATTCTTGAAGTACTGGATAAAAAAAAACTTCGAAAAACTAACAACAATAATTCGAGAAATGGAAATGTTGTTAAGTGTTTCGAATGTGATAAACCCGGTCATTTGAAAAGAGACTGTCCCAAACTGATGAAATCAAAGTCAAACACTTTCAATAAGGAGAGGAAACAGGCATTCAATGCAAAATGGGACGATTCAGATACATCATCAAGTGATAGTGATTCAGAAACAGAAAATGCCAACATATGCTTCATGGCAAAGGATGACTAGGTATGGAATTTTAATAAAGAAATTACTAATGTTTTGAATGATATGAATCAGGGATATAAAGTACTTAGGAAAGAGTACAGTAATAGTTTGGCAGAGATAGATAGATTAAAAATATTTATTGAAAGGTTAACTAAAGAAAAACAATGTCTAAAATATGAAATTGAAAGACTTAATGGGTATAATGATGAAAAGGATTTGACACTTGGAAGTTTTGAAAAACTAAAAAGTGAAAATGAATCCTTAAAACCAAAATATCTTTCAATAATGTCACAGATCACTTATCTGAATGACAAAATAACATCTCCGGGCAATGTTATTCTTAACCGTAATAAGGATTTTGACAAAATAAAAACTGATATTGATAAATTTAACAAAGGGAAGGATAATCTAGAAAAATTATTATCTAGATCTAAACACATTAGGAATAAACATGGACTTGGATACATCTCTAAGGCTAAATCAAAGAAAAATAGTATTCAAAATACTAAATTTGTTAAAACTACCAAGTTCAAACCAAAACCTAGGAAATTAAAGTTAAAACCTCCAAATAGATTCATTAATTTATGGGTTCCAAAAAGGTTGGATGATATTGAAAAAGAAAAATATGTTGATAATTTTATTAATAAGGTCCATTCATCTAATGATTATATTTTGAAAGGAAATTCAAACTCTTCATGGGATTGGCATCCCAAAACTTAACCCCATGGACCCAAGAATAAAAAGAGTACCAATGTGCATATTTTATAATTTTTCAGGTACCAAACAATGTATATCAGATAGCAGATGCTCAAAGCATATGACAAATATTGAACATTGGATATATATGAAATGGATTTTTTATTGGCATCGGCAAAGTCGGTAACTCTAAAGCTCGTCTTATTATTTGATAAGTTTATTTCATGTTTTGAATTGATTTGGCTTCCCCTCAAATGTTTTATTTATAAGCATTTATCTCTATATACAAACTCCACATATTATCTAGCAGTGATTTAAGTGACTCTTTTTTCGCTCTTTTTGTTGATGACAAAGGGGGAGAAAAGGTATAAATATGCTAGGAAAAATGATAGGGGGAGTGCATAGAGTTAGGGGGATTCAAATATAAAAGTATTATATTTTATCTCTCAAATATTTATATGGTTGTCATCATCAAAAAGGGAAGATTGTTAATACCCTAGGTATTGATTTTGATGACAACAACCACATAAATATTACTACTAACATATCTTCTAGTTATGCAATCATATCAGATATATTATGGAGACATTTACAGAGATTAACAAGAATACAGTGGAAGCAGATGAATTATAGAGAAGGTTAATCAGAGCAATTGAAGAACAAAACCCAATTAGAAAAGAATGCTGAAGGATAAAGGTGTTTGAAGTAATGAGGAGTTGGTTGAACCTTAGAATATCTTGTTAAAGATCTCATGACAATTATACTTGAAGATCATCAACCATTGACCGCAACCGAATCACAAAAATCCATAAATATAAGGTAATTTGAAATGATAAAAATTCGAAACACTTATTAATGTTGTTGTTCATTTTCCGATACACCCTTGTCGACAAGGGGGGTAGGGGGTTGTCGACAAGGTACCCGTTTTTCAAAATTTCAAATTTTAAATGAAGAGACATTTCCCTCCACCTCTTCACCAAAAGACACGTCGCTTCAACCACTATATAAAGGCATCTGAAAACACATTTTAACATCAAGAATTCTTATTTTTTCTTACTCTTTCTTCTCCAAACATTTGCAAAAGAAATCCATTGCATACTCTTTCAATCTCCTTGCAAATCAATACCGTCTCACTCCAATTCTTCATTAATTTGCAAACCATACAATATCAGAGAGTTGTACTTTAATTCACGTCATTCTCTCTCTGATTTCATCTTATCCCTCAAAGAATTCAAAGATATATGACAAGCACCATAGTCCAAGTGGTTAATTGATTCGACTTTGGTGCAAGAGGTCACAAGTTCGAAACTTACTTTCGAACATTTATTGACATGGGATATGTTGTCTCAATGATTTGTTGTATATAAAGTACCATTTCAAAAAAAAAAATTAAAAAAAAAATTAAAAAATTTCAAAGATATATTTCCATTGGAGGTCTATAGAATCATTGTACCGAATCTGCAAGAATCTCTATTAATGATACGACTACTTGACATAGTTTGTTGTTAGTTATAAGGAGAAGGTGTTCTTGTAGACTGTGAAATCAAGAGGGTGTGTCTTGTAAACCAAGATTGTAAAGGTGTTCTTGCCACCCATGGAAAGCAAGCGATTATAGTGGAATTCTGCATGATAGAGTGCAGGACTGGATGTAGGATTGGTTAATCCAAACCAGTATAAAAATCCGGGTGTTATTTACATTACTGCATTTTACTTTATTAGTTACTTATTCTCTGATTACTTCTTTCTGTTTGCAATTTGAGTAAATACAGTTTTATATTCATAAGTAGTTAATACACATTTCACCACTTCTAGTGTCTGAATAGCCTTAAGATCCAACATTGTGTTGTAGTCACCCCAGTTTCCAACAGAGAGTACATAGAAAGTGGCCAAACCTAGGTTGTAGACATGGATGACTTCGCTTTGAATTGGAACCATGTTACATGTAATGAAATCTTCATTTTTATTTGAAATATATAATTTTATACTAATTTGGTTTGTACATAACTTAATGGTATCCATAGAAGACTTCAATTTCTACACAAGAAAAAATGATCATATGGAAAAGAATAATTATATACTAGCTTTAAATAGTTACTTGTATAATTTTTACTTTGTAATAAAGTCGTTTTCAATCCAAAATTAAATGTCATAGGATCCAACGTCATAGTATTGTTGTAAGCTGTAGTACTCTTTTTTACCTTAAGAAACTGATGCATATTTAAAAAATTAGCATGAATAGATTGATGGATCCAAGTTGGCCTGCACGGGTGAAATAGACAGATTTCAAAAAAAAAGATCATATTTTGGATCGTAGCAGCCGTTGAAGTCTAATGAATTGTACTAGATCCAATCCAAATTATTTAAATGAAACCTAAATTTATTTAATTTTTAGGTTTATTTAATTAATGAAATTAATAAAATGAATTTTGTGTAATTATAAGTATATCAAGTATACTCATGTATATATGTCATGCATGTGCAACATATATCAAAGTGTACATAATCAATGTTTACTTATATAGATGTTGGCATTTACATCCATAAAGTATACACTCGCCATTTATATATGCATTAGTCATCTCTAAACATTATTTAAAACACACACACACACACATACACATAAACATTGAAAACCATTATCCACCATGTTTGGAAGAAGAGAAACCGACGTGTGTTTCAGAAGAAAGAAAGGAGACTAAAACAAATGTGTAGGCTAATGGAAGCTGATAATGAATCATTTGTCAACGCATAAGGAAAAGCTACTTACTAGTGACGTGAAGAAAGATAAAAAAAATTCTTCCAGCCCATGGTCTCTTTAATTTTCAACTGTCATGATTTAGCTAAGAAAGTTAGAGAAAGAAAAGGAAGATAGAGAATGAACTGACGAAATTGCAAAGAAGGGTTAAAGTGGGAATACTGATAATTATTATCTAACACAGTCTTCTCACCAAAACTGGTATAGGTCGAGCTTCTATTATTTACAATCTTATGTATTTGCCAGTTTAGATTATAATTGGCCTAGTAGGCCTAAAACAAATCAGCAATAAAATTAACCAATTATATATATATATATATAATTGTTAATTTTATCCATATATTAAATAAAATAAAATTTTAAAATATATGATTAGATTTTGATCAAGTCAATGAAATTTAAATTTAAATTTAAATATCTAAAAATAAATCTAAGTTTAAGTTGGTAAAACAATTTAAATTCAAAACTAGATTTATAAAGAAATTAATTATCTTTTAATCTTTTACCGTATATATGTATATAATATTTTGTTTCTAAAAATAATATATATAATTTTTTTTATAAATTATAAACTATTTTAAAATTACATAAATAAATTAAAGTGTGTAGTTTACAATAAGATAATATTAAACATATATATATATATATATATATATATGTTGTTTCTTTTCAGCCAAGTTAAAAAATAATTTTTTTATAATAAAAGGACCAAAAGTATTTTTTAATTATAATAAATTAAATATTTAAATATATATTAATATAACTGACATTTAGAGTTGCTAAAATATAAAAAAAATTATTATATAAATATACTAGAAAAACAAAAAATCAAGACATAATTTTAATATATATATATATATAATTTTATAAATAAATCTAAATATGGAACATGTATGTATATGTAGTTCTAAATAGTGAAAACATTTTAAAATTATAAAAATAATTTAATATTTAAAAAATAAGATATATACAATTCATTAAATATGGCTGAAAAATGAAATGCAAGTTTTATTTATTTATTTAAAGATCCAAACAACAATATTAATAACATATATAGTTCAATGTAATTTAATAACAGAAAATAAGAAGAGATAACAGATGTGCATATAAAATCGTTGTATATTAGTAAGTTTTACATAAAAGATAAAAAGAAATTTATATATTAATGATGCAGCCTTTGAACACATGTTGATTAGTTGAATCTCTTGGATTCACCTTGAATTAATCATTGGATGTTGTAACGATCCATTGTACCATGATTTTTATTGAATTTGATGTATTTTGGCTTAAATAATTTTTTGATATGAGGAGATGTATTTGCTCATAGGAAAGGGAAGAGGATAAAGGAATTAAGATTGAAAATATAGACGCTGGCTTGGTTTAAATAAGGAGAGTAGGAGAGACAAATTCTCCTTCATTTATTATTTAACCTTTTACTAAGTATTCAGATCAAGATCTGAAATTAAAAGTCCATCTCCCTTCTTTAAGGTCGATTATATCACAAGCTAGACAGCATATCAAAAAATCCATACATATTTAGTAGTTAATGTAATTTAAATCATATTTAAATGCGTATCGATATTATATGTCGATATGTACATATGTAACTTTTATTTGCGCACCCAATCAATTACTAGTGACACCAAAAAAACACCCAATGCATCAAATAAATAAATAAATAATATTTCGTAAATATTACTTAATTTAATTATTTATAACATGTATAAATTAATTAAATTGTGTGGCATTTTAGATAACTCACCAATACAATTGTGCGACTTGAAGATGAAAATTCAGTCAGCGATTAATATTAAACTATTCAAATATAATGTTCACTCATCACCTTAACAAGTGGTGTGATAGTATGGCCGAAGTTATCGCTTATACATCTTTATTAGTAAAATCCAATTCAATAATTTAAGTGATACTTTTTAGTAACGATTAGTTACACCAATTCTCTTCCTCGACTCTACATTGCATTAGGATTTATGAAATTTGGTTTTAGGCAAAATTCCAATATCATCCATATTCAAATTGATAGCACATAAACAAAGTCCTTGGTTCAATAATAACATTTATTATTAATTGTACTACTCTGGGCAGAGATTTTGATTTTAAGTTGGCTGTAGTTGACCGTGATACTAACCTCGTACAACTAAGGAGACGAGTTCTCCACTAAATAGTGTTTCACTTCCAATGCTTCAACTCAAACATAGTCGCTTGATGTGAAAGTGACTGTGCTACAGGATCGTGTAATATGGATGTATTTATAAACTACTTGTGAGAAATATAAAATAAGTGAGTAAATAGATAAAGCAGTAAAGTAAATCACACCAGATATTTTTATACTGGTTCGAAATTCCCGTTCTACGTCCAATCTCAGACTCCTTCTGGAATTAAACTTGCGACACTAACATAACCCGAACGAATAGGTTTACACCGCCTGAGCAACCAAACATGACTTCTACCGCCTAAGCAACCGAAGAGGACTTTCGCCGCCTGAGCAACCGAACAAGACTTCTTTACAAATAAACAAATGTATCTGACTGTATTATGCTCTTTAAATAGCACTAATAAGTCAATAAAGTACAATCTTCCTATAATCTTCTCCTTATAGTATAATGTGCTTGAAGAATGCAGAAGATAGAGTGATCAAGGATTGGAGATTGTATGTATTTTGAGTGCAAATGGTAAATAGAGAATTAGAGTAAATAAATAAAGAAAACTAATAATCAGTTGTAGTAAAATATTTTTTGGATTATATAGTCTATTTATGTAGTTTTAAGAGTTGCAATTATTTATGAATAAGAGCGATGAAAAGGAACGGATCCAGCCTTTCAATTAGAAGATGTTCCTCTTCATTGAAAAGAAGCATCCTTTCAGAAAAATAGTCGTTATCGATAACCAACCCTCTGAATTTTTCAATTCATCCATCTGATTTGTTTTAAATTCGTTGTAGCAAGTAAATCGGCTATTTTGGACCTAATTCAGCCGTCTGAATATCTCCATTCAGCCGGATGAACCTGCATAATAATTTATGCTTTGTTTCAGCAGTCAGCCGTCTGAATGGGGAGATTCAACCGTCGATTTTAGCCTGCTTTGTGCATTTGCATGGTTTTATGTATCTATCGGTGTATATATATCATATCGAAGAGATGTTAACATAATTCTAATATAATATACAAACTCTAAATAGATGTATAACAACTTCATAGCTTTGTGAATCTAAATCTTCAATAAATCTCCTTCATAAAAGGTTAGTACACAATAGTATTTACTTATATAGTTGTCACAATCGAAACACTGAAAATTGAGATTCTAACATTCTCCCTCCTTTTGATGATGACAACTACATAAGCATATATGCAATAAGTAATTTACATGGTTCTTGTCTGAATACTCCCCCTGTCTATGTGCACAATTTTTCAACAAATTTCTCCCCTTTGGTCATCGACAAAAAGTAGAGATCCATAAAAAATAGAGATACCAGCACATAGATTACAAAACATAATTAAATAAAGCACAAAATAGTTATGAAACACTCAATAGCAAATTTGAAAGACATGTTACTTCCAGCCAAGAGACTAGATTTCTAGTGCCAGCAACTCCAAATTTAAAAAAAAAATTCAAAAAAAAATTAAAAATTAAAAAAAGTTGAAATTTAAAGATCACAAATCTTTTAAAGATAAAATTCCAAGTTCTTTCTTAATTTTATAAAGATATTTTCATTTAGAGGTTTTGTAAATATATCAGCCAGCTGGTTTTTAGATGACACAAATTTTAGTCTGACTATATCTTTTACAATACTATCACGAAGAAAATGGTAATGAATGTCAATTTGTTTTTTCGTAAATGACTGATAGGATTTTTAGATAAGTTTATAGCAATCATATTATCACAGATTTACTCGAAAATGTTGAAGTGTTTACTGCATGTAGATGACTTGAGTACATGCCAAAGCAGCAGAAATGTATTCCGCTTCATATGCCGATAGTGAAACACAATTTTGTTTCTTTATAAATTAGGAGACTAAGATTGTCCAATGAAGTGACAAGCCCCACTCGTACTTTTTCGATCCATTCGACATCCTCCAAAATCAACGTCACTATATGATACTAGCTCGAAAGGATATTCTTTAGGATAAAAAAGTCTGAAATCTTCGGTTTTGCTTAGATAACGGAATATACGTTTCATTGCTCGTAGGTGTGATTCTTTGGGATTTGCTTAAAAACGAACACATTGCTATTAAATAAAGTAATGATCGAATCATACTTCGATATAATTTACGGTCAACACTTTTGCTATCTTCATCTTGATCAAGATGTATTGTTTTACTCATTGGAGTTGGTTTGGCAGAAGTATTTTTCATACCAAAGTGTTTAATCATATTATTAAAGTATTTTTCTTAGTTAATGAAAATTTCATTATCTAATTGTTTAATCTATAAATATGTTAGTTCCCCTATATATGACATTTCAAATTCTTTGGTCCTTATATTTGAAAAATCCTGACATAACTTATCAATAGTAGAACCAAAAATAATATCATCAACATAAATTTGAATAATTGAAATATCCTTTTTAGTACGTTTAATAAAAAGAGTTTGGTCAACCTTTCCACTTTCAAAACCGTGGTCTATAAGATAGTTTCTAAGACGTTCGTACCAAGCAAGGGGTGCTTGTTTTAGACCATATAAAGCTTTCTTAAGTTTATAGACATGGTCTGGAATTTTTCATGTGAAAATAGAGGAGGTTGTTCGATAAAAAAATTTCTTTTATATATCCATTTAAAAATGCACTTTTACCATCCATTTGATAAAGTTTACAATTATGAATGCAAAGGCTAGTAAGATACGAATTGCTTCTAGTCGTGCAACTGAAGCAAACGTTTCTTCATAGTCAATTCCTTCTTCTTTCGATTATATCCTTGTGTAACTAATCTAGTTTTATTCCTAGTTATATTTTCTTGTTCATCAGTTTTATTTTTGAAGACCCACTTAGTACCGATGACTGTTTAATCACGTGGTGTAAGACCCAGAATTTTAGCCATTCGAGATTCGTATATTTAATTGATTTTAAATATTCACAAGTTAATTTTATAAGTTGAAAAAATTATATTTCGAATATAGTAATTTAATTGGATAATTAAATTGTTAATTTAATATTTGAAATTGCTGAAATAATTGAATTTGAATTAAATATGAATGAAAATGATTTGCAAAGTTGAATTAAATTCTATTTGAATTAGAGCTGATGTTGATAAACGTTTAAAATTGATTTAAAAGCGAATTTGTAGAAATTGAATATTTTAATGTTTAATTAATGTGTAAAAATAGTCATTTTTCAAATAGTCTTGGATTTTGACGAAACTAGTTTCATTGGATCCGTAATGTTATGTTATTGTGGATTTCAAGTTTCGTGACAATCGGATTTTTGGTTTAGTCTCGGCAAGCTAAAACGCGAAGAAATCTGTTTAAATGAATTTTTAATTTAAATAATTCGATTCGAAAACCTATCTTCCAAATACGATCGAATTGGCTCCTGATATATATTTATTGTGTTCGGAATAGGGGTAAAACGTTATAAATACCAGGCGGCATGCTTCGTTTGGAGTTCGAAAAAATTTCGGATGAACGGTGTCGCGAAATTTTCTATAAAGGCCGCGTTTTCTTACATTTGCACAAACCCTAAAGAAGCTAGGGCTAGCCGCCACCTTTAGATTCAATGGCCGAAAACACTCCTCCTTCTTCCTCAATTTCCACTCGATCCATTCACTTTCATAAAAAACGTTCAACTACAAAATTGTAGAGGGCATCGTTACCTTTGAATCCAACGGGTATGATCTAAATCAGAGCGATGTGGAGGGGGAAATAATCGCGTTCATCATGCATTTGGGTTTGTTTTTCTTGGCGTAGGAGGAGTTGAGTGTGAACATGCTTCGGCCACTGATGGAGCTCGCAACGAGCTTTTGTTTGAGGGTGGCTAATCGTCGTCAAACTTATCGATAGTGGAGTATAATTCAAAGAGGAGTTGGTGGCTACTGGGTTTATTCAAATTGTTGAACGCGTGAATGAAGAAGACAATGCGGGTGGCCCAGATCTGCGCTATTGAAATCAACGATCGTGATTTGAGGTTTTAAAATTTAAAAGAAATTGAAAATTAATTTATATATAAAATTGTATAAACTTTAAAACATCATAACTTCTTCATACGAGGTCCATTTTGACGAAACAAGCTGCGTTGGATCCTTATTGACAAGCACTACGTTTTAGAGCTAGTTAGGAGTTGAATGGAGCTAGTGTAAATTTTAGGTAAATTTAAACGCTTATTTAATTTTATTCAAAACAAAACACTGCAAATGCTATTGGAATCAATGGTGAGTACAACTCACTCTTTCTAACCCACTAGTATTTTTATATAAGTGAGAATAAATTTTATTTGTGTTAATTGAGTATTGTTTGGATGATATATGATATTATATATATATTGATTGGTATTTGGATATATTCCTGTCTATTGGAGCAAATGAGACCCTATACGTTCCCGTGTATGAGCGGATGATCATTTGTACGCACGTCTGCCTCGAAGTGAACATTGTACATATTTTCTAGTATGTATATTTGTTGCAGGTGATAGGTTGGAGGGATCCAACTGAATTCCTCACTAGTATTGGTTTTATTACGGATATTGTGATATATGCTATTATCATGTGATATAAGATGATGTGGATGACGTGATTGATGTATTTAGTGTTGTTGCAGCATTGTGCCTATTTTTGGAATTTTAAAAAAAATGTTAAAATGATGATTTCAAATTTAAAAAGGATTTTCAAAGTGATTTTGAAAATAGATGTTTGCTAAATTTTAAATTGTTAAGGAAATGAATTTATTTTAGATAAATAAATGTTATAATTTTTGTGTTATAAAAATTATGATATTTGTTTAATATATCAAAATGTGATTTTTGAAATGCGAAGTTAACTATTTGTTAAAATAGTTTAAATTGAGATTTTGGATTATTATAAACTTTTATGTATAGATTCATAAAATTGATATTTTTATAAATCAAAATAATGGAATTATAAAGGAGTTTTGAAAGTGTTAAAATGAGGTTATAAATGGATTTTATAAGTAAATAAGATTTGTGAATTTATGAAGTTATAATATGTATGAATTGTAAATAAGAGAATTATAAGTGCATTAACTTATAATTTGGATTTTGGCATGTAAACAAGATTTAAATGGAATTGGTAAATTAAGGGATTTTATAAATTGAAGTTATTATAAAATATAAATGTGATCTATAAACATTATTTTATAAATCCGAAATCAATTAAATTTGATAATTTAAATTGTGAAAGTTTATTAAAGGAATTTCATCCACAATTTTGGACAGTGGATAATCCTTTAATTAAAAGTGCAATAATAATGAATTTGGTTAGAAATTAAATCCACGATTTTGGACAGTGGGTTATCCTATAATAAATATGTAAAAGTAATGAATTTTCTAAAGGAGATATATTCACGATTTTGGACAGTGAATAATCTATTAATAAAATGGATATTTTTTGGAAGTGATATTTTTAAATGGAGTTAAATGGTTTGACGATGTTTTCAAAAATTATTAAGTATCGAAACCATAGATTTCAACATTCATTGTTGAAATAGACATTTTCGAGAAGTAAGGAAATGAGGGACTATAACACCGTTGTTATAGTAAATGATTTTCGAAAGGAAATGTTTTGTATAGTTATGGGATTCATATATCTATCTAATTTTCGAATCCCTATACTAATGATTTTGGGTTGTTGTAACGATGTTTTACGCAACATTCGTTTTGACCCAAATAAATATGTTTAAGAGAATGTTTTCCTTAAAGAATAAATATATACTTAATCGTGATTTACGTATATGTAATATTTCTAAATGTTGAAAATAAATTGATTTGTGAATTACTTATAATTAAATAAGTATATGGAAATGTTTTCCAATATTGAAATGGTTTTGAGAATATATCCTTTTGAAGATAATTTAAAGCGAATATTTGGCAAGTGATTTAATTAATAAAAGATTAATTAAAAGGGTCTAATGATTGCTTATGGTGAAAAATACTTATTTGTTTGCTTTGATAGTTAAATAACCGACTATAAAATTTGGCCATTTTAGTTCCTCGACTTGATGTGGGAACTATTTTGTTGTACAGTTAGTACATAGCCATATGTGTAGGCTTGATTATCGTTTGTGTTGAGGATGTTGATTCGTGTAGTGTGGAGTATTACTCCAATCTATCGAGCTTCCTTTTTGGCCGAAGGATAGCAAGTGGAAGTTGGGGGCGTGATAAGTCTATGAGATATGTTTCTATATGAGGTTGAGAAACGCTTTTGCGTTGTTGGTGTGAAGAGACCAAGATCGGTTTATCCGAAAACCACTTCGGACCAACATTTATGCGATGATTGTGCAAGTTTGTTGTGATGATATTGATATTCTGGATTTTCATAGTGGATGACGCTTGTTGATCGTTTTGGATTGAAATCCCAATATACATCTAGTGGCAGTAGTCTCTTCATTGTGAAATATCCAATGCAAGGACTATTCGCTGCTAATCCTAGGGATTTTTGGACAGGATGTGGTAGGAAAGTACCTTGGTTTGTCCTGTTCCTGGACAACCTGTACGAATGTTTGTCTGACATTGCATTTCTAAGATTACGTACATTAGATTTTACAAACGTACATCAGTGGTGGTGGAGAAGGCAACTTCTCTTAGCTTAACACCTTCCTTGAGACACACGACCTCAAGGGTTGTATTTTTGTGGAAGGAAACTAGTAGTCAACGGAATTGGCCACGTGGCATTCAAGATGTGATTTGTGATATGTGAAAGGTAACCGTTACCTCAGGCCTCATCAACCGGAAATATCCGAAACAGGGTTAGACGTGACAGGGCTAAGTGGGTCGCTTTCATCAGAATATGATCATCCTCTTCTAGATATATCTTTACATGATATGACATCGTGTATCTGATTATTGTGGTTATGAGGGCCCTCGAAAAAGGTTGGTAACGATCGGAGAATGACATATTCGGTACAATCTAGTTATAGAGGTAGGCCAGTCTTGTGTTCGTAGAGGGCAGATGTTCTGTGCCTCGGGACATCCATCTAGAGGTGTACCTATCGAAAGGTACTCCCTTCACTTGGTCATTTGTATGGAAATCCAAACTCCACTATGTACCGACCATTTTATTTGTAGAGCCTAATATGTTGGAATTTAATAATGGTAACAATTTCAGCTATTTTGGTTGTTATTTATATACTAGACACTAGTATAATATAAGATGATTTTACATGAAATATTTTGGTTGTCGAAGGTAAAAACATGTCTGTGTTTATGGGTTGGTATGTCTTACGAGATACTTCTGTTTTGAAAGGAAAAGTTTGGTAATTTAATAAATTCAGTTGAGTATTTTTCTCATGCTGATTTACCAGACTGATCCGGACGTTCTTCCTTTTCAATGCTTGGGTCAGACCGGGTATATTTACAGGTTCAAATTTGGTGCCTTTGGAGCTTCAACAGGAGCTGGAGATCTTCATTTTCGTATACGCGCATCAGTCATGCTTATCCGCTTTTCGCATTATTGTTGTTGTTATATTATCAGCAATCGTGAGGACAGGTTATTATAACTGTCTAGGCTGATAACTAGTGATTGATTATTGAATTCGATTGATATATGTATATACGGTTTCTGTTTTGTAAAGATCATTGATATGATATTATATGTTTTTCGCTGTGATGTGAGATTCTGTATTGTTCTATTTGGTTCTAACGTTTCTCTTTCTTCTCTTCTCTTCTTTTCTTTCTCATGAATTTCTGTCAGTCTGTGTTTTTTGGGATTTTGGGTCGGACATGTGTGGTTTATTGTCAATTTTGCAGGTCGTCACACTTAGTCTAGGAACTAATTCTCAAACTTCATTTTGTTCGAATTGGTTTAGCTCTTCTTACATAGCTATAATCCAATAGTCATCAGTAGAGGCTTCTTTAGCATTTTAAGTTCGATGTTAGAAAGGAATGCTACATGACCCATTTGATTAAGCTGATTTCTAGTTCTGATATGTGAATTAATTTCTCCTATGACATTTTCTACCGGATGATGTCGTGAAATCCTAGGGGGAGATCTTAATTCATTTTCATCAGAACAATGTTTTCAGCTTGAATAATGTTTTCATCATCTTCAAAATTATTTCGATTAACGGTATTTGTGATTGTCTTAGTCATTATCTCATTATCTTCAAGATTTTTATGAAAGATAAAATTTTCATCGAAAGAAACATGAAGTGTTTCTTTGATTATTTTAGTTCTTTTATTAAAAATTCGATAAGCTTTACTTCGTTCCGAATATCCTATGAAAATTCCTTCATCGGATTTTGGATCGAATTTTCCAAGCTGATCTTTTGTGTTTAAAATAAACATTTTGAACTAAAAACTTCAAAATATGAAATATTTGGTTTTCTTTCATGCAACAGTTCATATGGAGTGTGTTTCGTTAGTGGTCGGATGGAAACACGATTTAGAACATAATGGGTAGTTGCTACTGCTTTCGCCCAAAAATGTTTTGGTAAGTTCTTCCATTTAAAAAAGTTCTTACACATTCTTATAAGGTTCTATTTTTCCTTTCTACGGCTCTATTTTATTGCGTTGTACTAGAAAAAGAAAAATTATGGTGAATCCCCTTTTTATTTCAAAAATGTTCTAAAGCTTCATTTTCAAATTCACCTCCATACTTCTAATGCTTTTAATTTTTTAATTTTTAAAATTTTGAATTCTTTTAGCAAAGATTTTGAATTTTTCAAAGGTGTCACTTTAGCTTTTAGAAAAATAGTCCAAATATATCTTGAAAAATCGTCTACCATAACAAACACATATTTACTATGGTTTATGGATTGAACCTGAGTCGGACCAAAAAGATCCAAATGCAATAGTTACAGTGGTTGTAAAGTAGAAATATTTTTCTTTGATGTAAAAAATGATTTCGATAATTTTCCTAATTGACAAGCATCACGAATACTGTTTACTTTAAAATTCTGGTTCATTTTTAGATAATTTGTTTATAGCTTTGAAATTGATATGATAAAATCTTTTGTGCCATAACCAAGGATCATTTTCTTTGGCTATTAAGCATATGCTAGTATTGTGATTTATATTTATATTCAATACATATTATATCTAAAACCTTCAAAAATAAGATTTTTATTTTGATAAAAAATGCTACGCTTATTTTTAGAAAAAGATATATTTAATCCTTTGTCACACAGCTGGCTGATGCGAAGTAAATTGTGTTTTAGATTTTTAACTAGTACAACATTGTAATAAGAGGTAAATTAGATATACCGTTATTGCTCACATCGCCTTTGTCGATGATATAACCTTTTGAGTTGTCTCCAAAAGTGACAGAACCTCCATCTAAGTAGGTAATTTTGGTTAGCATATCTTTACTTCCTATCATGTGTTTTGAGCAACACCTATCCAATATCCATTTTCCTCTTTTTTTAAGTGGTACCTGAAAAATATGGAATTAACGTTGGTACCCACCTTTTTGTTAGGGTCCTAAAAGGTTAAGTCTTTGGAAACCAAACCCAAGAGGGTTAATTCCTTTTAAAAAACTTTTTCTCTGGAATAACTTTAGAAGCTTGCTTATACCCTTGTCCTCTTTTATTTGAAACTGTCTGAGAATTTCCTATAATTTTAGAAAGATTTTCTCTACCTTTGTTAAAATTAGAGACATTTTTACTAATATCGTCTAATTTTGTTTTAAGACTAGAAGTATCTAATTCTAGTATTTCAACATTAGCTTTAAGATCATGATTTTCAACTAAAGAGCATCATTCTTTTCCTTCTGAGTTTCTATTTCTTGACTTAACATACAGAGTTGAGATGTTGTATTAGAATAAGATTCTTAAGTAGTTTCAAGTTCTTCTTCTGAAATTTGTTTCTCATCTCTAAATACGTATACTTTAGTTTCAGTCCTATTCAATTTTTCTAAAGTTTCTTTATACTTTCTTTTGATGTTTCTTAGTTTGTCAAGTAATTAGAGTTTATTTCCATTAAATCATCAAAAGTTAGATCACTTACCTCATCATTTATGGTCATAAAACTGACATTGCTTGTCCAAAATCATTATCTAAGTCATTGTCTGATGATGAAGATGATTCTGAATCGTTCCAAATGACAGAGAAAGCTTTCTTTATGAATATGCCTTTCTTGTGCTTAAATTTGTCTCTCTTTCGATCAGGACAGTTTTCTTGATGTGACTTTTCTTGTGACACTAGTAACATTCTAAAGCAGAAGATGATGGTTTGTTGTTGGAATTGTTCTTGTTGTTTCTGAATTTGTTTCTCTTTTTGAATCATAAACTTTTTGAAATTTTTAGCAATGAACACCATATCTTCTTCATCTGAATCTGATTCATCCTTTTCTGCTTGGAATGCTATATTCTTCTTATCTTGTGCCTGTACTCTTTTACACTGGAGATTAACTTCATAAGATATTAGATTTACTATCAACTCCTCTTTTTAATGGTTGAAATGTCGTTAGCTTCTTCGATTGCTAAAACCTTTCGTTCCCACTCATCCGTTAAGGAGTTGAGGATCTTCAAAACAATTCAAAGTCAGTATTTTTTTCTAATCCTAAGAGAGAGCGATATATGTCTTGAAATCTAAAGTACATTTCATTTATTGTTTCATCTTGCTTCATTTTGAAATTCTAGAACTGATTCTTGAGCATAGAAATTTTACTCTGCTTTACTTTGTTACTACCTTCATGTATAATTTTCAGTGTACGCCATATTTCATAAGCTGTTTTACATATGCTAACTCTATTGAACTCATTTTTTCTAATCACAATATAACAATTCATGGCTTTAGCATTTGAAGTAGCATCTAGTTTGTCTGTGTTAGACCATTGTGAATATTCAGTAGCAGGTAAGTGATATTCAGTTTGAGTAATATTTCAGGCTTCATAACTATTAGGTTGTGTATAAATTCTCATCCTAGTAGCCCAATAGTTGTAGTTTAATCCATTAAATAGTGGTGGTCGTGCAGTAGATTGACCTTCAAAGAAACTTGTGCTAGTGTTGTTTTCCATATTACCAAAATATCAGATAACTGTGTTACGGTTAAAAGATAACCTTGCTCTGATACCAAATGAAAGTGGCTGAGAAATATAAAATAAGTGAGTAATAAATAAAGTAGTAAAGTGAATTGACACCAGAGATATTTATATTAGTTCAAACTTCTCATTGTACGACCAGTCCCAGACTCCTTCTAGAATTAAACTAACAATCCTCACTTAATCCGAAGGAATAGGTTTACACCGCTTGAGCAACCGAACATGACTTCTACCGCCTAAGCAGTCGAATTGGACTTCTACTACACGAGCAACCGAACAGGACTTCTTTACAAATAAACAAAAGTATCTGACTATAATATGCTCTTCAAAATAACATTGAGAAGTCAATAAAGTACAATCTTCCTATAATCTTCTCCTTTATGATATATAGTATAATGTGCTTGAAGAATGTGGAAGATAGAGTGATCAACGATCCAGAGTTGTATGTATTTTGAGTGCAAATGGTAAATAGAGAACTAGAGTTAAGAAATCAAGAAAACTAATAATCAGTTGTAGTAAAATATTTGTTGGATTCTAGACTCTATTTATATAATTTTAAGAGTTGCAATCTTTGATGAATAAGAGCGATGAAAAAGAACTGATGCAGTCCTTAAATTAGAAGATGTTTCTCTTTATTGAAGAGAAGCATCCCTTTAGAAAAATAGCCGTCATCGATAACCAGCCTTCTGAATTTTTCAATTCAGCCATCTGATTTGTTTTAAATTCGATGCAGCAAGTAAATAGGCTATTTTTGGTCTAATTAAGCCGTCTCAATGTCTTCATTCAACCCACTGAACCTGCATAATAATTTATGCTTTATTTCAGCAGTCAATCGTCTGAATGGGGACATTCAACCGGTTGATTTTAGCCTGCTTTGTGCATTCGCATGGTTTTTTATGCATGTGTTAGTGTATATGTATCATATTGGAGAGATTTTAACATAATTATAATATAATATACAGAATCTGAACATACGTATAACAACTTCATAACTTTATGAATCCAAATCTTCAATAAATCTCCTGCACAAAAGGTTAGTAAATAAGAGTATTGACTTATATAGTTGTCACAATCAAAAAACTGAAAATTGAGGTTCTAACATGATGTTCATCATGCTATGATTTAACTATAAGTAAAGCAGAGTATCCACATTGCTTAACAGTATCCACATTAAATACACTTATTTATGTAAACATATAATTTATGATATGAGTGTGCAGATTTGTTGGTCCTAAAGGCAATAATTTTGAATCAAATATTTATTTTAGAAGGAAAACAACATATTTAAAATCATACACAATCTTTTAAGTTTAGAAAGTAAATAAAACTGTTGGATTTTACACAAAAGGCTACATAAGAATTTAAAAAAAATCTTCAGTTTGTGTGAAAACAATATTCAAAGCAGTTGTGTTTGACATATCAACAATGTAACAAAATAAGTTAGTTTTCAAGAAAAATATAAGCGATTAACATATATAGTACAAAATTATAAAGATAAATTCCAACCAAAAATAGTTTTTTTAAACAATGGAAAGGAAAAAAAGAATTAGAAAACATGGGCATATGTAAATTCGTGATAAGAATATCCATATCAAAATAATACTGAGAACAGCTATAAAGTATCATAAAAGAATGTGGATTTGAATTATACAATTAATGATGGACTTATAATAAATGGAGATGAAAACAGATTTAGATTTGAATCAAAACAACATAATAAAAATACCTTTATTTAGATGGGAAAAGTGGATTTGAAATATCAACTTTCGATAGTTCAATCTATCAATATGTGATAGCACTAGAATGTCTACTTCGGATAGCTCGGTCTATCAACATATGATAGCCCGGATATATCAATTTATGATAGCTTAACCTATTAACATGAGATAGCCTTGAAATACCAACTTCTGATAGCTCAATCTATCAACATGAAATAGCCCAATAATATCAACTTTCGATAGCTCGGTCTATAAAAATGCGATAGCTTTGAATCAAAAACCTATGGTAGCTCTTCCTTTCACTTTATTGACTTCATTCGCATCTGCTTTTGATAGCTTCGTTCGCTAATCCGCGATAGTTTTGATGAACTCAACTTTCTATAGCTTTATTTATATTCAATTTTCGGTAGCTTTTTCATATTCAACTTATGACGGCTATAATTATTCATCAACTTGCGAAGGTTCTTTTGCCTATCAACTTGTGATGGCCCTCTTTCATCAACTTAACTTCATTCTTTGATAGTTTTATAGCGTTAGCTTGTGATGGCTCATTGTTATTAGCTTATGATAGCCTATTTCTTGTAAATTCATGACAACTCCACTTCAATATGTGATGGCATAACTCAATGTCCGATAGCCTTCATTCCTCGATGTTCGATAGCTTCAAAGTGCATAATTTTCACACCTTGTCCATTTTTGGAAATTTTGGGTGTAACACTTGCCTTCCTTCTCTAAGAAATTTTATAATGTTTTACCTTAAGAAAGCTTCTATTCATGTTTTGCCTTTTATATTCTCCAGTTCTCATTCCTTGTTGTTGTGCTTTCCAAAGTTGATTGATGATGCTCCTTGACTTATAATAACTTTTGGCCTTCAAAATCTTGATTTTTCTACAAGTTTCTTTATTGAAAAGGTTTTTCAACACATGAAGGCTTTCGCAATCTTTTGAATATATTTATATATTAAAAATCATTTTATTGAAAATATTATTTTGGCGAAAATTTTCCACAAATTTATTCAAAGGCATTTCCATAGATGTGTGTGTGTGTATTGAGGTGTGATTTTCCAAAAATTATATTTTTGAAAATAAGGAAATCCCTTTGAATAAACCTTTTTTATATCTTAATCATAACTAATCGATGTTATTGCAGGGTGAAAATTTCTCGTAATTTTGAAGGAATATTCTTTGTTCTTACTTGTTCTGAGTTTGGTTGATCACCCTTCTTTGGATAATTTGCTTTAAAGAAGTTATTTGAGCACTGAAGGCTCCATGGACCACTTCTCTTGAATGGATGCTTTGGTCAGGCCCGATGGCTAGACCAAATGCTTAATTAACCATCACTCTTTGGATGTGCGCTTTGTCCATGCCTTATAGTAAGACCGAAGGCTTCTCGTTCATCTCCTTTGTATTTGTGCTTTGGCTAGGCCTTAAGGCGGGTCTAAATCTTAATTAACCATCGCCCTTTAGATGGGTGCTTGGACTAGGCCTTCTGGTGGGACCAAAGACTTCTCGTCCATCTTCCTTGGATATATGCATTGGCTAGGCCTTAAGGCAGGACCAAAGGCTTGATTGACCATCACTCTTTGGATGGGTGCTTCGGCTAGGCATTGTAGCGGGACTGAAGGCTTCTTGTCCAACTTCTATAGATGGGTGATTTAGCCAAGCCTTAAGCCAGGACCAAAGGCTTAAATGACCATCACTCTTTGGATGGATGCTTTGGCCATGCCTTGCGATTAGACCGAAGGCTTCTTGTCCATCACTCTTGACAAGATGCTTTGGCTGGGCCACAAGCCAGGATCAAAAGCTTTGTTGTCCTTTTCCAGATACAAGGTATGCTTCTATATAAAAAATATCACTAGCCTCGTCAGGACAAGAGCTAAGTCTAACATATCGCATCTCAGTCTTGGGGTTGTTATTGTTAGGAAATCCAATCTACAGTTTTGATGACAACAACTATACAATGGAAATCAAATATACATATATATTTATATATACAGGTACTTGCTAGAACAACATCACTAGAAAGACAAGAACGAGGCTCAAAGAACACTACAAGAGATTACAAGTCGATAGGAACAAGGAAGTAAAAGAAAAGATGCACAAAAACTGACCTGCACCATATCAGACGTCTAGGTGCACAAGTCAGACGTCTGAAATAGTTCTTTGGAACAACAAACAGGCTAAACCAGACATCTAGTAATAACACTCAGATGTCTGATCCTCTACTATATTCAAAAAACATATGGTATCAAACGTTTGAAACAAATACCACATGTCTGATTCAAACTCGAACTTCAGAAATGAATTACTACTGCCATATGTGAATGGACATCTCTGCTTCTCTTCGCCACAACTCTTCACCATCAACAGAAGCAACCTTAGAGGATTCATTAATGAGTGTAAGTACTCAAGATACCTATCTACAACTATATATAGCATCAAGAATAAAGAGAACAAACTTACTTCACTTACTTACGCTTTCTAATTCTATACTCTATTCTATATTCTTGATCTCTCCACTCTAGCAATCTTTACTTGTATTCACTCTTCCATATACTCGTTTCTTCATAGACAATATTCCTTAGAAATATATTGGAAGCAATTGTACTAATTAGTCAACATCTGTGTTATATTAGAACACACATTTGACAAGAATAACTCATTGTAACCAAGCCTATTCCTCCGGACGAAGCGAGGGTTTTTGATAGTTGAATTCCGAAGGGGAGCTTCGGGACTGGATGTAGGATGGGAGGTCCAAACCAGTATAAAATTCTGGTGTGCTTATTCTATATTTACTTATATTAATATTATTTTAGTTGTATCATATATTTTGTCACATATACTTGCATATACACTACACGATCCACCCCGTAGACTTTCGATTGGTATCAGAGCGAGGTTTGATCAAGTACAGTACCACGTATTTGAATCAATTTAATATGGCAAGTATTTTTCAAGAAGGCCAATCCACAGCACGTCCCCCGCTTTTTAATGGTTTTGATTATACATATTGGTCAACATGTATGAGAATTTTTATGGAAGCTAATGGATTAGAAATTTGGTCAGCCACTAAAAATAAATATGAAGCACCTGACACTGCTATGAACACATGGAATGATGCAGAAAAAACCACAGCTTCTAATAATGCCAAAGCTATAAACGTTTTATTTTGTTCATTAGATAAGAATGAATTTTCACGTGTCATGTTATGTAACACTGCATATGATATTTGGTGTACCTTACAAGTTACACACAAAGGCATAAATAAAGTTAAGCAAACTAAAATTTCAATTTTACAAAATCAATTTCCATCATTTAAAATGAAACAAAATGAATCTATAGTGGACATGTACTATAGATTCCGAACTATTCAACACGATTTAATGGGGCTTGGAGTTAAATTCACAAATTTTGATTTAGTATCTAGAATAGTCAATTCTTTAACTCTAGAGTGGGAAAGAAAAGTATTAGCTATCGAAGAAGCTAATGACCTCTCAACACTCATAGTTGAAGAATTGATAGGAAATTTAATTTCCTATGAAGCTAATCTGCAAGTAAGAAAAGAACAAAACTCAGAGAAGAAAGACATAGCATTTCCAGCAACAAATGAAGACTCCGACTTAGAAGAAGAAATCATATTTATCGCCAAAAACTACAAAAAATTCAAGAAGTTTAGGACAATGACCAGATTTCATAAAGGAGGAAAATGAACCTCAACAAATCAAACGTCAATCAAGTGCTATGAATGTAATCAATTTGGACATATAAAGAAAGATTGTTCCAAGCTCAACGATGATAAAAAGAAGAACAAATTTGAAAAATTCAAAAAGAAGAAAGCTTTCAAAGTAACATGGGATGCCTCGGATTCTTCATCATCATCAGATAGTGACAGCGATAGTGATGCAGAACAAGCTAATGTATGTTTTATGGAATAAACATATGAGGTACCCAAAATAAAAAATAAGGAGAAATGGATACTTGATAGTGGCAGCTCCAAGCATATGACCGGAAATGCAAAAATGCTATCAAACATAACGTATATCGATGGTGGAACAGTAACTTTTGGAGATAACTCAAAAGGATATGCCGTTGGCATCGGAGAAATCATCAACTCTGGTTTTTCTAACTCTTCTATTATTACAAATGTTTTGTTAGTAGAAAATTTAAAACAACCTACTTAGCATTAGTCAATTATGCGATAAAGGTTTTCAAATTAATTTCAAAAAAGATAGATATAATATTTTCGACAATAACAAATAACTTATCTTCGAGGGTTTTAGAAACAAAAATATTTATGTCTTAAATATGAATATAAATCAAAATTCAAAGTTATGCTTAACCACCAAACATGACAATCCATGGTTGTGGCATAAACGATTCTATCACATTAACTTTAAAAATATTAATAAATTAGCAAAATATGAGCTAGTTAGAGTTTTACCTAAAATAAATTATAAAGTAGAAAATTTATGTGACACTTGTCAACTCGGTAAACTAAAGAAAAGCTCTTTTAAATCTGAAAATAATATTTCTACAAAACAACCATTAGAATTATTACATTTAGATTCATTTGGTCCAACTCAAGTACGATCTATAAATCACAACAAATATGTTTTCGTAATAGTTGATGATTCTTCAAGACATATATGGACCTTATTTTTAAAACATAAAAGTAACACTTTTGGTATGTTTAAAATTTTTGCTAAAAGAATTGAAACTCCAATGGATTTGAAAATTAAGAATATTCAAAGTGATCACGGTGGAGAATTCGAAAATCATCTTTTTACCAATTTTTGTAATAAAAAGGACATAATTCATAATTTCTCTTTTCCCGCACACCAAAACAAAATGGTATAGTAGAAAGGAAAGATCCTACGTTACAAGAATGTGCACGAACACTATTAAATAGTAGTGATTTACCAAAACATTTTTGGGTTGAAGCTATTGATATGGCTTGTTATGTTTTGAATCGAGTAACCATACGACCTATGACTAAACATACTTGCTTCGAAATGTTTTCTAGAAGAAAACCTAAAGTATCATACTCTAAAACTTTCGGATCAAAATGTTTTATATTAAATACAAAAGATAACTTAGGAAAATTCGACTCGAAGGCCGATGAAGGAATCTTTGTTGGATATTCGAATCGTAGCAAGGCATATAGAATTTTTAATAAACGTACTAACACAATTGAAGAAAGTTTATATGTTTCATTTGATGAAAATTTCCTTAACAATCATACTAATGATGATGAAGAATTATTCCTATAACAAATACAATGAACTCATCTGATAAAGAGACAAATGCACAAAATAATACTCTAATGTCACCCTCTAGAATTTTAAAAGATCATCCAAAAGATAATATCATTGGGGATCTTAATTCCAGGGTAACTAGAAATCAAATTAACCAAATAAGTCATATTGCATTTGTGTCAAATTTTAAACCAATGAATTATAAAAAAGCTTCAAACGATGATTTTTGGATAATAGCCACTCAAGAAGAATTAAATCAATTTAAACGTAATAATGTTTGGGAACAAGTACAAAAACCAGAAAATCAATCAGTTATTAGAGCAAAATGGGTATTTAAAAACAAGGCAGATGAAAATGGAAATATAGTTAGGAATAAAGCACGTTTAGTCGCTCAGGGTTATAATCAAGAAGAAGGTATCGACTATGACGAAACTTTTGCTCCAGTAGCAAGACTTGAATCCATACGTACATTACTTGCTTTTGCAAGTCATCATAATTTTAAATTATTTCAAATGGACATCAAAAGTGCTTTTTTAAATGATTTTATTAAAGAAGGCATATATGTTTTACAACCTCTATTATTTGTTCACGATAAATATCTCGATCATGTTTTTAAATTGCACAAAGCCCTACATGGTTTAAAGCAAGCCCCCATGCCTGGTACAAACGTTTTAAGAATCATTTAATTGCATCTGATTTTCAAATAGGTAAAATAAATACGACTTTATTTATTAAACGAGAAAACAATGACATCTTAGTTGTACAAATTTATGTAGATTATATTATATTTGGTTCAACTAACGAAAATCTTTGTACTCAATTTCAAATATTATGAAAATTGAATTTGAAATGTCTCACGTGGGTGAATTAAATTTCTTTCTAGGTTTACAAATAAAACAACTTGGAAATGGTATTTTTATTCATCAAGAAAATTATCATAACGATTTATTACGTCGTTTTGGAATGGATAAAACTTCGAGCAAACAAGCACCAATGAGTACTAGTGTTCACTTTGAAAAGGATGATAATGGAAAAAAATTTGATGAAAAATTATATCATAGTATGATGGCTCCTTACTATATCTGACGGCTAGTCGACCCGACATTATGATGAGTGTATGTCTTTGTGCTCGATTTCAAGCAAAATCAAAATAATCTCACCAAAGAGCTGTTAAACGAATTTTACAATATTTATCTAGTACTAGAGATTACGGATTGTTTTACCCTAAGGGATCATCGTTTGAACTTGTTTCATATAGCGACATAGATTTCGCTGGATGTAAAACAGATCGTAGGAGTACTAGCGGAACGTGTCATTTTATCGGACAATCGTTGGTTTCTTGGTTTAGCAAAAAGCAAAACTATGTCTCTTTACCCATTTGTGAAGCCGAATATATTTCAACGGCCTTAGCATGTACACAAGTGATATACATGCAACAAACGCTTAAGGATTTCAAAAAATTTATTGATAAATCACCAATATATTGCGATAATACGAGTGTAATAAATCTATCGAAAAACCATGTAAATCACTCATGTACTAAACACATAGATATATGAAATCACTTTTTACGCGACAATGTAGAAAAAGGAATTATTACAGAATATGTAAATAATGAGAATCAAATAGCAGATATTTTCACAAAACCACTATATAAACAAACGTTTGTTAAACTATGACACGAATTAGGAATATGTTCTCTTAATGATCTTTTTAGCTAATTCTAATTTCATTCATTCTATTTTTGGTTAAAAAAGTTTTAAATCCACAAACAAAATCTATTAACACTGACCAAAAATTTCTTTAGAATGTTTGTTTTCTGTAAATAATTATTTGTAACCTTTTAAAACATGAATAAATAACTTCTCCTTTTGCAAATAAAATAAGATTTTATATTGGTTCTTTTAAAAAAACAAACAAAAGAAAAACAAAAACATGTCTTCCGAGAGCTCTCACTTCTCTTTTTTAACACCAACCTCAGATAGTTCAACGGATACCTCTCATCGACTTCCTACTCCTACACCAGGTCAAGAGTCGTCCTACAAATGGTCCTCCTATCACACAGGATTCACTCCCAACAAAAAACTATCCAAACAATCTCTATTTGTCTCTCCTAACACCAAAGAAAAAATCGATGATATACATCATTACCAAAGGCAACAAATGGATTTACAACGAGAATTATACTTCAAACAAAAAGTCAATGCAAGACAACTGAGTTTTCTAGAGCAAGTAGCATCAAATTTTGCAATTCACGAAAAAAGGATGTACATGAACCACTTTCGATTCCTTGCAATCCTCTGGATCCTTCTGCCTCTTACCGTACACCTTGGGATCCTCCATCCAAGCAATTCTTTGGTTCCCCAAGAACCAACGAACATGAAAATATTTGGTCTCCACTCAAGCCATGGAAGGATAATAAATCTGAAGATCGCAACGCACCATCCTAATCTAAATAAACTTGTCTATTTTTATTTTATCTTCATCTAATTATATTTGTATTTGTTTTCAAAAATAATAATATTATGTTTCAATAAAATTGATCCCTCGAAAATCAAGCAAAACCTTCCAAAATCAGACTATTTTTGGACATACTAGAGATTTCAGACGTCTAAACAATACCATCAGACGTCTGACACTCTTGTATCACCCCATTTTTTAATCCTGTGCATATATCAAACGTCTTATTCAAACATCCAGATGTCTGAAAATTGTCTCTGTCTTCTTAATATAAAATACAGGCTAATTTCATACGTCTGATATTATATCCAAACGTCTGATATTATATCCAGACGTCTGACAAAACTCTCTGTCTTTAAAATTTACAATTCTGCCTATTCCAGATGTTTGCCAATAACACCCAGACATATGAAAATGTTTATTGCTTCAAACTAGGTTAAATCAAATGTCTAATTCACTTCCCAGACGTTTGAAATTCAATCGACACGTATTCATGCACTTAAAACAACTGTTTTTTCGACTTTTCAATTCACATTACATTTCGTTTCCTCTTTTAAATCCAAAACCCTAATTCTCCAAATCACTATCTCCTTGATTTTGCTCGATTTCATGACGCCCAAAACTAAAAACCCTAGAATTTCTAAGAGGAAGCAAGAACAAGCTGCATCCTCCAAACCACAAGATGCTCTGATGATCAGATTGAGAAGTGGATGAATCGAGTACCTCATTCTATCAAAATATATGAAGATATCCAAAAGAAGAAGCTACACACAGGTCCCTTCTATAATTTGCTTAAAGTCCCTCTTTATGATTTGGATGAGATATATGAAATGTTGGGTTAAAACATTTGATTTCCTACAATTCGAATAATGTTTAAATCGATCGGCTTGCAATATTCCTTTTCTACGCTAATCAAGATAGGACCGCCGTATGGAATATCGATAATGATGATAATTGGCTTTGGTCGAGTGTTTACGGCAACACTATTCGACTTACTCCTGGAATTATAGATCGTACTCTAGGTTGTTCCGACCCTAGAGAAGATTTGAATGACATCCCAGATATGCGCTGCAAACGAAGGAATAATATTACCCATCAAATTTAGGAGGATGGAATGCCACGATTTGCTTCAAAATACTTACGACTAAGGCAAGGCTACTTACTAGGATTATTATCAACACAATCATTCCTCGACTTGGCAGCCATGAGCAAATAACAGAGTTGGAGCACAAAGCTCTATATGCTATCTTTAGTGGTATGAGGGTAAATCGGGCGAAATTTATATTTGCCGAGCTTAAACATTATTGGACTCGATCCCATCCATCAATCATTTACCCTACCTACATCATGCGCCTTCTGCAAGCCCACAACATTCCATCATATTTATCAACTTTTGAGGAGATTGTCCCCAAATACGCCTCCACAAATTCTTCTCTCTTATGCACTTACTAGAAAATCCCCCGGATTTCATTTCATTTGACGAATGGACACAACGTCGTCAACAAGCTGGACAAGCTAGGCCTTAACCCCAACACCAAACACCACAACCATTACAAGAAGAACAACAAGAAGAAGAACACATTCCTCCTCCTCCTGCACCTTTTGACTCTCCAGGGCATGACGACATTTTGGAGAATCGCACTGAAACTAATCCAAATGAATGCATTCGAGATTTTACTCTCCGAAATCAACTTATCTTATCAAGAAATCAAATTTTTTTAGCTAAGTGTATCGATAGCTTCGTAACAACATTTGCTTCTCGCCTAGCCACAGTTGATACATCGCTTTCAACAACATTGTATGTTCTAAAAGAGGTTCTCCAACGAGTCCGTGGCCCTACACCACCTTCGGAAGATTGGCCAATTCCAACGCCTTCTCCTCCTCCTTCAAAACACTTTAAACTTTTTGAAGAGGAAAAAGAACCTCTAGAACATACTCCAAAATCTCCTACAATACAAGCTAGTTCTTCCAAGAATATAGATAAGGGAGATGATCAAGCCAAATCTTCCCCCAAAAATACTTAGATTATATATATATATATATATATATATATATATATATATAGGTTCCATCTTTTGTATTATAATGGAATCATAAATCTATGCATGTATTCACTATGTTTAATGGTTATAAAAATGCTTTTTGGTTTGTTACTTATGAGTAATTAGTTACCATTCGTCTATTCATAATTATTGATTATATCATACATATTCTTGTATTAATGCTTTTTGATAACGCCAAAAGGGAAAAAATAATGGTAAGCATATATTCAGGGGAAGGTTTATAAAATTATATCTAAGTACATTGTATAGTGTCATCATCAAAAAGGGGGAGAATGTTAGAAAATCCAATCTACGGTTCCAACAACTATACAACGGAAATAAAATACACACATATATTTATACATATATAGGTACTTACTAGAACAACATCACTAGAAAGACAATAACAAGGCTCAAAGAACACTACAAGAGATTACAAATCGATAGGAATAAGGAAGTAAAAGAAAAGATGCAGAAAAACTGACCTGCACCATATCAGACGTCTGGATGCACAAGTCAAACGTCTGAAATAATTCTCTGGAACAACAAACAGGTTAAAAAACGTCTGGTAATAGCACTCAGACATCTGATCCTCTACTATATTCAAAAAAATATAGTACCAGACGTTTGAAACAAATACCAAACGACTGAATTCAAACTCGAACTTCAGAAATGAATTACAACTGCCATATGTGAATGGACATCTCTGCTTCTCTTCGCCATAACTCTTCACTATAACCAAAAGCAACCTTAGAGGATTCATTAATGGGTTTGACTACTCAAGATACCTATCTACAACTATATATAGCATCAAGAATCAAGAGAACAAACTTAATTTGCTTACTTACGCTTTCTAATTCTATACTCTATCCTATATTCTTGATCTCTACACTCTAGAAATCTTTACTTGTATTCATTCTTCCATATACTCGTTTCTTCATAGACAATATTCTTTATATTGGAAGCAATTGTACTAATTAGTCAACATCCGTGTTATATTAGAACACACATTTGACAAGAATAACTCATTGTAACCAAGCCTATTCCTCCGGGTGAAGCGAGGGTTTTTGATAGTCGAATTCCGAAGGGGAGCTTTGGGACTGGACATAGGACGGGAGGTCCGAACCAGTATAAAATTTTGGTGTGCTTATTCTATAATTACTTAGATTAGTATTATTTTAGTTGCATCATATATTTTGTCACATATATTTACATATGCACTGCACGATCCACCCCATAGACTTTCAGATATTTAGGAAGATCTCTTGGTAATCCACTTTATTTATCCAACATTGTGAAATATGGTCTTAAATGTTCAACATTCCATGTTCTTGCTACCACATTTCCATTTGGTCTACTTAATCGATAAGTTCGTAGAGGAATCACTTCATGAACGACTAATGACACTTCCAATTTGGTCCCAATGAGCCATCTGTTGGGTCTTTTGTGTTTTCCATTAATCTCCTTAGCACCATGTCCCATTTTTTGAATGCCTTTTCCTGTACTCTTGAATTGTAATACTTAGAAATTCTGCATTGGTACTCAGTTGTTTGTATGATGGCTTGATCTCCTACTTCATTAATTAAGTCGAATGATTCTTTCCATATCTCTTGATTTGATTCATAAGCATATGAAATCCTTTGACATGAAGGAACTTCAACCTCAACTTGTAACATGGCTTCAAATCTGTAGGTTAAGGAATACGGGATATGATCAGTTGCCGTTCTCATGGAAGTTCTATACGACCATAAAAAAAGGGGAAGTTCCTTCACCCATTTCCCTTTTTCTTTGCCTGATCATTTCTTTAAAATATTCTTTATTTCCATATTTGCTAATTCTCCTACTCCATTACCTTTTGGTAAGCCACCGATGAAAAACTCATTTCTATTCCATTTATTTTGCAAAAACGAGTCAATTCTTTGCTCTCAAACCGAGTCCCTTTATAAAAAATCATCTTGTTTGGGAGTCCGAATCTAGTAACTATATTCTTGATGACAACTTTGAGATTTTTCTAGCTGTGATATTTGGTAATGGTTCTGCTTCTACCCATTAGGTAAAGTAATCAATAGCTACTATGACAAATTTGGCTCCTCATTTTGATACCGCAAGAGGTCAAATTAGGTCAACTCCTCACACATCAAAAAGCCACGGCCTTGTGATAGGAGTTAATCATTTGAAGGTAATGGTGGAATTCTAAATTTTTTTTTTGGCACCAATCACACATTTTAACATATGCTAATGCATCTTTGTCATGCGGAGCCAATAATACCTTTGCCTCATTACCTTTTTGCTAGTTTTACTCCATTAGAATGGTCTCTATAGAATCCCTCATGGGTTTCTATTAACAGCCTTACTCATGTTCTTGGGGGTAACGCATCACTAGTAAGGTGTTGAATATCCTTTCTTATATAATCCCATTGATTATCGTATATGAGGAGGCTTGATATCTCAACTTTCATGATTCATACTTTCCTTTGGGCAATATTCCTTCTTTTAGGTATTCAATTATGGGCATCATCCAACTGTAAATATATTGATCATTATTAGCATTTATTCATATTCTTTCAAAAGCTTCTCTATGACTACTACCTTCCCGAGAGTCTTCCTTGCTATATTGTGGTTGTTGAACTTGTGATCAAGTTAAAACTAAAGTTTCATCATGTGATCCTTTGTTATTTGACTTTTTTTAAATCTAATTTGATACTTGGGTTCGGTAGGAATCCAACGAGAATAATTTTAACTACGGGTACCCCTCGTGAGCTTGCGTATTTTGACGACAAATCTGTTTGTTCATTCTTATCTCTTGGTATAAGATAAATCGAGAAATCTTCAAACTAAACTAGCATCTCATGGATTATTTTCACATACCGAGCCAACTGAGTATCCTTGGTTTGATATGCCACTTTTAATTAGTTTACCATTAACCATGAATCAGTGAGTATCTCGATCCTTAGGATTTGCAGTTGTTGAGCCAAAGTTAACATGACTATAGTAGATTCATATTCAACCATGTTATTAGTTGCAGAATACCCTAGTTTTATTGCATAATGGAGTCATGTCCATCGGGCATAATAATCACATAACCGGCTCTAGTTCCCTGTTCGTTTGAAACCCCGTCTACATACAACTGCCACTTAGGCTAAAGCTTCTTTTGCTTTTCTGATTGCTCTTCAATGAATCCTTGTGACAACCTGCACCTTCTAACACACCGATGCAAAGTTTAAGGTGACTTTTGAACTCGCATCGAAGCAAAGAAGTATGAGCTATCGGGTTTTTAAACATTAAAGAGACTAAGAAAAAAAGGATAAATCTAAGACATTCTACACTTTCAGATCTCGTGGTGGAAGATAGAAAAATATAAATACAAAAAATAGTCATCTTGGAAGATATCCCAAAAAACACAGTCTCAAAGTATACATAGTCACATTTAGAGTTTATAGAAATACATCAAATAGTCTGATAAATACTAAGTACAGTAAATATTTACATGGAAAGTAATGGAAAATAATAAGCAACTCCAATGCCAAGCTCGCCTCTCCACGTACTAATCTCTGGGTCTATCACCTGCTTCCCTATCCTCTTGTAGTAGAGGAAAAAGAAAGAAAAGGAGTAGGTCAAATAAAAGTCTGATGAATGAGTTACATCATTATATATGGTGATCACATGCGATAAACTTTATTAATACTCTATATGACCTATGGAATTCTATTCGTGTTTGTGAACTACTTACTATTGTAGTTTCATTTATATAAGTGGTATATTTCTAAACATGCCTACACCATCATCTTGTGAAGGCTTGTACTTAGGATCGAACAACTAATCGAATCTTCTAAATAGCTATGGATAGGCTAATAGCTACTAGAACGATTCCAACACAAGATACCTATGATATCACCCTTGAGACTACATTCCCAAATTATGACTATACGTATCATATTTACGCATTAAGAGGGATCCCTCAATGCCAATTCACACTAAAGACATCTCAAGGATGCTGCACCTGTATCCACCTCTTAATGATAACGTAACGTCATCTATCGCACCGTGTTGGGATCACTTAACCACACAGCATCACATCTGCGCCATCGTGCATAACAAGGAAACCCCCGTTGGTGTCGGGTCACACACTCCTTCAAGCATCATCATCGATGTTGTGCACCGTAGAACTTCCTTTAAGTGCATAGAATTGCCCTAGTCAAATATTGAACCTACCAACTAAGCGATGTTAAGGCCTCGTTGCCTACGTACACATCTATCCAGTCCCATGACATCCAAAAGGCACAAACCTAGAGAGCTAATTTCCCTACTTATAGAAACATTCACATACGTGATATTTATATATAAATTACAAACCTAGGCCTAGGTTGATGTTCAGATTACGCCTAAAAATTGTTAACAAGTCGACCGCCGGTCATTGAAGCGGTCAAGTGCTTGTTGTCAACCGGCTTCAATGAGCCCGTCAATCGGTCGGTGTTGTTGTTTTCCTTTTTGTTAATTATCCTTTATTTTCTCTTTTAATTAGCAACTGTCTATAGTACAGTGAACCCTTACCTGGAATCTACGATTTATAATCATTCCTGATTTTATATTTAATTTTATATATAATTTCATATCCAATGTCAGTAAATCAAATTAATTTAGATTTAAATCAATACGTTTATATCTATCTATATTTAATTCAATACAAAAGGGTATTCAACTTGAATCAATTCTTATCTAACAATTTTACTTTAACCAAATCTTAATTAAAAGAAAAGGATCATATTCATATAGGTTATGATTGCTACGAAATTCCCAGTCTGAATAAACAGCGTTTCTAGTTTAAATCAAAACAATTTTGGACCGAATAAGGTATAACAAAGTTAATTACATGTAAATCATCTTACTAACTATGAACCCACTCACCTCAATAAAGTTATCCTCTTTCAAATTTGCTTGGCGTAGCCTCTGCTTGGCGTAGGATTATCCTTGATTCGATTTGATTCCTCCACCTATAATCTCTTGAATTTTTTTTTTTCCTTATTGTTTGTGAAGAAATTTGACTTGAGGTGAAAGATAGTTGAGTTTTAGAGAGACAGAGTTTCGTTGTGCTCAGATTTAATTAGATTTATAACTATATCTTATGGTCCTATTTATAGAGATAGAAACTAACGCCATCCATTTGATCAAATATTATAAAATCTAGGCCATTCAACCAACCCAAACCCTAATCTGGAAATATCGATCGGTCGACCGCTTGAGTTGGAGGGGTCGACCGTTAAGGGTTGATTGGTCCAATCCACGGTGTCGACCGGTGAAGCTTTCCCTATTAAAATATTTCTTTTCTAATTTAATTATTACTTATTTTCATTTCTAAATTTCCAAATATTAGTAAATTTTTCATCCTAGCTCCAATTACAAAACATAACATATGAAAATTGTCTAGAAAATCACACGAAATGATGCAAGTTTCGTAGCCAAATTCGAACGTTTATGAAAATTCCATTTTTACCCTTTTTATATTTAAATTTAATTCTTCTATTAAATGTCCGGTTAACTTTTGTGGGGTGTTACGTTATCCCCCTTAACAGGATTTCGTCCATGAAATCTACGAGGATGAGAAAAATGCAACTCGTATGATGGAAGTTAATATTTACAACCATCTACTCATCCATCAACCACCGGCAACCAATGTCCTTAGTTAAAAATTCTTTTGCAATATGTATCTGTAGGCATGGAATGTATATGAACCTATACCAATGCAAAAATTAGGCGGTCTCCAGATCTAGTCGACCTCTTGAAGTGCAAATGCTTATGCCATGTATCCAAATGTATGTAACATCCTAATTAAATATTCTGACAGTTCTACATGTATGCGGAACCATTTAATCCATATGCAACAACCATATGCATATAACTTTATGAAATATGGAAAGTAATGTTGTGAGTGTACGCTAACTCGAGAATATATTTGCCTAAGTTTGCAAAGACCAATTTAATAAATTCATTCATTAGCATTCATCATCCAAAATATGTCCTAATGATACGTTGGTAACCATTCTTAGCTTTTAATTGTCCCTTCCTATGGGATATATTAAGCTAGAACCTAAACACATAAGTAGTTTATACCTATTTAAGTAGAATGGAAATGTACCAAAAAGCGTTCCAGATGAGTAGCTCGGATCTTCTCAAAAGGATTTTATGTACTCTCTGCTGGATAGTTTCCCCATTGGACCTTAATAAGCTCGATAAATTTATTGTGGATTCGCTTTATACCATGCCCAAGAATATGAGGGGGTGCGCGACGAACAATTGACTCCCTCTCACTTCCACCTCCTCTAGCTGACTCGGCTCAACCACACCTATTGTATCATATAGACACTTTCGCAAGTGTGACACATAGATAACGTCATGTACTTCCGATAACTTCTCAAGAAGCTTCACTCCATAAACTAACTTCCCTGCTCTATCAATGATCGAAAAAGATCCTACAAACCTTATTGCTAACTTTCCCGAACTACCAAATCTCATGTAATGCCTAAGCGGTGAGACTTCACAAAAACCATGTCGTCTACTGCGAACTCCAACTCCCTACGTCTCCTGTCAGCATAAGACTTTTTGTCTATCCTACATGGTTTTCATTTTTTTACGGATCAAGTATACCTTCTTTGATGTGTCCTTTACCATATCTAGTCCAAGAATAATCCTACTGTACTATCCCACCAACAAGACGATGATCTACAAGGCCTCTCACATTACGCTTCAAATGGTGCCGTCCCAATACTTTCTTGATAGTTGTTATTATAGGTAAACTTCACTGCAAGTGATCCTCCCAAGGACCTCCACATTCAAGATACACATCGAAAGTATGTCCTCTAATATTCAGTTTATCCTTTATGCCCGTCCATTAGTCTGTGGATGACAAGCGGTACTCAAACTGAACTCATGCCTCCTGAAGACTCCTCCAAAACTCATTTGTGAAAAGAGGATCCGGTCGCTAACGATGCTAGAAGGAACCCCATGCAACCTAACTATCTCCCTCACATATGATGTTGCTAATGATGCAACAGTTCTCGTACTCTTAACTAGAACATAATAAGCACATTTGGTCAATTAGTCGACCATGACCCAAGTACTCTCATTCCCTCTCCTACTCCTAGGTAGTCCATCTATTAAATCCATATAAACACTCTTCCACTTCTATTGCGAAATGTCTAGTGGCTGCAACAATCCTCCCAGCTTATTCTACTCCCCCTTTACCATTTGGAAAGTCGTATATTGGGCCACATACTCTACAGTATACCTCTTCATACCAGGCCAATAAATGATTCATATCATATACAGTACATTTTATCTCCACTAGGATGAATAATCATCCTAGAATGATGAGACTCGACTAGTACCATGTCAATCAAATCATAATGAGAGGAACACATAATATACCATCTCTCGTAACCACCCCTTCGAGTCAATGGTATAACGTCTCACATGATTCGAGTGCTCTTCTCTACTAAGCTTCAAAAAAATATCCACTAATGCCTTACCATGCATCTGACTTGACCCAATGTGGTCCATAAGTGTAGGCTGCACATCCAATGCTATTAACATCCCGAAGTGATGTCCAACAATGGTCGAAAATCGAATGTAGGGATAAACTCCAAATGTTTCCACTCTAAGAACATTGGGCTCAAAATCTCATGCTTTCTACTCAAGGCATCGACTACTATGCTGCCTTTGCTTGAAGTATAGGAAAAATCAAAATCATGTGATGCCAAAAAACTCCATCCACCTTTGCTGCCTTAAATTAAAATCCTTTTGGGAGAATAAATACTTCAGGGACTTATGATCCGTATACAACTCAAACTGCTCTCTTAATATATAGTGTCACCAGGACTTGAGTCCAAAGACAACGACTGCTAACTCAAGATCATGGATAAGATAGTTTCACTTATGGACTTTTAATTGTTGACTAGCACAGCTCACCACTCTTCCTTCCTACATCAAGACCATGCCTAGCCCCGTACCGCAAGTGTCGGTACACACTGTAAATGCCTTCTTACCATTGGGTAACACTAGAACATGTGCACTAGTCAACACTTCCTTTAGCTTGACAAATGCATCCTCACACTTCGATTCCTACGAAAAAACAAAATTCTTCTTGACAAGGTAGGTCAAAGGGACAGATATTTTAGCAAAGTCCTTAATAAACTTTCTATGGCATCTTGCCAAAGCAAGGAAAATCCTCACATCCATGGCATTCTTTGGCACATGTCAATTCTGTACTGCAAAAACTTTACTAGGATCAGCTGCCAGCCCACTCATAGAGACTAACCTTCTTGCGGTAAAAGTAACATTTGGAAAACTTCGCCTTTAACTATACCCATGGAGTTGTATTAAGCAATTCCTCTAGATGCAACATACACTCCTAGTTTTTCGAATAGACTAATATATCATATACAAAAATCACCATGAACTTATTAAGAAACCCTCTAAAAACTCGACTCATTAGATCAACAAAGTAGGCGGTTAATTGGTCCGTATATTGGGCATGACTAACCACACATAAAGTCCATCATGTGTACAAAAAGCATTCTTTTGAAGACTATCCTCGATCACATGCAACTAATGGAATCCAATAGCCAAGTCAAGTTGAGTGAACATCTTAGCTCTAACCAACTAATCAAAGAGATTGTTTATGCAGGGCAATGGTTAACAATCCTTCTTGGTCAGCTTGATCAGCTCACAATAATCGATGCAAAGTCTTATAGAACCATCCGCCTTGATGGCAGAAACAATTATTGCTCCCTACTCTTAAATACTTCTCTTAATGAAGCCCTTATCCAATATCTCATTCACTTTCTTTTCAGCTTGTGTCTCTCTTTAGGATCCATATGCCTCAAGGGTAAGGCAACTGGTTTGGCGTTCTTCACAAGATTAATTCGAAACTCGACTTTCTCTAGGGTGAAAGACTGGTGACATCTGAAAAGACTTCTGGATGCCTCCAACTACTGATACTAAATTTAACTCATCATGTGATAGGTCTAAATAATATAGATAACTCAATATAATTGAACCTATGAGATCGTAATGAACCTTTAGACTACGTCCTCTATAACTACCCAAACGAACAACTTTCCTACATTCTAAGATCGCCCCATACATAGTCATCCAATCCATACCCAAACAATGTGGTTAATATCATATACTATTGTTGATATATCACCGACATATCTCATATCGCTCCTAAGCTGATATTTTTTTAAATATCGCTTATAATATCGTTACCGAGATATTGTCGATACATACCGATATATCACTCCGATATTTAGTGTAAAATGCCCAATATATTTTATGAATATCCTACATTATTGTATGTCATGGAAAAATATATTTATAAATATGTATATTCGCATACTTTGTATTTTTTGTACACAATGAATGATAAGATGTAGACCATATTAGAAACTCCACTGCGTTATTTTTTTAGTTTTAACTATACAGTTTCAGTCCTCTTCATTAATCTTTCGATAAAGAAAACTCTACTTATTCCATTATTTTATATTATTTTTTGTGAAAACTTTACCACTAAAAACAAGATCATGAAAGAGCTATTTCTCTTTTTAGTTATTTTTGGTTCACCATTTCTAATTGGTAAGTTAGCTTATGAAAATTCATCTTATTTTTATTACCATGCGCCAAACGAAAAGTTGAAGAATGGTAAAGTTATATATTTGACATATCGATAAGGAATGAGCTAAAGCAGTAATTTATATCAAATCAGTATTACATATTCGATAAATGAAGTGAATGAAAACCAAAAAAATATGGAAAATTGGCAAAGTAATATAGATGATTAACGACTAAAGAAGCAATGAATATACATTAAAATGGAGAAAATAATAAAGATGCACATTATAAGAATTTCATAGTTTTTATAAGAAAATATTATGATTTTTATTTAGTAGAATATTAGAAAATAGACTGTAATATGTGAACTACATACAATCGGTCTTTGATGGTAATTTAGCATTATCAATCCAAATATGTGGAAACTTAACATCAATATATCATTATTATAACATAGTACAATATCGTTTATAACATGTTCTATACATGTATGATATTTTACAGATATTATCCAATGTTATCACAATATTTTAAAATATCTCATATCGGTACATGACCAATACGTTACAGGTACCGATATTAAATACATAGACCCAAAATCAACTCAAATCTAGAAAATCCTAAGACAAAAGCATCACAATCGAAGTCGACTTCTAAAATAAACAATCTCAAGCCCCTACATATCATAAATAAATAAGCCGATCCTCCTACAGGATGTAATACAACTACAGGTATTGTAACTATTCTAGTGTCTAAATGCAGCTCATCTACAAGTCCGCTCAAGATAAAAGAGTATGATGCCCAAGTGTCAAATAAGGTACGAATAGGTAAATCGAATAAAGTCAACACACCTTCAATTATGACCTTCTCCTTGTCTGATACAAGAGGCACATTCGAGCTGGGAACAACATCTAGTACATTAGCTGAAACCACTTAGGGTAGAGGATTTCTATGGTGCTGGGCACTCCCTTCTCATGTGCTTGAATTGATTAAGGTTGTTACATTTGATCTTTGAGATATTCGTCTTGCACTCCTTCGCAAAATGCCCCTTCTTATTACATCTCCTACATTGCAGCTCCTACTTCTTATTCTTTCCTTTGGCCATATTCTGCACTTGCATTGATTCTACTTAGATGCCTTTCTTACTGACTTCTTGGGATCACTCTTCACTTGCTCCTTGGAAACAATGTTCACTAATGCCATCTCCATGAAACCCTCAAAAATTGCACCCGTGGGAATATGAATAAGGCCTAAATCTTAAAGAGGTTGATTCAACACCTTTGCAAATTTTAGAGCTTTCCTGTGAGGGATTTTATCAGCTTCATATCAAACGTAGCCAACTCATTCAAATAATTTACATATTCCTTCACCGACATCTATCCTTGCTGCAAGTGCATGAACTTCTCCATATGTATGCCCTGCTCTACCATGGAAAGAAACTTTATCTCAAAATGCCTCCTCGACTCTCCCCAAGTAATCTCTTTCTCTTTAGTCTCTGCCACTAGCATGTCCCACCAATTCAGAGCCTCTCCCTATAAGTTCGAAGTGGTAAGCTATCTCCTAACTTTATCTCCAAGATCCATCAATCCAAAAATCCTCTTGCAAGTGTGGATCCACGCCTTTGAATATACTTACAACTCAGTCCCTACATATGGCTACCCTCTTAGACTCACAAAGTCCTTACATAACTTGTCAAAATCGACAGCATGTGGATAGGCAGGAACTACACCTACCGCTGGCTCTATGGGTCCTTTATTAGGTTTAAAATCGGCTTGTCCTCTTACTTGTAGATACTGATGAAACCAAATCAGAATTTTCATACCTGGAACCTCAGCCGCTTCACTTGAGCTATAACCAACAGGATCGCTCATCCTCTTTACATGTGATTTAGAAATTATTAGAAACTTTTGCACAAATAATATTGGCAAGGATAAGTGATAGCATTTTTTTATTATTCTCATAAGTAAAACCCTTGAAAAACTTTTCATCTATACATATATATACTTTTAGAAACCTATTTTGAGAAACTTTTAGAAAACCTTTGGAAAAGTATTTTTTTCATGAATTTTCAAGTACATTCTCTCAATATGCATCTAACTCCTTATAGGATTTTAAACCCAAGCTTTGATACCAAGTGTTATAACCCATACCTCCTGACACATTAATTCAAAGTCTAAGGCGATTTTCAGACTCACGTCGGTGCTAAGAAGTGTGAGCTGTTGGGTTTTTAAACATTACAGAAACTAAGAATAAAAGGATAAATCTAAGACATTCTACACTTTCATATCTCATGGCAGAAGGAAAAAAATATAAATATAGAAAATAGTCATATCAGAAATAACCTAGGAAACACAGTCTCAAAACATACGTGGTCATAATCTAGAGTTTACAGAAATATAACAAATAATCTAATACATACTAAGTACGATAAACAGTTACAAGGATAGTAATAGAAAATAATAAGAAACTCCAATGCCAAGCTCGTCTCTCCATGTACTAATTTCTAGGCCAATCACCTGCTGCCCTGTCCTCCTATGGTGGGGGAAAAAGAAAGGAAAGGAGTGGGTCAAACAAAAGTCTAGTAAATGAGTTACATCATTATATATGGTGATCATATGCAATTGAATATATTAATACTCTATATGACCTAGGGTGTTCTACTTGTGTTGCTGAACTACTTACTAGTGTAGTTTTGTTTACGTAAGGGGTATATTTCTAAATACACCTACACCAACATCTTATAAAGGTTTATAATTAGGATCGAGCAACTAATCGAATCTTCAAAATGGCTATAGACAGGCTAATAGATACCGGAACTATTCCAATATAGGATCACCTACAATATCGACCTTGGGACTACATTCCTAATTTACGACTAAATGTATCATATTTTGTAGTGAAGAGGAGCGCACAATGCAAACTCGCGTCAAAGACATCCCAATGTCGATGCATCCATGTCCACCGCTTAATGGTAACGTAACGCCGCTTATCGCACCGCACTTGGATCCATCAACAACACAGTATCACACCTGCGCCGCCGTGCATACCAAGGAAACTCTCGTTGGTGCCAGCGTACACACCCCTTCAAGCATCATTTCCAGTGTTGTGCAATATGCACCGTAGAACCTCTCGTGAGTGCAATTTACAATATAATCTCCCCAATTAAAATTTAACACTGCTGAATAAATAATGTCTAGGCCTCGTTGCCCGTATACGTATCTATCTAGTCCTATAATGTCCAATAACTACAAATCTAGGGAGCTACTTTCCCTACTGACATAAACATTCATATATAATATTTATATATAAATTACAAACCCAAGCCTTATCCCGAGGTTCAGATTATGCCTGAAAATCATTAACTAATTGACTGCTGATCACTGGAGCAGTCGACCGGCTCTAGTGAACATGTCGATCGGTCGATGTTTTTTTTCACTTTCGTGAATTATCATTTGTTTTCTCTGTTAGTTAGAAATTGTACACATTACAATAAATCCTAACCTATAATCTACGATTTATAATCGTTCCCAATTTCATATTTAATTTCACATACAATTTCATATCCAATATCTTCCATCTACTATTATCTAAAAATAATCAAGTTATTAATGACTTAACGAAACTAAGAAATAACCCCTCACGTGAGACATTATTGAAGATCTCCCTTAAGATCAAACAATTCCATCGAATGATGTATGATTATATGTGTGATAGCATCTACTATACCAACAATATCAATAAACCCGATTTTTACAATTGTTCAGGATACCCTCTTTTAGCTTCTAGGTCTATTTCTTAGTTCAAGATCCCTCTTACTAATTGGAATAAAAGAACTAGTAAATCAAATTAATTTACATTTAAAATTAACAGGGTTATATTTATCCATATTTAATTCAATAAAAAGGGGTATTAACTTTAATTAATTCTTATCCAAAAGATTTACTTTAACTAGATCAAGATTGGAAAAACGGATCATATTCACATGGGTTATAATTACTGATGTTTCTAATTTAAATTGAAACAATTCTAGGTCAAATAAGGTATAATAAAGTTAATTACATATAAATCATCTTACTAATTATGAACCAACCCACATCAATAAAGCTAACCCCTTTCTAATTCGCTTGGAATCGCCTTCGCTTAGTATAGGATTCTCCTTGATTCGATTTGATTTCGCCTTCTTCAATCTCTTGAATTTAATTTTTGAAGAAATTTGATTTGAGGGGAAAGAGGATCGAGTTCGAGAGAGATAGAATTTCGTTAAGCTCATATCTAAGCAGTTTTTTGACTACAGCTTAGGGTTCTATTTATAGAGGTAGAAACTAATATCATTCACTCGATCAAATATTATAAAATTCGGGCTGGTGGATTTTTCCATAGTAAAATATTTCTTTCCTGATTTAATTATGAATTATTTTCAATTTTGAATTTTCAAATGTTAATAACTTTTTCGTACTAGCTCTGACTACAAAACATTATTGATGAAAATTGTCAAGAAAATCGCTACGAACGCAACGTTGCGAGTTTCGTTGCCAAATTAGGATGTTTGGAAAAAATATATTCTTGCTCTTATTATATTAAAATTTCATTCTTTTATTAAATTTCCAGTTAATTCTTGCAGGGTGTTATATTCCTGTACATTCCGCTATAGAGTTACCCAAGGCCCGCCCTTAAATAGATACTTAGGATTAATATTCAATGTTGTATTGGCTCAAATCCATCCCTCATTTTATCAATCTTCCTAACATCTTGGATTTACTAGAAACTTGTTTTCATGGGTAAATGGTTAAAACTTTAATTGGGTGTGCTTGGAACTAAGGTACCAACTTTCATGCTGGTAATAGTAAGCAATAAGCCAACTTTTCTATAATCAGGTATCTAGCTCGAGCATCTTTTAATCTTTTTCTCGTATAGTACATCGGAATAGGATTCTTTTTTCTCCCCTTATTAGGATCGAGATGATTGCATGTTCTGATACTACCATATATATATAAACAAGTATTCTCCTTCTATAGGGCTAGAAAGTATCGGTCGTTTTTCTAAATGGTCTTTAGCACTTGGAAAGGTTTCTAGCACTCTTTTTCCATTCAAACGTTTTTTGTTTCTTAATTATATCCAAGAAAGGAATGCATTTATGATATGAATCTATTGAGTGTGGAAAGTCTTCCATTCATTCCTATTAATTTTTACTTGTTTTTGGCTCTGCCATATTTCTAATTGCTTTGATCTAGTCGGGGTTAGCTTCTAGTCCCAATGCACTTACAATGTATCCTAAAAAAATTCCAGATTGGATTCCAAAAGTACACTTTTGTTGATTCAATTTCACTTTGCTCTTCCTTAATATCTTAAACATTTCGCTTAGATCTCTTATATTGCTGGCTTCTTTCTCAGACTTCATTAACATATTATTCACATATACTTCCATGTTTCTCCCAATTTGGCCTTTGAACATTCCGTTTGCCAAAAGTTGATATGTGTCCCTCGCATTAATGACATTACTTAGTAACAATACATTCCCCAGTCAGTTACAAAACATGCATGTTCTTCATCAGGCTTAAACATAGGCATCTGATCATATCCTGAATATGCATCCATGAATGACAACAACTTATGACCGCTTATGTCATCAACTACTTGATTAATTCTAGGAAGTGGGTACCGATCTTTTGGATATGATTTATTTAAGTTTGTATAGTCAACACATATCCTTTACTTTCTATTAAATTTTTTGACCAACGTCGGATTCGCTAGACACTTTAGATAAAGCACTTCTATAATGAATCCACTTTTCAATAGTTTTTTATTTTCTTCTACAATGCCATAGTGCAAACTCTATTAAACTACCGTTTCATCTGCCTTATAGGAGTAAACTTTGGGTCAATATTGTGTGTGACACATTATTGTGGGGTCGATTCCTTCCATAGCAGCATGAGTCTAAACAAAGACTTCCTTACTTGATTTTATAAATGAGATTAGTTCCTCTTTGGTGTCCTTATCCATTCTTCTTCCTATCTTTACTATCTTAGTAGAATCTTGAGAATCTATGCTTACTTCCACCAAGCGTTCGATAGATTGTGCACTTTCTCGACCATCTCTAGAATCCATATCTAATGTCTCTTCTAAAAATTTATTCTCATCTCTATTAGCTTGACTCAACTCCATACATTTCTTTTTTCTGTCTTTAGATTTAATCTTTTTGCTTAGCATTTGGTGCATTTTGTCGGAAGACTTTGTCCGTTTTCCTTAGATATCATTTTCCGAGGATCGACATGCAAGGACTAAGGAGTTTTAGTTTTGTTTTGTTTATATAACGAAGGCCTATAACAAGATTCGCCATCTTTATTATACCACTCAAGTATTGCAAAATACATTTCACGAGAACTAAATTGTTCCTCATCCTACCTTAGAAGGAACTTTACAAGGAAGTGTTTTGAATACACAAGGGCATCAATCTCATCCAATGTTGGTTGTTTCAAAGAATGCGTTGTAATAAGATGGCTAATTATTAACACAAATGGAGTCTCAAAGGTTCTTGAATAAGGCCGAGTCCCGATTTGAATATACAACTTAAGTTGCCCTATCGTTATGGAGTCGTTATTGTTGAACCCAAAGACAGTTTCCAAACTTGATTCAAGCTTTTCTTTCGGAATATACATTTGATCGAAATCACCTTTGAATGTGACAATAACTGCACTTTCAGTATCAATCTAATTTTTAGACACAATCGAAAGTCCAATTTGTGCAATTATCGTAAGTAGGTCGCTGTATTGGTTTCTAACTCCTCTAAACTCCTTCGAAGTTATAACCAGATCTAGGAGTTGAATAGAACTTTTGCAGGCCTTTGTTGGGGTTCTTTACTTATTGAATGGACTCCTTCTTTAGCCACCCTTTTGTATCAACTTCTTGCTCCTTTACTCATCCTCACAACATCCTCCTTTACATCAATGTAGTTAATTGGTTATAATAGATCTTGAGGAAGTTCATTTTTCAAGATATTAGCATTACTAGGTGGAGGTTTCTCATTACGAGATTACTTTTCATCACTTTTGACAAATTCTTTAAGAACTCCATTTTCTAATCATATTGTATATGATCTCGGCCAGAACTCAACCGTCGTTCGCCTAATGTCCATTTACTTTATGAAAAGTGCAATAATCTCCCCCTTTATTCGATTTTGTGTTTGGCCTTGATCTGAATGAAGTGGGGTATTCGATTTCATCTTTGGTCACATCACATATGTAATAAATAGGGTGGTTCAGCGCAACAGAATTCACTGTAGAAAAATCATCTTATTTTCCTCTTTTGTTCAGGGCTATAAAGCTTCCCCTTTCTCATTGATTCCTCTTGTTGTGGAATATTTCATCCATTCAAACAAATTTATCCGCTTGGAAGTGAAAGTCTTGCAAATCCTTGCAACGGTAAATGTAGAGGTCTTTCCAAAAAGGGGTGTTTTCAATCAACCCAGACATTATGGCCTTTAACTTTTCTCGATTTTTTTCTTCTTCCTTGTTAGTTCCAATGTTAAACCTCTTCAAGCAATCCCGCAACAAGTACCCTAGCCTTTTTTTTATGTTGGCCAACACACTCGCATCAAAGATTGGCTCTTTAGAAGTGCGGAATTATGATGAGAACTCGTAGAAAAACCGCTCACATGAGAAAACAGTCTTCTTATGATAGTATTGGTACCATTTTGCAGCTGCACCAAAGAAATTGGTTGGGAATAGCCTACATCTTACCGCTCCAAGGGAATCATACAAATCCATCTGACTCTTAAAAGCCATTAAATGATCATTTGGATCAGTTATTCCATTATATTTGATCGGTGGGATTTTTACATATGGTTGTATTGGGATCGCCATAATCATTTCTGTGAACAGAGCTCCCCTAAAGTTGTTATTCACTTTAGGGTCCATAGTCCTTTTTCCTTTTAGGTCAACAATATCTTTAATCATTTTTTTGGCCAAGTCTTACAAATATGCTTCGTCATTTTGATAGTCTCTTCATTTCGGCTTATATTCTTTTTGTGAAGCAGAACTTGTAGATTGCACTAGAGGAGATTTTGACTCTTTGTTTGGCATTTAAGTCAGATGATTTTCATCTTTCCTTTCCGATCCTAAATTGCACATTTTCGTATTCTTGCATTTCAAGTTTGACCCTCGACCTTCCTCAAGGAGATTTGACTTCCTCTGCTTCATTTTCTTTTGTCCTTCATGATGTTCTCGAAGATTTTTGGGAAACAGGTATTTCAATTAGTCCTTGTGTGTTTTGAAGTTGGCTTTTCATATTCTCTTCTTTTGATGCCCCACTAGTGTTGATGCTTGTCCTATCTCTGCATTTTCCATGTTGAATTGAGGAATTATGTTCTTCTCGAGATTTATGCGATGCACGATTTCTCCTTGCACTTGAATATTTAACTTCTTGGTCAATCTACCCATTCACAAGAATTTAATGGTCAAATAGTTATTAATAGGTTGTCTCATCTGAGTTCAACTCTTAATGAAAGCACCACTCATGTTAGAACAAAATTTGGTCCAATCTAATATGTTTTAGTAACAAAGTGCTTATGCCACATGAGTAAGATAGAACACTTAGTCAATTGTGATATAATCAAGATCATATGAAGTCATTGTACAAATAGTGCTTTGTCAAAGTCCTTAATTAGAAAGCCACGAATTAGAAATGACCTAATGTCCATTAAAGTTCCAAATTCAAGCTTTTTTATTATGCATAAGAGTAACAATTCAGAGTATGTTCATTTCTAATAGGGGAATATGCCTATTCAAAGAGTAGTTAAGCCCTTAGATTCAGGACACGTGTCATTTGGGAAGAAGGAATGGTCATGATTTACTGATGTAGCACATGTTCGTGATGGCATGTAGCGTAATTTTTATATAACTTCTCCATGATGACATGGCACGGTTAGCCTAATAGGAGAATGACACATGGCCATTTAATGTGTTAATTTTGGGTGTATTCTTCTGTAACGACCCACTATTTGGACCATTCAAATCGACAATAATCCACACATGTCAGACTTGAATAATTCAAAATAACAGATTGTAATAAAATTTGGAGCAAATAAAATCAATCACACAGAATCACAGACACAGAAATATCAGAATAACTCGCAACGGAATATAAAATACCATAGTAGTTCATGAAGCTACTATAACAAAGTCGCAAAACAAATACATAATATCAGTCTGGAAACAACATAATAGAAATCCCAAAAGTCCACTAGTACAAGCTGAAATAGAACAACTGAAATAGATAAATAACTAGATAGGTAGAATCTCTAGCTAGCTCTAGAAAGAGAAATCCAAAACAGTGAATACTCAGGCTGACCCGAGCATAAAGCAAAACACAAAACACTCGAGTTAGGACATATATACTTATATAATGTAAACCAACTTAAGTGAATTGTAATAAAGTACAAGTAACTTAAAGGATGCCTGGGACTACCCATCCTCTAAGGATCTGTTAAAGTATTTACTATGTAGTAATATTGTGCTATTATAATAATGTCTACAGTAAAATAAACTTACTTTAAAGTAGCGTTAAGGGGATACCTATATAGCCCCCAACACGTAATAGTCCCAGTATTCCATCCAGCATCAGCCTATCTCCAGATCGGGAGACTACCTTAAATACTCCAAGGGCTACGGGAGAAAAACAAACTCGTAGTAAAGCTTGTTATGGTAGGCAACACGGCACACGAGACAATGCCAGGGTAGAATACCAATTACGCTTCCAGGCTGGTGGTAACGCATAGCGGCCACTACCACCCACCTCGAGCCACACTCCCAAAATCAAAGGGGTGCACCCAATCAATCAAAAAAGTAATAGAATGGTATCGAAGAAGTGTATCCGATCGGAGGAGCTACCTCACTTGGCCCGTCGATCGCTTCTGTTTTAGCCACCTTAAGCCCACTCATGGGAGTTGGGTCCACGTTCATACCTCAATAGGATCGTCGCCACTGTCCTACTTCGTTCTGGAATCTCCACCGCGTACACAGTTGTTAAAGTGTTTTCGGTATCGACAGAGAGTATGTCCGTATCCGATCCCGGTCTCTTTAACAACCAATCGTTATTATAACCCATGGTTATAGTTTCAAAATGGTATTTATACTTCAAAAATCATATATCATTTCAAATCCATTTATCATTCAAATCCATTTAAAATATCAAAATATCATATCTTTTCAAAACCTCATTTATTTTTATTATAAATACCATTCCAAATCACATTTCAAAATGGTTTATATTTCAAATCAAAGTACTCCATTTAAACCATTTAAAAGTGAAGTCATTATATTTACAATTCAAATATTCAATTTCCAAAATTTTAGCCTTTTCAGAGTTCGTTTATTCACTTAAATACATTAAAACGGTGAAATTTCAGCTTTCGCAGCATTTAGAAAATGCTGCGGTAAGTTACGTTTGAAAACAATTCATTTTAGCAAAGACAGCATTTAAAAACTGCTGTAATATATCAGTTTTAGTTGAAAAATAGCTAAATTCAGCAAAGACGGCATTTACAGAAATGCTGTAATAGTTCTGGTTTCAAATAAAAACTTTAGTTCAATTCTGCAAAAACGGCATTTACAGAAATGCTGTAATAGTTCAATTTTAGTTCAAAAATCTTATTTCAGCCAACTGCAGCATTTAACAAGCGCTACAAAAGCTCTTTCATTAGTTTTAAGCCTTTTAGTTTACTTCTGTTACTACAGCACTTACAAAGTGCTGCAGATTCATTTATTTCAGAATTTAGTTCATTTCAAAAACGATAGCATTTCTGAAGTGCTACTAAAAGTATTTTCAGATTTACAATAGAATTTCAGCCTTAATTAAACTTCAATTTAAACCATTTTAACTTATAAAATTTCATATTTTCACTTTAAAATGGTCATTTAAATACTCTTTAACTTAGGATTTTTATAAAGTAAATTTCACAAATAATATCAAATTTTAACAATTCACTTATAAAAATCAATGTACAATTTTATAACATTTTCATTTACTTTACATTTAAAAGTTAATTTACCATTTTTATAAATTAAATTGAATTCCATTTTATTTTTATCAACTTAGCTTTGTTTTTAAACCAAATTTCACATTTTCTAAGTTAAGTTATATTTCAAATTTCACTTTTAAACATTCATTTATTTAACCATTTTAATTCATAGAAAAATCAATAACATTTTATAAAATTATTTTAAATTCAAATTTAAATCAAATTATCATTTTTACATTTAAAATACTTTGAAAATTCCTAAATATATATATATAATAACCATGGGTCTGTATAATATTTTCTAACCTAGGTCAAGTGATACGGATAATATATCATTTCAATCCGTAATTTACAAAGAAAACCCGGGTTCTATCATTTCAAACCCACAGTCCCAAGTCAACTAAAATAAATAAAAATCGCTCAGGCTTATCATTTCAACCCATAACGATTTTTCCTTATTCTAAAGTCCGTTCGGGTATGTATCATTTCAACCCATAGTGATTCTATTCTACAGGGAACTTGCAGTGTGAGAAACGGATATAAATAAACAATATAATAACATATGGCAGTAATAGATGACATGACGGGTTTATAGACAGGGTTAACATCATATGATTCATATCACAGGCAGGTATAACATGATATAGCAATTCTACATATTCACTTGGTGTCACTTCACAATTTATATAAGTAAAGATGTCGTGAGTGAATACTCACTTGTTTACGCTGGAGATAGCAAAACAAAGCACACAAACAAAATCCAGAAAGCACGATAGAACGACTTTGACTTGAGTGGAGTGGAGAGCCAAGTGTTAATCTTGTATTTGACAACAAAACAAAAAAATATAAATATAAATACACTACTAATTATTGGAACAACATGGAAATATAAAGTTTACAAAACATCACCAAACCTTTTCAATTGATTTTGCTTGACTCTAAATCATCATTGCTCGGCCTCAAAGCTATGTAGATTCGGCCATAATGATATTTTGGGCTAGGATATGGTATGCATGTGCACGGCTACAAGGAGTTGAAGAGGCTTGAGTTACAACATGAAGGAAAATCAAGGGGTAGGGCAACATAAGTGGTTTTGGTGCAACCTTTGGGTTCGGCCATGCAAGAATTGTGCTCGGCCATGGCATGCACATGCCTGATGGTGGCTGGAGAGATATCTAGTGGTGGTGAACAAGAAGGTGGTGGTGGCTAAGGAGGAGACCAAAGTGGAAAAATGAAGGGTATGTGCAAACTACGTTCGGCTATGGCATGTTTTTCAAGTATTTTGCAACTTTTGGTGGTGATTGCTTCAAGGGGTGACCACGGCCAATATAGGTCAAAGGAGGGGGACGTCAGGCCAGGTATGGTGATGGGGAGGAGGTGATGTGGTGGTTGGAGGAGGTGGTGAGGTGATAGCCGAGCAAAGTGCATGAAGAAACAAGCAAAACAAATTGAAAAATCAATAGAAAAGTGAAAGAAAAAGTAGAAAAATGAGAAGAAGACATTACCTAAATTCTAAGATCTAAAAGTGTGCATGTGAAGTGAAATGAGAAAGAGATGTTTTACGTGAATTACAAAATGAAACACATGGTTAGTAGCCAAGGAATGGTCGGCCCAAAAAGTGTGAGGTGGGTAAATGAAAAGTCAAAAGTTAAAAGGCTTTTAGTCTCTTGGAATTTCTCTTTTTCATTTATTCAAATAAACAAAATAGAAATCAATTAAATAAATAAAAATGAACACAAAATAAAGTGAAAATGAAATAAATAAATAATTTTTAGGAAAAGTATAAAAATATAAGAAAATAGTTTATTAAATGTAAAGTAGAATTAAAATTGCAAACAAAAATATAACTAGTTTTGGAAAAATAACTTCAACACTTTAAAAATGTTTTAAAAATAAAATCTTGAAATAAAATAAATTTAAAAATATTTTCATAATGAAATAAAATCAAAAATCTAGGGTTGTTACACTATCCCCCACTCAAATATTTTCGTCCTCGAAAAGAACGAACGAGGAAAATAAGAAAAAAACAAGATGGAAAACAAATAGTACATGAAACAAACAATTCCGGATTTGAAGCACGAATACTCTCCTCCGTCCTCCAGGTACAATCTCAATCATCAGTACTCCACTGTACTTTAACCAGACTAGCAGATTTCCTTCTGAGCTGCTTCGTACCTCTGTCGACAATACGAAGTGGCTTCCTCTCGACAGTCAGATTAGGCTCAATATCCAAACTATCAAGAGCAGAAGGCTGGACAATAAGAGATGGATCATGAAGATATCGGCGAAGGTGAGAGACATGGAATACATCATGCACTCCAGAAAGCTTCTCGGGTAAATCCAGACGATAAGCCAAAGAACCAACTCTTTCCATAACGCGGAAATGACCAATGAACCTAGGAGAAGTTTCCCTTTACGACCAAAGCGGATGACATTCCTTAAGGGAGAGACCTTAAGGAATACCTGATCACCAACAGCAAACTCCAAGCTCCGCCTACGCCTATTAGCATATTTCTTCTGTCTATCCTGAGCAGCTCTCAACCTCCTCTTAATCTCCTCAACTCTCTCAGAAGCCTCCAAAATTACATCAGGACCAAGAACCAAACGATTACCGAATACAATCCAGCAAGATGGAGATCTACAAGGTCGTCCGTATAGAGCAACAAAAGGAGACATTTTAATACTGGCCTGAATACAAAGACAGAATGAGATAGATAAAGAGATTAAGATAAGCTTAAAACAAAAAATTAGATCATACCTGATAACTATTATTGTAGGTGAATTCGACAAGATGGAGATGATCTTTCCTAGATCCCCCATAATCAAGTACACAAGCACGAAGAAGATCATCGAGAGTCTGATTCACTCTTTCCGTTTGACCATCGGTCTGTGGATGGTAAGCAGTGCTCAGATTCAGATGAATACCCAAAGATTCCCGAATAGCTTTCCAAAATTGACTGGTAAAAATAGGATCATGATCATAAACAATACCGGGAGGAACACCATGCAGACGAAAAATCTCCCTCATGTAGATCTTAGACAAGCTAAAAGCAGAACGGGTAGACTTGACCGGAATGAAATGAGCGGACTTGGTCAGTCTATCCACAATAACCCAGATACTCTCATTACCCCTCCTAGTCCTCGGCAAACCATTGGTGAAATCCATGGAAACCTGTTCCCACTTCCAATTGGGAATCTAAGGGGCTGCAACAAACTAGGGGTTTTCTGATGATCGGCTTTGACTTGCTGACAAGTCACACACCAACTAACAAAGATAGAGATATCTCGCTTCATACCCTTCCACTAATAAAGCCTCTTCATATCCTGATACATTTTCGACACATCAGGATGAATAGAAAGTCTGGATCGATGATTCTCCCGAAGCAACTCCTGCCTTAAACCATCAACATTCGAGACACAAATCCTTCCATTAATCCTCAAAATCTCTCTATCATCGATCCGAGCTCCATCATCACTACTACTACCACCAACTCTTCTACGAACACTCTTCTTCATCAATCTAAGCATCTCATCCTCATTTTGCTTAGCCACGATACGATCCAAAAGAGGAGAAGAAGAAACAACAAGCTGACACAACAAAGCCTTTTTCCGACTCAAAGCATCAGCCACAACATTAGCTTTACCGGGAGTATAGCTAATATCGAGGTCGTAAGAAGCCAGACACTCAAGCCAACGAACTTGCCTCTGATTCAAATCCTTCTGGGTGAAGATATATCTCAGAGACCGATGATCGGTGAAAATCTCAAACTTGGTTCCTAGAAGATGATACCTCTAAAGCTTCAAAGCAAAGACAACTGCAAGCAACTCTAAATCATGAGCAGCATAATTTGTCCCGTGGGTTTTCAACTGATGGCTGGCATAGCAATGACCTTAACATCCTACATGAGAACAGCACCCAAATCCTCACGACTAGCATCAATATATACAGTCAATCCCTCACTTCCATTTGGAACGGTAAGAACTGGTGTAGAAGTTAGCTTGCTCTTTAACTCATTGAATGCAGCTTCACACTTCTTATCCTAGATAAACTTAGCATTTTTACGAGTTAAAGCAGTGAGAGGTGCAGCAATCCGAGCAAAATTCTCGATGAATCTCCGGTAATAACCGGCAAGGCCCAGAAAACTACGAATATCAAATGGAGTCTTTGGAGTTTCCCAATCCTATAACAGAATAGGGAGAAGTAAGGACAAGCGAAAAGATAGGATTACTAAATGATAAAAGAAAAGAGAGAAAAGAAAAGCTTACATTGATCACAGCGATCTTGACTGGATCAACAGAAACCCCATTACCAGAAACAATATGCCTGAGGAATCAGATTTCATCCTTCCAGAAATGGCATTTAGAAAATTTAGCCTTCAACTGATAATTTCTGAGAGTCTCCAGAACAGATTTCAAATGCGACTCATGCTCTTCCTTGGTCTTAGAGAAGACAAAGATATCATCAACAAAGACTAGAACAAATTTATTAAGCACATCATGAAAGACACGATTCATCAAATCAACAAAGAAAGCAGGAGCATTAGTCAAACCAAAATACATGACTAACCATTCAAAGAACCCATTCTCAGTACGGAAAGCAGTCTTGGGAATACTTTCCTCAGCAACCCTGAGCTGATGGAAATCTGTGGCAAGATCAAGCTGAGAGAAAACAGTGGCACTATAAAGCTGATCAAACATATCATTGATACAAGGCATTGGATATTTGTTTTTCATAGTGAGCTTGTTCAGCTCCCTATAATCAACACACATCCTCAAAGAACCATCAGACTTGGTGACAAAGACCACCGCTGCTCCCCATTCTAAAAAGCTAGGTCAAATCAGACCTTTGGAAGACAAGTCTTCAATTTGCTTCCTTAACTCAACCTTCTCGTGGGGTGCCATTCTTCTAGGAGGAAGAACTATAGGTCGAGCACCAGGAATAAGATCAACCTAAAAATCAACTTCCCGCTTAGGAGGCAAAGAAGTGACTTCGCAAATACAATGAGATAGAGTCTGACTACAAGAGTCAAATCAAGATCACCAGGAGAAGAATCCAGGGAATAAATAGAACTGCCAGCAAAATCCTAAGGCATGCGGCACCGAATAGTCAAAGGATCACTCTTATCTCCCACAAGAGTACAATTCAGGATTTATAAGAGATATACGCATCATGATTATTTAACCAATCCCCGCCAAGCAATAAATCAAAAGCATCGAAGCCCAGAACATAAAAATCACCAGAAAAATGATAACCAGAATGGAAGAGTTTCACTCCTCTACAAATCCTACCAAGGTTCGCGAGACCCCAATAGGATTTGAAACACATAAAGGAACAGAAGCATACCCAGGAGAAAGGAGAAGCTTGAACTTATCACACAAATCAACAGAAATAAAACTATGGGAAGCTCCAGTATCAAATAACACACGGACGGGATGATGAAATAAAGAAAATGTTCCCCGAAGAGTATCTCGGTCATCACCAGGAGCAGGAGCAGGTGCAGGAACTGGAGAACATGCAGAGGAGACAACAAATATACTAGAAGGCTTACCCTTCTGCTGAGTAGGGCAATCCTTCCTAAAATGACCAAGCTGGAGACAGATATGGCAAAGATCACGCCTAGCCAACTGAGCAGGTGGAGGAACAACAGCACCAGCTAAAGTAGGACAACTATTGGCATAGTATCCCTTCTGATCACATCTGAAGCAGGTGAAGGAAGAAAGATCAAAAGGCTGCCTTTGAGAAGGAGCACATGATGAAGATCCCAAATCCGGATTCTTGAGCCAATTCTTTTTTTATTGTTGGTAATTAGGCTTTCTCTTCTTAGAATTAGCAGAGGAAGACTGAGATGAATGAGCACCAACAACAGCAGGACCCTTAGAAGTAGGGTTCTCATAACGGATAGCCATATCCATAAGCTGGGTAAAAGTGCCATGAACATGAGAAATGAGACGATCATAATACTCGGAACGAGCACCAGCTATGAACTTCTCATTCTTCTTGAGAGGAATATCAATCAGGCTAGGACCGAACTTGGAAAGTTCATTGAACTTCCTCCCATACTCAGAAAAGGACATGGTACTCTGCTTGAGATCCATGAATTCACGATAAAGCTGAGATTTACCGGCTTTTAGCATCCTTTTTGCCACAAAAGCCTCCCTGGAAAGAGATACAGAACAAACTTAAGATAGATTCAAAAGAAAGGAAAATAAGAACAAAATTCAAGATAACACAAAGGACACCTAAACTGCTCCCAAGTAATATCAGCCTCGACGGTGTTAGCCGTAACAGACTCCCACCAATCTAAGGCAGCCTGCTGCAACTGCCATGCTGCTAACTGACGCTTCTGGGCATCAGTAATCTCAAGAATAGTAAATATCCTCTCTAAACTCCGCAACCATTGCTGAGCTTCAATGATACTCACTGAACCAGAAAACTTGGTACCACCAAGTTGAGTGAATTCCTTACAGAGAACGGTAAATCTAACAGGTGCAATGGGCTGAGGAGCTAGGGCAATACCACGACCCCTAGCTCTGGCATTTTCTCTATTCATCCTGAAAAATCAAGAATGAATTTAGGACAAGATACAGAGAAGACAAAGATAAGATAAGATAAAATTCACTTGGATGAATATTCTAATGAAAGAAAATACTAACAAGGTAGATATGAAGGGAAGGAAGTTTAGAAAATTGCTTTTAAAACAGGAAAATTTATATCAAAATAATCTTTGAAAAATCCTTTGAAAAATCATTTTGAAAATCATTTTATACTTTGAAAATATGTTCTCTGACAAAGATATGATTCTGAGATTGATTTCACTCATTCTAGGATATTTCTTTCCTATCTCTAATGAGTTTTTGCTCCGCAGGCTATAGTTTGCCTAAAACCAAAGCTCTGATACCAACTGTAACGACCCACTATATGGACCATTCAAATCAACGATAATCCATACATGTCAGACTTGAATAATTCAAAATAACAGATTGTATTAAAATTTGGAGCAAATAAAATCAATCACACAGAATCACAGACACAGAAACATTGGAATAACTCGCAGCAGAATATAAAATACCATAGTAGTTCAAGAAGCTACTATAACAAAGTTTCAAAAAAAATACATAATATCAGTCTGGAAACAACATAATAGAAATCCTAAATACATAAAAGTCCACTAGTACAAGCTGAAACAGATAAATAACTAGATAGGTAGAATCTCCAGCTAGCTCCAGAAAGAGAAATCCAAAGCTGTGAATACTCAGGCTGACCCGAGCGTAAAGCAAAACGCAAAACACTCGAGTCGGGACGTATATACTTATATAATGTAAACCAACTCAAGTAAACTATAATAAAGTACATGTAACTTAAAGGATGCTTGGGACCGCCCATCCTCTAAGGATCCGTTAAACTATTTACTATGTAGTAATATTGCGCTATTATAATAATGACTACAGTAAAATAAACTTACTTTAAAATAGCATTAAGGGGTTATCCATATAGCCCCCAATACGTAATAGTCCTAGTAGTCCATCCAGTATCAGCATATCTCCAGATCGGGAGACTGCCCTAAATACTCCATAAGATACGGGAGAAAAACAAACTTGTAGTAAAGCTCGCTATATTAGGTGACACGACACACGAGGCAATGCTAGGGTAGATATACCAATTACGCTTCCGGGATGGTGGTAACGCATGCAGCCACTACCGCCACCAAGAGCTACACTCCCAAAATCAAAGGGGTGCACCCAATCAATCACAAAAGTAATAAAATGGCATCAAAGAAGTGTGTCCGATAGGAGGAGCTACCTCACTTGGCCCGTCAATCGCTCCTGTTTTAGCCACCTTAAGCAAACTCACGGGAGTTGGGTCAACGTTCATACCTCAATAGGATCGTCACCACCATCCTATTTCGTTCTGGAATCTCCACCGCGTACACAGTTGTTAAAAGTGGTTTTCGGTATCGATAGAGAGTATGTCCATATCCAATCCCGGTCTCTTTAACAACTAATCGTTATTATAACCCATGGTTATAATTTCAAAATGCTATTTATACTTCGAAAATCAAATATTATTTCAAATCCATTTATCATTCAAATCCATTTCAAAGTACCAAAATATCATATCTTTTCAAAACCTCATTCATTTTTATTAAATTTAAATACCATTCCAAATCACATTTCAAAATGGTTTATATTTCAAATCAAAATACTCCATTTTAACCATTTAAAAGTGAAGTCACTATATTTACAATTCAAATATTCAGTACCCAAAATTTTAGCCTTTTCAAAGTTCGTTTATTCACTTAGATACATTAAAACAGTGAAATTTCAAATTCCGCAGCATTTAGAAAATGCTGCGGTAAGTTATGTTTGAAAACAATTCATTTTAGCAAAGACAGCATTTAAAAACTGCTGTAATATATCAGTTTTAGTTGAAAAATAGTTAAATTCAGCAAAAATAGCATTTACAGAAATGCTGTAATAGTTCAGGTTTCAAATAAAAACTTTAGCTCAATTCTGCAAAGATGGCATTTACAGAAATATTGTAATAGTTCAATTTTAGTTCAAAAATCTTATTTCAACCAACTGCAGCATTTAACAAGTGCTACAATAGATCTTTCATTAGTTTGAAGCCTTTTAGTTAACTTCTGCAACTACAGCACTTACAAAGTGCTGCAGAATCATTTATTTAAGAATTTAGTTCATTTCAGAAACGATAGCATTTCTGAAGTGCTACTAAAAGTATTTCCAGACTTACAATAGAATTTTAGCCATAATTAAAATTCAATTTAAACTATTTTAACTTATAAAATTTCATATTTTTCACTTTAAAATGGTCATTTAAAAACTCTTTAACTTAGGATTTTTATAAAATAAATTTCATAAATAATATCAAATTTTAATAATTCACTTATAAAAATCAATGTACAATTTTATAACATTTTCATTTACTTTACAATTTAAATTTAATTTACCATTTTTATAAATTAAATTAAATTAAATTCCATTTTATTTTTCTAAACTTAACTTTTATTTTTAAACCAAATTTCACATTTTCTAAGTTGAGTTATATTTCAAATTTCACTTTTAAATATTCATTTATTTAACCATTTTAATTCATAGAAAAATCAAAAAAACTTTATAAAATCATTTTAAATTCAAATTTAAGTCAAATTATCATATATTTACATTTTAAAATACTTTAAAAATTCCAGAAATATATATATAATAACCACGGGTCTGTATAATATTTTCTAAACTAGGTCAAGTGATACGGATAATATATCATTTCAATTTTTCGTAATTTACAAAGAAAACCCGGGTTCTATCATTTCAAAACCGTAGTCCCAAGTCAATTAAAATAATAAAAATCGCTCAAGCCTATCATTTCAGTCCATAACGATTTTTTTCTATTCTAAAGTCTGTTCGGGTATGTGTCATTTCAACCCATAGTGATTCTATTCTACAGGGAACTTGCAGTGTGAGAAACATATATAAATAAATAGTATAATAACATATAGCAATAACAGATGATATGACAGATTTATAAACAGGGTTAACATCGTATGATTCATATCACAGGCAGGTATAACATGATATAGCAATTCTACATATTCACTTGGTGTCACTTCACAATTTATATAAGTAAAGATGTCGTGAGGGAATACTCACTTGTTTACGCTGGAGATAGCAAAACAAAGCACACAAACAAAATCCAGAAAGCACGATAGCACGACTTTGACTTAAGTGGAGTGAAGAGCCAAGTGTTAATCTTGTATTTGACAACAAAACAAAACAAAATATCAATACACTACTAATTATTGGAACAACATGGAAATATAAAGTTTACAAAACATCACCAAACTTTTTCAATTGATTTTGCTTGACTCCAAATCATCTTTGCTCGGCCTCAAACCTATGTAGGTTCGGCCACAATGATATTTTGGGCTAGGATATGTATGCATGTGCACGGCTACAAGGAGTTGAAGAGGCTTGAGTTACAACATGAAGGAATATCAAGGGGTAGGGCAACATAAGTGGTTTTGGTGCAAACTTTGGGTTCGACCATGCAAGAATTGTGCTCGGCCATGGCATGCACAGGCCTGATGGTGGCTGGAGAGATGTCTAGTGGTGGTGAACAAGCAGGTGGTGGTGGCTAAGGAGGAGGCTGAAGTGGAAAAATGAAGGGTATGTGTAAACTACGTTCGGCTATGGCATGTTTTTCAAGTATTTTGCAACTTTTGGTGGTGATTGCTTCAAGGGGTGACCACGGTCAATATAGTTAAGAGGAGAGGGATGTCAAGCCAGGTATGGTGATGGGGAGGAGGTGATGTGGTGGTTGGAGGAGGTGGTGAGGTGATAGCCGAGCAAAGTGCATGAAGAAACAAGCAAAACAAATTGAAAAATCAATAGAAAAGTGAAAGAAAAGGTAGAAAAATGAGAAGAAGACATTACCTAAATTCTCAGATCTGAAAGTGTGCGTGTGAAGTTAACTGAGAAATACATGTTTTACGTGAATTACAAAATGAAACACACGGCTGTTAGCCAAGGAATGGTCGACCCAAAAAGTGAAGAGGTGAGTAAATGAAAAGTCAAAAGTTAAAAGGCTTTTAGTCTCTTGGAATGTCCCTTTTTCATTTATTCAAATAAAAAAAAGAAAAATCAATTAAAAAAATAAAAATGAGTACAATATAAAGTGAAAATTAAATAAATAAATAATTTTTAGGAAAAGTAAAAAATATAAGAAAATAGTTTATTAAATGTAAACTAGTATTAAAATTGCAAAAAAAATATAACTAGTTTTGAAAAAATAACTTCGAAAATTTAAAAATATTTTAAAAATAAAATCTTGAAATAAAATAAATTTAAAAATATTTTCATAACGAAATAAAATCAGATTTAAAAATATTTCAAAAATCTAGGGTTGTTACATCTTCAAAGTGTGATAGCTCTGAATCAATAACTACCGATAGTTCAATCAATCAACATGCAATTGCCTTGAAATATCAACTTTTGATAGATCGATCTATGAACGTGTGATATCCCTAGAATATCAACTTTTGATAACCCAATTTATTAACATGTGATAGCCTTGGAATTTCAACTTATGATAGCTCAATCTGTCACATGCGATAACTCTAAAATATCAACTTTTGATTGCTTGATCTATCAACATGTGATAGCTTTGAATCACTAACCTATGGTAGCTCCTCCTTTCACTTTATTGACTTCATTCTTATCAACTTTTAATAGCATCGTTTGTCAATAAGCGATAGCTTTGATCAATTCAACTTTCGATAGCTTTATTTATATTCAATTTTCGATAGCTTTTGCATATTCAACTTACGATGACAATGTTATTCTTCAACTTGCAACAACTTTTTTACCAATCAACGCACGATAGCCCTCTTACATCAACTTGTGATAGTCCTACTCACTCCATTCTATAATAGTTCTATAGTGTCAATATGTGATGGCTCATTGTTGTTTGCTTACGATAGCTCAGTTCTTGTTAACTTTGCGATAGCTCTACTTCATTATGTGATGGCTTATCTCAATGTCTGATAGCCTTTATTCCTCAATGTTCGATAATTTCAAAGTGCGATATTTTTCACACCTTGTCCGTTTTTGAAAATTTGGGTGTAATAATTAATATTTCATAAATATTAGTTAATTTACAATGGTTAGATTAATTAAACTATGTGGTTTATTCGGAGTATTCATTTTTTCAGTTGCGCGACTCAAATATGTAAATTCAGTCGGTGACTAATATCAAATAATTCAAATATCAATGTTCACAAGTCATCTTAGCTAGTGGCGTGATATTTTGGCTAAATTTATTGTTTACGCATCTTTTTTCATATAGTCCAATTTTATTTATTAAGCGGTACTCGGTAGTAAAATTATTTACACCAATTCTCTTCGTCAACACTATATTACATTTGGGCTTATGCAATTTGGTTTTGTTCAAAACTCCAATACTGTCCATATTCAACTTGATCAGTCCATGTTCAAAGTGTTTGGCTCAATAATAACATTTATTATCAACCATGCTACTCTGGACAAATTTTTTAATTTTAAGCAGACTATAGTCGACGGCGATACTAACGTCCCCATATAACCAAAGATATGTTCTCTATTGAATAGTGTTTCACTTCTGATGCTTTAACTCAGACTGAACTATAGTCGTTCAATGGACTTCATGTCACGATTTAACTATAATCAAAGTGGAGTGTCCACATTGTTATTCCATGGTATTCTCAGGTCGAGTGAACTTTGTAACATCATCACTTCGAGATTTTATATTTGACCTCAGCTATATTAACCAACAAAAAACTCTTGAGTGAGTCATTCTATAGTTTTCCAATTACCATCAATACGTAAACCATTGGTTCCCCATCAGCCATGAGTAATACACTGTCCAACATTGGAGAGTGTTATGCACTCTAGTCTTAACGGATGTATGATACAACCCGTCTCGAAATTTTTTGACTAGAAATATTAAAATAATATGTTTTAATGTGATAAATTTCTCATGATTACAGCACAATGTAATTACTATCACATAATATATCATTTAAAGATTTTCTAATTAATATACTTTAAAGTAATTACTTAATTAATTATATCATAGTATAATAAGTATATATAATTGCTCCTAGGACATACCTCTAACTCTATCGAAATACCCCTAATGACCAGTAGTTGATTAAGGATTACGAGGAAAGCCCAGTTCCGTTGTAGCATTTTCTTCATTCTGAAGTGATTGAAAATAAATAGAAAGCTAAATAGAAATGGTCGACATAAGGGAACAGAATTCAAAGTTCTTTCTTGCTATGATGTCAACGAGGAAAAGTAAAATGCATATTAACAATCTAATTAATAATGATGTTCAAATAGCTTTAGGTTCAATCAACTTCTTGCAAGAGAAGCTATTAAATACTTCTTTGAGTTGTTCAATACATAAAAACACATTGAAAGCTTTAATGAAATCATTTGCAGAAAAGTAATCTAGGAAAATGAAAAGAGGAAACTATCAAATCCAATTAACTTGAAAATGCTTAAATGTAAGGACGCGGATTTTGCCCGCTCGAAAATCGACATCCATACTTCAAATCGTATTCGAATGCCATAGATCCGACCGTTCAAATCCGATTCGCCGGAGCTTATAACAACATTAAGTAAATAACACAGCGGAATAAAAGAATAATACATTGATATACAACTTTGATACAATATCTGATACAACAGATGATCTAATAGATATCAATATACATCAGAGATATGATACAATAAAATAGCAGCGGAAAAGAAAACGATAGATAACATCTAGCAGCGGAACAATATAACTCTAAGATAGTCTTCAAAAGAGAACTCCGAGAACTGCAACTCCATTTCCAAGAATCAATCCAGCAATAGCTCGAACTCCCAATAACGATGCACAAAGATAAGCAAGTGCGGTGTGATCCAAAGACTGAACTAGCTCCAGATAACCTACTAATCTGACTATCTGAAAAACCCAACTCTAGACTGCTCGTGTAGAAAATAATGAGCACCCAGAGTTTAGGAAAGAAACAATAAACTCTGGATCAGTCGTGGGACTGGTGTGAGCAACAAAAACAGTTTATCTTTTAAAACATTCAAAGAAATATTTTTTAAAGTCAATTCGCAATGCTTTTAAAAATGAGACTACCATAAGACCTCCCGCCACACACACAATGCAAACGCAGACTTAGAGGAGATTTCTTCTTATGTTAGTCAAAGATGCTTGGTACGCATTAAAAAGAAACATTTGATATTATTGCTAGTGCATAGTGTAGGACAAATCATTTCGAAAGTAGAATATAAATCTTAGCCAGCATAGGTACCATTATATTATGCCTACTATAGCTACCTCCTGAGGAAGCAGGTTCTACAACTAAAACCGTACAAGATCGTATTGTTTCTTTGGATTTCCAACGAATGATCAGGCCAAGGAACTTCCCATTGCCACATGAGAACGCCTCTGGAAGGACGTCCCCGAGAACCAAACCGGATCTCTACCAACACAAGGCCGGGTTACCCCTAACTGGGTAACAACTGACACGAGTATGCCATCCCCCGGTCCTTTGGGACCTTTAACCGAGCACTCGTCACCATCATCACACAATCATAACAAAGTGTTTTCAACATGAGTAAGTATCTGGGCTCCATACCATGATACCACCCTTTTCCAAAAGGAAATGCACATACCCTAAAGGGAGCTACCCCTCATAACCTTGCCGCATCTTTCCTGTTTTGACCATTCCGGGGTGTGAGGCTCGACGAAGTCTCGTCCACAAAAACATACTTTATACAAAAGTCATGCTTTAGGTCAACAAATGATCATAGTCACAAAGATAAACGATCAAACAAATGATCCTATCATAAATAATCAACACAATGATCATTTCACAGCAACACTCAGCATGTCACATTACCAAATTGGGAATATATCGCTGATAACCTTCAACTATATAACCTCTGAGCTCGTACGTCTCAGAGAAGGTTGTTAAGCTAAGAGAATAAATTCCCCGCCACCAACAGAAATATATTTGAAAGAAATCGGCTTTATATCTCAATTTGTAATGTCAGACATACAATCCATACAAGTCTGTTCCGGGCTTGAACAGAACCGAAGGAACTTACAAAGAAGTCCTTGCAATCCGGATATTCACTAATCACGTTCGGACTTCCCATCACATATGGAGTCTCTATACCGGGGACCATTCGATGCAAAGACATTCGACGAGTTGTCCTTACGCTTTCAAAAATATCTGGTCTTCAACACCGGTCTTCAAATGCTATCCATAACGACATATCACATATTCGGAATGGGATATATAACACAAAGGTCCTCTCCCGGCTAAACCAAACAGTGAGCGCAATATTTACAAGAAATATATGGATATTGGGATTTCAATTAAGTCACAACTTATTACCCAAAACTTTCTTCCAAATGGTTTAAATCAATTACCATTTCAAATCTTTAAACAAAAAGATTTATTTCAAAAAGATCCATTCATAGATTTCCAAAACAATTTCTATTTCAATTGGATTAATTCACTTAAATCTTTAAATCAAAGATTTAACTTATAGCTTTCTAACCGTTTCTAAAATTTGGAAAGCATTCCCATTTTAAACCAGAAATCTTTTTAACACAAATTGGACGTTCATTTATTAGGTGAAAGCTTTTATTATTTGAAAACAAACAGTTTTCGTTTCAGAAAAATCCAATTATATTTACACGAGTTAAAGCCCTTGAATTCTATTCACATTCCAAATCAATATTTTTAAAATGGTTTAACCCATATATAACTGGTATAACATCTTTAATCCCTAGTTTCAAATCATAGAATTTAGTTTCACATTTTGAATTTGAGTTCAAATCAAATTATTCAACTTCATATTTTATAAAGTAATTCAAAATAAATTTCATCTATGAAATTCCATTTCAAAAGATTTTCACTTTAAACCCAATCCATTTCCAAAACATTTGAATTTAAATATTCAAATTTAAAACTACTTCAAAAATCTGTGACTTAATCGATTTCCTCGTGAAATCCATATTGTGTGTGTATGGTGTGGTCCAGGGGTTTAACACACTAGTGCAACATCATTTCAATCATCACAGATTAAAACATAGAAATATAGTTGATAAGCGATATAAAACTATAACGCTCATCGTCCATTCACAGATTCGCAGATAGTATACAAATGTAAATAAATATACACAGCTCAAACTACAGAACAAAATATCACAAATCAGATAGGATAATCAATTCAAAGCATCTCATACAATACAATCATTCATAAGCATTCAATAAACATTTGTAAGCAGGAATAATTAATTGTTTAATCCTAATTAATTCAATTCATTTCCAATTTAATTAATTACTTATGAATTTATTATTAAATTCAGATTTATTAATTCCAAATCATTTGATATGAATTAATATATCAAACACTTTAATTAATTAAAATTTTCTTAATTAATCATATTAATTAAATTAACCTCCGAACCCATTTACATAATAAATTAACCCCTTGAGTAATTATCTTAAGAAATTAAACTTTTAATTACTGATCATAAAGTAATTATCTCATAACAAGAAATCATTAATTTCCAATTTAATCTAATGATTTACTTAAACTAAATTAATTAACTTTAATAAATTAAAGTATCCAAAATTAATTACAATGAGTGATTAATCCTTAATTACTTTCATTAAGTAATTACATTTAACAATTTATAATTGATAAATCTAATACAAATTGTAAATTATTCATCCTAATTAACTCAATAATTAATGGATTAGAAATCATCAAATCTTCGTTAACTCAAGTTTAAACTTATTCTTATTTATGATTTAATCATCACTCACAATACGTTTTAAAAACATTTATTTTCCCAATTTCTTTCTAATTTTCATTTTAAAACTTGATACTTAAAATAATTTCCAATTTATCCTAAATAAAGTTTTAAAACTAATTTTTTTTTTCAAAACCCCTTTTTAAATTTACATATTTAAAAGCATACCTTAACACTTAAAACTTATTTACGATTTAAAATAAAAACTGAACTTAACTTCAGTATTTAAATTTCCATTAAATTATACATTTCAGCTTTTGAAAAGATTAAAATTTTAGAATTGTCAAGTAAAACGAAAACTGAAACCCATCTTTTAAATCTTCTTTTTCTTAGACCCTTATTTTATTTCAAATTTAAATCAAAGATAAAAATAAAATAAAACTTGAATTTAAATTTAAAATCTATTATAAGCTTCGTTTAGATTTGGTTCAGTTTAAATTTTACTAAAATCTGTTAAACAGATTGTTCCCAGGCTTCAAGCCTTGAACCATTTCACCGAGCCAATCAGCGAAAAACTTCGAGACGCCTCCCCCTTTTCTTCGAGTTCAACACGTCTTCCCCTTTCTTCCTCCCCAGTGCACACACATGCACCGTGCACCTACCCACGCTCCTCCGGCCACCGATGAGCACCGCGTCCATCCCACACACCCACTCGAACACGCGAGACCCCAAAGCACCAACCAGATCGAAGAAATTTCGATCAGATCAAAATCGACCCATTTGAACCCACTGACCCAAAAACCCATCCACGAAAATCGCTTCGCTCCTCCTCCCCCGACCATCATAGGTCGCGTGCTTCTGGTGAAAGCATCTTCCATGCTCCTCCTTCCATCTCCCAGAGACTCGCGACGCTCGATCAATCCAAGATGGCGAACGAAACGAACAAACCGGCCTCACTAAAATTAGGTTAAAAATATTCAAAACCCCACCGCCGCTTTCACGCCGAACTGGAGCAACTCCAGATATTTTTCCCAACTCCTCCGAAGGCTCCTTCACCCCCACGCGAAACGCCGAGGATTCCGGTCCACTCGATCACCCAAAAATCGACCATAACCCATTTTCGTTCATCCCGGAACTGCAGCTTAATCCTAGCTCTAAAATTTTTGATTCGAGCTTTAAAAATCATATTAAAGTATAACAATCCCATTTATACATCTGAATTCATAAATTACGAAGTTCAAATTCTTGCTCTTTTTGAAGTTATCTGGGTTATCTTACTTTCCAGAGAAAGTTAAACTCGGTTTTAACTTCTATAAATTTTTTAATCTCAAGTTTATACCATAACAACCCATTTCCATTTTGATTCTAAGTCCACTCTATAAGTAGATTGAAAGAAAAAGGATTTTGAATCAAAAATGTTTTGTTCATGAACTTAAAACAGAGAGGTATTTAAATATCAGCCTGCACACCAATTCCATTACCAAGAACACACACATATATATATATAAACTTATGTATGCATAGACATGTAGTTGCAGCATTTCCTTTTTTTTTTTTTAAATCAAACTTAAAGCTCTAAAGTTTGTGTTTACTCACAGTACTTAGTTTAAACAGAGAAGATGTTTTCATTTTCAAACCTGCATACATCATTTTTATGTATACGTATACACGCAAGCAAACATTTACATTCAAAATAAGTTCATACTTTGAGTTTTAAAAAGAATGTTACTCACCTGGGTTTTTGAAATGGACAGAGCACAAGAACAAGGAACAGAGAAGAAATTTGAGCCTGCACACATTTTTTCTTTAACTTTGATTTTTTTTTGTTTTGCTGGGTTGCTTGTTGATGTTGAATGTTTTACTTAAGTTTTAAATGAAGCTTACTCACTACAGAGCTGAACTTGGATGAACGAACTCAAAGTGGAAAGATAGGGATATAAAGCAAAGAATTGTACAGGGTGATGTTTATTTTGTACAAAGTGATACTATTTTGTTTAATAAGCATGGTTGATATGCTTGCATTAAATGCATGAAGCATGTTGCATTAATTGCCTGATACCTTCCCTTTTATGCTAGAGATACTAGTATTTATTATTAAGTACTTCTTGCTGTGTTATTTCCAGGCTGAGATATCTTGCATTTGTTTTGTTACTTTGTTTGTTTATATACTTGTTTTATACTTTGTTTATTCTTTCACTTGCCTTTGCTTTTCTTTTGTGATCTAATCCAGTTTTATTTTTCTTGTCTGGTTATTTTACTTTGTTTTTATAAGCTTATGCCTTAATTCTTTTATTTATACTTTTGTTTTGTTTATTTATTTTTATTTTTATTTTACACAAATCTGGTTTTCTTCCATAAGCTTTTGCATATATGTTTGTTTAAGTGTTCATGAAAACATATTTTTGTTTTAGTCCTTTGTATTTTATTTGTTTGTTTTATTTTCGTCTACATTCTTTTCATATTTAAATGTATTTTATTTTCTTTAAATCTTCTTGTTTTGTAATACAAATAAATTTTTATTTTATTATGTTGTTAGAATTTAGCAAATGTTCTACTTCCTATTTTTTTATTAAAATTTATCTCATATTATTTTTCTATTTCTAGTTTAAATATTTATTGTTATCTTACTTTAATATTTATTGTCTTATATTATTTTATAAACTCAAACCATTAATTTTACAATTCTTATCTAATGTATATACATATATATCTCTATATTTATTTTTAAAACCATTTATTTAAGATTTTATTTCAAATCCAATATAAATATATATTCACATATATACAAATTGTCAAATCCATATGACTTTATATATTTTCTAGTCGAATCGGGGAAACTCGCTTCCATTTAAATTAATTTATCTTACAATTTTATTCAAAAATTCATTTAATTATCAATTTAAATTAAATTAAAATCTAGGGTCGTTACATTAAACGTACCATATTTCAGATACATGATGACAGTGGCCCAAAACTAGATGACTTCAATGCAAGATTTTACAAAATTCACCGAGAGTAAATAAAAGAGGAGTTATTTCAAGTCATCACTCATGTATTCAATAAAAGGAAGTTTACTGGAGAAATAATTCACACATTTATTTCTCTAGTCCCCAACTCTCAATCTACTAATAATATAACCAAATTTTTATCCATTTCAAATTGCAGTGTCATATTCAAAATCACTACGGACATTATTGGCAACAGGATAAAAGGACCAATGAATGATTTTATTTCTCACAATCAAAATGTTTTTATTTCAGTAAAAGAAAAAAATTCCCTACTAGCATATGAGATGGCCACAATCTTTCATAGAAGGACCAGCAAAGGCATGTGCATTAAGTGGACCTTGAAAAAGCTCATGATGAAATCAACATATCAACATAGAGTTTACAGTGCACATGTTAAGAATGATTGGTTTTCCTCCTCAATTGTCTCCCTCATTTGTTGGCATTTCTACCCCTGCTTTGTCTATCATCATTAATAGCTCCCCGTTTGATTTTATATACAGTAATAGAGGTATTAGACAAGCAAATCTCTTATCCCCTTATCTCTTTGCTGTTGCAATGAAATATTTGTCCATTAAGTTTGAGAGTGAACACATAGCAAAAAATATTTGCTAAAGCCAACGTGAAAAGTGCATAAAATTATCCAATTACACTTTAAAGCAAATCCAATAACTTGTAAACTTGGTTATCAATAGATAGAATCATAAATTTTATTCTGAAAGGTGGTTTCTAATAAAAACCACATTCTGCAAATTATTTTTGTTCGTTGTGCATCACTTGACAATAATTTTTTTGGTGTTCCTCTCTCATCAAACGAATTAAAACAATGGACTTTAGTGAACTTTTAGACAAAATAAACAGAAAACTAGTTGCATTGAGCAGTAAATTTTTGAATATAAGTGGTATATTAGAACTGATTAAATCGATAATCTACAGTATGATTCAATATTAGATGCAAATATGTAAAATTACAAAAACACATTATTAGGAAAATTGAACATATCTGTGCAAATTTTTTATGGTAAAAAAAGAAAATATAAAATCAATTGGGACTTGGTATGCACCCCAAAAAAGAAGGGAGTCTGGGATTAGAAAGGCTTGAAGGCTTGGAAAAATCTTATGCCATAATACCTCTATCAAATTTTTTACAAATTGACTCTTTGTGGCAAGCTGATGCATAGTAGATACGGCCGCAACAAAAAATTTTGGACAGCCAGATTAGACAACAATGCATCATATATTTGGAAACTTCTTATGAAGAATAGAGAAGGCAGATAATTAATACAAAGGAAAATTGTCGGTGGAAGAGATACGAGCCTATGGCTGGACCCATGGCTAGATGGCCAATCTTTAAACAATTTACTTAGTTGGTCTTTCATGGCTATACGCGTATCTTTTAATCAAACAGTAAATAACATAGTAAACAATGAAGAATGGTGCTTCAACAACACAAACATTACCATCAACATTTGCAATCAGATTAAGAAAGTGCAAATCCATAATGATGAAAACAAAGATCATTAGTCGTGGTACATAACTAATAGCAAGTTCTTGTTGAAGTCGTCATGGGATTTCATCAAAACCAAAAAAGGCAAATTTGGCATAATATGTATGGAATAAGTGTTGTTCCAAAAAAATGTCTACTACAACATTCTTTGCTTTTCTAAACAAACTACCTACAAAAGATAAAATTAGCAAATAGTTAAAAAATGTGACAAGATGCGTATTCTTTTTCATTTTAAAAAGGAATCATCCTTCGGTGCAGTTAAAGCGTTTAGCGGTTCTATAGCGGTGGAGATGGAAAACGATAGCAGAGTTAAAGCGGGGATATAGCGGAGGTTCAAAAAGCTTTATTAAATATAAAACCAAATATTTAAAGTTAATTTATCATCATTCTGACACTGTTTATGTAGGACAAAGGAATATTGTTTACTCTTAATAACAAACTTAAAGAACACCAAGATTTATGTAGACGAGATTTGGTGACTACAATAGATTTGTACATAATATCAAGCACTTATGCCTTAAAACTAGGTCTTTACCATAACATTGTTGTATTGGCTTAAAAGAGAACTAGTCAAATCGACCATTATATATTAATTTTGTTAAAGCGGGTTCTAAAAAGAGTTGATTTAGTGGGTGAGCGAAAAATAGCGTGACTTAAGGCGGATCTACTATTTAATAGCGCTAAATTGAAATAGCGTAGCAGTCGAAGAGCGCTATATGCTACAGCGGGGATTTTGCGAGGCTTTAGCGGGCAGTCCTTCCCTCACATATTTTTCAATTGTGAATACAACAAACAAATTTGAGTCAAAATTTGAAATGCAATAGAACAACCACTATATGATGGATTTGTTAAGAAAGGAACAAACGATTTTTCCAATCAAAAACCATTCCAATCAATTTATGCACTAATTTCACAATTTGGAATATTAAGATTGAACAAATCAAAATTTGCGTACATCGTACAAAACCTCGAAGGACTAGCTTCGATGAGCTCTGGAATCCCTATTACTAGATCGATGTTTTACCCTTTGTAATCTGGTCGAATTCACTAATCAACAAGTGGAAACCGAAAGATTTATGTTTTTTCGTCTCTCTAAACGACGTTGTTATGACAGATCTAAGGCTTCGTAATTATTAAAGTGAGTTAATAAAGTCTATATTAAATATTATATCATAAAGAGTGTTTTATTTATGCGTGTAATACTCATAAGTATCCTTAATGAGTGTCCATTTTTTGTTTCTTTATTAAGTGTGTTTTGTAAGCTTGCTCGTTTGGGTCGATACTTATGTTGTATTCAACTTTATATTTATCTATCTCTACTACTAATAAAGAAAATTCATTGAACTAATTTACTCATGCCATTTTGAAATACCAAAAACGCCCTCCGTCTCCGTCAACAAGCCACATCCGTTACTCCCATTTGATCGAATCAAAGAAACCTCAAAGTAACTTTTAACATGTGTCAAATTCTTGATTATCTTTTACCACACACTGCTATTACAGTATTATCTTCCAAAGTTGCAATAAAATGTTCCGCTGGATACAGTTAAACAAAAGCACGCAAAAGGCATGAAATCGATGAACTTTCCCAAAAATTAACAAACTAGGGTTTCCATTGTTTAATAAAATCCAAATATCATAGTGGAATGATTTTAATTGTGATCTAATTCGAGTTTCAATGCAATGGCCAACGTGATCCCATTGGCTGTTCAGCGTGGGTTGGCAGATAAGCTATATGAGAAGCACAAGATCGCTGCTCTAAAGGTTTATTTGATTTATTATGGTTTTTTGTTGATGTTTTTAGTGGTTTGTTTGACATCGCTTACGCGAAGGTCTTAATTTTCAAGCTTAATTTATTAACGTTTGAAGCCTTAATTGAATATTTAGCGATGCAGGATTGTGCTCTGATCGTGTGTTTATAATATGAACTTCTTGATTTTTGAGTTTACAGACTTTTTGTTCATGTTTTATCAATTTTTGTGGATATAATACTGTCCTTGGTTGCAATAGTAGGAACTCTCCTGTTTCAAGGTCTTTTCTTTGGTGGTTATTAGAATAAAATAGGGTTCTATTCTAATAGGGTTCTTAAATTTTGCTTGAATGTGGATTGTGAATATGGATGTTTAACCGTTTTCCTCAATTATACTCCTGCCAGTTTGCTTTAATGTTGCAGATATAACCTTTTTTATTTCTTTTTTATTTTTATGAAGTTCATATTTACATTTTTTTGCGCATTTGTTAGATACTGTATTGTTTGAGTTAGATTATTCAATGTAGATTGAAGGAATAGTGAAACAACTTGCCATTTCGAATAAGCATGAGAAGATAAGCATGATAATTAAATTGTTGACTTCGGAATTTACTTATTCTCCCCAATGGAACCATGATAAGGTATTTTCTAATTGAAAAGCCTCTATTTGGTTAAATTTAGGTGTGGTGTGAATTTTGAGAATTTTTGGATATTTCAGGATGGTTTGATAGGTCTTGCTGCAGTTACTGTTGGATTAGCAGCTGGAGCTCATCAGCATCTTGAAGTAATACTTCGTGTTCTGAGTTTTTTTTTTATAAAATCTGATCGGATAAATATGCAACTACCTTATGATTCAATAACATACGTGATTTCAGTATATTTGTATTGGAGAGCGCCTTCTTTATTATATGCACTGATAATAATAGTAACTAAACATTGCCAACTTAAACTGTTATTGGTAGGGAGTGTCTTTGATCTGTTTGTTTTTTCCTCTTATTTTCAACAAGTGATCATCATCAACATATAGTACATGTTCATATGGAGTACTTCCGCATTGAGTGGCCTCAAAGTTTAAGTCTGTTCAATAAAAAAACATCCAAATTGCTAGATGGAGGAGACCACTTGGAGGAGCAAATCCAAGAATCTCTACTAGCAGATTACTTCATAATGAAGTAATAATTCTTCCACTATTTCAGATCTCAGTCATCTAGCCGATATCTCGGGGAGAAGTTTCTGCGAAACAAAATGCAAAATTTTGGCAGAAATCTTCTTTTATGCGAATATACATAATTTATCTTTTCCTCTTTTATGCGATTTCTTATTTTTGATGCTATCACTTTTTAATTTTCTTGATATGTTTCAAACTAATTTGGAAATTAGGAACGTAATTTACTCCCCTGTTTCTATCGCTTATTTGTTTAATGTTAGTAGTTTTGTTTATGATTTTGCTTTATGTTCGGATCTGTATGTGGATAATGTCTGAAGTGGTGATCCAAGTGATTGTAATTACTGAATAGAAATTAAGGATTTTGTGTGCTATAAACCCAATATTTTTGTTTTGTAACTATGGATTCTTCAGTAATGCTAATGTTCATTCAATGTAATTGCATGGTTTGTAATTAATCTTTTCAGCCATTTCAGGAACTATGGAATGATATTTAATTTGTTGAATTTCAAGTTGGGGTTTGATATAGTTCAATTCTTCATCCACAAAGTTATGTAATTTGCTGAAGTTGCAATTTCAAATGTTATGTCCTTTTAGCTTATATTTGATCAACAAGTCAGTTGACTGGAAAATGAACTACAAAAATACATTAAACAATAGAAGGGACTGATGGGAAAATGGGAAGAACGAATTAAATTAATAAACGATTGTTTTCTTCTTCTTCATTAATTTATTTTTGTTGAAAAATAGTCATATTGTTTGCACTGAACTTGAGGAATTTGGGCCAGTTCGGACCATTGAATCATAAAAAAATGGTCCAGTCATTTTGGTGCATTTTAGCTGTCCTCATTTTACCATGAATATAGATTCTGCAACTTAATGAATGGTTTAAAGACATTTTATTTGCTTGAGAGATCCGTACTCCGATTCTGTTTGCCTAATCTAAAGACCCAATAAATGTGGTATTTTACTAAGACCTTTTATTTTATTTTTATTGACAATAATGTAGTTTGACATAGTCACCGAATATTTTAAGCAATACAGGCAGCGAACCAAGACAAAAATTTATACCAGTATTGGTAAATTTGATGCTTATGGTGCATTTGCAACGAACGAAAACGAAGCTTTTGAGTAGGAATATGAGTGCGGTATTTGAGCGAGGAAGATTGGTGAATGAGGAATGGAATTGCGGCTACGAATGAGCTATTTAAGCGAAGCATTTGAGCGGAGCATTTAAATTGTGACTTTTAATTTAATTGATTTATAGTTAATTAATCATTTGTTTTTAATTGTGTAATATGCGTTTAATAATTGCAATTGGCACGACATAAATTGCAAAATTTCATTAAATTAAACAAATATATTTTTAGTTTCAAATAAACCGTATAATCAACTACATAATGTAGAGCACTTCGATACGACTACAACATAAAAAACCGTGGACCTTATATGCACAGGTTATTAATTTTAGAAAAATTATAAAAATATAAATTTAATTAGTTTTAACATTATTAAATAATTTATAAAAGCGAAAAAATTGGCGTCAATGCATTGCGCATCCGACGCCACTGCTCCTTTCCCCTGCATTCCCACAAACGGTGCTGGGAACGGGGTATGTCGTTGCTGCGTCGGACGTCAAGAACGGAAATGGGCCATTTTATTACTACGAACGCTATCTTACAGTAACGATTCTACATAATGATGATGTAGGTTTTTGAGATCAATTGACATTCATATCAATTGACTTTGCTGAAATAATCTTTAGAAAATTGTCACTTAGAGATGTTTAGTCGTCAATCATTTAATACTTTAATAATGAAAGTTGTTATCAAAATTCAAAAAATTACCATACTGCTAACATAGTTGTTAATTTTATGCTAAAATTGGTCATAAACTGATGTGATAAATATATAAAACTAATAATTTAGATTCACTTGATATTTTGTTCGAATATGCTCTTAAATTATGCACAAAACAACGTCGATGTGGCAAGCTACAATGTTAAGGTTCTCGAGAAAATTAGAAATGGTGAAAAATGATCACTGCACTAATTTATTTTATTTATTTATTTTTTTGGTTTTGTAATAGCTATACTGTAAAAATATGGTTTAGCAATTAAATGCAGGTCCACCTACACGTGCATATATACTCGTATATAATAGTAATACCATCACATCAAATGAAGTTTTTGAAATGTCTAAATTATCCTTTCAGAATTGTGCAATATAGTATGAATATTTTTGTCATTTGAACGCCTGGCATGTTTTTGCTGGCAAACCACAATAAACGTTTTTCCATCCAGTTTGATTTTTAGACTTTTCGTAATTTGATTTTTAGACTTTTCGTAATTTGATTTTAGCAGATAAACATCAAAATCAAACATCCAACTTTCATACCAAAATATTCTCAGTCCTAACACGTCATATAGAAAATTTTAAACGAAACAAACATATTGTACAATGGGGCAGTGAGGCATCTCCTCTCAAATGTTCAACTGCTGCGGACCATCAGAGGTGGATTCAGGCAAAGAAGGTATAGAATTCGGACGAAGCGAGGCAATCAATTTGAATGTCTAAGTCAACTACAAGTGGGCAATTTTATGCATCTCTCGAGAACAACCAACAGACTCCGGTTCCTCCTTTTAATTTGTTTTCAGATTAAGTTCTCTTTTTTATTAATTGATATGGAACTTTTCCTATTAATTTGATTATATAAGCTCGATAATAAATAAATTGCCTAATGTGTATATTTTATTCATTCATTTTCCTACATTTGGGAATTTATGAAAATAATTTGTAAGTACATATTATGGTTTACAGGTTTGTATATCTATAAAGATCTTGAGAAATATGTACTTGAATCGTGATTTTTTCTTCCAAAAAAGAAATTTTCGGTGATTTACTAAAATGCTCTTTTTGACATTTGTTTGTTATCATGATTGTTCCTTCATGAGCTATACTTTATTTGGTACATTACAACAGTTACCTTGGCACAATGCTATAATCATACATTACATTACATGACATACATGACACAATACCTAAACATCATAAATCCAAAAAAGAATTAACAAATCTAAATTATGTTATAGCTCTACCCAAGTCATACCGTGCATTCAACCAAATAGAGTGGTTACCAGAATAATTACCTATTTATCAAACGTAGTAAGACTACTTAGCTAATGTTGATTTTACTATGTTTTTGTTACTTAACCCATGTTGCTATTTATTTATTTTTGGACTTATTTGAATTTTGGACCAGCCTTAGAGACAAAAATGTATAAAGGTTGTTTCACCCGATCATACTTTACATATCTAGGCGTGACTCAATTATTTTGTTCATCTTCTAAGTATAATGAGGATTTTACTTAGAACATTTATAAGAAATGATTTATCAGACTATCTCAGTAACAGTTGGTATCAATTTTGTTCTCAGCTAAATAAAGATTTTACCTTCTTATATTCTAGGTCATAAAGTGTAATTCATGCATCATGTAATTTTATGTTGCAGTAAAGTAGCAACTAATTTGGACACTTGAATTTGATGACTGCAATTAGATTCTTTACCATATATAGAAGCTCGAGATAAAATATTACCCGATTTAATGATTCGACACTTGAATTTGAAATTAGGTGGGTGGAAATTGTGTTTCCACCTAGGAATTTTTTACTAAACAAATTGAAGGATCCAAGTCTGTTACTAAAGAAATAATGGTTTGAGAATAATAGAATCCATGCATTTAAGAATTTGGCATCCTAAAATCTGTATAGTGGACTTTACACTGATGCTAAAAACGTTTGTCTAACGTTCCTAGGTACTGTTCAAGACTTTTAACGTTTATGTATTACTATCGTGATGTGGAAGCTAAATGATATCATATTTGTAATGCAATAATGTAAGATTTTTGTACGACATAATGCTGCATTTTCTTCTACCATTAATTACACTATTGTATTAATGAACATTATTATTGCGTTGCAAGCCTAATGATGTCCAAGAGTAACGTTGCATGCTCTCCTTTTATGTAAAAGTGATAAATTTGAATATGAATTCAAGGCGAGATTAATGTTCTTAGTAATTTTCTGCATCTAATTAATTTTATATATGATATACGGCTTTTCAAATTCTAAACTCATAATTTCTTACTGAGTAATTATACTCAGTATTTGATTATAATTTATAAATAATATGATATAATTTTGGTAATGGATATAACTGGTTTCGGTTCCTCTAGAACTTTTCCAAACAGAAATTTGGTACAAATTCAAATCAGTGTAAGTATAAGAGTAAGAACAATGCAATATGAATGATCCACTCAAAATAGCTGTTTATATTGCAGCAAATGTCATGAAGTCTTTTTACTTTTTAGACAGCAATAAAATTTTAAGATTTTCCAAAATATTAGCAACTAAATGCATATGGCCACGAACATTTCGTAACACACATAAGCATTAAAAATAGGCATACATACATAAGTCGCATCTGATTGTTTATACAATATGGCGCATGCATGCAAAATAAACTCAGCTATTTTATAAAAAGTAGCACATGAAATATATATACACTGAAAAAACATGCATATTTGTATGTTACATTAATAAAAAGTTAATTTACGGTTGTTTTTGCGTACGTACAATGTACTGGTTTCTAATTAATAAAGTACCTTATTCCAAAAGGGAAAAAAAAAGAGAAAAACTTAAAAGAAGAAAAACTTATGAAAATATACAATATAAGCATCTTGTGGTAAATGATTTGTGGTCTAAAGGTAAAAACAAAATTTTAGTTCAATGTTTAAATGTTTAAAAACGAGAAACATCACTCTTTTATTTTTAAATCGATGCGGATGAAATACTATATTAGCAATCGTAGGTTCAAATCGCATTAAATGTGCCGTTTTCGAAATTAGGCGTAAAAGCCTAATTTACACTTTTTTCCGCCTTTTTTTGACTCCTTTATTCAACTTTAAGGGCGCCATAAAAAAACCCGGTAAATAACGTTTCAGCCGTGACTATAAAACGGTGCTAAAATTTCACCGTAATTAACTGCACCGTCACTTCACTTACCCACTTTCTCTATCAAAAGTATTCCACTCTTCTTCTTCTACCGCTTCCACTCATGCTCCAAATCCAAATCTAAAGGCCCTTCTTTTCGACAAAATGGGTCACGTTACTCTGAACCCACGTCGCCACGGTAACTCCAAACTAACCCTCCTCGACATCGCCATCTTCTTCTTCTTCTTCGGCGTCGCGCTCTTCCTCCTCCTCGTCTTCACCTCCCTCGGCGACTCCCTGGCCGCTTCCGGACGTCGAACACTCGACAGATCCGACTCTGGCCGACGCCGAGACCGCATGCTTTCCATTCTTGAAGACTATGACAGCGAGACGAGCGCCACTATCGAGATGTGCGATGTGCAGATGACGAACTGGCTGCCGCAGTGGTATGGTGAGGGGTTTGGGGTATGTTTGGTTCCGAATCAGCTCGGGTATCGAGCTCCTGTTCCGTGGCCAGAGAGCTTGCATAAGGTTATTTTTGTTATGTTTTATGAAAATTTTCTACCGATGTTTGCATATTGGATGATGATATCATGATTGGTGTCAATGTGAAGTGATGCCTGCCTTTTGTGATCATAGAAAATGTAATTCGTAGCTCAGTTAACATTTTGCATTTGGTATGAAACTGTTTGCAAAATTAAATTGGTTAAATCTATACTTTTAATGATGAAATGTTGAAAAATTGGTTGGTATATCTCAAAATAAAAACGAAAAATTACCCCATACGTTGCCTGGTTTTCTGATGGTACCCCCCCCCCCCCCCCCCCAAAACCAAAAAAAAAAAAATACACACTCAAAACCTCCCCAAGAAACACACAGCACATCTGTAGGTTGGGCATTGAAGATATAGAGAATTTGTTACATCAGGAGATTGGCTAAAACATTCTACTAATAAACAGGAAGATGATTTAATTGTAGTTGATGAAAGTACTTGTACCAAAACATTCTACTTCTAGGTATGTATTAACTACTTCACAAATTATCAGTAGGTTTTGTGGTGAACAAGACATTCTTGAAACATGAAAATGTCCCTAAAAGTGTTCATTTTGTCGAAACATTGAGATGTCAATAAGAAATGCTAAGACCAAATTCAAAGACTATATTTAACTCCTTTTTCAATAATCTGGAATCTGAAGGTTTTACGACACTTTCTCAGGAGTTTATGGACTTTATCTGGTTCACTTAATTATACAACAACAGTTATTCTTCACACTGTTTTTTACAGTACAATATTCATTGGTTGTTGGTGTTTTCGGCTTGTAGCTTAATAAACACTACATGTCGATATTCAAAATAAATGATGCTATATAATGCGGGAAGAAAATAACTTGCACCATGATATCAAGTTTATTATAATAAAAGAGAAGTCCTATGTTATGGTTCATGTTCTAAGTAGACAATTGTAGCGGCTAATTTTAATGTGATAATCTTATCTTATATATGCAAGTTAACAGTTCCTCCCATTTTTAAACAAAATAAAATTAAAATGTAGATATGGCGGGGTAACATGCTATATAATGGACTTGTAGATTGGAAAGGTCATCAAGGTTCAGTAAAGGAAGAAGGAAATCACTTTGTATTTCCTGGCGGTGGAAGTATGTTTCCAGCTGGAGTTGAGAAGTACATTGAGAAGCTGGGTCAATTCATTCCCTTAAAGGGTGGTGTTTTGAGGACCGCTCTTGATATGGGATGTGGTGTAAGTACTGCATATATGTTACAATTTCTTAAGCTATTTTTATGTTGTTTTTTGATTTCATTGTACACATTATGCTGAGAAATAAGATATCATACCATCATCATTTCTATGTAATCACTAAGAACTTTATAGAAATTATGTACAGCTCTTCTATTTATATTTAGTTTATATTCATTGATCTTTTGGACATGCTATTGCATAGGTCGCAGACTTTGGAGGATATTTATTGAGCAAAAATATCACAACACTTTCTTTTGCACGAAAAGACTCACAAAAAGCTATTCAATTTGCATTAGAAAGAGGAATTCCAGCTTTTATTGCCATGCTAGGCACTCATAGACTACCATTTCCTGCATACTCCTTTGATGTGGTTCACTGTTCCCGATGCTTGATTCCTTTCTCTACTCACAGTTAGTTCTAAACTTGTTTATTTTCCCTGCTAGATTGCAGGAAACCTTCCTTTGTATATAGCATCTAAACTTATTGTACTTACAATTAACTCCCTTTCAGTTATCTGGACTAGCATATGGCGCACAGTATAACATTTATGATACTTATTGTACGTGAAAAAGAGAGTTTGTTATCATTTGATATTTTATGGTTAGTCAATTATGTATAAAATTGCATTTTTGCTATCAATGGTCACATGTTAAAATTTGTTAATATTTAAGAGAAAGTGGTTTATTCTTTAAATAAAATATCTTGTTTTTTGAGAGGATGAAGGGTGAAGGGAAGTGAGGGGTATAATTAGCATTTTAAAAAAGGCATCCTACAGTTGAAATGATGTAGTTTTAATTACTGTAGTAGAGATAGGTTTACTCTTTACTATACATATGTGAGAGCTTACGGGTTATATTGGCACAGTTATGTTTCTAAGTGGGAAGTGTGCTAAGCTGATACAGGACACATAAATCATTTTTGAATGTATGATAGTTTCTTGCAATACTACCAAAGTGAGGGTTTCCACAGTTCACTTCCCTATAATAGGTTTATGATGACATCATCTATTGATTGCTAATATGCAGATGGAACCTATTTTATCGAAGTAGATCGTCTTCTTCGACCAGGTGGATATCTTGTAATATCAGGTCCTCCTGTTCAATGGGTTAAACATGAAAAGGAATGGACCGATCTCCAATCTGTTGCTCATGCTATGTGTTATGATCTTATTGCTGTTGAAGATAACATTGCAATATGGAAGAAACCCTTGAGCTCAAAATATCTTCCAAATGAAAATGGATTTGGCATTGAGAATTGTGTTGATTCAGATGACCCAAGCGAGGCATGGTAAGGTTTCAAAACAAACCATGTTCTTTTATCCTGTCATGAGTTCTATTTTCAGATGCTGGTATTCTGCATACGTGACATGGGTAATTTGATAAAATGAAATTAATAATGTAGAACTTTAAATTCCTCATGTAGTTTACAAATCTAAACGTGTTCCTCTACAGAACAAAAGTTAAAAGCCAAACAAAGACGCATGTTTTGATTTTTCTTTTGGAGTGTGAGGCTTGCAGAGTTGTCTTTTCCTTGCTGGAATTTGTGAGTGCCTGAGATTAGTACTTATGCTTACATGTATTGTATTGGACCTGTTAGTGTATGAAGATTTTAGTCGGACATGGTAAGGAGGCAATTATTCCAATAATCTTTTTATGTCCATTATTTATGACATACTTATGTAACATGCACATACGTCCACCAACGGATCATATTCGGTTCAGGTAGTTAAAACCCCAGATCGGGCCTCAGCATAATCTGAGCCTGACTGAGGTGGTTGAATAATTTAATTTTAAACCCATTATCTGAGCCAAGCCGCCCAAATACTTGACCTCTAGTGTTGATCCTAAAACCGTCTTTTTAACTTGTTATTTTTTTTTCAACAGTACACTATCAGTTTTGACAAAAAAATTGGATGGTGATGAAACCGTATTGACAAACCAAAACAAACATGATACAGTCTTTTGTGTCAAAGTTTCAATGCAGAAACCTTCAATTTCTGAGATGTGTACAGCATGCCAATACTTATAATATATATATATATATATATATATATATATATATAATTCTTTGGTAAATGGAATAATTTGACATTTTTTACACATGTCAAATGAAAGAGGAGTTTGTATCAAACTTGATACAACCCTCCTGTATCAAAGTACTGCTCTTTACAATCAAAGTCTGAATGCACAAACGTATTTTGTTTACCCAAATTGGGTTGTGTCGTGATGAAACCATGCATGATCCTAATGATAACCAGAGCCGTGTTCCGGTAATCAATGTTAAACCCATGTCTACACTAATAAGGCGGGTTACTGACGGCCTACAGGGGGTACTAAAGTGCATGCTGTTTAATCATTATGACAATGTTATTAGAAATCTTAAAATCCTACAATTTAAATCCTGTTTTAGATCGGATCTCTTCCTTTACGATTCGATTTACATTCTGATTCAAATCGGTTAAAACCGCAGTACAAAAAATTCATTCAACGTATATTTATATATTCAATATACTTATTTGAATCTACAACTTCAATTCTATGTATTTCTAAACAATATAAAAATGGAAAAAGGAAAAATTGAGTTTTAGGTTTATATGTAGAAGTTCAAAAATAAAAAAACAATTTCAAACTGTAGAAGAACCTTAAAAATATGGATTTTTTTATATCTACTATTTACGATTTAAACCCCGTTTCGATTTTAAAATTTAAACTTCACGATTTACGATTTGAATCTCATTTAGAACCTTTCGTCAGAAGTTTTTATTATATGATGTAGTGCAATGTGATAGTATAATATATTGCAAAAAAGGTCCTTTGCAGTAATATACCGTTGTTTTGCGTAGTTACTGATATATGTGTATTTACGTATGTAATTGTGCATTTATGTCTGCTATACACTTGTATATGGCAGCTATTAGAACACAAAATGATGACACGATACATGTTGGTCGTATATATGTGTGTATTTCCTCCAGACTTCCTTTCCATCTGTGCGTTTCAAATATAAAATTTATTACTCCTATGATGCAAATTTATTTCAACTTTTAAAGGCATCCATGAAATTGCTTACTGATTACATGCTGATGTGCCTCACATGAGGCAAATGAAAGTGCTGTACTATCAGAATATTTACAACGCCGAAAGAATTCAAAGACATGAATAATAGTTTATTTTCACTAATGCAGCATAATTGCTTTTATATATCTAGGCACTTCAAGTTGAAAAAATGTGTCAGCAAAGATGCACTGGGTAGAAAATTAGCAACGGGATCTATTGCAAGATGGCCAGAAAGGTTAGTAAAGCCCTCCGCTAGGGTGTCACAACTGAGAAGCGGGGTTGATGTATTTGAAGCTGACGCACGTCGTTGGTCAAGACGGGTAGCATATTACAAGAAATTGCAAAAGACGAGGTTTGAACTGAAAGGTGTAAAGCGTGAGACTTTGCAAATTCGAAATGTTATGGATATGAATGCATTTCTTGGGGGTTATGCAACAGCATTATCTAATGATCCTGTATGGGTAATGAATGTTGTTCCTCCAAAGAAACCGCTAACTCTTGGTGTGATATATGACAGAGGTCTTATTGGACTCTATCATGATTGGTATGCTTAGATTCGAACTTCATTTTCTTTCAATTTTTTTAGTAGCTTTATATTACATCCACTCTTTTTATTTGCATTAGTATACTCAGTCCCTGGTGCATGTGTCAATCATAATGGTCGGGTATTTGTTTATGATGATGTTGTAGCAAAATATTCGATTGGTTGTTGCAGGTGTGAGCCTTTTCCAACGTACCCTCGGACCTATGATTTGATTCATGTAACAGGAATCAACTCCCTTGTAAGAGATCCAGCAACTGGCAACACTAGGTAAATAAGTAAATATTACTTTTATTTACAAATATAATTGCTCATCTGGTCAAAATATTGAATTCTCAGTGAGACGTTTCAACATTCAAATCCTAACATGATAATAAATTCTTTTGCCTATTATTTGAAATGAGCTGTAGAAATGACACACATTTACCTAGATATATTGAGTATGAACATTACTTTGTTATTAAGATAAAAACTAAATACAACCTTTTGAAATAAAACTGCATGATATATTAGTTTTACAGGATGCTTAAGGTTTTCATCTATTTGAAGTTTGAACATGTAATAATTGGTAACATTGATTTGCATTTGCATATAACACATCTCTATAACTGTATAATGCAAGACAAAGTGACAAAAATAAATAAGTTAAAGTTTTTTAGATATGTTTTGTAGTTGCACTGTTAATGTTCTAGCCACTAAATTATGTATGTGATTTGCATTTTTATAATGTAAGCCATTTTTATTCATTCTCATACAAAAAATCAGCTGCAGATCAACAATAACCTCATAATAATCACAGTACAGTGGTCAAAATATAACTTTTATTTACAAATTTTATAGCTCATCTGGTCAAAATATTGAAATCTTAATGAGAGGTCCAAAGTTCAAATCGTAGTGGCAATAAATTCTTTTGCCAATTATTTGAAATATGGTGTAGAACTAATGCATATTTCACCACTGTATGAACAGCGTATGTACTTGGTTACTAGAGTCAAAACAAAATACAGGCTTTTGGAATCGAACTGCATTATATAATTGGTTTTATAAGATTTTTGATTGGTGAATTCATTTGCCCAACAAATAAATGAACATCTATTGAAACTAGTTAGGGATGAGGAATTTTTTTTTAAAATATGCTCTATGCATGCAAGGACATCATTGTGAGAACAACTGACATGTCTGCTTGAGTATTATCGGAAATAACCAAGTATCAAAACATACTTCTCTCCACAAAAGTTGGATTCATTTGAATATTTTTAACACAAGAAAGTGATGCCCCAAATCAGCGGTTAAAATACATGTATGTTTTAACAGTTCATATTGATATTCACAACATGGATGTAACATCTTTTAGAATTTTGTAGCAATTCAGATAGTATTTACTCATAATATGGCAGAACTCATTTTGAATATTTGTATATGAGTTGCAGGTGCAGTGTTGTGGACTTAATGGTAGAAATGGACAGAATTCTACGCCCTGGAGGAAGCGTAATAATAAGAGAAGCAGCAGACAACATGTACAAAGTGGCGCGCATTGCAAAAGCAGTTAGATGGATGGTAGAAATTCATGAACCCGAACCCGAATCTAGAGGAAAAGAGAAGATTCTCATGGCTACCAAGACCCTTTCGGCGGTACCAGACTCCAACTTCCAGTCTGATGAATAACGTACTGTATATTTTATTTATATTCATGTGTAATATGTATGTGGTTTGCCCAAGGATGTGCATCCACTATAGCAATTATTATTTTTACACTGTTGTAGCATAGTAAATGAAATAGCATGAGCATATTGTATCCTAGATGTAAAAATTGGTTTGATATTAAGTTAGCAATGCATTATTCAAATTTGGATATGAAGTGATTGTTCATGTTTTTTCTCAGTCGCCTGCACTACCCATAATATTATTTTGACTTTGTTAATTTTGCATTTTCTTAGTGTGGTTGTGTGTATTAATCAAAATTTTCCATCAAAATTCTGTAAATACCAAAATTATGTTTCTTATAACGGTTGCAGTTTCTTGGAAAACGTTTACTTCATGGGTAGTCTGATGTATAAAGCATCATTATAGATAATTTAATACATAATGTCATAGGTAAACAAAGGAAGGTAAAGCAAGAGCTTAATATGAAAATCTCACTATCAGATTAACCAAGTTTTTTTCTTGCTTGTTTCTTGCAAAATTGGGATTACATAAAGGGATATTTCACTAGAAGGACAAACTTTATAGCATAATTAGTTTCTAGTACACACATCCACAGAAATTAATTTCAAGGTCAAATTCCGCAGAATAATTACTTTTAAGGACAAAGTCAGCAATCCAATTACAAGGACATAATTTCATAGATTTTTAGGCTTTAGAAACTAATTATTTATTATTTTGTCTTTAAAAGTAATTATTTCAGTTGTGTGTTTTAGAAACTAATTGCACTTGCTAAATAGGCCCTTGTGGCTAATTTCCACTTATATAAAAATAGAGCTTACATGCTAAAATCAACTTCTTTGAAAATAAAAAACGGGAGAATATTTTCACATGTGATTACTAGTAACCATAGTTTTCATGACCGTACCATTGAATCACGATGACTCAAGATTTAAGGTTTTGATGGTTCAATTGATTAAATCAAGAAAGTGAATTTTTTATAGAAAATTTACACATTTAAATACAAGTAATACACAAAAACATTAAAATAAAAATGTTAGATAGACGAGATGTAATGGGTCTTTAACCTCTACAACCGAAGTTGTATACCACAGCAGTGCACGACTGCACCAACACAACTGCGGTTGTGTATATTTTAGTAGTGCAAAACGACAGAAGTTTAGTGATGATGAACTTGATGAAGCATGCAGTGATTCAGAGGAGCTTGTAACGACGAAAAACAAAGTGGTGGAGCTTGTTATTTAAATTTTGACCGATTATCATTTTTGCAATATGTATTTGTATTTTTCAAAACAATATAGAGCATGAGAATGAGAGATAAAAGAACCGCGATTCAACCAGGTAAAATGAAAGATTGGACCACTGGTTCAAAAGTTCAATTTGAGGTCGTGCACGACTGTGGTCCAATTGAGTTTCTGACCGAAGTTGTCATGGTCCAAGGTTATTCGACGTTGGACAGAGGTTGATGAAAACAATGCTTATAACAACATGCCAGTAATGTAGATCGAAATATGAAACATCAACCCTGTAATTATTCTACAGATCTTCTGAAATACTAACAAATTCTATCAGTAACAAATATATAAAGCAAGTTCTAACTAACATAACGTGATGCAGATCTATTACAGTTTACAAAACATAATCAGTTTGATGAGCCATTCACTTTTCTCCTCAGCTTCAAAGATCTGAAATGGAATGTAACCAGCATATCTTGAATTGCAAATATGCTACCAGAAAGAGCAGCAAAAGAAATCAAGAATGATTTCAGTGCATTCATAGCAACAATTACAACTGCAATAACACATGCAATTAGACATTTACAAAATAATCAAGAAACAATGATATGGAAATAAAACATAGGGAATAAATTAGGGGTAATTAGCTTACTAACCATTCATCAGTAATCTTGTCCTGAGCATCAGACATGGTTTGGGAAGATGGTGGATCCATTTTTCTTCTGCCTTTTTAGCACTGTTTTTGTCTCTATTTCTCTTTAAGGTGAAAGATATATGACTGGAAACGACCACAGTAATGTAAGGGTATATTTTTATTTGTGTAAATGGTTTATGGTGCATGTGAGATATGAATGTAGTGATAGAGTCAGAAACATTACTTTGAATTCGGTTAGTATTAATGGTGGTTGGTGCCAATTATGGTTTAAAATTCACATGAAGTTCAAAGTTGGTCACATGTTGGGATAGTGAACTTCAGTGATTAAAATTGACAATGAGTTTGTAGGGTCATCACTCATCAGCATCTTTTTTTTTTTACCAAATTTTCAAACATCAATTACTCTGATTCATTCTTCTTAGGATACCAAAGATTACATAGAAACTGGACATGTCACTGATTATTTGGTTATGGTCTACACTATGTATGGGATGATTGTTACATTCAAACAGATTTTGAAAATGGTTTTTCGTTATGTCCTATAAACACAAAGGTATTAGTTTTAAAGGACGTTATGATTTTAGTATTTTATATTTGGTTTCTATATAATAATTTATATTATTTATCCATATGCGATGTATCATTTTAACTACATGATGTAAAACATACGAGTGAAATAATTAAATTCAAAAATTCCGCTCGTCTTGTGTTGGGGAAAATTTGGGAGTCTCAAAGCACATCCAAACCAGTTGGAAAATATGCGTAAGATTGAAACATGCAGCTTGATCGAAACTGAATTTCAATCTGAGTTACAGATTGAAAGATATAGTCATCTTAAAATAAACCCATAACCTAACCGGTTTTTATCCTACCTGGAAGAGCAAGTGGCTACTCCATCCAAATGGAACATCCAAAGACATTAGAGTTTCAACTTAAAATGAAGAAGTTATGACATAAAAAATGTTGGTTTAGAGAAGTAGGTAGAAACGATTATAAATGGTTCACTAGGGATTGAACATCAAACGACAAAAAAAGTCCGTGGTGTTTTTGCCAAACCGAATGCTTTGGAACAGAACTCTTACCGAATCAACTCCTATAGAACCAACTAGGACATGCATGTTCCTTTACAGCCTTACATCCATAAATATATTATGGATAAATAATAATGGTAGACAAGCATGAGCGGTTAAAGACATGTAAGTAACACTTGGAGTCAATTACCTGGAGATTGGAGGTTCGATACTTGGAAACTACTTACAATGAAATAAGCCCGGCTACTCTAACTGAGGTCTAACTATAAGTTCGGTTCAATCACCTTCGGGTTTACTTAATCAGTTCCAGGGTTTCAAAAAAAGCATGGATCACTAAAAACCACGGAACCAAATTCTAAAACACTTTAAAACTGCAAGGAATCATCTCAATCTGAATTAGAGTAAGAACTTAATATATTTGATAACCCTATTGGGTCTAGCCCATTTGACAATGGGTGAAATAGATTTATTTCAAAATATCCCCCTAACCGGGTCTTAGGTCTGTGAAATCTAATGTTTAATACTAGATCAAATCTAGTTGTTTTGACAAAATTATATTTTATTATTAATTGTTTTATCTTATTACCCTATACTAATTAAACTTATTAAGTGTATAAATTTGAATATACCAATATATATATATATATATATATATATATATATATATACATACACTATAAAGAAAAACCTTGGTCAACCAAGTCAAAGTGAAGCCTTTTTTGTAATTCCTAATTTGCCCATAATCTATTTCACAAAGTATAATAGATAATGGAGGGCTATTTGTCATTTTCCTTCACACGTTTGTTCATCAGTTCAGTTAGGCGCATGTTCTTCTCACTTCCCACGATTTTATCTTCTTCTCCCCTAATTTTTCACTCACTTTACATAACCCATTCGATCCACCTTCCAAATTCGTGTTGAATCTTTAATAGGTGTAATTGGCTGTAAACTAGCAAGGATTAGACCTCGAAAGTGCAAAATGCCAGCTTCCCCTCAATTCTTCTTTCATGTAAGCATCTTTTTCGATAGTTTGTCACAGAATTTGTTCTTTTAGTTCAATTATTCTAATGTAATTTTTTTATGGTGGTACATATTCAGTTGAGGAATTTGAAATTAGGTTGATAAATGTTGATAACAACTTGGGTGAACTACAGACTACACTTTTAAAGCTTTAGTTTTATTCGAAATCATAAAGGTTGTCAAATTAAACTTGAATTTGCACTTTAATTGATTAATTCGACAATTTAATTGTGCAGCAAACCATATTTAGGATTCGTTTCTGACCTTGGTATACCTATTTGAAGAATGCTGCTATCGAAGTCCAACATGATTTAGTACCGGTAATCAACTATCGTCTATGGATGGCCTGGGATCGTACTACGAATAGTGAGGTAAAAAATACCGCAACTTTTTTTTTTAAATATTTGAAGAAATTTTGGTAGAGAAACAAGCATTTAAGGATTCTGATAAGTGTTTTAGTGCTTTGTTTGATTTTTAAAATGATTTTTCAACCACATTAAACTGAAAATGTTTCAGTCAATTCATGAATCCATTAAATTTTTGATTTACTCTCAATTGACATTTATGTTCTCAGTTCTATTTACTAATATCAATACCAACTGATTGTTATTTGTTCGATCATTTTTCTACTGCATTTAATGGAAAATGGTTCTATTCAATTATTCATCAAGCAATTGAATTTTTAATGTACTCTTAATTTACATTTATGCTGGGAAGCTACAAAATGCTTCAGATTGCTTTAAAAATATGTTGATAAAGGGAGTTGACCCAGATGTGTATACTTTTAATACTATGGTTAATATTTGTGGAGCTATTGGTAATTTGTCGGAGGCTGAGTCTCTACTTCAGAAGATGGAAGAGAGAGGAATTAAACCAGATGTTAAAACATATAACATATTTATGTCTCTTTACTCCAACAACAACGATATCAATGGTGTTTTGAAATTTTATAGTAAGATTAAAGATAGTGGCCTTAGACCTGATGTTGTCAGTTACAGAATTATATTACAAGTGTTATGCAAGGAGAAAATGGTTTTAGAAGTAGAGAATGTGTTAAAAGATAAGTGAAGCCTTTTATCCAGTCCCCAAATTGTCCACCGCTCAAAATAGAAAGAAATCCACAAAGAAGGGCAACTCAGTCTTTTACCGACCGCCTCCCACGTTTTCCACGTTCACTGCCCAGACGTAACCAACCACTTCCATTTCACTTCTCCTTTTCTTCCTCTTTTCCATTTTCTTCCCATTTCTCTTCTCATGACTAAAAATGGCAACTCTGTTCCAACACCAGATAGTGCTCCCCGCCCTCACAATCGTGGTCGTCCATCAATGGACCACTCAGCCCATACCTAGGACGGACATCGACAACAACTTGGTGCCAAATTACTGTTTGAAGCTCCAACAACCGACCGCCTTTGTTTCTCGAGGTAAGATCTACCGTTTTCCCTCTTTTCCTGAATTTATTTCTCAAAGTAAGATCTAAAACTTACGTTAATGATTTGGTTTCTAGGGTATTGTCTTCCCTCTTTTAGGCTACGATTCAATTTTCTGATTTGTATATTTGGCGATTTATGCGTTCCTTCAATTTTCTGATTTATATATTTGGCGATTTATGTCCGACTCATTTTCTTCCTCCTCTTTCTTTTCATTTTTAGCTATATAGTTGATACGGCTTCAGCAGTGCTTTTCATTTCTCATCCTTCTATGTTGGCATTTTCTTCTTAATTACAGGTTAACTATTTTGATTGTAAATATCAAATCTTTCATTTGCGCTGTATCCGTTGACTAATTTTACTATATTCGCTGCAATTTTTTCTAATTGTTTTTCTTACTTTGCATAATGGAAAGCAGTCCAGCTCAACATTTTCTGAGATCGGGAAGAAAGCAAGAGGCAATCATTAAATTTGCCTTTTTTATTGTGCCTTTTGCCACGACCTACTGAGTATATGTAATTTGATTTTTTTGCCATAGATATTGGTCGATACAGTTGATTTCTCAATTTATGTCCTATGTTGATTGTATAGTTATGGTTTTGTTTTATGTTTTTTCATCAGTTTTCCTATGTAACACAGATCTCTTGACAGGACATTATAACGTTGACAAATAAGTTCTCTCTGTCCACAGTTAGTGAAGATGAATTGGTAAGTATTGGTTATCCTTTTTGCTTATTATTTTGTATACCAGTTTCTATCTATGAACCCTGTGTAGTTTACTGCTTCTTCTAGATTTTGAAGTAAGTGCATCTCCAACTCGTGCCCAATGTAATATTCCAGCATCTTTATTACGTTAAACATCGTTATTATCAACTAAAATTACAATATAAATGCATGCTTTGGGACAGTGGCGAACCTAACATAGGACTTTTGCTACGCTTCATATTTATGTATATGACATGTGTGTATTTATGTTTGAGTGAGGGTCTGCATATCCATATAATTATGACATACGGCTGTATAAATGTTGGTGCCAAAATTTATATAACAGTGTATTCTCTTAGATGCTAATTTTATTTATTTAACTGCTGTTTTGAGATTTTGTTTGGGTTAATATTTGAGTTTAAACGTGAGTTCGTTGGTATATTGGTATACGTTAGAGTGTAAATTGGAATATGTGTTCACATCTTCCTATTTATTAGTTTTGGTGAATATCGAGTATTAAGTTTTGTGTGTGCAAGAATAAGTACATGGACCACATGTTATCATAAATGCATTAATATATTCAATGGTAAGGTGTACTACATGCTTTCATAGCCACATCTTTTAATATATAATGTAATATTTATATGGTTTACATCTTGGATTACAATTTTGTGTGCTGACATTTAAGGCTTGCATGCTGATGAATTTTATAACAACGTTCCAAGGCTTTAGCTGACAGTTTAAGATATATGTCTGAGTTTAAAACAGTATACTTCACATATATACACTATTTTTGGTCTTTACTCTGTTAACCACTTTTAGAAAGATAGCCTGTTAATGTGTAGATAGTAAAGGTATGGACATCTTTGTTTACACATAAACATTACTTTTGACATGTGTGCAGAATAAATTAATTTCCTAATTTTTATTTATTCAACTTTATGCATCATTCATTATTTGATTTTACTTCCGAATCTGTTACTATCTTAATATTGGAATCTCCATACTAAAGAAATTTTGTGAGTTTTCAATTCTCGAAAAAAAGTAAATTTAGCAACAACCCGAAGTTGATAATGTATTCCTTTAAACATAACATCTTTTATTGCATATTTGTAACAACCCAGGGTTTTTGCATCAATTTAATATCGTCATTAAACGATTAATTTGCTAGCTAATTGTTGTTTGAAGTTTTTAAAACCCGGTTTAAACTCTTTTGAAATTCCTTTATTAATTGTGTTAAGTTGTGTGGGCTTTGAAAATAATTTTGGCCCACGTTTTCATTTGTTTGATGCCGTGTTATAGTGGATGCCATTCCCCCTTTTTGATCTATTCTCTTCGCAACCCTAGATTAAACATACAAAAAAAAAAAATGGCGGCTTGTCTCTCCTTCATTCCTCTTTTCGAAATTAGGGCGTGTGAAATTGAAGGCACCGACGTCAGTAGCTCGAGCGTTGATGCATTCTCTCTACTTGAGGCTGCTTCTATTTGACTCAGCAAGGTGAGTGATCTCTTCACTCACATCTGTATTCGAATCAGTTAATTATATCGTGGTTGCTGATTTCACTAATTTTTATCGAGTTCGTGTATTTGATGGTTCTGGCTTGCTTAAAATTGTGACTTTGCTATTTGATTAAGTGTTACTCTCGGCATTGAATTCTCTGGTATTTTAATTTTTGAGATGGCATTTCGGCTTCGGCCTCCTTGTTCTTTGCGAACTCTATTTGGTGTTGATTCGTGACCACCACTGTGTTGAATACATTTGACGATACTGTTTTAGTTGCCTTCGGTTACTTTCTCTGTTCGGCATCAGTTTGATATTATTTGCGTCCTTGGTTGCTTTTACTGTTCTCGTGGTCTTCGGCTTCGATTTGATTTTTGTTCATTTTCGTGGCCATCACGTTCGATTTTGGTTTGACTATATTGAGTCGTCGTGACCACCACGATTTCGATTCCTGTAGAATTTGGTCACTTGAATTGAGTATGTTGATATATGTAAATATTTTGGACTGCCACAACATGTATACATACGTGTTCATATGTATATATTTGTGCGTTTCCTTTTTACTCTTACAACTAGTTGCACTATTATGCAAGTGCTTGAGTACACTTCTATTCTTGTTCATGTTTTCACTGTGCAAATCACTGCCTGGCTTCGTTTTCGTGAGTATTACTTGATGGCATTGGTTTTTGATGGTCTCTTTGAATTGCTGTAGGCCTTGGGTTTGTTCGTATTCTCCTCGTGTACCTTCCCTTGAGGCCGAGCTTGTATTTACAATGCACCATTGTCGTTTCACTGTTTTACTCGAGTCTGTGCATTGAGGCCTTGTTCACTTGTCTCTGTTGGTCTAGTTACCGTACTGATTGACCCATTATCTCTGTTCATATTTAAACTTGTCTGAGCTTCTTGCACCTCACTTGCATTTGATATCACATGACTTGTATGCTCTGCGTATACTCTCTGTTACCTACATATTTGTTTGCACTGTAAACTGGGTTTGATTCTCATGATTCACTGCCTTGGTTCTCGACCAGTTCACTGTTGAGTTTTTGCATTTGACCTTGTGCATTTCTGCATTGGATTGAGTCTTTTCTTGATAGTTGCTTATTTATACACTTGTTGTATATTTGAGCATTTGAGATGCAACGAGCTCGTGTGGTCTTCACTTATTTGCAGTTTGCATTTATATTGCCTCTGACCTTTTGGGCATGCAAACATCATTTCATGTTGTCCTTTATGTGTTGCATGTTGTAGTGTTCAATTGTGTCACCTTGAAGCCCTGTTAACATCGTCTACGTGTTGTATGTTGTAGTGTTCATTGTGTCTCCTGTTTCACTAGTGCATCCCTTATCTTGTTAACATGTGCATTGTTTTCTTACTTTATTCTTGAACCTGATGGTTGAACCTGTTGTGTCTTACACTGTGTACTATCCATTAGTATACAGTTGCAGTTTCATTTCTGATATTAGATTTGCATTTGAACCTGACTCTGTTGCATTGATAATACTTGCATCATTAGCTTGTCCGTGTAACTCGTCTGGTTTATTGAAATTCATTTTTCATCATGGTACATTCATTATATTAGAATGTGAACCGTATTGTGGATACCTTTGGATGTCACTGATGTGTGATATCACTCCAGTTTGGTTCATACACGGTGATTCTAGTATCACTGATTTCGAGTTAGTTGAGTTGTATTATTGAACCCTGTAACACTGATGGGTTAGGAGGCACTACTTGCCGTCATGTTGCTTTTCATATTTATGGGTACTGCTGCATCGATTTGGAACTGCTGCCATGTCATTCCTTTGTACATTTCCTTGATCACTTCGGCCTTGGTTACTATGTTGCACTATAGCATATTCTCATATGTCGTGTGCCACTGCATATTTATATAAAGTTTAGTGTAATTGAGTTAAGGTGCTGTTTCTTGGCCATTGATATTTGAATCTTCATTGATTTTAGTGGCAAGGCAGTGCACGCAAGCGTGAACTGCAGCCACACGGTATTCATTGGGTACGTCATCACTGTAGTGGCAAGGCAGTGCACGCAAGCGTGAACTGCGGCCACACGGTATTGGTTTTATTGTTATTTCTTTTGCTTTTGATTTATGGAACTATTTCGTATTTCATATATTGTAGTGGCGTGGCAGTACACGCTTGCGTATACTGCAGCCCTACTCGAGTTGACGTTTTAATTGATGTTTCCAATTACTTGATTGTTTCCTATGTCCAATTCATCCTTATTAGTGATTGGATAAACGAGAATTATAGTGAGTGTCGTCTATTCATAATTAATTATTATTGCTTCTGTGCACTAATAACTGAGTTTGAATTAGACTGACCCGTGTATTATTTTCTCTTGAATTTAATACTCGGGTCAGACCGAGTATTTACAGGTTGTGGATATCTTACTCTGGATTGCTGTTTGAGCTTGAAGACTTTTCATATCTTATGAATTTGTCGTGTCATTGTATAGGATGTTGTATATTCATGTATATTATTCACGATAATGTACTTGTATTCCAGAGTCGACAGTTGTAGTTGTATCATATGTATTGTATCACATGTATATCAACTGACTTCAGTTATATATATTTGAGACTTTTCTGTTTAATCTATGTTCCGCATTTATATTATCTGTGTTATTATTCTATATTTTGTCCTAAACTATTATGAACCATCGTAGTTCGTTTTATACTGGAATTGGGTATGTCGATGGGAGTAAATAAATATGAGATGAAAAATTAAAAATATATACCACTCCTATCGAGGTAACCAATACTAGTGTAAGGCCTAACTACGGATGACCGCTCCTATCCAGCCTTATTCTTCGTGATAACAGACAGTATTTCTTTTAATACTCTTTGTTATTGCGAGCATAGAGGTGGGGCGTCACAGTTGGTATCAGAGCTTGTGGTTTATGGACATGATATAAAACATAACTTAGATGGAACATGTGCTACAACTATTTGTCGATATTTTATGTGCTTTGAGTCAAAACTAAAGTTTTGAAATTTTGATGAAATTTTAAATAGCTTTATTTAAAAATAAAAGTGAATTTGTGTTTTGATGATAGATTGGTTTGTGCTTTGTTTATCAGAGTGCGCAGCGAAAACAGTGTGACTGCTTCGCTGAGTACGACTGATAATTATTTTGATTTAAAAATCAAAATATGAAAATGAAATTAATTTCATTATGTTGTTTAACCAGTGGATTTGATTTTTTGAAATTTCTTACTGGTTTTCTTTGATACTAATCATATCTGATTAGATTTCTGCTGTTTTAAAATATCTTCATTGAAGATATATTTGAATGATTTCTTTGTTCATTTTGCGGTGTACGTGCAAATACGAATTGCACGTTACTGCATTAATTTTACGTTGAACCGATGCTTGGTTATGAAACGTATTTTGTTGCCGTTATTTTTATAACGAGATTTTTACACCAATGCTATATTTTGAAGCGCGGTGTTTTGTTGACGTTTTTAAATGAATGAAAATTCACTGATATGAAATTTTGATGCAAATTATTTTGATGAGATTTTGACGTTTAAAATTTACTGTCGCTTTGACTTCAGTAACCGTCAAATTTTAAAGTGGATTTTCAAGCGGTTATCCCGCAATGCTGATTTTGAGATTAGTTTTATGTTGTTTTGAGAAGTACCATTTTCTTGTTGAAATTGCTACTTATGTTGCTGATTTAATCACGTGATTATAAAAAAAAAGCGTTTTAAAATAAAAATTGTTTTCAAAATTTTTCAGTTTACGTTTTCAAAAGAATGAGAAAGAGATTTAAATGATTCAGCAAAATCGAGGACTATGAACCCTTTCTTTTACTGATTCATTTAATTCCGGACTTATTCGTTTGAGAATGTAGATTAATACTTTTATGAAATAAATGAAATTGTTTTCAGAAGTTTTGCATTTTGCGCTTTCAAAAGAATGAGGAAGCGATTTAAACGTTTCAGAAAAATCGAGGACTATGACCCCTTTCTTTTACTGATTCGCTTAACTCCGGACTTGTCCGTTTGATAATGTGAAATGTTATTTTTGGAATACACAATTTTGCACTTTCAAGGAAACGAAGAAGAGAATCAAACGATTTAGTAAAACTCGTGGTATGGGACATGAGCGTTTGCTATTTCGGTTAATTCCGGACTCGTTAATTGAAACATTTGCTGTTTGATGATTTTGATGATTTTACACGTTCAAGGAAACGATGAAGAGAATCAAACGATTTAGTAAAACACGTGGTATGGGACATGTGCGTTTGCTATTTCGGTTAATTCCGGACTCGTTAATTGAATATATGTTGGACCTTCGGGTCATATGTTGGACCTTCGGGTCAATACCAGTACCGGACCTTCGGGTCATATGTTGGACCTTCGGGTCATATGTTGGGCGCCAAAAATTATGTTGGGTACTTGGTAGGCTTCGGCCATATGTTGATGCACGTGCGGCGTAGCTAAAACTCGCCATTTGTTGGGATCGATCTAACCTTTTATGTTGATTTTCTAGTTATCTTAATTGATTCTAGATATTTGTTGTTTCCAATTATCTGCAGGTAATTGGATTTGTTGATATGAGATTTGATTATCATTTTTGATAATCGAATATTCGTTGATATGAGATTTGATTATCGTTTTTGATAATCGAATATTTGTTGATTTGATTATCGTTTTTGATAATCGAATATTTGTTGATATGAGATTTGATTATCGTTTTTGATAATCGAATATTTGTTGATATGAGATTTGATTATCGTTTTTGATAATCGAATATTTGTTGATTTGATTATCGGTTTTGATAATCGAATATTTGTTGATATGAGATTTGATTATCGTTTTTGATAATCGAATATTTGTTGATATGAGTTCTGATTATCGTTTTTGATAATCAGATATTTGTTGATTTGATTATCGTTTTTGATAATCGAATATTTGTTGATATGAGTTCTGATTATCGTTTTTGATAATCGGATATTTGTTGATTTGATTATCGTTTTTGATAATCGAATATTTGTTGATATGAGTTCTAATTATCGTTTTTGATAATCGGATATTTGTTGATTTTGATTATCGTTTTTGATAATCGGATATTTGTTAATTTTGATTATCGCCTGAGATAATCAAATATTTTTTTGATTTGAAATTTGATTATCGGCTGAGATAATTAAATATTTGTTGATTTGAAATTTGATTATCGCCTTTGGTAATTAAATATTTGTCGATTTGAGATTTCTAATTATCGTTTTTGATAATTAGGCCTTTGTTGTTTTCTGACTATCTAATGATAGTTAGATTTTGTTGAGAATTTTGAATTTCTTTTATGAAATTAAAAGATTTCTTTTGGAGTTTGTGTTCTTGTAAATTTATTTTTCTAGCTTAACCAGTTTATGTTAGAAAAATAATAATTATAGACAGCTTTAATTATGAAAATTGCGGGGACGCAATTTTTATAAGGAGGGGAGTCTGTAACAACCCAGGGTTTTTGCATCAATTTAACATCGTCATTAAACGATTAATTTGCTAGCTAATTGTTGTTTGAAGTTTTTAAAACCTGGTTTAAACTCTTTTGAAATTCCTTTATTAATTGTGTTAAGTTGTGTGGGCTTTGAAAATAATTTTGGCCCACGTTTTCATTTGTTTGATGCCGTGTTATAGTGGATGCCATTCCCCCTTTTTGATCTATTCTCTTCGCAACCCTAGATTAAACATACGAAAAAAAAATGGCAGCTTGTCTCTCCTTCATTCCTCTTTTCGAAATTAGGGCGTGGGAAATTGAAGGCACCGACGTCAGTAGCTCGAGCGTTGATGCATTCTCTCTACTTGCGGCTGTTTCTATTTGACTCAGCAAGGTGAGTGATCTCTTCACTCACATCTGTATTCGAATCAGTTAATTATATCGTGGTTGCTGATTTCACTAATTTTTATCGAGTTCGTGTATTTGATGGTTCTGGCTTGCTTAAAATTGTGACTTTGCTATTTGATTAAGTGTTACTCTCGGCATTGAATTCTCTGGTATTTTAATTTTTGAGATGGCATTTCGGCTTCGGCCTCCTTGTGCTTTGCGAACTCTATTTGGTGTTGATTCGTGACCACCACTGTGTTGAATACATTTGACGATACTGTTTTAGTTGCCTTCGGTTACTTTCTCTGTTTGGCATCAGTTTGATATTATTTGCGTCCTTGGTTGCTTTTACTGTTCTCGTGGTCTTCGGCTTCGATTTGATTTTTGTTCGTTTTCGTGGCCATCACGTTCGATTTTGGTTTGACTATATTGACTCGTCGTGACCACCACGATTTCGATTCCTGTAGAATTTGGTCACTTGAATTGAGTATGTTTATGTAAATATTTTGGACTGCCACAACATGTATACATACATGTTCATATGTATATATTTGTGCGTTTCCTTTTTACTCTTACAACTAGTTGCACTATTATGCAAGTGCTTGAGTACACTTCTATTCTTGTTCATGTTTTCACTGTGCAAATCACTGCCTGGCTTCGTTTTCGTGAGTATTACTTGATGGCATTGGTTTTTGATGGTCTCTTTGAATTGCTGTAGGCCTTGGGTTTGTTCGTATTCTCCTCGTGTACCTTCCCTTGAGGCTGAGCTTGTATTTACAGTGCACCATTGTCGTTTCACTGTTTTACTCGAGTCTGTGCATTGAGGCCTTGTTCACTTGTCTCTGTTGGTCTAGTTACCGTACTGATTGACCCATTATCTCTGTTCATATTTAAACTTGTCCGAGCTTCTTGCACCTCACTTGCATTTGATATCACATGACTTGTATGCTCTGCGTATACTCTCTGTTACCTACATATTTGTTTGCACTGTAAACTGGGTTTGATTCTCATGATTCACTGCCTTGGTTCTCGACCAGTTCACTGTTGAGTTTTTGCATTTGACCTTGTGCATTTCTGCACTGGATTGAGTCTTTTCTTGATAGTTGCTTATTTATACACTTGTTGTATATTTGAGCATTTGAGATGCAACGAGCTCGTGTGGTCTTCACTTATTTGCAGTTTGCATTTATATTGCCTCTGACCTTTTGGGCATGCAAACATCATTTCATGTTGTCCTTTATGTGTTGCATGTTGTAGTGTTCAATTGTGTCACCTTGAAGCCCTGTTAACATCGTCTACGTGTTGTATGTTGTAGTGTTCATTGTGTCTCCTGTTTCACTAGTGCATCCCTTATCTTGTTAACATGTGCATTGTTTTCTTACTTTATTCTTGAACCTGATGGTTGAACCTGTTGTGTCTTACACTGTGTACTATCCATTAGTATACAGTTGCAGTTTCATTTCTGATATTAGATTTGCATTTGAACCTGACTCTGTTGCATTGATAATACTTGCATCATTAGCTTGTCCGTGTAACTCGTCTGGTTTATTGAAATTCATTTTTCATCATGGTACATTCATTATATTAGAATGTGAACCGTATTGTGGATACCTTTGGATGTCACTGATGTGTGATATCACTCCAGTTTGGTTCATACACGGTGATTCTAGTATCACTGATTTCGAGTTAGTTGAGTTGTATTATTGAACCCTGTAACACTGATGGGTTAGGAGGCACTACTTGCCGTCATGTTGCTTTTCATATTTATGGGTACTGCTGCATCGATTTGGAACTGCTGCCATGTCATTCCTTTGTACATTTCCTTGATCACTTCGGCCTTGGTTACTATGTTGCACTATAGCATATTCTCATATGCCGTGTGCCACTGCATATTTATATAAAGTTTAGTGTAATTGAGTTAAGGTGCTGTTTCTTGGCCATTGATATTTGAATCTTCATTGATTTTAGTGGCAAGGCAGTGCACGCAAGCGTGAACTGCAGCCACACGGTATTCATTGGGTACGTCATCACTGTAGTGGCAAGGCAGTGCACGCAAGCGTGAACTGCGGCCACACGGTATTGGTTTTATTGTTATTTCTTTTGCTTTTGATTTATGGAACTATTTCGTATTTCATATATTGTAGTGGCGTGGCAGTACACGCTTGCGTATACTGCAGCCCTACTCGAGTTGACGTTTTAATTGATGTTTCCAATTACTTGATTGTTTCCTATGTCCAATTCATCCTTATTAGTGATTGGATAAACGAGAATTATAGTGAGTGTCATCTATTCATAATTAATTATTATTGCTTCTGTGCACTAATAACTGAGTTTGAATTAGACTGACCCGTGTATTATTTTCTCTTGAATTTAATACTCGGGTCAAACCGAGTATTTACAGGTTGTGGATATCTTACTCTGGATTGCTGTTTGAGCTTGAAGACTTTTCATATCTTATGAATTTGTCGTGTCATTGTATAGGATGTTGTATATTCATGTATATTATTCACGATAATGTACTTGTATTCCAGAGTCGACAGTTGTAGTTGTATCATATGTATTGTATCACATGTATATCAACTGACTTCAGTTATATATATTTGAGACTTTTCTGTTTAATCTATGTTCCGCATTTATATTATCTGTGTTATTATTCTATATTTTGTCCTAAACTATTATGAACCATCGTAGTTCGTTTTATACTGGAATTGGTTATGCCGATGGGAGTAAATAAATATGAGATGAAAAATTAAAAATATATACCACTCCTATCGAGGTAACCAATACTAGTGTAAGGCCTAACTACGGATGACCGCTCCTATCCAGCTTTATTCTTCGTGATAACAGACAGTAACTCTTTTAATACTCTTTGTTATTGCGAGCATAGAGGTGGGGCGTCACAATATTCTACTTCCAATTAATTTATCACAAATAATTTAATTTGCTAATTTTTAGCTTTTAAACTTTTATATATCATTTGTTATTTAATTTTAGTTTTGACCATGTTAATATCTTATTATTGGAATTTTTGGAATGAATAAATTTTGTCAGTTTTTAATTCGAAAAAAATGATACATTTAGCAATAGTCCACTATGGATAATATAAAAAATTAGTTTGATTTCTCTTTCTGTCCTAATAACATTTTTCTTACTACGGCTGGCTAGACTGTTAATATGTGACGATTGTAGGCGTTCATCAAAACAACACTAAAAAAGAAATTACACAGAGTCCACAATGGGTCATTGCCATGTCGAATTATATTTTCTACAAATATTGCTAATATTGACGACACGTTAGCATGTGCGTACGGGAAAATGTTCAGACTGTACAGTTACAGTAACAATTTCGTATTGTAGTATAATTATTTAACATGTGTAGTTTTAAGTTTATAACAATTAATCTTCTATCTTTTACTAATTCAGACTGTATGCTTTTTACTGCTATTGACCTTAAAGCTGTTAAGCAATTTTTCTACGTATACATACACTTATTTTTAACCTTCATATATGTTCATTCTAATTACATATCGGCTGATGCTAATTTTTAATTCATAATCTTTTATACATCATTCATTACTTAATTTTTCTTTGCAGTATGTTAATATCTTACCGCTGGAATTTATGCAGTAAAGAAATTTTGTGACTTTTGAATTCAAAAAAAAATTAAATTTAGTAAAAGTCTGCAATGGATAATGTAAAATTTTATTTTGATTTCTCTTTTTGTCATGATTATATTTTGCTTAATTGAAATGGGTAGAATATTAATATGTGAAAATTCTAGGCAGTCATCCAGAAACCACTCAAAAAACAGTAAAACAGAGTCCAAAATGGGTATTTGAAATGTCGAATACTATTTTATATAAAATTTCACGTCTTACGCACTTTTTAACAGTTAGCCTATAGACAAACATATATTTTTAAGTCACCAACATCAGTTTGCAATGTCAAATTTTAATGCAGTATTTACCCTGAGTTAAATTCATATACCATGCTTTCGAGAGGCAACCATTTTGGTTTTGTATATTTTTATACATATCCATGTTTATAATTTTAGTCATCCATATTACATGTGTAGCCATGAAATGAAATAATATATGTCTTCCTCTTATTGATTGAACTCAACCAATTAGGTGTTTGTGCATTTCTGCAATGATGGGCTGAGGGAAGCAGTAGAGTTGACATTTTTTTTTTCATCTGCTTAATGATAAAATGCCATTTAAATGGCAAATTTCGTCTTTCAGTTTCTTGACCTTAACTACGCCTAACTCTGTGGGATTTCATGTACGAATTGGTAGCCGTAGTTGACTTAATGGTTATTACATCGACAAAGGAGTTGTTGATTACTAAGATAGTTAATTTTTGACCTTTATGAACTATATCATTGAGCAAATAGTTTATGAATAGTCATTGTAACAATGAATGAGGATGACTTAGGGAGTATTATCAAGGGAACAAAATATACCAAAACTAAATGGTTTTGAGTTGTATGAATTTTGACAGTGGAGTCATTATCTTTGTTTCTACAAGATTTAAAACAGTACGATTGCTCATCTAAAGCAATCTTATTTCATGCACGATTATTTTTGTTATATATTGGACTAACATTTTAGTCTGGGTGTATCAAGTACATATATTGTTTCTCAACGATTTTATTCTGCATTAGTTTTCCTTGATGAATTAATAGTATCTTTAAACTGTAATTTTCCAATTCTATTATTGCATTAATATATCATTAGGTGTTGACAGGTTTATTAACCACCCATTACTTACCTTCAGGTGGTAACAAATTTAGAAATCACAACTATGATTTGGAGGCACAAGATCGTGATATAAATATCAAATGAAGGCCACAACTTGAATTTTGATACTAAGAAGAAAGTCACTCAATCTAGCTACGATCAGGTAGACTTTTGTATACTAGATTTGTGTATTACTTATTTAGCCCTGCTATCTAACTTTCTTTTATCGTGTTAGTAGTAATAAAGATTATTTTTGTTGTTGTTCAGTAATTAATTAATGCATTGATTTTCTTAATTAGGTTGTTACCATTTTTCGATTATAATAATGCCATGCTACATTGTTTTTTAATGAACAGTATATTGTGAAATGAGGGATGAATGTTGTATACAAAAACACAAGGGGCAGAGGCAATGATTGAGGCTGCTTGCATATTGGCTAAAGACAAATTAAGCTGCATTAGAGCCAAGCTTATTAATGGAATGCACATACGCATGAGCATTGACTAGAGATTGGTTCATGGTCCTATTTGTCTAAAGATATATTATGAGAAACATATTTTGCAGATTGATAAATGGTGGTTGAAGGTGCAGGCTTAGTGGATAGAAACCCAGCAAATTGAAATGTCACATCAGAACTAGACTTGGAATGATGATTACATGCACAGATGCTTTGACTTTTTCTATATATTTCATATTTCAATGATGCCCCTAGATTTTGCATTTCTTTGTAGTAAGTATTTTTTTTACTCCTCAATTTCGTTTTTGGAATTTTTTTTTAGTATTAGTGTATAAAATAGGTTAATGCATGTATGCAATATTATGATACCTTTATTTTAAAACATGACATGATGAAGATTCTATTTTCTTGAATATCAAGCAAAGAGTACTTTGTTTGAAGCAATGTTTGTTTTGGTGGTGACTACGTTTCCTACATGTGTGAACTATATTAAAGGCAATGTTTCGATTTTTGAATTATTATGTTTTCTCTCTTTTTCACACTTATGTTTCATCTTCATACCAGTATAAAATGCAAAGAGCTTTAAACAATCAAAGATGAGGGGGTACATTTTAGTTATAGGGAACACAACAGACCATACAGCAAGATGAGCAAGACGTGATTGGTAACGGACATTGCAAAACCTGAGCAAAGCATATTCAGAACAATAAGAAGAATTGTATACAAAATGATACTCGGAATGGGAAGGTCAGCTTTATCACTAATGAATACCAAACAACATGCGAAATAGGATCAGTTGGCAGTGTAGCTTTGAGCGGAATAGGAAGATGCCAAACAGCAGCAGCAATAAACGCTACAGCTCGCATATTAGAAACAGGCCGTGCAACAATGAGCACATAGAGAAAAAACCGAATAGTAGTGACAAACGACCAACACACAAACGGAGCACACAGTTCTCCAAAAAGGATACCATGATATTTATCACATATTTTTGAAACATATATAGTGATTCGTAGAGTTTGTAGTTTTATCTAACTAAAATCAAAACTCACATTAATAAAGAAAGTATTTTGCATCTTTTTTAAATAACGTTTTTCTCCACTACTTATTACTCATTAGAAAATCTAAATTTAAGTTTGGTACTATTCTATGTAACTGTATTCATACTTAAACATGTTCCTTTACATCATTGTTATTGTGGCTTGGCTATTCGATTGAATAGGCAAACAATTTCCGTGACCAACATTTTCAAGATTTCATGCCAGTATGCTCATATTCAGGGACGGATGTATATTCATTGTACCCTGGGCTACAGTCCGGGTCAATAATTTGCAACATGATTATATATTACTAAGCTAGCCCCTAAAAGTAAAGTTGCACATTACTTTAACTAAAAAACAAGATAAAACGTGTTGTACAATTATAGATTTGATGTTGGCAAAAGAAATCACTAAAATAATATGTTAATTGAAGTCATACAAACTGCCAAATGAGTACATTAATTATGACTGTTTATGACTCCTCTTCCGCAAATCCCCCGACTACGACTTCTTTGCCACCACTAACTGCTTATGACTCAACAATGGCGAACCCTTCAACTACGACTTCCCCTTACCGTGATTATTCAACTCTCTGCCCTCTTCGATGTCACATCACTACGTTGTAAACATAAAATGATCTACACTCATCAGTATTGTTGTAAACATAATGAGTACTTCCTTTTATTTTTATTGGTTTAACTGTGTCTTTCAACCAGTTAAACCCAAGTTATACGAAGCAACTTCTACTCAGAGTTGCCTTTTTTTTTTAAAAGACCAAAACTCCTCACTATAGGCCGTGATAGCTATTGAATGTTGTTAATAGTATTCTCCATGAATATTGTTTAAAAAATGCATTGTTTGTGTGGCTTTGTTCTTTTTCAAATACTACATCAACAAATGAATGTACATTTTATTGTGTTCTTTGCTGCATCATCTACTTCATGGCTGCTTCAAACTTCTCATTCGGTGCTGGCCAGCCTATAATTAGACCAAAATTAATATATAGCTGTACACTTCTGCAACTGTACAGAAAAGAAGGGAAAATATAAAACACACACATACACAGACACACACATACACAGACACACACATACACACACATATATATCTGTGTACATATGTACGTATGTGTGTCTGTGTGTATATATATCACCACCATTACTGTAGCACACACAAAATTTTCACACTTCCTTCTTGGCACACGTCCAACGGACATGCCACCATACTCGTATATATATATATATATATATATATATATATATATTTGTGTGTGTAAATGTATAAACAAAACACAGTCAAATATATACATGTACAGATATTGGCATTTACATCTACCATGTATATACTTAGCGTTTATACATATGTGTGTGTATATTGCCATAATTAAATTATGTACATATATTTCAAAAAAATTATTTAATAAAATAATGAATATATTTTGTAAAATATCACTTGATTTTACCAAGTCTAGATTTTCAAATTTGAATTTAAAATGAAGTGTCTAATTTTGACTTGGTAAACAAATATTTAAATTTGAAACTGGATCCAAGATATTAATTCAAAATGTAAATATCTTATGTTGGACTAAGTAGTATTAGTATATTTTCTTGTTTATTTAAAACATATTTCACCCCAATTAAAAATTTAATTATTTAAATATATATTTTATATTATAAAATATTTTGGAGTAAAAGAAATATTATGATACACATACGCACATACGCTTTAGGAAAAAACCAAATATTTTTATAATTTAAAACCAAAGTAATTAATAACCATATGTATCTTAAATTAATATAAATATTAATATCAAATTTGAAATTAACATTCTAAATATATTATAAAATATTTATAACTATATATATAAATCATTTTGGTAATTTTTTTTATAAAATTGCCATGAACAATTTTTGAGTAAAATATATTTATATATTGTTGTTATTAATTTGAGAAATAATATTTTTAAATTTAGAATTGGTTTTAGTTATTAAATGATAATTTAAATTATTAAAAAATATTTTTGTTTTCAAAAGCATTTTATATCAAATTTTTACTTGGGAAAAATTAAAACTAATCTGCATATATTTAATCCATATCATTATATCAAATTCAGTTAGTGGATTAATTAATTATTGACTTATCAAAATTGAATAAAAAATTAAGCATAGAAACTATGTATATAAAAATTGTTTTATGTATAATATAATAACAATAAAGATGTAAAATAGAATATACCTTAGAGATGCAACCTTAAACTCACATGTCGATTTAGACTGTCATCTAGATCTCCTAAATCTTTAGTCAAAGTTGCAAGCTATCAGCGTGCCACCATCGAATCTTGTGTTGCGCAACATTGGATGTTGAAAATTGGATTTGAAATTTGCTAGTTTGGGAGAGGTAAGAGCTAACCAAAACGATGGAGAAAAAAGGCAAAAAGAAGATTCAAATAATGGAGGCTTTAGGTTGCTTACATAGGGGATCAAGTGGAAATTATTCTCCAATATTTCCTCCTATCAAGTCAAACTAAAGACTCGGTCTCTTCCTCTATAGCTGATCTCATTATGGTCCTTCTATGGACCAAATAAATACCTAAATCCATTTGTAATTAATCTCGTTTAAACCTAGTTTAAATGTACATATATCATATATCGACATGCACATAATAACTTTCATATACACACCTAATTAACTACTAATAACATCTAGAACATTTCTAAAGACCACCTATTATAACTAAGTTCATCTCAAACATAAAATACAACAATAACTAATAGTTCTTAAATATTAATTGATTTAATTAATTTATAACTAAACTAATTGAATCAAGTGGTGTTTTGAAGATTGAATGATTTCAGTTGTGCAACTCACAGATGTGAATTCAGTCAGTGATTAATATTCGAACAGTTTAGATATTAATGTTCGCATGTCATTTTATCTAGTAATATGATAGTATGACCATTATTATTGCTTAAAGATCTCATCAGTAAAATCAAATTTTACAGTTTTAAGTGGTCCCTTTTAGTAACAATTATTTACACACATTCGATTCATCATGACTGTATCACTTTAGAATATATGGAATTTAGTTTCAGTCAAAATTCCAATATTAACCACATTCAACTTGGTTAGTCCATAAACAAAGTCATTTGTCAATAATAATATTTATTGTCAACTTTACTGCTAGAGATTTTGAATTTAAGTTGACTACAGCTGATCGTGATACAACCTTATGAAACCGAGGAGACAAATTCTCCGCGGAATAATTTTTCACTTTCAATGCTTCAAATAAGACAGAACTATAGTCGCTCGATGGTCTCGATACCATGATATAACTAGAATCAAAGTAGAGTGTCCATTATGAAGTTCAATGGTATTTTTATGTTGAGAGGACAATGTAAGACTATGAGATTTCCTATTTGACCTTAATTGTTGTTAACCAACATGAAACTTTTGGATCGTTCATTCCATAGAAATTCAATAATTATGGGTACATAATCTTTTGGTGCCCTCAAGCAACAATGCGTAATACACCATCCAACATTTGGAAAGTCTTACATACTTTGCTCTCAAAGGATGCATCCATGTCCTGTCTCGAAACATCTTGATCAAGAATATTTAAAACAATATGTTATTTTAAATTGCGATAATTTTCTCACGATTAAAACTATTTATAACTACAGTCATGCAACATATTATTTATGGCTTTTCTTGTTTATGTACTTTATGTTAATTACTTTATTAATTATATCACTATATAACAAAGTAATATATAATAGAAATCAAACCTTAATTATGAATAAGATTGATTATAAATTTAAATTTGTGCAACATACTACATAATTTCCCATAGAGTATACCATTAACTCATGTAATCTCCCACTTACACTTGAGATCAATTATGGAATATTAATCCCATTCTTCCATTAGTCTATTCAAAACTGATCGAGCTAGTCCTTTCATCAATAGGTATGCTATATTTTTTTTATTATCTACTCTGTTAATCAACGCCTCTACATTGATGATAAACTGCCTTTATCATGTGGAACATTGATACTATATTTCTTAACCTCTAGCGTGCTTTTAGTTCTTTCACGATCTATATTGCGACATTGTTTTCGCAACAGTGTCATAGGATTCTCAACATTTGGCCCTAGCTCAAATATTAATTTGTGCATATATATATATATATATATATGCTATTTTATTTCGATTAAGGTGATATACTTAACCTATTGGTTGAACTAGCCATCACCTCTTGTTTGGAACATTTCCAACTTAAAGCTCTTTAACTAAGGTTTGAACATGAATTTAGGATTGGTATACTATATTTGACATCACGTATGAAGTTTAAGTCCGAACTCTCATTCATAAGGAGTTCTTTAGTTTCTAAATATAACTATCTAGTATATCGTTAATATTTGAGAGTACTTTTTAACTACCATTTAGTGCTCTTAATTCAGACATGTGCTCAACTTACCAAGTACTAAGTGAAATGTGATATAGTAGACAACATAGTCATTGCTCAATTTTCTTATAAGTAACTAGCAGGCCAAAGTCTAGCCCAATCAAAGTTGGCCCACCAATTCTATGATCGGGCCGCATATGCCGACTCAAGCTCAAAGTCATGAACTAGTCTGTCCACTTAACAAGACATCAAAAGGAAGCTCAATCATCTTATCCCTAGGCAGCCTTCATAGTCTGCTCAGATAAGAAAAAAGCAAAGTATAGCCCTTCCCGGTCCATTCTGGCCCAGCTCGAAGGCAATCGGCTCCCAAATACCAACCCACTCTTAACAGGACCCCAAGTCAACCTGACTATCTCAGCATCGCTTCAATCACCAATTAGCATTACTTCGGATTATCTCAGGCAACCAATGTACTCGACAAGGCTAGGTCAAGTATGACCTGTTCTTGATCTAGCTTCGGTACATCCAACCATGACTAGTCCCAAGAAGCCCATTCTGTCACTTTACATCCATCCAAACACTATCCCCCCAACATGGTCATTCATAACTCTTAGTTTCCTTCATATCTTCAACAGCCGACTAGCCAGCTAAGCAAACCTTGCCACGTAAGCACACAGAGTAAACAACAAATCATCTATTCTTGTATTCAAGGCATTACAAATGGGCTACTGAATTGGTACGACAAACCATCAACATTAAATGCAATTTGCGCATGGTACAAAGGCGCAATGAGTATATTTTCTCAACCACACATCCCTTTGGATTTTGACACATACCATCCATCAACCCATGCAACTGGATCAATGGTTACATGCTCTTTCCACTAGTTTTATATCACAATCTCGACCATCTGTCATCCATTTTGGCCACTATAAATATCATATGCCTACCAGTTGAAAGGGGTTGGAATATCTATAATTCTAAGTACTATACGCATTCCAAAGCTCTATACACCATAGGTCCTAAGCATAAACACCCTTTGTTGGTCTTAATTTCTTCAGTTTTTCTTATTATTTTCTTGTGATTCTGCGTAATTGTAAGGGATATACATGCTAATAGAACTTCAAAGTAGACGTAGGCAAGCTTGCCGAACCGCACTATATTTGGTGTCATTTACCTTTAAAACTTACTTTATTCCTCATTTTCACTTTTATGCCTAGCGTTAGCAAGTGATATTTGTGCATTAGTCTAATTCTAAGGCTGGTTAAATCTCTATTTAACATTTTAGTGCTAGTATAAGGTCCTTCCCTTAAAGCTCTCACCTTTCCATATTTTTTCTATACTATAGAGACCTAATATGACTTGTTACCATGGAAAGAAAATCTTCTACCAATTAAAGGTAACAACTCTAATGACATGAAAATGATGGCAACACTCTTACCAATGATGTCCAGCCTAATCTAACCATCAATGAAGAAATATGCATACTATGATGTTATATCTATTAAATGTGGGTCGGCTAGCCCGTGATGTGAATGTTTGGAGAACATTATTGGATGCCCAAACTACTGTAAACTTTATCCCACTGGCTTCTCCCATGGCTGACCTGCCCGCTCACATGCCCATGCTTCCTAACGGATATGAACTCATGAACACTACCGAAGCCCAAGAAAGGGTAGTGCCTGAAACCATACTTGAGGGCATTCAGATTCATCCTAGAAGTTATATTGGGTGTATTCCTAGTTAAATTGACCTCTGTCCAGAAGTGGCTGTGCTTACAGAGCTAAGGCATCATTGTTCCTTGTGACAACCCGCACCTCTCGACATGAATTATGCTGAGAAATATGAGCTATTGGGATTTTAAAAAATTATAAGAATAAGTAAAAGGATGGAGTTTCAAGACATTCTACACTTTTAGATCTCACAGCAGAAGGAACTAAAATATAAGTATATAAAATAGACATTTCAGAAAACAGTTTCCAAAATACTTGTTTTTACATATACATTGTTCTTAAAGTACAATATAAACTTGACGGATACTTAGTACAATATATGACTATAATCAAAATAATAAATAACAAAATAACTCCATCATTGAGTTCCTTTCTCCTTCATATTATGTCCAATCACTGCTAACTTGTCATCTGTGGTGGGGGAAAACGAAAAGAAGGGGATGTGACAGACAAAATATGGTGAATGAGAACAAGACTAATAAGACAATTAAGCGCAACTAACTTTAAATATACTCTAAATGATGTAGAGTGTAAAACAATTTCCGTGAATTCCAAGGTCCAAGACCTAAGGATTCTTGCCTAGCACAATGAGTCAAAACTACAAGTCGACCTATACCAATGATTGGCCAAATCGGGAACCACTCTCCTATTACAACTTCCATCACACTACGTCCGGAGAGGAAGAACCTTGTCACGCAGACTAGCATAGTGACTCAACGTATGCATCCATTGTTCACCTCCTCGATCATGGTAGCAAATCGCCTCTTATTGTACTGCATCGAGGTTCACCATATGTGAATTCCCATAGTACCAGCCTAAATTTACTATATTCGATATCTTTATTCAACAACTATTCTCGATATCTAGAGTCATTTATTGTAATGCACCGGTGTCCACCAGTACCAATAACTAAAAATCCATGCAACGGACCATGCAGTACTTGGATCTCCCATTCGTCCGGCCTTTCTCATGTTCATGCCAGTGCTGCGCCCGCTCGTATGTAACACGACTGAGCCTATTTGTGAAATACATCGCCCCACATCCAATACCAGTAATGCGAAATATACTGCCTCGATATAATACGAAATACATCGCCCTAACCTTCTTAATAGAGAACCAGATTTCCCCTATTTTCTAACACATGCAACTTAGCCAATTTACTTCACAAATCAATTAACGTAATTCTCAACTTAATTACATAATTTTTATCCATCAAGTTTGGGCCTTAGGTTGAGTTTCAATGTGGTGATTTACACCCTGGACGGTCAACCTGAGACTACCCCAGGTCGACTGCTATCGGTCGACCGTGGTAGACAAGGTCGATGTATTCACGGTCTTTTTATTTTTTCCAATTGATTTCTTCTGGAATGATTACTTTTTAATTTAGGTGATCAGTTTAGTTAACATCACAGTTTCCATAATTATTCAATTAGCCCTACACTTCATTTTTAGATTTTCCATTTCATAATAAATTAGGTTTTTCAATTAGGGTTTCCAAATTAACATGTCCAATTTAACAAATTTTATCATCAAATTCCAAATTAAATAAAAGGGTTTACAATTTAGCCAATTCAAATTATAAGGGAACAATTTAATAACTTCAATTTCGTGTTAACAATTTTATTAAGAGTGTTTACCTATCTAACCAACCTAAAATAGATTAAAATCAACTGTATCATTTAAATTACGGAATTCGTTCCTACTCGCCTTATAACCTTAATTCTAGATTTGCAAAAGTGGCCTCCAATCGATAGCATTTATCTAAATCTCCTAATTGCTTGCCTCTTCTCTTTATCTTCCTCTTGATTTGATTTACTTTTGGATTTAATTTGGGGTTTAATTTTTGATTTGAGAATTGGGGAAGAGGTTAGGGTTTCAGAATAGATTTTAACAACATCTAGTCATAGTCGTCTCAAACTAAAGATTAGGGTTTTTGGTTAACGTCAAATTTATAGAGGTAATTGGTTAATTAAGGCCATTAGATCAACTCAACAATCATCTGAACCGCTCATCGTTTACTTTGCTCGCACCTATACTATCATAGCCGCTCAAACACATCGTCGCCTAATCAACACGTCCAAGTTTCATAATCATGGGTCGACCGTCCTAAAGCCAAGGTTGACCGCTACCGGTCGACCTAGACCACCTTCGGGTAGACCAAGCCTATTTAAATTTTAAATTTTTAAATTTTTTCTAACGCTCGTACCTCTCTCATACTAACTCATTTTTCAAAGCATTATATATGAAAGTCATACAGAAAATCACTACGAACGCAATGGTGCATGTTTAGTAACCAAATTCAGACATTTTTGAAAAACTTCTATTTAGTCCTTGTTATATTTAAATTTTCTTCTCTTATTACGTTCCGTTTAAATCTCTATTAAATCCTTATTGAATTTTACATAAATTTCTAGGGTGTTATATTCTTCCCTAAAGGATTTCATCCCTGAAATCTTAAAGGATGTAAAATGTAACCAACACACACATCAATCAATAGCCAAAGTCATCTACCTATCCGTCATCCTTGAGCAATCATTGTGCTTAGAAATTCTTTAATGCAATATGTACATATAAATGCAACATGAAGTGCACGTGGAATCATACTAATGCAAAAGATTAGGTGGCCTACTGATTCAGTCAACCTCCTGTTATGAAAATGCTCATGCCATGCATCCAAATGTATGCAGCATCCTAAGTAAGTAAACTTGCAATTCTATATGTACGTGTAATCAATTACATCCATATGCAATACCCATATGCATAGTATCCACTAGCACAACAATAACTAAACATCCATACATATTATATCTAACCGCTAAACAATAAATGAGAGATAATGCGAGTGTGTACTACCTAGAGGATATACTATCCTAGAGGTGTAAACAAATACAATTCAACCCATACCAAAATACATCCATTAGCATTCATCATCCATCATATGTCCTATTGACATGTCGTAATCATTTCTACCATACAATGGTCTCTACCTGAACTAAAAAATAAATACAAAAGTAATCTATGCCTTTCTAATTAAGAATGGCTTGACTGCGATAGCTATACTGTGATGACCTGCAAATTTGACCCGTTTAGAGCTGACAATAACTGCACATGTCCAGCCCTAAACCAAATGGAAATATGAATAATCATGAGAAGGATAGAAGAGAGAAGAAGAGAAGAGAGAAAACAGAAAAAACTAAAAAAATTATAGAATCTCACAATCGTTGCAAAAAGTCATGTAATATCATATCAATGATCTTTACCAAACAAAACCCGTAATATAATATAAATACATCCATCAGAGTACAACAATCAATCACTAATCATCAGCCTGGTCAGTTATAATAACTTATCCTTATATTTGCTGATAATTTAAACAACAAAGCAGCGGAAAATAAACATATATATGGAATACGACTAGAGGACTTCCAGCTTGCACGGTGAAGCTCCAAAGCATCCAAACCTACATCTATAAATATACTCTGTCTGACCTGAGCATTGAAATGGAAGAATACCCAGATCAATCTGATAAACCAGCGTGAGAAAACATATCTCAACTGAATTTATTTTAAAGTTATAAAAGCGTTCTTTTATCAAAACAAAAGTATCTCGTAACACACGCCCACACATAAAAACGTACGGGTTTTTACCCTACGATAACCAAAACCTTTTATATCAAATCATGATATATTATAATAGTGTCTAGTATACGAATAATAAGAATCATAACCGAAATTGTTACATTGATTAAATTCCAGCATACCACCTTGTAATACAAGGCTTTCTACATCTAAAATCTTATGGGCTCTTATTAAAGAATGGGTATCCATACAAATGACTAGCTGAAGGGACTACCTTCTGGCATTACATCTCTAGAGGTATTTACTGAGGTCAACAGAACATCTGCACTCTACCAACATAAGACCGGCCTACCTTTCCTTAGTACCGAATATGTCATCAACCCGGTCGTTACCGACCTATCCAAAGGCCCTTATTGTATACAATCCACAATAATTAACATCCCGAACATCATAGCGAGAAGAAATATATCTAGAAGGGGATGATCATACCCTAATGGTTGTGAACCACATAGCCTTGCCGCAACTACCCTGTTTCGGGGATTATCGGGTGTGAGGCTTAAGGTTGCATCTACCTTTCACATAGCATATATCACTTTCCTTTTTGAATGCCACACCGCCATTCCTTCGATCACTTATTGGATTTTACAAACATACAACCTTTGAGCTTATACGTCTCAGAGAAGGGTGTTAAGCTAAAAGAAGTTGTCTTCTCCATCACCAAACTGATGCACATTTATAAAACTCAACGATGCAATCTTAAGAATGCACCGTCAGATATCTATCCATATAAGTTGTCCAGGAACATGACAAACCGAAGGCACATTCCTACCATATTCTATCGGGAATTACTCCTACGATTAGTAGAGAATAGTCCTTTCATCAGATATTTCTTAACAAGAGACCACTGCTACTATATGTATATTGAGAGTTTATCCCTAAACGATCAACAAGCAATCCTTCATTATGAAAATCTCAAATATTAATATATTCCAAAACCGCACATTCGAACGTATATACATTGGTTCGAAGTGGTTCTTGAAACAAATCGACCCCGGTCTCCCCAGACCAACAACGATAAAGAGGCCAAATATTTGATAGTTGGTTATTTAACTATCAAAGCAACAAACAATTATCTAGCACCATAAGCAATCACTAGGCCCTTTTAATTAACCTTTTATTAATTAAATCAACATCCACTTATTCACTTAAAATTATCTTTAAAAATATATATCTTAAAACCATCAAAACTTTCTATCTTAGAAAACATTTTCATATACTTATATCAATAGTATAAGCATATTCACAAATCACTTCATACACACTTAGTAATATTTTCATGTACTTATATCAAGGATATAAGTATGTTCTATAACACTACCATTTGGATACACGTCAAATAGATTTCTACAACCGTACAACTTCGGAGTTCATACGCATCCAGACAGGTGTTAAGTATACAAAGCAACACTCCTACACTACCAAGCCTTTAGTACGATAATAAGAACCTATTCGTGTATTTCATGATGGAAAGTCAAAACATAATTTATTGGGTCACAACAAATGTTGCGTAAAACATCGTTACGACAACATAAAACATCAGTATAGGGATTTGATAGATAATATATAGATAAATCCCGTATACTATATAAAATATCTCCCTTCAGAAATCATTTACTACAACAACAGTGTTATAGTCCATGCCTTCCTTATCTCCTCGAAAATGTCTATTTCAAAAATAAATGTTGAAATCTATGTTTCCGTTACTTATCACATTTTAAAACATTTTCAAAACCATCCAATTCCATTTAAAATTATTACTTCCAAAACCTTTACTTTTCAAAACCATTACTTCATCAAAATATAACTTTCTGACCTCATTAAATAAAATCCATACTTAAATCTCAACACAAAACATTTCCATATTTATAAAACTATTTTTATTGCCAAAATCCACTTATACATCCATATTCTCCTAATCAAATTCATTTATAAAATCTATTTATAAAATCCATATCTCTTTTTAAATCAAATTTATTTATAAAATCCATTTACCAAATCAAATTCAAAACCCTTTACTAACATTTATAAATTTCAATTATAATTCAACTTCTTTATTTATAAAAATCTCACTTTTATAAATCCTTATACAAAAATTTTCAAAAAAAATTCGAAGCATTTCATAAAACCATACTTTTATAAAATCAAAAATCATAACTCTTATTTATTTAAAAACAAATTCCTTTCTTTTAATAATTTAAAAATCATTAAAACACATATGCTTCCCAAAAGTCATTTCAAAATCCTTTACAAATCAAAATTATTATTTTAATATTTCAAAATATCGAAAATAAGGCCTAGTGTTACCATAGTACTAAATAAGTCAAATCACATCAAAGATATCAAAATTACACCCAAAACATCATATATCATTATATATATGAAAATAAAATCAATAATGGTGAGGGATCGTATTGGATCCCTCCAACATGTCCCCATGCATCAAATATAGCATATGATCAATTAAATAAAATCTACCGTTTCGAGGCGAGATTCGTATATAAAGGGTCATCTGCTCTAATAGGGGAACGCAATAGGGTTTTATCCGCTCCAGTTGGAAGGAATATATCCAAACCAACTAATATATATATATATATAATATCATATATCATCTAAACAAGCATCAATCATCATATTTAAATTTATTCCCACTTATACAAAAATATAAGCAGGTTAGAGAGGTGAGTTTACTCACAAAAATGCCAAAAATCGCGTAAGCGCTCCGGTTTGTATTAAAATTGAACGGGCATTCAATTTAACTCAAAATTCCTATGAGCTTTGAATTCATCCAATCCGATTCCATAGCATAGTGCTCGTTGATACGAATGTAACACAACTTGCCGTGCTTGAAATGGACCTCGTACAAGAAAGTTGCGAGTTAGTAATCATAACGAGATAATTAGTTATATAATTAACTTTATAAATTTTACTTGACTTTAACCTTTCCTCTAATCTTTCCCTCCCAGATCACTGTGCACACATGCGAACTTTTCCCTTTCTTTTTGTATATGCATTTGAATACAATGCACTCGGCCACCATCAATGAATCACCGCTCTACCAAACCCTCCCACCCAAACCGTGCACGCTATGACACCGCCACCACCTCCCCTATCCGTGCGCGTATTCACGACCCCACGTTCGACCAAACCCATAAACATAGCGATGAATGGAGGTAATTTTCACCCGCCTTGGCTAGCTGTTCGATGATCCGACCGTAGGATAGCTTCGTATTGTTACCCTCTACATGTTTCTAGTTGAAGTCGAAGGCTAACTTTTCTTCTAGTGGCTCCGACCAACATTGATCGTCAGATGGGAATAAATAAATGGCGGCTGAAAATCTAATTTAAGGTTAGGTTACAATGAAAGGAGTAGACGACTATTTATAGAAGATTTGGCCTGGAATTATTCATCCGTGAAAATTCCGAACTCCAAATAAAGCGTGCCGCTTGACGTTCGATATGTTTAGCTATATTCCAAACATAATGGAATATGTGTCAAGAGCTAATTCCATCATATATAGAAGATAGCTTTTCAAGATCGATTTATTTTAATTAAATTTCCTTCGATTAATTTTTATGCGTTTCAAACTCGCATGACCAAATGATATATCCAGTCGCCACAAAATTCGACAGCATATCATAATTCATTATTACAGATCCAATGAAACTAGTTTTATCAAAATTTGTGACAGTGTCAAAAATGATTATTTTTACATATTAATTAAAATATGAAATTTCCAACTTCTATTAAATCACTTTTAAATCAGAACTAAAAGTTTATTAACTCCATTCTAATTCAAATAGAATTTAAATCAATTTTATAAATCGTTTCCATTTATTTTAAATTCAAGATTCAATTATTTAAACAATTTCAAATATTAAATTGAACAATTTAGTTATCAAATGAATAACTATATTTGAAATATAAGTTATTCAACCTATAAAATTAAATTTTAAATATTTAAATTAAATTAAATATTCCAACTTCAAATGGCTGAAATTCTGGGTCGTTACATTCTTCCCTACTTAAAAGAATTTCATCACCGAAATTACCAAGTAAGAAAATGCCACAAAACCCCATTAACTTTTCAAAACAATTCATTCAAACAAGATTATCAAATTCATTTAACTTCCAAAATCAATGTTAAACTTCTTATAAATTTTTTTTCTAAGTCTTCAAAATCATTCACAATTATTGACTAATACTCTTTCAAAAATCAACTAATATCATTTCAACTTATAACTTAAAATCAAAATTTTAGTTATTAATTTTCTTTTTCAAATTTCTCAAAAAATTCTAACGTCTTAAATTTATGAAAAATTTCGCCAGCGTCTCCTTTGCACGGTTCAATGTAGTAAAATCACAATATATATATATATATATCACAAATATACATCTCGTCTTCGAGGATGAGGCATCTCGTGGGGAAGATATAAAAGCACGATATGGAATTCGAGACATGTACCTTTTATTATATTAGCGAGCATATACAGCTAATATAGCATGAAAGCGAGCTCCAATTGCGAATCATACACCATCTGCACTAACTAAACACTCAATAACGAATGGTAATATATATATATATATATATAGAAAGTAGTATCGATATATAACATATACCAAAACAATGACTATATGCAAGCATAGCAAAGGTAACAAATGCAACAAGAGAAACCATCAACCAATTAATATTTATCCAATTAGTTCATATCCACATCAATCTACATTTTCTAATGTCAACATTCAATTTATTAAACCCCGTACGATGTACATATATCATCCGTATGCAAAACTATAACTGATCACTCGCTCAATCACACAATTCCACTTCCGAACTGGTATCATCCACACAGCCACTCTAGTGCAGACTCAGATCCAGTTCCTTGATTAGAAAACCATCACCCTCCTTGCATAGCCATAAAATATGATAGAGAACATCAGAATCCATCAAAAATCCACATCAGGGTTCGCCTTCAAGAAATCGAGTGAAAAATCCTGACTCCGACCGGTGTAAATCACCTCGAAATCGTATATTCGAATCTGGATCAAACAATTATGCGAATAAAACAATATACGTACAACTTACATATTCATTCAATTGGTTTCTTAATATATATCATTCTTTTCTTCCCGATTCTTTTATTTACTTTCAATTTCTTTTACTACATTCGATTCACGTTCACTTTAGAATCAAATTCAATTATTCATATTAATTTCACTTACATTCAATTCATTAACATTCACATATTATTCTTCACTTTAAATTCAATCTATGTTTAACAACACTTCATTTCATACTCAATTTACTTAATATATCTTCTTTTAATACTAACTACACTTGACAACCATTCCATAAAATTATTTACTTAAGTTTATAAACATTTTACACAACACAATCTCATATTTATTTCACTTTACACTTAAGTTTAAGTCAATTATTCAATTCAAAAGTCAAATTCTAATTTATTTAACTTTACCCATGTTAATTCTTTTATTTCATAATTCAATTTCAAATTTCAAATTTACTTTTGTTTGCTTAACCAATATATTCAACCATTTTAAAATTTTGATTTACTTTCCTTTTCGAATGCAAAAGATGTGAACTTATTCTTATTTATGCTATTTCCAAATTATAAGTTCAAAAACTTATTTTTAATATTTATCAAATCATACTTAGAATTTTTACAATCAAAACTTGTCTTATCAAAACTAAACTTCAATAGAAAATTATTAATGATAATAATTTATCACTCAGAGACTCGACAATGAATACTAATGATGCTGGAGTCATCATCCGAATTATTTTCCAACGACTAAAATGAACTTTGTGCTTTTTATCTCTTTTTAAATGTCCTTTTTTATTTATTTATAAATCACATCTATAAATTTGTACTTATGTGTGTATTTCACTTTTTTAACTTAGTTATATAAAACCATTTCTTATTTGCTTATGTTTGTTTTATATTATAATAACAACAACTTTAATTTGTTCTCCAACAGTGAGTGATAATAATCGAATATTACCATTCATTAACAACCAAGCATCCACATATAACTATAATAATTCCTGAAAAATTATTCATTTATATGTAAAATATAATTTAGGTAAAATTATTTCATTTACCCTCTTTAAAAAGTGATACCATGTCGGTTTACCTTGTTTAAGCGTTTAGAAACCCGATCGATAATATGTCATCTCATGCATCAATAGAATTTGTAAGCCACATCAACAGATAAATTAACATAAGATAAAAAAGTTTATAATCACTAACAAATATGCGCTCATATATATAATATACTCAAACTCAATCTAAGGTGCTACTGACCCTATCTATAATGAGTATCCACAAAGCCTAGGTGTTTGCAAAATCCTAAGCTCTGATACCATACGTAATGACCTACAAGTCCACCCCAATTAGAGCTGACAATAACCGCACGTATCCATCCTTAAACCGAACATAAATACGAATAATCATAAGAAAGATAGAAAAGAGAAGAGAGAAGAGAGAAGAAGAGAAGAGAGAAATTATAAGAAACTAAAACAATTACAGAATCTCACAATCACAGTGCAAAAACATATAATATCATATTAATGATCTTCACAAAATAGTACCTGTAATAAAATATACATACATCCATCAGAGTACAACAATCAGTCGCTAACCATCAGCCTAAAAATTTACAATAACCGGTCCTTACAATATGCTAATAATTTAAACAACAAAGCAATGGAAATAAACATATACATGGAATACAACCAGAGGAATTCCAGCTCGCCTACTGAAGCTCCAGAGCATCCAAATTTATATCTGTAAATATACTCAATTTGACATGCGCATTGAAATGGAAGAACGCCCGGATCAGTCTGGTATACCAGCGTGAGCAAACACATCTCAACTAAATTTATTTTAAAGTTATAAAAGTGTTCTTTTATCATAACAAAGGTATCTTGTAAGACACGCCCACACAAAAACATGATACGATAACCAAAACCTTTCATATCAAATCATGTTATATTATAATAATGTCTAGTATAAAATAATAACAATCATAGCAGAAATTGTTACATTGATTAAATTCCAGCATACCACCTTGTAATACAAGGCTTTCTACATCTAAAATCTTACGGGCTCTTATTGGAGAATGGGTTTACTTTTCGACAGTACATCTCTAGAGGAATGTACCGAGGTCAACAGAACATCTGCACCTCTACCAATACAAGACTAGCTTATTCGCCATGATTTGGTTGGGGCATGGCGGGTATTGAACATCTAAGTGTGAGCCTACTAGCGATCCCTCTTTCCCAGGAACCCATGGTTACGAATCGACATCAAACTAACGAAAGAACCCATTATGTGATAGGGCAGAACTAATCTTCTAATCTTAATAACAAATAAATAAGGATAAGAAAGGTATTTTAACTGCACGGACGAGGAAGCTCTTGACGCCTCAGATAGGGGCATTCCAATAATATACCAGAGTAGTTCGCCTAATCGAAAATGACAAGCATACAATAAATACCGTAGGCAGAGGCCCAAAGCTAACCTAGAGAAGTGAGAGATAAAGAATGAGAGCTTAAAGTGGTCGTGCTTCTATCGAGGCTTCACCTACGCTTGTATTTGAATGGACAAGTGGTATTTCGCTTCGAAGTGCCTATCAGCTTGGGTGTTGCGCCAAGATTTAATGAAGCAAGGGGACATGGATAGGACTCCTCTTTGGTAAGTTTCAAGTTCCTAGGATTAGAAATCCACAAAGGTATCCTATCCTAGAATTTCTAAGAATTCAAAATTGTGGCTATATGTCTGACAAAAGAAACCGACGCGTCACACTCCTCATTGGTAGGATTGGGTTGTTCATCCGAAGGTTTTTTTTTGCTACTTGATCCGAGTCTCGTTTGATGAAATGATGCTTACGATTCTATTAGTGAGAAGCTAAGTTTCGCTTTAAGCCCGACAAGCAAGCTAGAGAACTAGCCCAAAAAGCAGGCAACCAAGAGAGGTAGGCGTGGAAGGAAGTGCTTCCAGTCGATTGAAGCGGAAAAGACTCCCCTCACTAAAAGACATCCCCCTCGGCCCTATATTCTGTTTCTGAGGATGGGGATAGGGATTTGGATGCCTTAGTGGAACCTCTGAAGCCATCTATTCCGTCGAATAGACCTTTACATCGATTGGTTCGACTCCATCTCCACTAGCTAGCATTTGGAATCACAAGAATAGCAAACTTGAGCGAGCATATATAATAGAATGTAATAAAAAAATTGAAAAATACCCTAAATCCATCATCAGAGGGATGGTAGCGGACGAGACAAGCTCCTGCACCTACAACAGATCCTATAGTTCCAGCTTCGACACCAGCGTCTACTTAAGCAGAAGCTCCTGTTCAAGGGAAGGGTTCCAAACCAGCCTTAGAACCAACCTTAGACCGGACCTAGAACCAACCAGAAGAGAAAGCCAAAGCCCCTAACTCAACTCCCAAAGACAGCTATTGGCATCAGGGGCAGTGATGACTAGGACCCGCACCCCTGGAAAAACTAAAAGGCTCTCTTTCGGCCATCCCTATAAAGCCTTCACCTCGTTTAAAGAAAGCCCTCTCTATGAGCTAGTTAGCGAGTCAGCATTCATCCAATTATTTAGGTCCATGATCCCTCGCCTCGGTCTCTGGATGATAAGATTCCTTTCCACCGACACTAGATCTCCTTGGCTCAACCAGCCATACAAAGCGTCTACAACAGGTTTCACAGTCACTACGCACATATAAGGTAGCCCGAGTAGTGCCTCCATTTAAGCTGTCCCTATCAATAAGGCAATGGTGGCTAAATAATATGGCGGTTGTGACTAAAAGATTTTGTTGTGGGCACTTGTCAATCGTGCTTATGCCCTTTGGCGAAGTTTTGGGGAAATCTTCAAAGATTTCAATTAAAGACAATCTTTTGGTTAAATGGGTCCAGCAATAGGTTCAGGAATTCTTGTTTCCACAATTTTGTTGCCTGTACTGCCGAGTTCCACGTGAAAGTGACTATGTTGTTGGATCGTATAATATGGAATATATATACTAAATTTATTAACTAGTGTGAAAAGTAACTATAAATTAAAAATTGCAGTAAAGTAAAATGACACCGGAGATTTTTATACTGGTTCGAGCTTCTCGTTCTATGTCCAGTTCCAGACTCCTTCTGAAATTCAAACAAGCTACCCTCTCTTAACCCAAAGGAATAGGTTTACATCACTTGAGCAACTAAATAGGACTTCTACCGTCTAGACAACTGAATAAGACTTCTTCCACCTGAGCAATCAAATATGACTTTAAATACAAGTAAATTAATTATCTTGACTTTTTGTGTTCTTTTAACAACACATATTTGTCAATTGAAGTACGTCCTCCCTATAGTCTTTTCCTCAAGTATAATATGTGTAATTGTGTGTATACGAAGATTAGGAAGATTTAGATTACTTAAGAAATGTAGAATTATAATCGTGATTTCACAATCTTTAAACAATAGATAGTTGAATGTTCAAGAGGGTGGAAAATCAGAAATTAAGTTCTTGTAAATTCAGAAAAGTTTTTTGAAGTACACTAATCTTGAAAAACATGTTTATTTATAGTAGACTAAGAGTTATAACCTCTGGTGAAAGGTTCTATCGAATAGTAATGGATGTAACTCTCTGCGATAAAGAAATCTCTTCATGAAGAGAAGCGTCTTTTCGGAAATATGACGGTTATAATCAGGTCAGCCGACTGGTTGAAGAACTTCAGTCGACTGAATTTAAAACATATACGTGCACATATATATGCAAATGGTCAATTGACTGCCTATGTGCATTCAATCGACCAATCTTTGAATTTCTATAGAATTAGTTTGAAAAACAATTTAAATTCAATTTTAAACGATTTTTGTTGATATGTGAGTTGGTGTGAACCACTTAAGGATAGATTTTAACATATATGAACACTAACTTAGAATCTATAAAAAAATTCATAATTGATATACAATCTTCGATTCTAGTCACCTTCGTTATTTGTAGTCGTAGATTTGTTGAATATTTTAGCATTCTTATATCGTCTTGATTGTTTAGGCATGAATCAAAACCTGAGATCCAACATTCTCCACCTTTTTGACTGATGACAACTTGTTATGATATATTGAAATATGAGAAAAATCTTGACAAAAAATCCTTATATAACTCACCCAGATAGACGCTGGGGAGATGGACTATGCACATAATTTTTTGACAGAGGGGAACCACAAAATTTAAAAGCAAATTTCTTGAGTAGACTAAGTCTCCTTCCATGATTCTTTTGTTCATAGAACATTTCTCTTTGCATGCTTAATGACTCTCTTTGATAATGGTATATATCAGCAATTTTTTAGCAATATATGGAGAACCAAAACCAAGATTCCTTCGCACTTGCTTAGATTCAAGTGTATATCCGGTATGATAGTTAGGTGGGACTATAGGAATAGGCTCGTAAATTAAAGCTGGAGTTGGTAGATTAATAGAACCAAAACTTGGAGAGGAATAGTCTGCGGAGGAATACTCTTAATTTTCTTGTGAAGCTATGATGATGAAAAAGCTCGAGTAATTACTTATAAAATGACATGAAAAGCATAACAAATAACGGTTTATGTAAGACATAAATTTTCAGAAATAGCAATCAAACTAACGGTAAAATTGATTGTAACTAGAAAAGAGATGATTGATTAGAAAGTAAAGCTAATGTATGATTTAAATTTGAACTCTGAAATTAATAAAAAAATATAGAGAGATGAAGTGTAGCTTCAGATGTAAAAAAATATAGCAAAGAGGAAATGCATGTGATTCTATCCATAAGATCAGAGATCGAGTGTTGTTGAATAATATTTTTATTTTTGAAAAAAAAATCTAAAAAATAAAAACATTATAAATCTTTTAACGATAAAACTCCTAGTTCTCTTCTTAATTTTACAAGAATATTTTCATTTAATGGTTTTGTAAATATATTAGCCAGCTGGTTTTCAGAAGGCACAAATTCTAATCTGACTTTTCTTTTTAATATATCACCAAGAAAATGATGATGGATGTCAATATGTTTTTTTCATGAATGATTTACAAGACTTTTAGATAAGTTAATAGCACTTGTGTTACCACAAAAATAGTTAATTTAGATAAATTTATTCCAAAATCTTGAAACGTTTGTTGCACATACATGACTTGAGCGCATGCTAAAGCAGCAGAAATGTATTCTGCCTCACATGTCGATAGTGAAATACAATTTTGTTTTTTGCTAAACTAGGATACCAAGGATTGTCCAATAAAGTGAAAAGTTCCACTCATACTTTTTCTATCTGTCCTACATCCTCCAAAATCAGCATCACTATATGATACTAACTCGAAAGGACATTCTTTCGGATAAAAAAGTCTGAATTCTTTTATTTGCTTAGATAATGTAATATTTGTTCACCGCTCACATATGTGATTCTTTAGGATTTTGTTGAAATCGAGCATATAAACAAACATTCATCATTATATCAGGTCTAGGAGCTGTTAGATAAAGTAATGATCCATTTATACTTCGATATAATTTTTGGTCAACACTTTTGCCATCTTCATCTCGATCGAGATGCATTGTTGTACTCGTTGGAGTTGGTTTGGCAGAAGTATTTTCCATAACAAAGCGTTTAATTAGATTACTATAATATTTTTATTGATTAATAAAAATTCCATTATCTAACTATTTAATCTGTATCCAAGAAAATATAATAATTCTTCCATATACGACATTTGAAATTCTTTGGTCGTTATGTTAGAAATTTCTTGACATAACTTATCATTTGTAGAATCAAAAATAATATCATCAACATAAATTTGAATAATTATAATATCCTTTTTAGTACGTTTAATAGAAGGAGTTTGATCAACCTTTTTAATTTCAAAACCTGAGTCTATAAGATAGCTTTTGAGACGTTCATACCAAGCACGAGGTGCTTATTTTCGACCATATAAAGCTTTCTTGAGTTTATAGACATGGTCTGGAAAATTTCATGTTAAAATAGAGGAGGTTGTTCAACATAAACATTTTTCTTTTATATATCCATTTAAAATGGCACTTTTAACAACCATTTGATAGAGTCTAAAATTGTGAAAACATACAAAGGCCAGTAAGATACGTATTGCTTCTTGTCGTGCGACTAGAGCAAATGTTTCTTCATAGTCAATTCATTCTTCTTGATTATATCCTTGTGCAACTAGTCAAGCTTTATTTGTAATAATATTTCCTTGTTCATCAGCTTTATTTTTGAAGACCCACTTGGTACCGATGACCGTTTGATCACTCGATCAAGGAACTAAGCCCCAAACTTTATTTCATTCGAATTGGTTTAGCTCTTCTTGCATAGCTATAATCCAATAGTCACCAATAGAGTCTTCTTATCATTTTTAGGTTCATTGCTAGAAAGAAATGCTATATGGCCCATTTGATTAAGTTGATTTCTAGTTCTAACATGTGAATTAATTTCTCCAATGACATTTTCTCCTGGCTGATCTCGTAAAATCCTAGGAGGAAATCTTAATTCATTTTCCTTATGAACAATGTTTTCATTTTTTCAAAATTATAAACTTTCATCTTATTCAAAATAATTTCGAGTTACCGTATTTGTTATTGTCTTAGTCATTATATCATCATCTTAAAGACTTTTATTAAAGATAAAATTTTCATTCAAGGAAACATGAAGTATTTCTTTGATTGTTTTAGATCTTTTATTAAAAATTCTATAAGCCTTACTTTGTTCCAAATATCCTGTGAAAATTCCTTCATCGGATTTTGGATCGAATTTTCCAAGCTGATCTTTTGTATTTAAAATAAAACTTATTGAACCAAAAATTTAAAATATGAAATATTTGGTTTTCTTTCATGAAAAAGTTCATATAGAATATGTTTTGTTAGTGGTCGGATGGACATACGATTCAGAACATAACAAGTTGTTGCTACAGCTTTGGCCCAAAAATGGTTTGGTAGAGTGCTTCCATTTAATAAAGTTCTTGCATATTCTTGTAAGATTTTATTTTTCCTTTCCACAACTCCATTTTGTTGTGGTGTTCTAGAAAAAGAAAAATTATGGTAAATTCCCTTTTTATTACAAAAATTTTCAAATGTTTCATTTTCAAATTCACCTCCATGATCATTTCTAATGTTTTAAAATTTTAAATTTTTGAGATTTTGAATTCTTTTAGCAAAGATTTTGAAATTTTCAAAAGTATCACTTTTATTTTTCATAAAAATACTCCAAGTATATCTTGAAAAGTCATCTACTATTACAAATACATATTTGCTATGATTTATGGATTGAACTTGAGTTGGACAAAAAAGATCCAAATGCAATAGTTCAAGTGGTGTAATGTAGAAATATTTTTCTTTGATTTAAAAGATGAATTTGGTAATTATCCTAATTGACAAAGCATCACAATCATTGTTTACTTTAAAATTCATTTTTGGTAAACCCTTTACTAATTCATTTTTAGATAATTTGTTTATAGCATTGAAATTTATATGACAAAATCTTTTGTGTCATAACCAAGTATCATTTTCTTTGGCTATTAGACACATATTAGTGGTGTGATTTATATTCATATTTAGTACATATATATTTTCATCTCTAAAACCATCAAACATAAGATTTCTATTTTGATCAAAAATGCTATACTTATCTTTCGAAAAAGATATATTGAATCCTTTGTCACACTGATGCTAAGTAAATTGTGTTTTAAATTTTTAACTCGTAAGTGATCTGTAATAAGAGGTAAATTAGATATACTGTTATTGCTCACATCGCCTTTATCGATGATGTTTCCTTTGGAATTGTCTCCAAAAGTGACAGAACCTCCATCTGAGTAGATAATGTTTGTTAACATCTTTGTTTCTTGTCATGTGTTTTGAGCAACCACTATGCACTATCCATTTTGCTCTCTTTTTAAGTGGTACTTGCAAAATATTTTATTGATATTGGCACCCTCTTTTTGTTAGGGTCCTAAAAGTTTGGTCTTTGAAAAGTGGTTTCAGAATTACTTTTGAAAATAAAATCTTTATTTTTGTAAACATTTTTTATAAAAGATTTTATATATTTGTTTCTAATCAAACATTTATTGGTTTTAGGAACCCATATCTTAATTTTTTTAAAATGATTTGTAGTTATTAATACTGATTTTGCAATATTATCATTTTCCTTCTAAAATTATTATACAAAGAATTTTTTTCCGTTGGAATACTTTTAGATCCTTGCTTATATCCTAGTCCCCTTTAATTTGAAACTGTTTGAGAATTTTCTTTTATTTTAGAAAGGTTCTCTCTTCCTTTTTTAAAATTAGAGACATTTTTAGTAATATCATCTAATTTTGTTTTAAGTCTAGAAATTCCTAATTCCAATATCTTAATATTAGCTTTTGAAATCATGATTTTCAACTAAAAGAGAATCATTCTTTACCTTCTGAGTTTCTATTTATTGACTTAACATAGAGAGTTGAGATGTCGTATTAGAACATGATTCTTGAGAAGTTTCAAGTTCTTCTTTTGAAATTTTTTTTCTCATTTCTTAACATATCTACTTTAATTTAGTCTTATTCAATTTTTAAAGAGTTTCTTTGTATTTTCTTTTGATGTTTCTTAGTTTATCAAGTAATTCAAAATTTATTTCCACTAAATTATCAAAAGTTAAATCACTCACCTTGTCATTTATCGCCATAAAACAAACATTGGCTTGTCCAAAATCGCTGTCTGTATCATTGTCCGATGATGAAGATGATTCTGAATCATCCCACGTAACAGAGATGGCTTTCTTTTTGAAACTGTCTTTTTTAATCGTAACTTTTTATCTTTTCGATATGGACAGTCTTTCTTGATATGCCCTTTCTTATGACATTCATAACATTCAAGAGCAGAGAATGACGACTTGTTGTTGTGGTTATTACTGCTGAAGGTATTCTTGTTGTTTCTGAATTTGTTGCTCTTTTTGAATTTCAAAAACGTTTTGAAATTCTTAGCAATATATGCCATATCTTCCTCATCTGAACCTGATTCATCCTTTTTTGCTTGGAATGCTATATTCTTCTTATCTTACGACTGTACTCATTTTGCCTGGAGATTAACTTCATAAGACATTAGATTTCATATCAACTCTTCTGGTATAATGGTTGAAATGACGTTTGCTTCTTCGATCGCTAACACTTTTCGTTCCCACTTATCCATTAATGAGTTGAGGATTTTTGAGACAATATCAAAGTCTGAATATTTTTCCCCTAATGCTAAGAGAGAGTGATATACGTCTTGAAATCTAGAGTTCTTTTCATTTATTGTTTCATCTTGCTTCATACTGAAATTCTAGAACTGATTCTTGAGCATAGAAATCTTACTCTACTTTACTTTATTAGTACCTTCAAGTGTAATTTTAAGTGTACGCCAAGTTTCATAAGCAGTATTACACATGTTAACTCTATTAAACTCATTTTTGTCTAATGCACAAAATAACATATTCAAAGCTTTGGCATTTGCAGTAGCATCTAGTTTTTATGTGTTAGATTATTGTGAATATTTAGTAGTAGGTATGTTATATTATGCTTGAGTAATATTCCAGGTTTCATAACCATTGGCTTGCATATAAATTATCATTCTGGTAGACTAATAGTTATAGCTTAACCCATTAAATAACGGTGGTCGTGCAGTAGATTGACCTTTTAAGAAACTTATGCTAGTATTGTGTTCCATATTACTAAAATATCAGATAACTGTGTTACGGTTATAAGATGACCCTGCTTTGATACCAAATAAAATTAACTAAGCTATAGGATCATGTAATATGGAATATATATTAAAATTATTAACCAGTGCGGAAAGCAACTATAAAATAAAGATAGCAGTAAAATAAAATGACATCAGATATTTTATAGTGGTTCGAACTTTCCATTCTATGTCTAGTCCCAAAATCCTTTTGGAATTCAAACTAGCGGCCCTCTTTTAACCTGGAGGAATAGGTTTACAACGCTTGAGCAACCGAACTGGACTTCTACCGCCAAGATAACTGAGTCGGATTTCTACTGCCCGAGCAACCTAATAGGACTTTGAATACAAGTAAATCGATTGTCTTGACTTTTTTTGTTCTTTTAACAACACGGATTAGTTAATTGAAGTGCATCCTTCCTATAATCTTTTCCTCAAGTATAATATGTGTAATTGTGTGTATATAAAGATAGGAAGATTTAGATTCCTTAAGAAATGCAGAATTATAATCGTGATTTCACAATCTATAAGCAATAAATAGTTGAATATTTAAGAGAGAGGAAAATCAAAAATTAAGTTCTTGTAAATTCAAAAAAGTTAATTGAAGTACGTTGATCTTGAAAAACATGTTTATTTATAATAGACTAAGATTTACAACCTCTGGTGAAGTTCTATCGAACAGTAATTGATGTACCTGTCTGCGAAAAAGAAATCTCTTCGTGAAGAGAAATGTCTTTTCAGAAATATGACTGTTATAATCAGGTCAATCAACTGGTTGAAGAACTTCCGTCAACTGAATTTTAAAACATATACGTGTACGTATATATGCACAAGTTCAGTTGGCTGCATATGTGCATTCAGTTGACCGATCTTTGAATTTTGTAAAACCAGTTTGAAGAACAATTTAAATTCAATTTTAATGATCATCGTTGATATGTGATTGAGTGTAAACTACTTGAGCATAGATTTTAGCATATACGATGTAACGACCCAGACTTTCAACCTTCGAAAATTGGCATCCAATACATCACCCGTATTCAAATGCCGGAGATTCAGACGTTGGAGTCCGTATCGCTGGAGCTATAACACATTAGGTAATAAAAACACATTGGAACAAAAATGAATTTTATTGATACACCATATGGATTACAACATTCTACAACAAGTGACCACCATCATTATCAGAGCATAATACAACAAAACAGCGGAATACAACATAGCAGCGGAAAGATAACATCAACAGAGTCTTCCAAGGGAGTCCAACATGCTGCATCCTCATTTCCAAAGCTCCAAATATCAACCAAAAAGCTGAAAACTGAAAGCTTCCAATCCAAAGATTTCCAAATCCACATCTACTCTTCAGAACTTACTGATAACCTGATTGTAGGCAGCCCGTGTGAAAAATTATGGACACCCAGAGTTTAGAAAAGGGAACAATAAACTCCGAGTCAATCATCGGACTGGTGTGAGAAACATAAAATAGTTATTTGTGCCAAAAAGAAAGAAAATGAAATTCGTTCATGCTTTTTGGAAAATGAAACTACCATAAAGTCTCCTGGCACACACTCAATGCAATCGCACACATGGGGGAGGTTTCTCCTTATTGTAGTCAAACATGCTAGATACGAGATAATCCTTTTGATATTATTATTAGTGCATAGTGTGGAAAAACATTTGCAAGTATAATATTAATCTTAGACAGCATACGTACCATTATAGTATGCCTACTATAGCTACCATGTTAAATGGCAGGTTCTACAACTAAAACCGTACAGGGGTCGTATTGCTTTGTTTGGATTTCGAACAAATGGTCAAGGCTAAGGAACTTCCTTTATCCGAATGGGTATGCCTCTGGAGGGACGTCCCGAGAACCTAACTGGATCTCTGCTAACACAAGGCCCGGTTACCACTGTAACAAGGTAACTAACTGTCACGAGTATGTCATCCCCTGCTCGTAACCGACCTTTACCGAGGTGCCTCAACAACTAACAGCCACATAAGTAAAATATCTAGGCTCCATCCAGAGACAAGTGGTCGGAGTAGAACAAATCAGTAGGATGACACCCCAAGCAAAAAAAAAAAATTACTGTTTTCAATACCAGAATACCACTTTTTATCCAGAAGGAAATGCATATACCCTCAGGGTCACGAACCCCATAACCTTGCTGCATCCTTCCCATTTCGACCATTTTATGGGGTGTGAAGTTCGATGATGTCTCGTCCCACAAAGCCATGCTTCACAAAAAAGCCATGCTTCGATCATCCAATGCTCAGCACTTAGCATGCCACATTACCAAATTGGGAATATATCACTAGTAAATATCAACTACATAACCTCTGAGCTCGTACATCTCAGAGAAGGGTGTTAAGCTAGAAGAATAAATTCTCCACCATCAAACAGAAATGTATTAGATAGAAACCAGCTTTATATCTCAAAGTGTAATGTGAGACATACATCCATACAAGTCCATCCTGGGATTGAATGGAACCGAAGGCACTTCGTCCAATTAAGGAAAGAAGTCCTTGCATAACCGGATATCCTCTAATCACGTCCGGACTTCCCATCACATAGGGTAATCTCTATACCGAGGACACTCGGTGCAGAGACAATCGACAGGCAATCCTTTTGTTTTCGAAAATACCATGTCTTCAATCACCATCTTCAAATGCAATTCCATTTCCATCGTATCATTATTCAGAATAGGTTTTATGACTTAATGTCCTCCCCCGGCCTTTTCGAATAATGAGCGCTTATTTTTAAAACATATGGATACATTCGGATCTTAGTTAAGTCACAACTTTTTAGCCCTTATTTCCCAAAAACTTTCCTTTTGAATGGTTTAAACAAATTTTCATTTTTAATCTTTTAAACAAAAGATCCATCTTTAAGATCCTCTTTAATTTTAAACAAGGTTTACCAAATCTTTAACAAAGATTCATTCATAACTTCCAAAACTATTTCCATTTCAAATTTGATTTGCCCATAACTGAAATCCTTTCAACAAAAACTGGAAATTCTTTCTTCATATGAAAGCTATTATCATTTTAAAACAAAGTTTTTCTTTTTTCAGAAAAATCCGATTAAATTTTCTCAAGTTATAGCCTTTTAAAGTATAAATCGGAAAATCAGCAAACTGCCACACCCTTGACAAACACTATTTGAGTTGAATTTAAATTCCCAAAATAATTTATTTAAAATACTTAAAAAATGGTTTAAATCCATATATACACACACATTATATAACCTGTATAACCCTTTTTAAACCATAGTTTCCAAAATTTCAAATTTTAAACTGATATATATAGAATTCAACTTCAATTCTTGAATTCAAATTCAAATTAAATTATTTTAATCTCAAAACTTTGACAAGCCATATTACATTCGAAATAATTTAATTTTCAAAATTTCCTTTACAAAAGATTTTTCATATTTAACCCAATTTCACTTCCAAACCATTTTGGATTCAACATTCAACTTTTAAATTTTTTTCACCATTTTGAATAAAATAATATTAAATTCAAAATACTATGACTTAACAAATTTCCCACGAAATCCATATTTGTGTGTGTGTTTTGTCTAGGGGTTTTGCATGCAACAATAAAATATCACAACCATCATAAATCCAAGCACAACAATATCAATAAGCGGCATAATCCTATAACGCTTATTTTCCATTCACAGATAACACGTAAATTCATCATGGATAAATAACTTACATTTATCACAGCTCAAACCAAAGCAATTCATATCACAGATCATTACATATCAACATATTAGAGGTATTAATCAGTCCAAGCATTCAATATAATTAATCATCCATAAGCAAGATTAATTAATCACGTAATTTATAATAAATTTAATTTAAACCAAATAAATTAATTACTTATGATCCTACTTAATTAACATTAATTACAAACCATTTGTTATAATTTTAATTAATTAATGAAATTAATTAATCATCCTTAATTGTCCATCTTAATTAATTATCCTTAACACTTACATTAATTAATTATCCCTTAATTAATTACATTAAGTAATTATCCTATAATTGCTTGATCAATTACTCTTTAATTATTAATCAACTATTCTTTAAATATTAATTAATTAACCTTTAATTAGTTGATAAACTAAACTTTAATTATTAATTTATTTACCTTTAATTAATTATCCTTTAATCACTTACATTAATTAATTAACCTTTATTTAATTAATTATATTTTAATGGCTTATATTAATTAATTAACCTTTGAATAATTAATTATCCTTTAATTACTTATATTAAATTATTATCCTTTAAGTAATTATCCATTAATTAATTAATTAACCTTTAATTATTTAATTAATTAACCTTTAATTAATTACATAAATTAATTAACCCTTAATTAATTACATTAAAAAATTAACCCTTTAATTACTCAAGACCTTAATTAATTAAAAGATAAACCATTTATCTTAATTAATTACTTTAATTATCATTTAAATATTATTTAATAACCTTTGGAATTAATTCATGATTAACTTATTATCTTAAAACCTTTAAGTTAAATTAATGATTAAAAAACATTTCACCTTCTTAATCAACTACTTGATACATTATTACATTTATTTAAAAAATAACTTAAGAATTAACTTAAAATAAAGGTTATATATTAAAACACTTTAAAACATAATTAATTTAAAATAATCTATTTTAAAACCTTTAACTAATCCAAACTTAAATAAAACATTTATTATTTAAAAGAAGTGGGTTAAGAAAAATTGTTTTTACTAAAACTTGATTTGTTTAAAAAATTTAAAACCTTGTAAATATACTATAGCACTGACCCGAGACAACTCGAGTTCCCACCCGAGCCAATTCCAAATTTTCCCGAGTCAAACCTCACGTCATTTTTTTTCTTTAAAACTTTGTTTTAATTTTAAATTTTAAAACAGTTGCAACCGGTTAAGCCCACGCGAACATTCAGTACAAAACTCGATCCCCATGTTCAATTCCTCGAGTACAAACCCGAGCCATCTCTGCAATTCCCGGAGGCTTTCCCTTCTTCTCCATACCCAACAGCAACAACCCATCACTGATACCATGTGCACGTCCACACGAGCTCTGATCAACTCTGGTCCATGCTCCAACCTCCAACACGTCGGCGACGATCAACTCAAACCAAGCGATAACCTAGACCCCGAATCAAACACAAAAACGAAATTGTGCATACGAGAACCCACTAACACCCAAGGCTGATCAATGGAAACATCTCGCGCCGCCGCCTACGACCATCTGAAACCACGCTGATCAACCCATAGGTTTGTCTTGGGACCATGCTTCGATTCCACCACCTTTAGTCAAGTCCGATACATCGTCAACGTCGCAATCGCCTGGAAACCCTTGTCGCCCAAAACCGGTCCATAAACCCTACTATGCCGCCGACCTTTACCACTATGGACTATAAATTCACCGGGTATTTTTCTCGTGATCCCCAATGCACATGCTTCCTCCATCCATGATCACGATCTCACGCCTTCGCCGATCGCCAGAAATCACCCAATATATGATTTCCGTTCAAATCGCAATATCACGATCACCAAAATCTTAGAAATCATGAGACAATCATCAAAAATCACCATTTCCAAGTATGAATCTAATCCTAAAATCGAAACATAGAAATTAGATACTCGATTTTTTGATTAAAAATAATTTTTACTGTAATTTCTTATTTCCTAAAAAATTTACTTAATATAAACACTTGAAACCATTTTTAAAAATGATGTTACAATCTTACAATCATTTCTTCTTTAGAGATCATAGACTTAAAAGGTTTGGGGGATGAGATTTTGATTTTTGAACAGGTTTTGAATCCCGAAATCTAGAACAGAGGCATATTTTCCTATTTTCAGATGTGCACACTAAGTACGCATACATGCAGGCATATTTTCCTATTTTCAGATGTGCACACTAAGTACGCATACATGCAGGCATATTTACACAATCATACAAGCATATTTCACATCATAACTTCAAGGATTATCAAGATATAACAGTTTTAAGATTTGATAAAGGTAGTTTACTCACTTGTTTTAAATGAACAGAGAGCCTGGAATTTGTTTTGAATTTGAAAACTGAAACTTAGATTTGATCTGATTTGCTTGATGTTTGAGATGATCTGAATTTACTTGATCTTTGAACTGCTGAGTTGAATCTAGATCTCAGCTAGCTTCAGGTTGAAGTTGTAAAAGATTGTTTGTTGTTTCTTTGATTTTCTTAAACTGAGTTGAATTTGAACTTTGCTTGATTCACTTGTAGTTGAATCTATACTTCAGGTTTGAAGTTTATACGAGATTTTTTCTCTCAAGTTTTTAATTACCTGTTTAATTTCTTTCTCAAGTTTTTTCTTTTGAAATTATGGAAGAAAATGAAAGAGTATGAGAGTAAATATGTATATATATAGCTTGTTTTCTTATTTTTAAAAATAAAAGAAAATTCAAAATTATGACACTTGTATTTATGCATGTATAATTAAGCTACACTTGTTCAATTTCTTGTTATAATACCTACACTTGTAATTTTCATGCTATTAATATTTAAATATGTTTTTGTATTTATATATATTCAAACATATTTATTTTATGTGAAATCTTTAAAAGAAAGAATGTTAAATCTTTTTATTAAATCTTATTTTAAGCCATCATACTTTTAAATAAATAAATAAATATTTATCTTTAGAGGTTTTTTAAATATTGAATTTAACTTTAAATAGCCTTTAAAAATTATTATATTTTTAATTCAAAACATAACTTTCACATCACAATATATATCTATATATATATATTATAATTAGAAAACAAATTTTTATTAGTTTTAAGATATAGAGTTTATAAATCCAATTGATTTTTTAAGATGTTTATTTTTGAATTACAAATCAGAATTCTATTTACAATCTATTTATATATAAATATAAAACAAACAAATACATCACTTATTTATTTTGGAAAAATTTCAAATTAACTGACAAATTGATTCTAAAAATTATATTAATTACTAAATTAATTTTGGTTTAAAAACTGGATCATCACAGATTCCTCCCTTAGGAAAATTTCGTCCTCGAAATTTGAAAGCAAAAGATAGTCCCAAAGCTCTATATTCAAACAATCAAACATATCTATTAGCCATATACTCACAACCAAAGCAAATATTTCATTCAACAAGCATTCCTAACTATCCAGACACAAATCCGGATAGGCTTTCCTTATACTATCCAGAGTTTCCCAAGTGAATTCCTAAACTTTCGCAAGTCACTTTTGTAATCCTTTCCAGCTCGATTTCCAATGACACAATTCTCTTTCGCAAATCAGAACAACCTTATGCCTGTCTAACCAATCCATTCCAAGTAAAATCTCAATTTCATTAAAGTCAAGAACGAAAAGACTGAAAGGAAACTGATGATGAGAATATGAAATAAGAACCTTTCTATAACGTAAACAAAGATTCGCAGGGCCTCCTACCGGATTTTTGACACAAATTGGTTTATCTACGAATTCGAGTTCAAGATTTAACTCTTCTACGATTTTCTAGAAAATAAAACTATGCGTGGCTCCAGTGTCGAATACAACTCTAACAATTTTATCATAAATAAAAAGTAAGGTAATCTTCTTGATACATCCTGGAAATACCAGCGGAAGGCATATAACGCTTCTCAAATGATTGCTTGAACCTGTCCCATATAAACTCATCCTACGATTTGGCCAAAGTAATGGTTTCCCACCATACCAAAGCTTCTTCCTGGAGCTGCCAGGAAACCATCAACGTCCTTTAATCATCATCCAATTTCAATCCTTTAAAAATCCTCTCACAAGATCGAATCCAAGCTTGCGCTTCTATAATAGCCTCCGCACCGTTGAATGGTTTCCCTCCAAGCCTTGAGAAATTCCGATATAACTCTGCCAGATTTTGCTGGGATTAGATGGGAAAAGATGCTTCTTCCATTACTCTTATTACAGGGTCCCGACCATTTGTAGTGGTACTTCCCCCTTCCCCTACCTCATCCTTTTCTTGCACTAATTCTCACTATTTGTAACCAGTAATAAATTTGATTTTAGGCATACAGACGAGATATCTTAAGGAATATCAACAGTAGACCAAGAAATTTTAGGTTTTTGGTCTCTCGGGTTATACTCATTCTAGGGCATTCCTAACCCTATCTCTAATGAGTCACCTAATGAGTTATACTCTAAAGCTAAAGTTCTTACTCAACCTTTAGCTCTGATACCAATTGTAATGATCTGGACTATCAACCTTCGAAAATCGGCATCCAATACATCACCGGTATTCAAATGCCGGAGATTCAAACATTGGAGTTTGTATCGCTGGAGCTATAACACATTAGGTATAACAACACAGCGGAACAAAATTGACTTTTATTGATACACCACATGCATTACAACATTCTACTACAAGTGACCACCATCATTATCAGAGCATAATACAACACAACAACGGAATACAACATAACAGCGGAAAGATAACATTAACAGAGTCTTCTAAGAGAGTCCAACATACTGCATCTTCATTTCCAAATCTCCAAGGCCGACCAAAAAGCTCAAAACCAAAAGCTTCCAATCCAAAGATTTCCAAATCCACATCTACTCTTCAGAACTTATTGATAACCTCACTCTAGGCTGCCCGTGTGGAAAATTATAGGCATCTAGAGTTTAGAAAAGGGAACAATAAACTCCAAATCAGTCATGGGACTAGTGTGAAAAACATAAAACAGTTATTTGTGACAAAAAGAAAGAAAATGAAATCCGTTCATGCTTTTTGGAAAATGAAACTACCTTACGGTCTCCCGACACACACTCAATGCAATCACACACATGGGGGAGGTTTCTCCTTATAGTAGTCAAACATGCTTGATACGTGAAAATACTTGTGGTATTATTATTAGTGCATAGTGTGAAAAAAAATTACAAGTATAATATTAATCTTAGCCAGCATACTTACCATTATCGTATGCCTACTATAGCTACCATGTTAAATGGTAGGTTCTACAAAAAACCATACAGGGCTCGTATTGATTTGTTTGGATTTCAAACAAATGGTCAAGGTAAGGAACTTCCTTTATTCGAATGGGTACGCCTCTAGAGGGACGTCCCGAGATCCTATCCAGATCTCTGCCAACACGACGTCGGTTTACCTCTGTAACTAGGCAACTAACGGTCACAAGTATGCCATCCCTCGGTCGTAACCGACCTTTACCGAGATGCCTCAATAACCAACAACCACATAAGTAAAATAACTGGGCTCCATAACAGAATACCACTTTTTATCTAGAAGGAAATGCACATATCCTCAGGGTCGCAAGACCCATAACCTTGCTGCATCTTTCCTGCTTCGACCATTTCCCGGGATGTGAGGTTCGATGAAGTCTCGTCCCACAAAGCTACGCTTTACACAAAAGCCATGCTTTGATCATCCAATGCTTAGCACTTAGAATGCCACATTACCAAATTGGGAATATATCACTAGTAAATATCAACTGCATAACCTCTGAGCTCGTACGTCTCAGAGAAGGGTGTTAAGCTTAGAGAATTCTCCGCCACCAAACAGAAATGTATTTGATAGAAACTAGCTTTATATCTCAAAGTATAATGTCAGACATACGTCCATACAAGTCCATCCTCGGTTTGAACGGAACCGAAGGCACTTCGTCCAATTAAGGAAAGAAGTCCTTGCAAATCCAGATATCCCCTAATCACGTCCGGACTTCCCATCACATAGGGTAATCTCTATACCGGGGCCACTCGGTACAGAGACAATCAACATGCAATCCTTTCATTTTCGAAAATACCCTGTCTTCAACCACCATCTTCAAATGAAATTCCATTTCCATCGTATCATTATTCGGAATGGGTTTTATGACTTAATGTCCACGCCCGGCCTTTCCGAATAATGCGTGCTTATTTTTAAAACATATGAATACATTCGGATCTTAGTTAAGTTACAACTTTTTATCCCTTATTTTCTAAAACCTTTCCTCTTGAATGGTTTAAACAAATTTCCATTTTTAGTCTTTTAAACAAAAGATCCATCTTGAAGATCACTTCAATTTGAAACAAGGTTTACCAAATCTTTGACAAAGATTCATTCATAACTTTCAAAACTATTTCCATTTCAAATTTGATTTGCCCATAACTCGAAATCCTTTCAATAAAAACTAGAAATTCTTTCTTTATATGAAAGCTATTATCATTTTAAAACAAAGGTTTTTCGTTTTCGAGAAAATTCGATTAAATTTGCTCAAGTTATAGCCTTCTAAAGTATAAATCAAAAAAATCAGCGAACTGCCGCACCCTCGGCGAACTCTATTTGAGTTAAATTTAAATTCCCAAAATAATTTATTTAAAATACTTTGAAAATGGTTTAAATCTATATATATATATACATTATATAACCTATATAACCCTTTTTAAACCATAGTTTCTAAAATTTCTAATTTTAAACTTATATATATATATATATATATATATATATATATATATATATATATATAGAATTCAACTTCAATTCTTGAATTCAAATTGAAATTAAATTATTTTAATTTCAAAACTTTAACAATCCATATTATATTCAAAATAATTTTATTTACAAAACTTTCATTTCAAAAGTTTTTCATATTTAACCCAATTTCACTTCCAAACCATTTTGGATTCAAAATTCAACTTTTAATTTTTTTTTTACCATTTTGAATAAAATAATATTAAATTCAAAATACCCATGACTTAAACAATTTCCTGCGAAATCCATATTTGTGTGTGTGTTTTGTCTAGGGGTTTTGCATGCAACAAAAAATAACACAACCATCATAAATCTAAGCACAACAATATCAATAAGTGGTATAATCCTATAGCGCTTATTTTCCATTCACAGATAATACGTAAATTCATCACAGATAAATAACTTACATTTATCATTGCTCAATCCAATGCAAATTCATATCACAGAACATTACAGATCAATATACTAGAGATATTAATCAATCCAAGCATTTAATATAATTAGTCACCCATAACCAAGATTAATTAATCATATAGTTTATAATTAATTTAATTTAAACCAAATAAATTAATTACTAATGATCTTGCTTAATTAACATTAATTAATTACAAACCATTTGTTATATTTTTAATCAATTATTGAAATTAATTAATCATCCTTAATTATCCATCTTAATTAATTATCCTTAATTACTTACATTAATTAGTTATTCCCTAATTAATTACATTAAGTAATTATCCTATAATTGCTTGATCGATTACTCTTTAATTATTAATCATTCATCCTTTAATCATTGATTAATTAACCTTTAATTAATTAATTAACTAACCTTTAATTATTAATTTATTTACCTTTAATTAATTAATTAATTATCAAATTCTCCACCACCTAACAGAAATGTATTTGATAGAAACTAGCTTTATATTTCAAAGTGTTATGTCAGACATACGTCCATACAAGTCCATCCCGGGTTTGAATGGAACCGAAGGCACTTCGTCCAATTAAGGAAAGAAGTCCTTGCAAATTCGGATATCCTTTAATCACGTCCGTACTTCCCATCATATAGGATAACCTCTATACCGGGGCCACTCGGTGCAGAGGCAATCAACCGGCAATCCTTTCGTTTTCGAAGATACCCGGTCTTCAACCACCGTCTTTAAATGCCATTCCATTTCCGTCATATCATTATTCGGAATGGGTTTTATGACTTAATTCCTCCCCCGGCCTTTTCGAATAACGAGCGCTTATTTTTGAAACATATGGACACATTTGGATCTTAGTTAAGTCACAACTTTTAGCCCTTATTTCCCAAAACCTTTGCTTTTGAATGGGAAATAAATTGCCATTTTCAATATTTTAATTAAAAGATCCATCTTTAAGATCCTCTTCAATTTGAAACAAGGTTTACTAAATCTTTAACAAAGATTCATTCATAACTTTAAAAATATTTCCATTTCAAATTTGATTTGCCCAAAGCTCGAAATCCTTTCAACAAAAACTGAAAATTCTTTCTTTATATGAAAGCTATTATCATTTTAAAACAGAGGACTTTTGTTTTTGGAAAAATCCAATTAAATTTGCTCAAATTATAGCCTTTTAAAGTATAAATAAGAAAATCAACGAACTGCCGCATCCTCGACAAACTCTATTTGAGTTAAATTTAAATTCCCAAAATAATTTATTTAAAATACTTTAAAAATGGTTTAAATCCATATATTTACATTATATAACCTGTATAACCCTTTTTAAACTGTAGTTTTTGAAATTTCAAACTTTAAACTCATATATATAGAATTCAACTTCAATTCTTGAATTCAAATTCAAATTAAATAATTTTAATTTCAAAACTTTAACAAGCCATATTATATTCAAAATAATTTTATTTTCAAAACTTCCTTTTTAAAAGTTTTTCATATTTAACCCAATTTCACTTCTATACCATTTTGGATTCAAAATTCAACTTTAATTTTTTTTCACAATTTTGAATAAAATAATATTAAATTCAAAATACCCATGACTTAACCAATTTCCCACGAAATCCATATTTATGTGTGTGTTTTGTCTAGGGGTTTTGCATGCAATAATAAAATATCACAACCATCATAAATCCAAGCACAACAATATCAATAAGCATTATAATCCTATAACGCATATTTTCCATTCATAGATAACACGTAAATTCATCACAGATAATAACTTACATTTATCATAGCTCAATGCATAGAAATTCATATCACAGAACATTACAGATCAACATAGTAGAGATAATAATCAATCCAAGCATTCAATATAATTAATCATCCATAAGCAAGATTAATTAATCACATAGTTTCTGCCGCTGCGCCTGCACCCATCTGCATCCACTCTGTTGGCCACTTAGTTTCCGCCTGCCCCCATTCTGTTGTTTCCGCTGCTGTGCCTAAGATCCATCTGCCACGGCCTCCGCTCAGGAAATGGGTTCCCAAAGTATCTTAGGTTGCTTCTCCTCCTGAAGTTCCTTTAACTGTCCCAGGTCCGCCGACTTCTATTGCTCGGCCTGCATCTCCTTCTGCATCCATTGTCCCTGGTGATGATACTTCGGATTCCATTGCTATTCCGGATCTAGTTCCGCCACAGTTGCCTGTAGTTTGGGATGAGTCCGAGAGATGTTGGGTTGATCGCTGTTCTGATTTGCGATACAACCCCATGGATGATTCCTATTTTGGATTTGTTTTCGATGATCTTTTGGACCTTCGATGCCTTTACTATACTACGTCTAGTGATTCCCTGGTTCTTGACTTGGATGGTACGTATGGTGAGTAAAATTCTATCATGCTTGCTGATACTATTTGGGATCGTTCATTTATTTACTCTTCAGATGTTGTGATCTATGATCCTTCTCTTGCTCTACTATTTCGCCCCTATATTGGACTTCTTGGGAATGTCTATTTGGTTTCTTTCCAGGTGGATGATGACGTTGGTGTTACTACCTCTTCGGAGGAGTCTTAGTCTTGTTAGTTATTTTTAGCAGCTGTGACATGTCTATCACACTTCTGTGTTGTATTTTTTTTTTATTTCTTAGCAGTTAAGGTGTCTCTACCTTACTCCTGTACTTTATGTTTTTATCACGTTCGTAATAAAAAGTGGACGGTCCACTATAAAACCGGCTGGCCTTGCCAAAAAATAATAATCACATAGTTTATAATTAATTTAATTTAAATCAAATAAATTAATTACTTATGTTCTACTTAATTAACATTAATTAATTACAAACCATTTGTTATAATTTTAATTAATTAATCATCCTTAATTATCCATGTTAATTAATTATCCTTAATTACTTACATTAATTAATTATCCCTTAACTAATTACATTAAGTAATTATCCTATAATTGCTTAATCAATTGCTCTTTAATTATTAATCAATTATCCTTTAATCATTAATTAATTAACCTTTAATTAATTATTTAATTATTAATTTATTTACCTTTAATTAATTATTTAATTATTAATTTATTTACCTTTAATTAATTAGTTATCTTTTAATCACTTACATTAATTAATTAACCTTTAATTAATTATATTTTAATGGCTTATAATAATTAATTAACCATTAATTAATTAATTATTCTTTAATTACTTATATTAAGTAACTATCCTTTAATTAATTAATTATATTTTAATGGCTTATAATAATTGATTAACCTTTAATTAATTAATTAATTAATTATTCTTTAATTACTTATATTAAGTAATTATCCGTTAATTAATTAATTAACCTTTAATTAATTAATTAATTAATTAATTAATTAATCTTTAATTAATTACATAAATTAATTAACCCTTAATTAATTACATTAACAAATTAACCCTTTAATTACTCAAGACCTTAATTAATTAAAAGATAAACCATTTATCTTAATTAATTACTTTAATTATCATTTAAATCTTACTTAATAACCTTTGGAATTAATTCATCATTAACCTATTAACTTAAAACCTTTAAGTTAAATTAATGATTAAAAAACATTTCATCTTCTTAATCAACAACTTAATTACATTATTACATTTATTTAAAAAATAACTTAAGAATTAATTTAAAATAAAGGTTATATATTAAAACACTTTTAACCTTAATTAATTTAAAATAATTTATTTTAAGACCTTTAACTAACCCCAGACTTGAATAAAACATTTATTATTTAAAAGAAGTGGGTTAAGAAAAATTATTTTAATTAAAAGTTGATTTGTTTTAAAAATTTAAAACCTTGTAAATATACTTTAGCACTGACCCGAGACAACTCGAGTTCCCACCCGAGCCAATTTCAAATTTTCCCGAGTCAAACCCCGCGTCATTTTTTTAAAACTTCGTTTTGACTTTAAATTTTAAAACAATTGCAACCAGCTAAACCCACGCGAACACCCAGGTACAAAACTCGAGCCCCATCTTCAATTCCCTTAGTACAAACCCGAGCCATCTCTGCATTTCCCCGAGGCTTTCCCTTCTTCTCCAAACCCAACAGCAACAACCCAATCACTAATACCATGTGCACATGCACACAAGCTCTGACCAACTCCGGTCCACACTCCGACCTCCAATACGTCCGCGACGATCATCTCAAACCAAGCGATCACCCAGAACCCCGAATCAAACACAAAAACAAAATTGATCATACGAGAACCCACTTACACCCAAAACTAATCAATGGAAACACCTCGCGCCCGCCGCCTACTGCCATTTGAAACCACGCCGATCAACCCATAGCTTCGTCTTGGAACCACGCTTTGATTCCACCACCTCCGGTCAAGTCTGATACATCATCGACGTCGAAATCGCCTGGAAACCCGTGTCGACCAAAACCGGTCCTTAAACCCTACTATGCCGTAGACACTCCACCACGGTGGATTATAAATTCACCGGGTATTTTTCTTGTGATTCCCAACGCACAAGCTTCCTCCATCCATGATCATGACCTCACGCCCTTCACCGATCGCCAGAAATCACCCAATATATGATTTTCGTTCAACTTGCAATATCACGATCACCAAAACTTTAAAAATCATGAGACTATTATCAAAAATCACCATTTCCAAGTATGAATCTAATCCTAAAATCCAAACATAGAATTTAGATACTCGATTTTTTGATTAAAAAATGATTTTTACTGTAATTTCTTATTTTCTAAATATTTACTTAATATAAACACTTGAAACCATTTTAAAAATGATGTTACAATCTTACAATCATTTTTTCCTCAGAGATCATAGCCCTAAAAGGTTTAAGGGATGAGATTTTGATTTTTGAAGAGGTTTTAAAACCTGAAATCTAAAACAGAGGCATATTTGCCTGTTTCTATATATGCACACAAAGTACACAGACATGCAGGCATATTTACACAATCATACAAACATATTTCACATCATAACTTCAAGGATTATCAAGATATAACTGTTTTAAGATTTTATAAAGGTAGTTTACTCACTTGTTTCAAATGAACAGAGAGCCTGGAATTTGTTTTGAATTTGAAAACTAGGAACTTAGATTTGATCTTGACTTTGACCTAATTTGCTTAATGTTTAAGATGATCTGAATTTACTTGATCTTTGAACCGCTGAGTTGAATCTAGATCTCAGCTAGCTTTACGTTGAAGTTGTAAAAAATTGTTTGTTGTTTCTTTGATTTTTTTTATTTGCTTAAACTAAGTTGAATTTTAACTTTGCGTGATTCACTTATAGTTGAATCTATACTTTAGGTTTGAAGTTTATAAGAGATTTTTTTACTCAAGTTTTCAAACACTGGTTTTATTTCTTTCTCAGGATTTTGCTTTTGAAATTATGAAAGAAAATGAAAGAGTAGGAGAGTAGATGTGTTCATATAGCTTGTTTTCTTATTTTTAAAAATAAAAGAAAAATCAAAATTATGACACTTGTATTTATGCATCATATAATTAAGCCACACTTGTTCAATTTCTTTTTATAATACCTACACTTGTAATTTGCATGCTATTAATATTTAACTATGTTTTTCTATTTATATATATATTCAAACTATATCTATTTTGTGTGTAATCTTGAAAAGAAATAATATTAAACCTTTTATTTAATCTTATTTTAAACTATCATACTTTTAAATAAATAAATAAATATTTATCTTTAGAGTTTTATTAAATATAGAATTTAACTTTAAATAGCCTTTGAAAATTATTATATTTTTAATTCAAAACATAACTTCCACATCACAATATGTATATATATTATAATTAGAAAACAAATTTTTATTAGTTTTAAGATATAGGGTTTTTAAATCCAATTTATTTTTTTAAGATGTTTATTTTTGAATTTCAAATCAAAATTCAATTTACAATCTATTTATGTGTCCATATATATATATATATATATATATATATATATATATATATATAAACAAACAAACACATCTCTTATTTATTTTGGAAAAATTAAAAATTAATTCACAAATTAATTTTAAAAATTATATTAGTTGCTAAATTAAATTTGGCTTAAAAACGGGATCGTTACATATGAACACCATCATAGGCTGTAAAACAAAATTCATACTTGATATATGATCTTCGAGTCTAGTCACCTTCGTAATTTGTAGTTGTATATTTGTTGAATATTTTATAATTCTTATGTCGTCTTGATTGTCTTGGCATGAATCAAAACCTGAGATCCAATACCATGAACGAAGAGAAGAAATGATTTGTTTGATTAATCGCTTGAACCTGCCTTTCTTTCTTTGCTGGAAGGGGTGGCCTAATCACTAATAGATCTCTCAACGAGGGCCTCATTCTGTCTAGAGGAAATTGCTTCGACGAATCCAGTTGATTAAGTCAGTGTGTCCGTCGATACCCACCTACTTGGAGTGCGGGTAAGGGCTCACTGTTAATTGTATCGTTGCAGGCTTTTTGGTAGATCTAGCCCCTACCTCCCATGGCTATAGCAAGCATCAGGATGGTACCTATAAAGATATAGGCATCAATTCATTCAGTCAATGAAGTTGCGGTTAGTTCTGATGATTATGCCGTTGATTTGGTAGATGAGTCAGTCGGTTCAAAAGTTGGTCCAACGATAGATGTAGTCGATGGGGTAGAGGGTCTGCAGATGCTCGTCGAGCTCCTTATTGCCCCAATCTTACTTATAGGCTTCCTGCTTCGCTAGCGCGATAACTCTCCAAATAATTTGATGCTTCTTCTCACCACATAGCTCCTTGACTTCCACTTCAGGTTTGGGAAGCTCCCATAGGGGGACTTGAGTCTCAAAGAACCGACTGCGGCTTTTTTCTCCATTTCCTCATCTCTATGGTCCTCAACCTAATTTTCTCAGTTGGGGGAGCAGACTTAACCTCGAGCGGTGGCTGGGTAGTGATCTTTGTGGGAGCTGGGGTAGCACTTGGAAGGAAAGTCGGGCTTGTGTTTTTTCCGAGCAGACGAGATCAGCTCGGTGACCGAGGGCTTGTGTGGAGGCGACATTGCGAAGTATTAATTGAGCTTGGACGTCACTTCTGAATTTATTTGCTTGCTTGGTCATTTATGTTTTTTTGATGAAAGAAGGAAATCGTGTTATTACTAAGCTATCATTCGTTGGAAAATTACGGAAAGCTTTTTGAACTAATGAACAAACCATACCTATAATATAGGGGTTTGGACTGCATCTTTCTAAAGCGTAGGACTTAGATGCATAGTGGCATTATGCCAATCAAAAAGTGCAACCTAGAAGGAAGGATCGCATATTGAGATCCCCAATTTCAAAGGAAATTCATCATGTGTTAATCACATTCGGCCTTGTCTGATGCTATGCTGGCTATGATTCGCTCTGAGCTTAGCAAAAGATGATGTAAAAGGAGATCTAATGTCACTATGGATGCGGCAGGATTGATTGAGCTCTCTACAATTAATAAACTAGGGCCAAGGATTCTTATTATATTTCTTATCTAATTCCAAACCATGCCTGGAGCGAAAGGTGCACATTTAGATTCGAATATAGTAAAGGAACCTTAACGATCCTGGTTAGCATGCCAGTAGCGGTTTTCAAAAGTAGGGAGAACCGAAGCATCTATAGGCAGCGTGGAAGCAACTGCTTAACAAACTAAGGAGGCAGACCAACTCGACTACAGAGACTACAATACAAGTTATGAGCAACATCGAAGGCCCTTCCATTCCCGCCAAAAAACCTGGTATTAAACAGGGCCGGCCAGGAGGCGTGAGCAAAATGTCGATTCAGTGTGTCGTCCTCCTAGAATCAATAGCATTTCATCGGAATACATACTGCTTTTTCACCTTTGTAGTCCTATGCATAGTTAGCACTATAGCCCCAATCATGGCTAGTAATAAAATCAAACTAGGAACCAAAAAAAAACCAGACGGAATAGTTGGTATAAAGTAAATTTCCTAATGTTTCCAAATACATCCAACTTCGTACCTTTCCGGCATAAACCGTATATCTCAGAGAGGACGTATTTCTGTTGGTTGGTAGTAATGGAATGGTTTCATTATCTTAAATGAAGTTTCCCACCGAAGGATCAGTCCAATAATACCATTCATTGGTAAATAGCGCAAGACTTCTTCATGAATCTCCGCTATTTGAATATTGAACATTATAACCACAAATAGGAATGAAACAGCAATAGCTCCTATATGAATCACTGGGAAGATCATAGCAGAGAAGTCGAGACCTAATAAAAGAAGTATACCAAAAGTGTCGTGATAGACTGGGATGGGAAACGAAACGGATTGCACTGGATTTTTAGAACTTACAACCATCAAACCAATGACCAAAGCCAGGCTCAATGAAATGGAAAGTATTATGGTATGTCGTCCTTCCCAACATTTGAACATGAATGCGTCTTCTTGGTCCAGCATTCAAGACGATCTATTACAACCAGTGTAGTTGTTCGTATTTCATTTTCTTCCAATCGAATAGAGTGGAGCCACACTAATTTACTTACGAGATATCAAAGTTCTTAAACCTATGCTCAAGCTCTTCAATCAATAAGAGAGCGCCGTCTCTATATATAAAAAACAATTGGACTTTACTAAAAATAATAAATAAAAAAATGCGAAAATAAAAACGTCAACGCTGTCTTACTTAAGCTATATAATTTGCTAGCAATTCGACTATTATATAAGATATTGTTGAAGATGATTCGATATTTTCTTTTATTAATAGATTTCACTCAAACGTTTTCAGGGTTGCTCTCTTTTGAGTTCATAGAAAATTTAGGCGAACATCTCATGCATCTATCTTTATCTATTCTGAATAAAAAAGGGGCCATAGAACGCTGTATCAGAAAATGACTTCAAACATGAAATAGTGAACTAGCGAACGGGTTAATTAATGCGGCTTCATCAACACCACTAGGATCTGTTTGGTATTCATCAGTCAAGTCAGTTTGCTTCTTTCTTTTACTGATGTAATTGAATTGCCCTTCTTTTTGATTCAGATGGAAATGCAGAATCTGTATTAGCCATCCTTCCCTTCTTCACATAACAGAAAAAGAGAGCTTCGCTTCCTTGTCTATTATAGTATGGATAAATCAATGATACCAGTGGAATAAACATCTAGAGAATGGAATGTCAGTTAGAGAACAGTAGTCAAATGCAGACCATCGTAGGTGGGCGCCACAACAGTCTTCCTCCATGTGATATCTGATATCACGCAATAGGAGATTCTTCAGACTCCCATTATGCAAGAAAAATACTAATAAGAACCTGATGGTCTATGTTTATACTGGACTCACTGCTGTATGATATAAATCTCTCTGAATAAGAGTTCATGGTTCTGTGATAGAAGAAGTGGGTGAATAAGGGGAGTTCCTTTTTCTCAATGGATGGATAGGCACAACAATCGAGGTCAATGCTTATTGGTTCCTTATTGTAGGGTGGGCTTTTTATGCTCCTACTGTAGGGCCTATCTAGGTTTGGGGGTCACTTCGTTTTGGTTCGTCAATTAAGAGAAAGAAGCCCCTCGCCTCACATGAAAATTTCGAAGGCCGTCGTTAATATAATGGCGCCTTGGTGTAGACAAGCAAGTCCTCATTCTTTGAGAAGTCAGGTTTCGCTTCCTTCGAGCTACCAAACTCAAGGGCCCTCATTCTTGCTTGACTTCCCGGGCATGAAAAAATGACCACGACTAAGGAAGAGGACAACCCCTATTTCTAGCTAGACTTCAATGAGTGAATGCTATTCCCATTCTTGGTCTGACCAAACCTTCTCTTGTTCCCCAACATGTTTGCTTGCTCGCTAGATGAGTTAAGCAAGATCAGCTAGTTTAGGAGGAAGAGGACACTAGGGGTGTTACTCACTTGGCTGAACTACCTAACTTTAGCTCCTTACTTTCTGATCAAGGAAACAATTTCCATTTTCTCTCCACATAGAAAGAATAATATTTCAAAACTTACATAACGAACAAATTGTCAACTACTTATGGGCTGACTTGGCCTAAGAGACTAGGGTTATATTTGGCTTACAGGGCTCGGATAGCTGCTGTCCTTTGAAAGACGAGGTCCAGTGGAAGAGGCAGGTCAGGAAAGTTGAGTACTAAAATTTGGGGCTTGCTTGACATATCTTTTATCATCTTAAACCTAATACAACATTGATTCTGTCTTCATTGCTTGAAAGGATAATGCTGAATCTTTAGCTAGCTCATAGGTATAGAAAAAGTATATTTTCTTTAACAGGTAAGGAAAGGCTTACTGAAAAAGAATGGGAAGAGCGAGAAAGAGGAAACCTCGCAAGCGAGGTCCACAGTATAAACATTGGTGACCTCTATAGGACCGGTCTTTTATATGAAATTTTCATATCATCAAGGAGAATGATTTTTCAGGGCCTTGGATTAGTCTCGTGGAAGTGCCTTACTTAAATTGATGCTTGCTTACACTCTAGCTGGACATAGGCTCATTTCCACTTAGCAGGTGGGAAAATCTTATTGAAAAGGCAAGGACTGTTATGTTTATACCGGGCAATTGGTATATGCAAAACTGCATAAGAGAAGGAATCCTATGATCAGAAGTCAATACCAAGAAATCCTCAGTTTCAACGATGCCTGAAACAAGAATCGAAAAAGAAATTTTCCTACGAGAGAGGGTTAGGCGCCTGTATATTAATTGATAGTAGGACTGCCTTTTCTTTTTCTTTTTCCTTTTTATTGCAAGGAGTAAAATCAAGTTCAATGATGTTCCAGTAGGCACAGGCCCAGATAAGTTGATATTTATGCTAAAACATTGGGAACAATATTCATCCTGTACCTTGGCTTCTGGCACAATGTATAACTCAGTAATAGAGCTAATGACTCCCTAGCAGACAGTTCTTGCTAGGTCGACTAATGAAAATTCCAAAGAGGGATTGGCTCGAAGAGGGAATGAGCTAAGTAGCTTATAGTTGTCGCTTCACAAACACCCCAAGCTTGATAAGAAGCTTTAGGCCATTGGTCGGCTGCCTGACTAAACACCTTAGATAGCAACATCATACTTAGCAAGCAAAGAAAGAACTCTTCATTCTGGTCCCTTCTCTTATACATTTAAGAGTTCCTACTATGCATAGGAATAAAGGCTAGTCTTTCCGGTTAGAAGTCTCGCTACGCACCTCCACAAGCAAGAATGATTCTCTACTTGCCGTAGAAGAAAGATCCGCAAAAGAATTAGGAGATTCTCTTCTTGCATTGGAATTAAAATGAGTAGCGAAAGAATGATTTGATGTTCAAGTTCTCTTTAACTTATTTTGTTTCTACAAGAATGATTCAATCACACTTAAACTTATTTCATCTGGTACTTGTTCGAGTGGTGAGATTCTCCCTCCATCCTGGGTTCCCCTAGGGAAGTGCATTTGTCAATACTTTGGCATTCAGCAAGAATTTCGATTGAAAATTGGGGTGAAATAGAGCTAGAGAGGTCCCGAATCCCAATCTTGTTCTGAACCGCCCCAATTAAGTACTAGCCTGAAATTAAGCATGGATAACGAATTTTTCATGAAGCTTGGGGACTGGAGACTTTTCCATGAACAAGTATTGAATCTAAATTAGTTATGCGCTTACTATAGGAGTTCGTTTTTCCTTCATATTACAGGATGAGTTAACCTTACCTAACCTAGAAATGAGTCCTTACGTTCCATATGGATGACTGTGATACTACCGAAGAAGACTATGAGACCGAAATAGAAATGTTGCTAAATAGATATGTCGCTTTGATAGCGATTTGGGCATGTAAGTTGCTACAGAAGCTACTAGGAATGGCAAAAAAGAATAGAATGGATTTGATTAGGGTCGAATTCAAAAAGTGAAACTGCATCTCCATTCTCGTAGTGGATGGAAATCCCAAAGACTTCGACTCCGGTTGACTTATAAGCTCTCTCGAATTAGTTCTATGATAGAAGCCGTACACCTAGGGACAAATCTTTCATTCACTTAGTTGTGAAAACTTGTGACTATATCGTCCTGAAGTAAGATAGAGAGAGAGATCCGAATGTATAGAATTACCAACCTAAGGATAGGCCTGGGAACAACAAATAGTTGTTTTATTTGATCTAGCTAATCTAAAAGACCGTCTTTTTGGTAAGGCAATAGATAAAACCATCCCTAATTTCTCCAATGAGAAAGGAATTTCGTAAGCCAAGAAAATAGTGAAATAGTGCCACGGATAAACACCCATGTTGTTTATAGACTAGCTTTCACCATACTATTGCTTACACGGTCTCACACAATCAACTATCGATCTCTTCCACTTACCTTTGATCAAGCCTATTTCCAATTACGGGTATATTATCTTAGTTCAACAAACGCTTAGGCTAGTATATTAATTAGGCGAATGTTAAAGCTAGTCAAACAACCAAGTATATTAATTTGAGAATCTTCTTCCCTGCCATAATGGCTATTGGGGTATTATAAGCACACTAAGCAAAGTCATCTTAACATTCGACTTCGTCAATGACTCCAAACCTTTACCAGAATCACAGCTATTCTCCATCCTAGAAATTAAGAAGAAGTTAAGGGCTAATTCTCTATCCTGCTAAGGGTAATAACTTAGATTCGATACCATTAAATTAGTTAATTAGAGTCTTATTAGATTCCAGATAATTGGTTAAAGTTCAATACATGAATACCTTATAAGTGTGATTCTCTATTATTAGATTTGATTCCATCATATTATCGTTCTCTACCAGCTATTAGATATTCTATTTGAGTCTTTAAAGCCATGAAATTGGTTAAGAAAAGTATAATATGTTCATGCCAGGTATGAAGAATCCCCGTTAATATAAAAGGAGCTTAAAAAAGGAGGTATAACTACATAATTGATTGGGAGTGGGCAATCATAAGGTGTGGGCTACTGAAGAGTAAGGTGTGGGCTACTGAAGAGAAAAGGGAAGATTAATCGGTCATCTTTGGGCACAATAGGTGGGAGAGATCTTCTTGGCCTCTTAACGGGTTACAGATGGAGTATTATCTTAAACCCAAGTATAGGGTTAGTAAATAACTAATAAGTTGAGTTAAAGAATCACTTACTTTACACATAGCTAAAAAGCTATTTGAGTTTACTTATGACTTGAATTAGAGACTTGACTTAGTAGATAACTTAGGATATGACTTCGAAGTTAGGCACTTCTTGTTGCATATGACCCATTAGATAACTTAGGGTAAGGGACTTGACTTGTTTACTTGACTCTTCGCGCCTACGAGCCCTCTTAATATATGCCCAAGAATCTTAAGGAAGCGGAGATCTAATATGGATTAGGTTGCTCGGCTTCCGCTAATGCATGAGAATAATGGGATAGAGTGAGTGCCTTACCGAGATATGGTTGGTGCTAAGTTCTTGTGTGTTGCCCTCTCATAGTGGGTAAGTACTGTTGCCCTCATCAAACCTATTGGGAAAGAGAATATCTTCTAAGCTAATCTCTTTCCCGTAATATATCCTTAGGCGCGAGCTAGATAGGATAGAACAACCTAGTATATAACAACTTCATTCTAATGAATTAAAATACTTCTTAAATCCCACTCCATTTATAACAACTTCCTATCTAATATTTACTAATCCATATCCCTTACCCAATAACATATTGTAATAACTAATTTCACATCTTTCTTACCTAAATCATTTAAGTCTACAAATCTTTAACTTACCATACAACTTCTTTAATGAAGTTTTCCATTAATTTAGGGATTACTTTCCCTTTGTTTTCCTTATTCCAAAATATGCTACCTTCAACCCAACTATTCCAAGATTCACACCCAAGCATCCATGGAATGCAACTACTATAAAATAAACACAATGACGCTTGTAAAATAAATACTTTCCTATTCCCATCTATTTGTTACATAACACTCTTAATAAGGATTAGGGTAGACCCTACTTGTCCATTTTACACTTCAAATTAAAACGTTTCTTACATTCGTAGCATTCTTTGATGTAACTAAAACATCTTGACTTCCTCTTTCTTTACTAGAAATATGTTCAATCAAATCATACTCTTCAATATTCCTTATAGGAAGATTTTTATAATTCGTACCATACTTGGGTAGAGAGATACAAGGTCCTGTTCTCGTCTCACTGCAAAAGGAAGTTCAATCAAGCACTATGTCATTCTAACTCGACTGTTAATAGAAAAGGTTACTAATGCCCGTGTTGCTTTTTTATCACTGTCTCGACCATTAATGCTTCCAATTCCATAGTCAATTCTACCCTAGTGCGCTATTTAATCCTATTTACCTAAGTTCGACTTATTCTTCCCAATTGTAAATGGTAATCAAAACATTTTCACCTTACCTTTTTAATCCGAATCATTTTATTTTAACATAGTTTATACAAAGCTAAAACCTTTAAAATGGTAAAGTCCACTTTTCATTTTTACTGTTTAAATCAAAAAATTTTGATTTTACCATTTCCACAAATCTAGCAAGTTGCTTAAAGCTTTAAAATGTTTCAATTTTTAACTTTATTTTCCACAAAAATTGAAAGTTTTAGAACTGCAAAACTCTTTTAGTTTTTAGCAAGAATTTTCTTTCAACTATGATTATGATATTTTCTTTAATCAAATCATCAAGAAGGATTAACTTAGCTTAGTAAAAATAAACATAAAACACACCATTTGAAAATTATCTTTCATAAATAATAAATTTTCCACAAAACACATTTCTAAAGAAAATGTGATACTTTATCCTGTTATTATTACAGTTTGACAAAAGCATCTATAAAAGATTTCCAAACATTACTCATTTATTATTTTTAAAAGAGTTCTAAAGTCGGATCCTACATACCCCTTAAATATTTATTTTTATTTTTCCAAAAGTTCTATTATTAAAAGGAAAATACACTTTAGGGGTAAGTGCGACAATGTGCATAAAAGACAGAATAAAAGCTCTAAAAATTATTGGAAAATATTTTTTCACCCGTTTCTCCTCTTTTACTTCTTAAACAAATTTGTAAAGTATTTCAACTATTTTATATAAAATCATAAACCAACTCCCTTTTCATTCAAAAGTTTCATTTTAAAAGCATGGTGCACATTGAAGGTAAGGGTAACAATGTACCTAAGAGACAAAACAAAGCTATATGACAGTTACTAAAAATTTACTTTTTGTTGGATTCTTTTTACCTCCATTTTTTAAATAAATTTTATATAGTTTGTTTAATTATTTTATAGAAAATCATAATTAACTTATTTTTCTTTTTAAAATATCTGATTTCTACTGTTTTACATTTTTCAGAGAACATTTTCGCTAACTTATCACTTAAATTGGAGTAGACAATAGCAACCTAATTACATCAGCCCATGAATTCCTAGCAATACTTTAAGTACATGGGGTTTCTACCTTCTCTTTCCAAAATTGGTCAAATAAAGTTTATTTCCAAATACATCGCCCAACCTCAATATCAAAATGCTTCAACCATTCCTTAAGTAATATAACCCCATGTAACTATTACCAATATGAAATAATGTTCTACTTTAATTGGAAAAATATACCTTAAGTTCATAAAGTCCCTTTTCATATTCTTATACTTTATCTTCGTCTTATTTTTATTATATGGGTCGATGCTAAAAAACTTCATTCGTCCTTAAACCCATAATTTACTTGTCACTGCTAGTTGGTATAAGAAATCTCTACTAGCATTTTTTCACAGGGTAAACCAAAATAAATATGAACGGTTCATTTTTTATCTCAATCGTTAAAAAGCTTAAAATTTATTCTAACCCAAAATAGTTTGCATATATACGGGATATACCAACAACTACCTCATGTGATTACTTATATAAGGTGTTATGTACTAATACACATAACAAAAAAAATCATAATTAACTCCCCTAGTCAGACTTGGTTCATCCTATATCCTAAAACTTGTTCTCATTCTCACTATCTGTATTTGGGAATTATTTTCACTTTTCCAATGATAGCATAGGCACGAATAGAAGAAGTTTCGATATATAGATAAAATCTTTTGGAATCTCTATGAAAACTTTTACCTATACACACACACACACACACACACACACACACACACATATTTCTAAAACCCATTTTTGAAAAACTTTTTAGAATTTTTTTTGGAAAACCATTTGTTTCCAAAAAATTCCAAGTACCTTTTCTTAATACATGTTTAAATTTTAGGAAATCTTAAACCAAAGCCCTGATACCAAATATGAGAACCCGCACAATCCGACACGAATCATGAAGAGAAATACATGCTATTGGGATTTTAAAGCATTACGAGCATATGTAAAAGTGTGGAGTTCTAATATATTCTACATTTTCAGATCTCATAGTGAAAAGAATTAAAATACAAGTATACAAAATAGACATCTCAAAAAAAAAGTTTCCAAAATACTTGTTTTACATACACACTATTCTCAAAGCACAATATAAACTTTATAGATATTTAGTACAATAGATGACTATGATAGAAACAATAGGTAATAAGAGAACACCATCATTGAACTCCTTTCTTCCCCGTACTATGTCCAATCACTACTAACCTGCCATTTTGTGGTGGGGGAAAATGAGAAGATGGAAGGTGGGTCGGACAAAAGTCTAGTGAATGAGAACAAGACTAATTAGTTGATTAAGTGCAATTGACTTTAAATGTACTCTAAGTGATGTAGAGTGTAAAACAATGTCCGTGAATCCTAAGGTTCAATACCTAAGGATTATTGTCCAACGCAATGGGTCAAAACTACAAGTCAAACCTATACTAATGGTCGACCAAATTGGGAACAACTCTCTTGTTACAACTACCATCACTTTACGCCTGAAGAGGAAGCATCTCGTTGTGCAAACTCGCATAGTGACTCATCATATGCATCCCTTGTTCACCACCCCAATAGTAGTGGCAGATTGCCTCTTATTGTACTGCTCAAGGTTTACCATATGTGAACTCCCGTTAGTACCGGGTCCAACATTCCTATATTTGATATCTTTACTCGATAACTATTCTCAATATCTATAGCCACTGCGCCGGCGTCCATCAGTACCGCGTAACTAAAACTCTATGCGACAGCATGCATTACATAGATCTCTCGTTAGTGTTGGGCTTTATCAATTAGTGTTCTTACCAATGCTGCGCCCACTTATACGTAACACTATGACCTTATTTATGAAATATATTGCCTCAAATCCAATACCAATAATTTGAAATACGTTGACTCGATCTAATACCTATAATGTGAACTACATCACCCTAACATTCTTAACAGAGAACCAGATTCCACTATTTTCTAATGCATGCAAACTTAGCCCAATTTATTTAATAAATCAATTTACATAATTCTCAAATTAGTTATATAATTTTTATCCATCATGTTTGGGCGTTAGACCGAGGTTCAATGTGGCAATTTACACCCTAGACGGTTGACCTAGGACTACCTCAGGTTGACTGCTACCGGTCGGCCATGGGTATCCAAGGTCGACCATTCACGTTCATTTCATTTTTTCGATTGATTTCTGCTGCGGTGATTACTTTGTTAATTTAGGTCATTAGTTCGAACGATTAACAATAGTTTATCCTAATTATTCAATTAGCCCTAAGCTACATTTTAGATTTCCCATTTCAAATTAAATTAGGGTTTTCAATTAGGGTTCCTAAATTAACATGTCCAATTTAACAATTTTTATCATTAAATTCCAAATTAAACAAAAGGGTTTACAATTTAGCCAATTCAAATTATAGGGTGAGCAATTTAACAACTTCAATTTCATGTAAAAAAATTATTAGGAGTGTTTTCATATCTAATCAGCCTAAAATAAATTAAAATCAATTATATTAATCAAATTACTAAATCTGTACCCACTCACCTTTTAGTCTTAGTTGAAGATCTACAAAAGTGGCCTCCACTCGATAGCGCTTCTCTTAATCTTCTAATTGCTTACCTCTCCACTTTGTCTCGCTCTTGATTTGATTAACCTATGTGTTTAATTTGGAGTTTAATTTTTGATTTGAGAATTGGGAAGACATTATGATTTCATTATAGATTTTGGCAACATCTAGTTACTATCGTCTCAAACTAGCGATTAGGATTGTAGGTTAACATCTAATTTATAAAGGTAGTTAGCTAATTAAGGCCATTATATTAATTCAACAGTCATCTAAACCGGTCTATGTTTACTTCACACGTATACGATCATAGCCACTTAAGCCCATCATCGCCTAATTGACAACGTCCAATTTTTGTATGCAAGGGTCTACTGCCTTGGAGCGAAGGTCGACCGCTACCGCTCGATCTAGACCACCCTGGGGCCGACCCAAGCCTATTCAAATTTTATATTTTTCTTTTTAAATTTTAAATTTGTTCTGATGCTCGTACCTCTCTCGTGGTAACTCAGTTTCGAAATGCTATATGAAAATCGTCCAGAACGTTATGAAAAAACGCAATGGTACAAGTTGTGTAACTAAATTCGGACATTTGTGAAATTTTTATATTTAGTCCTTGTTTTACTTCAATTTACTTCTCTTATGAAATTTCTATTTAACTCTCTATTAAATCCTTATTAAATTTTACGTAAATTTTCGGGGAGTTATATTCCTCTTCAACGGAATAACCCCATGGGTTTCTTATCATCAGCGAGCTTCTACCTTTGATCGTCTCAATGGTATTGCCCCTATCATCGATAGGGCCCATATGGCTCTCTTAGTACACTCTATGTCCTAAAGGAGTGTGGTCAGGAATAGGCAGAGAGAAGGGTGGGTCATGCATTCCAGGTCACCCTCTATGCATAGAGAGATATCTCCCACATGTCGTTGTTCTCCATTTCTTCGTCGATCTCCTACTCTACCCAAGCCCCGGCTGAGCCTTCGACCCATAGTTGGCGAGAACATCCATCAACAGGCTAATGTCAACCTCGAGGAAGAAATGCATATCATCCACCAATAACTCAATAGAATGCAAGCTTGAAATGCAGGATCCAAGACATTCTCTGATGATGAGAATGGAGAACCATTCTCCGATGAGATTCTGGACACTTACATCCATCAACAGTGTGTCTTACTACTATTTGACAAGTGTGATGGGAGTGCTAACCCATTCGACCATATTATCGTGTTCAATTCTATCACCCGCTTCGGCCAGCTTTCTAACTCAGCAAAGGGTTTTCTCTTTCCCTCAACTCTCACAAGACTAACCTCATATTGATCCTTGCATATGCGATTAGGAACTGTATGTTCACGGGCCTAGTTGTATGAATATTTTAAGAGTAGTTTCTTCACTTTTAGATCCTATGTCATGGTGGATAGTGAACTAGGCAATATTAGGCAGCATCCTTTAGAAATCTTATAGTCGTATGTTAACAGCTTCAGTAAGGATTTCACCCAGGTGAAGGGTGTGGACATGAAAAGCTTGGTCGTGGCCTTATGTTCAAGGGTTCAATACAAGTATAGAAAGCGGAGAGAACTCCAGAAGTAGCCTACTATGTCCCTGATCGATTTTTATAAATCGAAAATGATGTGATGAAGATGGATTTCGGACAGTGATAGTGAAGAAAGACACACTACCCAAGTTGGTCCTCACAATGACGATCACAGAAATAATGGTCGTCAATGACAACCAGAGGCCGGCCTTAATACACGCTCTGGTACAACAGCTACTCTAATTTGAATAAGGACATCACCATAATATTTCTCGCTACTCGGAGACGGGTGCGATTTCAAAGGCCTGACTCCCCAGGGATGGAAAGAGGGTGGAACCTTATGGCAAGAAAAAAAACTGCGAGTTCCTTCAAATAAATGACCATGCTGCTATCAATTAATGGGTGCTTAGGATGAGACCGACAGATTCATCCAAGAAGGAACATTTCTGGAATTTTTTCGTCATCAGGTTGAGCAAAGGGAAAACCATGACAACTGACCAAATCAATCCCCTCAACCTAACATCAAAAATGTCTAAGCTATCATCGAGATCCAGACCATATGCAAGGGTCCGCATATGGCTGGTAATAGCTAAGGGACTTAGACCTGGTATCAAAGAGAGGTAGGCATAGCCAGTCAAGTCTATTTGTTAGAAGCTTAAGTGTCTAAGGCATTCTAGGTAAAAATAGAACAATCAATTAGCTCCACAATAGAAGACAGGGAATGTGACGCCCCACCTCTATACTCAAGGAGTAGTGCCGTCAACTAGCACGAAGAATAAGGCTGTTGAGGAGAGACCATCCATATAATTGCTTTGTGCGAGCACCGATATGTCAGATACTATAACATGCATTTCATTTCAAGAGGAAATCCGACATGCCGATACAAACTCAAAGCTGCTACACAGTGTCTATGTGGTCTTCGGAAACAAATACAGAAATAAACATAACATAAATCAGTCATAGACATCCAGATCACAAAGGCGGAAATAGATATGAATATAACACATAGAAGTGTACATCAGAGTATTGGTCAAACAAGATCCACAATATCACAAAAGAATTAATACAAGTGCTGGAAAAAGAATATGTGTACATCAAGGAGTCACTGTCTCAAATATATAACAACAAAAAATACCTATCTAATGTAGTTAGATAAAAGTCAGATGATGATCCCTGATAAGGAGTCAAGTAGAAGCACTTGTAACATCTCGGTCTGACTCAAGTATTATTTAATAAGAAAATAATAAACGGATCAGTCTAGCTATAAATATCAGATAAAATAAGATAAAATAAGAGATATGACGAAAACGTATGATAACATTCTATGAACAGTATACATTTAACAACAACAAAAATCATACAATATCTCAAAAATCTCATAACATCAAAAAGAATGTCATATTCTTTACCATATTCACCAAACCATAAATATTGGCTAACATATCAATGCCAATCATAAAAATTGGTGAAACACAAATTCTAGAAATCATCAATTAGAAATCCAGATTTCACAAAAAGGGGGAGGCCTATCATAAATGGGAGCATGAAAACTCTCCAACACGTGTATCACAACGGGATGATATCCCATGGTCGCTAACCATAGAGCCAGTGCAATGACGTAGTACAACAGTACGCCCGAGGAACCTGAAACTCGAATAATTCGAAACAACGACATAGTAAAACAGTATGCCCGATGAACCCGATAAGCCGGAACAACGACGTAGTACAACGGTACGACCGATGAACCGAGCTCCATAAAAGAACATGGGTCGCTAGCCCACAAGAATGAGTCAAACCCCAAAGAATGCATACGTCGTCAGCCTATAGAAGAAATGAGACGAAACTCAATAAAACGAGGTATAGTCCCCTGCGTGGACAAAGAGACATCGCATATCTTAAGTCTAATCACAAAATGATCATCAGTGATCAATAAAAAGTCTGAATTACCGTAAGCTAGTAAATAAATGAGTTTAGATTCATGTCCCATAACCACTGGCTTAACTTAAATATTCACGAACAAATTGTAGATCTCCACTAATAAATTTTCACAAGAGTTTCAATCGAACAAGTCCAAAAATTAACTGATGAAGTAAACTCAAGCATTTCATACCACTAGTTTTACTAAGCCCTTTAATTAGATTTCTCAAACGAATGAGGCAAAGGTTTGTGTATACTAATAGATTGGAAAATGGTTTTATAAACAAGTTTTGTATTAAAAATAGAGTCGAAATCATCTTTGAGAAAGGGTCTGTATATTTACTACTAGTATAGAAACCTTTTTATTTAAAAGTGACAAGTCACAGATATGATTGTAGAAACAATCAATCGTCAAAAATTCACATACGAAGACGTGAATCAAATCCGTTGAAATCAATTCGGAATCCATCAAGATGGATCTTCTCAAAAATCTCGAAAAAGAAGTCATCAAAGTCGATAATAAATGATAGCAAAAAATCGGATCAACTCGAATTGATAAAAATTGGAATCTCATGCAAATAGGCAAGTTGGGCTGAAGTAAGCAGGTTAGTCGACTAGACACTGAGTTCAGTCGACTGGCCCAATGCCGGGAAAACTCTCGGATTCCAGGTCAGTCGACTGGACTCAGAGAGCCAGTCGATTGAAACCTGTTTTCCAGTATTTCCAGCCTATCACAGTGAAGGGCAAACTCTCAACAATTAGCGATCGGACGAGCAATGGGCTCTAAGGGTTTATGCCAATCGATAACCCAGCCCTATAGGCTCTTCGATACACTACCAAGAGCATGTTCATACATCAAAACTAGGATTTTTAAAGTTTTTGACTTCAAAACACCAAAAATTGAAATGTTCACCAAATCAATTTAAATCAAAAGCAAATGAACATGAATGGATATTAGGAATTCATACCTAACAATAATGATAGTTATAGATATGCATGTGAGATAAAAATCTCACCTTTTACACAAAAATAAGGAAGGAGAAGCTTGAAAACAAAGGAGGATCAACCACTCTTCAATCCCAACTCTAAAAGCTCCAATCTAAGATCATAAGCCAAAGTTTCCCAAATTAGGTTATAGGGAGTTTCTGAAATTGGAGACAGATTGAGATGGAGAAGAAGAAGGAGATGCTTACCTAAGCTTCTCTTTGATTTTTGGAGCTAAAACTTGAATTTGTAAAGAAGCTAGGGCTTGGGAATTTTAATTTCCAATCTCTTCCCCCATTGTTCCTAAGCTTGAAGTGTTAGGAAATAGAAATGAAATGGATGAAAAGGAGTAGGGGTGGAGCTAGAGTCTTAAGTTGGGGATAATGGGCTGAAACCCAAACCTAAAGCCCTAAGTGAAAAGGTCGAAATTCTAGCTAACTCCAAACATATCGATATTTATACTCAAAAAGGTCGCAAACGTCATTTTGAACTCAATGGAAGTGGTTTCGGGTCCTAATTTGACTGTTTGCCAAAAAATAGCTTTTCAGACTATAATCCGACTAACGACGCTATATTTAAATAAAATATTTAAATACACAATCGTAAAATATACGGGTTGTTACAGACTCTTCTCCTTAAAGAAATTACGTCCTCGCAATATTTAAGAAGAATATAAAAAGTAACAACCATAAAAGCATATCAGCACAAAAAAATTTGAAATAAGAAGTTCACCTCAAAAAGCACGAGAAAGAAAGTCTGGATATATTGCACGATGAATTCTCTAGATTCCAAGAGCAATCCTTAGGATTTGAGGACCACCGAACTTTCACAAGAGGGAGATCTTTATTTCGAAGGCGTTTAACCTCCGACGTAATGATACAAATAGGATGCTGCTCATAAGTCAAATTAGACGAAACTTCAATATCTTCAACGACACCAGACTCAAGAATAGAACCGGAATCTCGAAGGCATTTCCGTAGTTGAGAGACGTGAAATACGTCATCGATAGCGGAAAATTGAGCCGGTAATAAAAGGCGATAAGCCACGAAAACAATGCGTTCGGTGATGGGAAATGGACCAATATATCGGGGTGCTAATTTTCTCGATCAACTGAAACGCACAACACCCTTCATAGGTGAAACACGAATGAACACCAAATCTCCCATAAAAAATTCTAATATCCTTATTCGGTTATCGGCATAGGATTTTTGCCTACTTTGAGCTTCTTTCATCCTATGGCGAATAAGGTCAGTCTTTTCTGTGGAATCATGAATAAAATCAGGACCTTAAACCAGCTTCTCACTGGCCTCAAGCCAACAAGAAGGAGATCGGCATGGCCTTCCACATAGTGCCTCGAAGGGTGCCATACCAATACTAGATTGGAAGCTATTATTATAGGAAAAATCAACAAGAGAAATATGATCTTCCCAATTTCTACCAAAATCAAGAACACATGCATGAAGAAGATCTTTAAGAGTTTGATTCACACGATCGGTTTGTTCATCGGACTGAGGGTGATAAGCGGTGCTAAAATTAAGCTTCGTTCCCAAATCTTTTTGAAGACTCTTCCAAAATCCACTAGTAAACAATGGATCATGATCACTAACAATAGAAGTAAGAACTCCATGTAATCTAACAATTTCTTTTACATATAGTTTGGCCAAAAGAGGTATGGTCCGATTGGACCGAACGGGAATAAAATGAGCGGATTTTGTTAGTCAGTCAACTACCACCCATAGGCTATCATGACCCGAAAGAGAATAGGGAAGGCCATCAATAAAATCCATGGAAATTTGATCCCATTTCCAAATTGGAATGTCCAAAGGTTACAATAACCCACCAGGCCTTTGATGCTCAGCCTTAACGAGTTGGCAAGTCATGCAACTCTTAACAAAGTTAGAAATATCAGATTTCATTCCATCCCAATAACAAAGTCACTTCATATCCACATACATTTTACTACTACCGGGATGAATGGTAAATTTAGAACGGTGAGAATCCTCTAAAATATCTCTACGAAGATTATCATTATTTGGCACGATAAGTCTACCAAATTTTCGAATACCGCCATGAGCATCAATATCAAAATCTTTCAAACCTTCAATATCAATTTTGTACCTGCAACTTTGGTTAAGAAAAGCCAATTCGAGATCTAGCTTTTGAGCTTCAAGAATGCGATCTAAAAAAGAGGGATGAGCCTCAAGGCTACATAAAACGAGAGATGCACATAAATTGGATTCACGATCTCGAATCTCACAAGTGGATAAATCTCGAGATCATTTCATTCGGATATCATCATGGAAACAACCGCTTGTTGCTTACGATTAAGGGCATCGGCAACACGATTACCCTTTCCGGGAGTATAAATAATATCAAGATCATAAGATGCAAGGAACTCGAGCCAACGTTGTTGACGCAAATTAAGTTCCTTTTGCGAAAATAAATACTTCAAAGATTTATGATCGGTGTAGAGAACAAATTTTTCTCCCAAAAGATAATGGCGCCAAATTCTAAGCGCGAAAACAATATCTCCGAGCTCTAAATCATGAGTGGCATATCTAGTCTCAGCCGGCCTTAATTTCCTAGAAGCATAAGCAATAAAATGATCCCTTTGCATAAGAACGGCTCCTAAACCAACACGATTAGCATCGGTATAAACAATAAAATCTTGGTTCCCTTCTAGAATCACAAAAATAGAAGCATCGGAAAGGAGTTCTTTTAATTTCTGAAAAGAAGCTTCACATTTTTCTGACCAAATGTATCTAACTCCTTTCTTTATCAAGCTAGTAAGAGGCATGACAATTTTAGAAAAGTCCTTTATGAACCGACGGTAATAACCCGCCAATCCAAGAAAGCTACGAATTTCCGTCACACTCTCCGGTCTCTTCCAATCTTGAATCGCTTCAATCTTTGAAGGATCCATGGAAATTCCAGATTCAGAAATGATATGACCAAGAAATTTCACATGAGATTGCCAAAATTGGCACTTAGAAAATTTTGCTTTCAATTGATTGCTCCTAAGAGTTTCCAACACAATCCGAAAATGTTTTTCATGCTCTTCCTCTGTTTTAGAATAAACAAGAATATCATCTATAAAGATGAGAACAAATTGATCGAGGAAATCTTTGAAAACTCGATTCATAAGGTCAACAAAATAAGCCGGGGCATTCGTTAAACCAAATGTCATAACAAGCCATTCATATGATGCATAACGAGTACGGAATGATGTCAAAGGAATGCTATCCTCTACAATACGAAGCTGATGAAAACTGGTTGCTAAGTTTAACTGTGAAAATACTCTAGCACCGCTAATTTGATCGAATAGATCATCAATCCAAGGTATAGGATATTTATTCTTGATAGTAAGATCATTAAGCTTGCGGTAATCAACGCAAAGCCTAAGTGTACCATGGGATTTCTTCACAAAAATAGCAGAAGCTCCCCAAGGAGAGGAACTAGAACTAATAAATTACTTCTCTTCCAATTCAAATAATTGTTTGCACATCTCCTCATTTTCTTTGTTGGACATACGATACAGAGGACGAGTAATAGGTAAAGCTCCAGGAATTAGATTAATTCTGAACTCAATGGCTCGTTTAGGGGGTAATCTTAAAACGGGCTCAAATATGTCGGGAAATTCCCGAACAACGTGAATGAGAGAAATGATATCTTCCTCATCATCATTATCGTCATCATGAGGATTTAAAGAATATAAAGATGCTGCCAAGTTGGAATCTGAATCTTTAAGAACAATAGAAATCTGCTTAACAAATTGAGGAGGTCGAAGATGAATAGTCCACTCAGGACTTATGATATGGGCTTCATAACGGTTAAGCCAATCCATTCCCTAAATAATTCCGAAGCCTAAGTAAAGCATGACATGCAAATCGGTTCAGAAAGAAAAATCACATAAAATAATCTCGACATCCTTACAAAGCAAACTAAGTGTTGCGGATCCACCAACCGGATTCGTAATTCTCAAAGAAGTCATTAAAGCCATAACGCTTAAAGAAAAAGTATCAACAAGTTCTTTTGATATAAAAGAATGGGATGCGCCCATATCAAAAAGAACTCAAATAGGTTGATCACGAAGCATAATAATGCCATCAAGGATATGATGAGAAATACCATGACCGCTAGAAGTGTTACTAGGAGCTTGCACAACATTTGGCTTTCCCTCCTTCTTGCTTTGAAGTTTGGGACATGAAGATATAAGATGACCCGAATTTTTGAAATAACGACAAAAGAGAAGTTTCGGACATCTATTAGCGTAATGTGTTGAATATGCGCTTATATGATTTTTGTTTGATGATAATAAACATATATACATTCGTTTAAATGTATTTGATAATATACTATTTTATTTTTCACAGATTAAATAAATATTTGCTGAATAAAATAAATAACATGGAATTTGAATTCAAACGAATATTTTATTCAAACAAATATTTATTACATCTTTGAATAGTACAATTTCAAGCTCTCACTATAACTATACAACTTTGATTACAATTACATCACATTTCACATTTACAAATGTCCTCACTACATATCACTCACACTCGTATTTATCTTCAACTTCCTTCTAGTTAGAATCCAGCATCTGAGCAATCTGCAAAAATATTCACTAACGCAGTAAAATTGAAAAAGAAATATTTTTGCAATATAAAATAAAATATGGTTTTTGAAAATAATTTTTGCCTCAGTTATTTGGGTTGTTCGTCATCATTTATATTTGAATTCATCATACACGAACAACTTGTGACATACACAGTGTATTACTGTATATGCCACAAGGCCGTGCACGCCGATATATACACTTGATTGATTTACAGGGACAGGTGAGCACAGGTCAAACCCAAATGAAAAACCGGGTTCAACGCACATGCAATACATCACAACACGAGCACAAGGTCAAACCCGAGTTTTTGAAACTGGATTCAACACAAGGCAGTTAACATGTCAAAAACAGTTGCAACATGGATATCACAAGAAATGAAACACCAATCAGTAGCATGCTAATGAAGACTGCATCAAAATGCAAGCACAAAAGTGCACAGCAACCATTAACTGCAACAAGTTGATATGCAAACTACAACAAGTTGATATGCAAACTAAGAAATGCTTAGTGTACAGCATACACATGAAATAAGCACAACAGCCAAATGACCATACTACATGAAATACATGGAGACAAAGCAACTGCCACAAGACGACAATGCAGTGCAGTCACAAGTGAACATGTCACAGTGAAAGACCAGCTACAACATGATGACAATGCAAGCTCGGGCACAAAGTAGTGGAACTGCAAATATCCAAGTACAACATGAACAAGTCAATGACTACAAGCTAACACATTACAACAGACTCAAGGCAACAAAGAATGGCAAGACGCAAACCACAAAAACAAAGTATATACAGGAATGCACTAGAGTGTAGGCAACAGGTTCAAAGCAACCGACCGAAGTAAACAAACCAGAAGAGACACCATACAGCATACGCAATATGAAGACCACCAGTACACAGTGATACAAGGCAACAAGTACAACACTGTACAAACTCAAGATGACAAGTTCAACAAAGAAATGCATGTCACCAAGTTCAACAACATACTTCAATGACTAAAATTCGACAAGCAACTGAAGGCAACAGGATAGAAAGCAACAACTCAAATGCAAGTATGCAAGTTCAGACCAAACAGCAATGGCACAGCAACAGTGAAGACTGCATAAGTGATACAAGTCAGAGGCAACACCTCACAATCAAACTACAAAACCAAATGATTACGGCTACAATATGCAGACTCAATGGATGCAACATCAAAACAGTTCGAGTTATATCCCAGTGCCAACATATCCAACTAGAAATGCAGACAACAAGTGTCAAGTTGCAAACAATATTAAACAGTGACAATGCAGCCAACAAATACACTATGAATCTGAGATTACAAACTCGAGTGTGCAAGTGAACATGACAAGAAACAGTTCAATATGAACTGATGAACATGCAGTCAAACTCAGTGACAACATACTACAATAAATCATCAAAGATTGCAACAGATGGAGCTACAGGAAAGTACAACAAGCTACAAGTTATACGAAATCAAAGTGACCAAAGTCAAAGCATCAGAGGGAATCATCAATATCCAAACTGCAGATACAAAGCTAAATGTATCAAAGTCGTGTGTTTTAACAAGTCAGCAGAAAAAGGAACGAAAACCGTGGTCATCACGAAATTGATTCAAAAGCCGCGTCAACCAAGGAATGTGAAAAATACGAAAGTGACAAAGTCAGAATAAATCCCAAGCATCAAAGCATCATCGAGTGGCCGAGGTGAATCAGTTGACAAATTCAATTAGAAATTATACGAACGCAAAAATAGGAATTCGAGTCCTATATAAACCCTAGAATCATCATCGGCATGAAGATAAGAGTTCGAATACAAAAATCGAAAAGTAACGAAGCATAAATTCTTACCAGAAGCAAGAATCGAACTCATCGAAGTAGCCAGTGAGAGCAACAAGAATCGATCGAGCAAGGCAACTCTTGATCAACCAGAGATTCGATCAAATCTAATAGGCGCTTCGAAAAAGCCCTAATTTTTAAAAAGGGAAGAAGAACGAACAAAGAAACAGCGGCCGCCATTACGAACGAGGAAATAAAAAGAGACGGGCTGAATTACTAAAGAGGGCCGGGCTTATTCTTCTAAAAAGAATTCTATTTTATTAAGGGATTTTAAATTTATAAATTAGGGTTTTGTATTTTTAAATTTGCTTTTAATTTGTATTTTCTTTTTAAACCGTTTTAATTTCTAGTCGTGTGACTAGGGGACAAGCTACGTGGCGTAGCTTGAGAATTCGCAACTCAGTGGCTGAGTTGTGGCAGGGTTTTGAGCGTAGAGTTAGATTAGTCAATAGCGGGTATAGCGAGTTTACGTGTGTAAGCGAGGGACTATCTAATTTCTAGTAGAAACCTTGGGGGCAGCACGTAGGCAGGGTTTTGCCGAAGCTGGGTAAATTCTGTGTTGTTCTGTTTTATTCTGTTATTTATATTCTGCGATATCTGTGCTGCTATTCTGTGATCTGAATTGAAATTAATTTATAAGCTTCCGCGATTAATTTTTATAATTGACACCATCACCCTATTCACCCCCCCTCTAGGGTGAAATCGATCCTACAAGTGGTATCAGAGCTAGGAACAAAAGTCGTTTTTGTTTTAAAAATTTGATTTTACAAAAATCAATTTTTGTTTTAAAAATTCGTGTTTCAAAAAAATCGGTTTTTGTTTTAAAAATTTGAATTTTTAAAATGGCTTCTTTTAATACTGCTTTTGCTGAGGGTCAATCCATAGTTAGACCACCAATGTTCAACGGTGAATATGCTTACTGGAAAAATAGAATGCAAATTTTTCTGAAAACCATTGACGCTTGGAATATTGTTGAGACAGGTTATAGAATACCAACTATAACTGTAGATAATCAGGAAATAGAGAAACCAAAAGATCAATGGAAAGAACTAGAAAATAGATTACAAAATGCTAATGCTAGAGCTATGAATTCTATTGTCTGTTCATTAGATCAATTTGAATTTAATCGTGTGTCACATTGTCTAACTGCACAGGAAATATGGCACACACTAGAAGTGACTCACGAAGGAACATCTCAAGTCAAAGAATCTCGCCTTGCCATGCTAAGCAGCGAATACGAGAACTTCACAATGGCGAAGGAAGAAAATGTCAAAGAGATGCATGGACGACTTTCCAATATCGTTTACAAATCAAAAGCTCTTGGAAAATCATACACAGAGTTGGAGATAGTCCGAAAAATCCTTAGAGTCCTTCCACGAAAATTTGAAGCAAAAGTGACTGCCATTCAAGAATCAAAAGATTTGAAACAAATGAAAGTCGAAGAACTCATCGGAAATCTCACCACTTATGAGCTAGAAATGAAATTCAAGGAAGAGCGTGAAAGAGGAGATAATCGAAAGAAATCAATAGCGCTCAAAGGAACTACCGAAAGTGATGATGATAACGATGAAGATGATGGAGCAGCAGAATTGGCGCTACTAATAAAGAAATTCAAAAAGTGGAATTACAAATATGGAAATTCAGCTCGAATTCAAAAAGCGAAAAGCAGAATTGCCAAAGCACTAGACTACTCTGAAGAACAGAAGATCATCTGTCACAAGTGCAACCAACCCGGACACATCAAGCCCAATTGTCCTCAAAATCGACGCGACTTTGAAAAGAAACAGAAAAAGAAAAGTTTTGCAGCCACATGGAATACAAGTGATGAAGATAATCAAAATTCTAGCAGTGAGAGTGAGAAAGCAGATATGTGCCTTCAAAGGAACATAACTGATAGCGACGATGACGAGCCAAGCGAGGTATCAAAACTTACTCACTCTGAATTGCTTATATATTTTCATGAAATAAATGGCTGTTATGAACGACTTAGGGAAAAATACGCCAAACTTGAATCTCAAAAGGATACTTTGATAGAATGCAATAAACAACTTGATCAACTAGTTAAAACCTATCAAAGTAGGATCCCTAAGTGTGATAAGTGTCCAACATTCGAAAAAGAAATTAAAAAATCAGAAATCAATATAAAATCACTTGAAAATGAAATTCTGATTTTAAAAGAGAATTAAAATACTAGGAGAGAGAATTCTATTAAAAAGTGCACACAGTTGTTAAACGAAAATGAATCTCTCAAAACACAAGTCCAACAATTGTCAACGACTTTAGATAAATTTTCAAAAAGTGAAAAATCGTTGAATATGCTATTAGGAAAGCAAACTGTTAATTCGGTTAGACAAGGACTTGGATATAATAGTTCGAAAATTGTTGAAAGCAATATTAGTCAAGTTAATTCAATGTGCACGTTTTGTAGAAAATTTGGACACGATCACAATAATTGTTGGTATAGACCCAAACATGTGAAAAGTATACCGATTTGGGTTCCAAAAGGCACAAATATAAAAAATCTCGAAGTTAAACAAATTTGGGTGCCGAAGGGAACAATTATAAATAGTTTTGGGTCTCCACAAAATTGTTTTTCAAAATTTTCTGCCACTAACAACCATGGACCTATAAAAACAAATAGGTCATATAAATCTTTCATCGTGTAGGTGTGGTGGCAGGCTAAGGAACAACAACAGTGTACTCTGGATTTTTGGCTGTTCCAGAAACACAACGGACGACGAAGCAAAGTTCCTTAGCCTAGTATAAAGGTGACAGAATCACAACGGACAACAACGGAAAATATCGTAAGGGTAAAACAGGTAATGGTATGTTTTAAATGATATGTTAAATGTGATAATCTGCACCATATTCTAAATTAAAATCAGCCAATATTGAGATGATGAAAAGATGATGATTCTGACTTATTCAATATAGTTGGCCAATTATATTCTTATGCCAAAAACACTATAAAAATCTCTAGATTCTTTGAATTACTTCATATATATCAGTTTGGATTAAAAATAGTGTTTTGTTGGATAATAATACATTTGGTTATAATTCGGCTAACTCTATATTCACGGTTTTCGATTATTTACATGGCTTCATTTCAAATTCAAAAGAATGTCATTTAAAATTAAGTTTGAAATTTTTGGTGCACACTTCATGTTTTGGTCTATAAAATTCAATTGATGATTTTTGAGTGAAAGAGAAATTCAGATGCAGATTACACTGGTAATCTAGTTGATAGAAAAATTACTGGTTGAACGTGATTTTTGAGACATTTAGTAACTGCATTTTTTTTCAAAGAAAATATCTGCATATTTTTCATTTCAAATAATTTTCAAATAGCAGAAAGTTTTCTTTTAAAACCCCCTGGAGAAAATCATTTTTGACCATATTTTCAGATTAGTCATTTTGAAAAATTAATTTCATAATTATTTTTGAATTGATTTTAAATGACTATTTTGACTAATCTGACTCCCTAGTGTTTATCAAAAAGAAAAATAGTGATTGAAAAAGTGATGAGTGTTAATATTGATCAAATATTATGACTCAAGACGGTATAATTAATAAATTTCTTTAGAAATTTAAACAAGAGTTATAAAACTTTTTGTTGGTAAAAATTCCATGACCATCTCTATATCTATCATATTTCTAACGACCATCACTCATCAAAATTCTATATAGTTTGTCAATATGTGGTACTTTAAACAGGAAACGTTCGTTTTTCGTTTTTCATTTTTTTTTTAAAAAAAAAAGATAATAATAATAATAATAAATACCAAAGTATTCACCCTCATTTAAAAGTCCTCACGGTTATGCATGGGTGAATTACTTGGAACTTGTTATGTGCTTCCATGCTCATTTAAAAGTCCTCACGGTTATGCATGTATGGAACGCATATCAAAAGTTGATTTGTAAAATAAACAAGTTGATTCTAATCCCATTTAAAAGTCCTCATGGTTAAGCGTGGTTAGAAGATACTTGAATTCATTTTTTTTAAATAAAATTGGAATACTACTAATCTCATTTAAAAGTCCTAACGGTTATGCATGGTTAGTAGATATTCAAATTCCTGATATAAATATACCACAAATAGACACAACTGTATGGTTTTATATGATGATATCATTCCTATCATTCTAAAAGTGGAATATGCGCCTAACAAAATATTTATGATTTTTGTTTGATTTTTTATTGAAATTTAATATTTATATTTAATTGAGTTTTAATGTTGGTTAATATCGATAACTTTATCTCTATTTTCTCTAACACTATTATTCTTTTGCTGATAACAAAAGGGGGAGAGAAAAGTAAAGATTTTGTCAAATAGAATCAAGCAAAGGTCAAATAATTTTCCATTTGCATATAGGCTCATTTATATATTTCTATTTGAATGCATATATGTAGGGGGAGCTTTGTGTAGAGAGGAAGCATTTAAATAGGGGGAGCAATTAGGATATATCTATGATCAAATACATTTAACATATTCAAAATCTTAAATATATGTTTGTTATCATCAAAAGGGGGAGATTGTTGAATATGCGCTTATATGATTTTTGTTTGATGATAATAAACATATATACATTCGTTTAAATGTATTGGATAATATACTATTTTATTTTTCACAGATTAAATAAATATTTGCTGAATAAAATAAATAACACGGGAATTCAAACGAATATTTTATTCAAACAAATATTTATTACATTTTTGAATAGTACAATTTCAAGCTCTCACTATAACTATACAACTTTGATTACAATTACATCACATTTCACATTTACAAATTTCCTCACTACATATCACTCACACTCGTATTTATCTTCAACTTCCTTCCAGTTAGAATCCAACATCTGAGCAATCTGCAAAAATATTCACTAACGCAGTAAAATTGAAAAAGAAATATTTTTGCAATATAAAATAAAATATGGTTTTTGAAAATAATTTTTGCCTCAGTTATTTGGGTTGTTCGTCATCATTTATATTTGAATTCATCATACACGAACAACTTGTGACATACACAGTGTATTACTGTATATGCCACAAGGCCGTGCACGCCGATATATACACTTGATTGATTTACAGGGACAGGTGAGCACAGGTCAAACCCAAATGAAAAACCGGGTTCAACTCACATGCAATACATCACAACACAAGCACAAGGTCAAACCCGAGTTTTTGAAACTGGATTCAACACAAGGCAGTTAACATGTCAAAAACAGTTGCAACATGGATATCACAAGAAATGAAACACCAATCAGTAGCATGCTAATGAAGACTGCATCAAAATGCAAGCACAAAAGTGCACATCAACCATTAACTGCAACAAGTTGATATGCAAACTACAACAAGTTGATATGCAAACTAAGAAATGCTTAGTGTACAGCATACACATGAACTAAGCACAACAGCCAAATGACCATACTACATGAAATACATGGAGACAAAGCAACTGCCACAAGACGACAATGCAGTGCAGTCACAAGTGAACATGTCACAGTGAAAGACCAGCTACAACATGATGACAATGCAAGCTCGGGCACAAAGTAGTGGAACTGCAAATATCCAAGTGCAGCATGAACAAGTCAATGACTACAAGCTAACACATTACAACAGACTCAAGGCAACAAAGAATGGCAAGACACAAGACCACAAAAGCAAAGTATATACAGGAATGCACTAGAGTGTAGGCAACAGGTTCAAAGCAACCGACCGAAGTAAACAAACCAGAAGAGACACCATACAGCATACGCAATATGAAGACCACCAGTACACAGTGATACAAGGCAACAAGTACAACACTGTACAAACTCAAGATGACAAGTTCAACAAAGAAATGCATGTCACCAAGTTCAACAACATACTTCAATGACTAAAATTCGACAAGCAACTGAAGGCAACAGGATAGAAAGCAACAACTCAAATGCAAGTATGCAAGTTCAGACCAAACAGCAATGGCACAGCAACAGTGAAGACTGCATAAGTGATACAAGTCAGAGGCAACACCTCACAATCAAACTACAAAACCAAATGATTACGACTACAATATGCAGACTCAATGGATGCAACATCAAAACAGTTCGAGTTATATCCCAGTGCCAACATATCCAACTAGAAATGCAGACAACAAGTGTCAAGTTGCAAACAATATTAAACAGTGACAATGCAGCCAACAAATACACTATGAATCTGAGATTACAAACTCGAGTGTGCAAGTGAACATGACAAGAAACAGTTCAATATGAACTGATGAACATGCAGTCAAACTCAGTGACAACATACTATAATGAATCATCAAAGATTGCAACAGATGGAGCTACAGGAAAGTACAGCAAGCTAAAAGTTATACGAAATCAAAGTGACCAAAGTCAAAGCATCAGAGGGAATCATCAATATCCAAACTGTAGATACAAAGCTAAATGTATCAAAGCCGTGTGTTTTAACAAGTCAACAGAAAAAGAAACGAAAACCGTGGTCATCACGAAATTGATTCAAAAGCCGCATTAACCAAGGAATGTGAAAAATACGAAAGTGACAAAGTCAGAATAAATCCCAAGCATCAAAGCATCATCGAGTGGCCGAGGTGAATCAGTTGACAAATTCAACTAGAAATTATACGAACGCAAAAATAGGAATTCGAGTCCTATATAAACCCTAGAATCATCATCGGCATGAAGATAAGAGTTCGAATACAAAAATCGAAAAGTAACGAAGCATAAATTCTTACCAGAAGCAAGAATCGAACTCATCGAAGTAGCCAGTGAGAGCAACAAGAATCGATCGAGCAAGGCAACTCTTGATCAACCAGAGATTCGATCAAATCTAATAGGCGCTTCGAAAAAGCCCTAATTTTTAAAAAGGGAAGAAGAACGAACAAAGAAACAGCGGCCGCCATTATGAACGAGGAAATAAAAAGAGACGGGCTGAATTACTAAAGAGGGTCGGGCTTATTCTTCAAAAAATGAATTCTATTTTATTAAGGGATTTTAAATTTATAAATTAGGGTTTTGTATTTTTAAATTTGCTTTTAATTTGCATTTTCTTTTTAAACCGTTTTAATTTCTAGTCGTGTGACTAGGGGACAAGCTACGTGGCGTAGCTTGAGAATTCGCAACTCAGTGGCTGAGTTGTGGCAGGGTTTTGAGCGTAGAGTTAGATTAGTCAATAGCGGGTATAGCGAGTTTACGTGTGCAAGCGAGGGACTATCTAATTTCTAGTAGAAACCTTGGGGGCAGCACGTAGGCAGGGTTTTGCCGAAGCTGGGTAAATTCTGTGTTGTTCTGTTTTATTCTGTTATTTATATTCTGCGATATCTATGCTGCTATTCTGTGATCTGAATTGAAATTAATTTATAAGCTTCCACGATTAATTTTTATAATTGACACCATCACCCTATTCACCCCCCCTCTAGGGTGAAATCGATCCTACATAATGGTCCTTAGAACCAAAATTGTAGCATTGCCTACTAATAGGGGTAGGAGTCTTTGCTACCGAAGCTGCTTGCTTCCCTTTCTTGTTGGAATTTGGGCCTTTGAATTTAATAGGCCTTTTCTTGTTGTTGTTGAATCTCGGTTTGGTACCCACAACTTCAACATCACTCTCCTTATCCGCCTCTTCAAGTCGAAGAGAGATATCAATAAGCTGATCGAAATCAACTTCTAATTTTAGAAGTAATGGCGTTTCGAGATTCTTATTCAAGCCATAGACAAACCTCTAATTTTTCTCCAATGGGGTATTTATATATTAAACCCCATATTTAGAAAGAGATTCGAAAGATGCGACGTAGTCCATCACAGGAGATTCACCTTGAACAAGGTCAATGAAATGCTGGGCCAAAGTTACTTTTTCAGCTTCCGGCACAAATTTTAATTCGAATCGTTCCCGGAATTGCTCCTAAGTAAGATCTGCTTTAATAATTTCATAGTTCAAAAGCTCATATCAATCTAATGCTCTTTCTTGGAGCATAATAGAAGCCACTTGGACTCGATGAAGATCAATAAGATTCACGCGAGTAAAGATGCGATCGCATGTTCTAAGCCAAGCTTGGACTTCAATAACGCTTTTGGAACCCTTGAATGTCTTCCTACCCAAGTTGGTATAATCACTGCACAAGCGTGCAAATTTGGATTTTGGGTGAGTAGGCACTGGAATGGGTCCGAAAGCTTGAGCATTCTTTACAAGATCAAGAAGTTGTTGAGTTGACATAAATACTCCATCCTGAGGAGTAGCACTTGATTGACCGGCACTGGGATGGCCTAATCTAACCATTTCTCTTCTTTAAGAAAGAAAGAAAGAAGAATAAAAATGTTATTCTCAAAATGAATATCAAACAATCATGATTGATAAAACAAGGCATCACAAGGAAAACAGAATAGAATGAGTCCAATGACTCGAATAAAAATCCTAAGGAACGACTCCTAAGAAAGACTTAGGACAATGATCCTTACTAAATTATTCTACATTGTTCCGAAGTTTGGCTCTGATACCAAGCTGTGACGCCCCACCTCTATACTTACTCTAGCCAAGGACACTACGGAGTAATGCCGTCAACTAGCACGAAGAATAAGGCTGTTGAGGAGCAATCATCTGTGTAATTGCTTTGTGCGAGCACCGATATGTCAGATAGTATAACATGCATTTCATTTCAAAAGTAAATCTGACATGCCGATACAAACTCAAAGCTGCTACACAGTGGCTATGTGGTCTTCGGAAACAAATATAGAAATAAACATAACATAAATCGGTCACAGATATCCATATCACAAAGACGGAAATGGATATGAATATAACACATAGAAGTGTACAACAGAGTAGTGTCAGACAAGATGCACAATATCACAAAAGAATAGATACAAGTGCTAGACAAAAGAATATGTATACATCAAGGAGTCTCTATCTCAAATGTATAACAACAAAAACTACCAATCTTATGTAGTTAGACAAAAGTCAGATGATGATCCCTGATAAGGAGTCAAGCAGAAGCACCTGTAACATCTCGGTCTGACCCGAGTATTATTTAATAAGAAAATAATAAACAGATCAGTCTAGCTATAAATTTCAGATAAAATGAGATAGAATAAGAGATATGACGAAAAGGTATGATAACAATAATGCCATACTATGAAAAGTATATATTTAACAACAACAAAAATTATACAGTATCTCAAAAATCTCATAACATCAAAAAGAATGTCATATTCCTTACCATATTCAACAAACCATAAATATTTGCTAACATATCAATGCCAATCATAAAAACTGGTGAAATACAAATTCTAGAAATCATCAATTAGAAATCCAGAAATCACAAAAAGGGAAGGCCTTCCATAAACGGGAGCATGAAAACTCTCCAACACGTGTATCACAAATGGGATGCTATCCCATGGTCGCTAACCATAGAGCCAGTGCAACAACGTAGTATAACGGTACACCCAAGGAACCTGAAACTCGAATAATCGGAACAACGATATAGTACAACGGTACGCCCGATGAACCTGATAAGCCGGAACAACGACGTAGTGCAACGGTACGTCCGATGAGCCGAACTCCATAAAAGAACATGGGTCGCTAGCCCACAAGAATGAGTCAAACCCCAAAGAATGCATAGGTCATTAGCCTATAAAAGAAATGAGATGAAACTCAATAAAACGAGGTATAGTCTCCTGCGTGGACAAAGAGACATCGCATATTGCAAGTCTAATCACAAAATGATCATCAATGATCAATAAAAAGTGTGAATTACAGTAAGCTAGTAAGTAAATGAGTTTAGCTTTCCATAACCACCGATTTAACTTAAATATTCACCAACAAATTATAGATCTCAACTCATAAATTGTCACAAGAGTTTCAATCGAACAAGTCCAAAAATTAACCGACGAAGTAAACTCAAGCGTTTCTGACGCAGCGGATTGATCAAAACAAACTTCAATCGGTGAAAGTAGCGATCGATGGAATGAAGATACCGAAATGCCCAAATTCGTTGATCCAAAGATACCGAATTCTAGCTATCTCAAACACGTTGATAGCGCACTATACCGTGTTCAAAGATCTACGATTCTTCGTACGTTGATCTAGCGCACTAGATTCCATGAATCGGCTTCAACAAACGTGGATTCGAGCGCACTCGAATGACGTAAGTGGAGATAGGAGATTACACTCAACTACCAATTGGAGAAGAAAGCACAAAGCAATCAACAAGAAATTTTATTTCCAAAATCAACCACCTAAAAATGTACAACACACGCGTATTTATAGAAGTTTACAACCCTGGTCCTTGAGTCGTTTGCGACTTACGACTCATTGAGTCGGCACCGATTCATCCCCAAGCACGACCCAACTCCTAAAGGCACAACCTGGACAGCTGCGACTCACCAACACACGGCTTAAACGACTCAACTTCAACGCTTTAAGACTCAAGGAAATGCAACAGACAGCGACTCACGACTTATATTACAACACACACATACACGACCCCAAAATGATACGACTTAACAAAGTACGCGACATACGACTCAACACAAATTTACATACATGACCGACTCAAGACTTCATCGACTCAACATAGGTCGTGCTCCGCCTCCCACTCAAAGGCTTTACTTGCTGGTACTCTTCCCTGCTCCAGGATAAGTCGTGTACGACTTATATATAAGTCGTTGAGTCGTGTACGACTCATCGCTATGCAGTTAGGACGTGTACGACTCATCACATCAGAATGATTTAGGCTCCCATCGAGTCGTATTTCCTTCGCATTCTTCTTGTTAAGTCGCAAACGACTTAAAATCATTTCATTAACCCGTAGCTCTTTCTCTCGAGACTCCATGGCCTCCAGTTGAGTCGTGTATGGTTCAACTCCTCCATGTTGAGTCGTGGACGACTCAATCCTTCCATTCGACTTAAAGCTCTGTTCCCTATCTCGTGACGACTTGAGTCGTGTATGACTTATGACTTCTTCGTCTGATCTGTTAAGTCGTGAATGACTTAAACTCCCACTAAGTCGTGAACGACTCATGTCGATAACTTGTAATTTTTCAACCCTGGTCTGAGCTGCATCATCCTTCCCTGGTTGAGAAAAATTCGACCTCGAATTTGTAACTTCCTCCACCTCAGATTGTTCCTCCCCATAATATGGTACAAGATGCTTAACATTGAATACGTCAGAAGTGTATACGTCCTCCGGTAGCTTCAATTTATAAGCATTTTCATTGATCCGTTTCACAACTTCTATAGGACCAATCTTTCTGGCTTTCAACTTATTATAAGTGCCCACTGGAAAACGATCCTTTGTTAACACAGCATACACCAAATCACCTTTGTTAAATTCAATATTTCGTCGCTTTAAATCTGCAACTCGCTTATACTTCTCATTTGCTTTCACCAATCATTCCTGAACGATTTTATGACATTCAGTCAACTCATCAACAAAATCAGCAGCTCGTTTAACTGTCCCCTTCGACTGTGGTACTACTGCCAAATCCAACGGTCCCCTGGGTAAATTTGAATAAACAATCTGAAATGGACTGTAACCCGTACTACGATTTACGGCATGATTATGAGCAAATTCTGCTTGGCATAACTTCATGTCCCAACTTTTTAAATTATCCTGTACAAGACATCGCAACAAATTTCCCAATGATCTGTTAACAACTTCTGTCTGTCCATCAGTTTGTGGATGGTAAGCGCTACTAAAATTCAGCTTTGTCCCGATCATCTTCCACAAACTCAACCAAAAATGGCTTAAAAATCTAGTATCTCGGTCCGAAACAATAGATTCTGGTAAACCATGAAGTCGATAGATCTCCTTGAAAAATAACTAAGCAACACGAATAGCATCCGCCGTCTTCTTGCAAGCAATAAAATGTGCCATTTTAGAAAATCTGTCAACCACTACATATATAGAATCATTACCACGCTGCGTTCTTGGCAATCCCAATACAAAGTCCATACTCACATCAACCCATGGTCTAGCCGGTACAGGCAACGGCATATACAACCCAGCATTGGTCGCGGTTCCTTTCGAAACTTGGCAAATATGACATCGCTCCACAAACCTTCCCACTTCTTTCCTCATCGATGGCCAAAAGTAAGACTGTGAAATCAATTGCAAAGTACGATCACGGCCCACATGCCCTTCCTCGTGTAACTCCTTGATAATTTTCAATCTCAAGCTAAAATCCGTTATGCATAAACGATTCCCTTTAAACAGAAAACCATCCACCAATAAAAACTCGTCATTACTTCCTTCCTTTACCTTTTCAACAAATTTCACAAAATAAGGATCTTCTTCAATCAGCTCTGGCAACATTTCAAAACCTGTCACTTCCACTTTCATTGTTGTCAACAAATGACTCCTCCGACTTAAAGCATCAGCCACACGATTCGTCACCCCTGACTTATGTTTGACAACAAAAGTAAACTGTTGTAAATAAGCAATCCATGATGCATGTCTCGCTGAAATTTTATCCTGCCCCTGCAAATGCTTCAACACTTCAAGATCAGTGTAAAGAACAAACTCTTTCTGAAATAGATAATGCCTCCAATGTTTAACAGCTTGCACAACAGCATAAAACTCAACATCGTATGTACTATATCTCATCTTGGCCCCTGACAACTTCTCACTAAAATATGCAATAGGCCTTCCACACTGACTCAACACTCCTCCAATTCCCACCTTCGATGCATCAGTATGTAGCTCAAACAATAACTGAAAATCCGGTAATACAAGAATTGGTGCTGTCGTCAATAGTTCTTTGATTCGTTCAAAAGCAACTCCCGCTTCCTCTGACCATACAAACTGTTTCCCCTTCATGCAATCAGTAACTGGAGCCATTACGCTACTGAAGTGTGGAATGAATCTCCGGTAGAATGACGCTAGCCCATGAAAACTTCTCACTTCCGTAATTGTCTTTGGCTGTGGCCAATTCCTGACTGCTTCAACTTTATTCTGATCAACTTGAATACCTTCTCCTGAAACAACATAACCCAGAAATAAAAAACTTCTTGTCATAAACACACATTTCTTCGTAGCACCATAAAATTGTTCTTCACAAAGAATAATCAACACTTCCCTCAAATGTAGAACATGCTCCTCCGTACTCCTGCTGTATATCAGAATATCATCGAAATAAATCACCACGAACTTCCCAATGAATGGTCTAAAGATTTGATTCATCACCCACATGAATGTACTAGGTGCATTTGATAAACCAAATAGAATAACCAACCATTTGTATAACCCCTCTCTTGTCTTAAACGCTGTCTTCCACTCGTCTCCAGGTCTAATTCGAATCTGGTGATAACCACTCTTCAAATCAATCTTCGAAAAGATAATAGCCCCACTCAACTGATCCAGCAAGTCATCCAACCTCGGCATAGGAAATCTATAGCGGACAGTAATCTTGTTCAAAGCTCTACTATCTGTACACATTCTCCATGTTCCATCCTTCTTCGGTACCAACAAAGCTGGCACAGCACAAGGACTCAAGCTTTCCTGAACACGTCCCTGCTCAAGTAACTCTTCCACCTGCCTTCGTAATTCTTCATATTCCTTCGGACTCATTCGGTAATGTGGTCGATGTGGTAAAACTGCTCCCGGAACAAGATCGATCTGATGTTGAATGTCTCTTAATGGCGGTAACTCCTTAGGCAACTCCTCTGGAAATACATCCTCAAATTCTTGCAAAACTGGCTTCGCTTCTTCTGGAATTTCAACCTCTTCACTGCTCTCTCGCCCAATCAACAAATAGACTTCAGGCCCCTCTTCAACTTCTTTAACAAACTCCTTCAAAGATAATAAAGTTTTCAGCTCTTCAATCTCTTCCAGCTTGCTCTCCTTCTGTTGTTGCTTCTTGGGAACCAAAGTGATTTTAGTACCCTCGAACATGAAACTGTAACTATTGGCACGACCATCATGTTGAACTGCTCTATCAAACTGCCATGGTCTGCCCAACAACAGATGACACACGTCCATGTCTACAACGTCACACCAAATTTCATCTTTGTACTTCTTCCCAATAGAAAAATTAACACAAGCCCTTCGACACACCTTCACTTCACCACCCTTCCTTAACCATGCTAGCTTGTACGGTTTAGGATGTTTCTCAGTTTTCAAGTTCAACTTCTTCACAGCCTCGGTAGAAATAATATTATCGCAACTTCCAGCATCAATAACGAACTTGCAAACTTTTCCCAGAATAGTGCATGTCGACTGAAAAATATTGCTTCTCAACCAACTACAATCCTCTTGCTTTGGTGTAAGACATGACCTCCTCATCATTAGATTGCAACCTTCGTCTCCCGACACTTCTTCTTCCTCCTCAACATTAGGTGAATTAGAACATTCAGCTTCTTCCTCTTCATCCTCAGCTTCAACTATCATAGTTCTTTTCTTCGGCTTCGGACACTCGTTGCTTTTATGACCCATCTCCTGGCAATTATAACATTTGAGCCCACTGCTAACCTTCGCCTTCTCACCTTCCTTCACAACTGGTTTGGCAACAATCTCAGGAACATTAGAACTTCCATCGATTCCCTTCACTTGATTGTTAGAATTGGTAAACACACCACCTCCACGTCTTCCTTGCTTTTCCCAAGCTAACGCCTTTTGATGTGCCTCCGCTACAGATCTGGGATCGAACATATTAACCATATCCTGGATCTGCATTCTCAATCCTCCAACAAACCTAGCAGTCAGCTGTTCTTCTGTCTCCATTATATCGTTCCTGGCAATGAGTTGGTAAAATTCATCTGCATAGTCATTTACTGATTTCGTCCCCTGCCTTAGATTCTGCAATCTCTGGTACATAAGCGATTGATAGTTGTATGGCAAAAATGTAGCTCTCATCAATTTCTTCATCTTCTCCCAAGATTCTATCTTTGACTTCCCCATTCGTTCACGAGTAAGTTTAGTTTGCTGCCACCATGCCAAAGCTCTTCCCCTCAACCTTGTAGCAACTAACTTCACCCTTCGATTCTCCGGAACCTCCTTGAAATCAAAGATTTCCTCCACATTTGACAACCAATCTAAGAATTCTTCTGCTACCATCCCACCTTTAAACTCTGGAATCTCTATCTTCATTCCCGATTCCCAACGTCGATCATCATCAATAACCCGATACTGACGTTGTCCCTGATCTCTATCTCTGTAATGAACACTTCCTCTTTCACCATCAAATTCCTCATCAAAGTCTGACGCATATCGTTGTCGTTGTCGTCCTCCAACATCTCTACCACCACTCCTACTACCAACATCCCGTCTATCATGATCATCAACATTCCTACTTCGATTGTCAACACTCCTAGGCTCTTGACTTTCTCTCCTCTCCCGTTCTGAATGTGATGACACTCTACTACCCCCACGGATGGATTCAGGTGAATTTCTTCTTCTACTTTGATTCATATCAATCATAAGCTTCTCCAACCTACCAATGCCTTCATCAATCTTCTCACGCATACGTTGCTCCATTTGATCGGCTTCTTCTCTTTGATACAAAGCTTCAACATTTTGATGGCGGTTAGCTCTCCTTGGCGGCATGATTGAAATTCACAAAATTTCAACAAATCGATACCAAAGTGATACTTCACAAGCAAATCACGGCTTCACAAGCTTCTGCACAACTTCACAAGGCTCGGCCTTAACTCCTTAGCTCGAAACAAGCTTCCAATGATCCTCCCTAGGCTCGGCTACTTCACTAGTATACACGGCCTACTTCAAATTCAAACACTTTCAACACTTTGATCCAAAATGGAATGGATCGAAAGTTCTCCCTCTTGTTGCAACTTCAATATGAACGCGATGAACAACTTCAAACTTCAACACTTGGCTCCAAGACCCGATTTAGCTATGATTTGCTAAAACAAGCTCTGATACCAAAACTGACGCAGCGGATTAATCAAAACAAACTTCAATCGGTGAAAGTAGCGATCGATGGAATGAAGATACCGAAATGCCCAAATTCGTTGATCCAAAGATACCGAATTCTAGCTATCTCAAACACGTTGATAGCGTACTATACCGTGTTCAAAGATCTATGGTTCTTCGTACGTTGATCTAGCGCACTAGATTCCGTGAATCTGCTTCAACAAACGTGGATTCGAGCGCACTCGAATGACGTAAGTGGAGATAGGAGATTACACTCAACTACCAATTGGAGAAGAAAGCACACAGCAATCAATAAGAAATTTTATTTCCAAAATCAACCACCTAAAAATGTACAACACACGCGTATTTATAGAAGTTTACAACCCTGGTCCTTGAGTCGTTTGCGACTTACGACTCATTGAGTCGGCACCGATTCATCCCCAAGCACGACCCAACTCCTAAAGGCACAACCTGGACAGCTGCGACTCACCAACACACGGCTTAAACGATTCAACTTCAACGCTTTAAGACTCAAGGAAATGCAACAGACAGCGACTCACGACTTATATTACAACACACACATACACGACCCCAAAATGATACGACTTAACAAAGTACGCGACATACGACTCAACACAAATTTACATACATGACCGACTCAAGACTTCATCGACTCAACATAGGTCGTGCTCCGCCTCCCACTCAAAGGCTTTACTTGCTGGTACTCTTCCCTGCTCCAGGATAAGTCGTGTACGACTTATATATAAGTCGTTGAGTCGTGTACGACTCATCGCTATGCAGTTAGGACGTGTACGACTCATCACATCAGAATGATTTAGGCTCCCATCGATCGTATTTCCTTCGCATTCTTCTTGTTAAGTCGCAAACGACTTAAAATCATTTCATTAACCCGTAGCTCTTTCTCTCGAGACTCCATGGCCTCCAGTTGAGTCGTGTATGGTTCAACTCCTCCATGTTGAGTCGTGGACGACTCAATCCTTCCATTCGACTTAAAGCTCTGTTCCCTATCTCGTGACGACTTGAGTCGTGTATGACTTATGACTTCTTCGTCTGATCTGTTAAGTCGTGAACGACTTAAACTCCCACTAAGTCGTGAACGACTCATGTCGATAACTTGTAATTTTTCAACCCTGGTCTGAGCTGCATCAGTTTCATACCACTAGTTTTACTAAGCCGTTAAATTAGATTTCTCAAACGAATGAGGTAAAGGTTTGTGTATACTAATAGATTGGAAAATGGTTTTATAAACAAGCTTTGTATTGAAAATAGAGTTGAAATCATCTTTGAGAAAGAGTTTGAATATTTACTACTAGTATAGAAACCTTTGTATTTAAAAGTGACAAGTCATAGAAATGATTGTAGAAACAATCAATCGCCAAAAATTCACATACGAAGACGTGAATCAAATCCATAGAAATCGATTCTGAATCCATCAAAATGGATATTCTCAAAAATCCCGAAAAAGAAGTCATCAAAGTCGATAATAAATGATAACAACAAATCAGATCAACTCGAATCGATAAAAATTGGAATCTCAAGCAAAATAGGCAAGTTGGGCTAAAGCAAGCAGGTCAGTCGACTGGACACTAAGTTCAGTCGACTGGCCCAATGCTTGGAAAACTCTCGGGTTCTAGGTCAGTCGACTGGACTCAGAGAGCCAGTCGACTAGAACCTGTTTCCCAGTATTTTCAGCCTATCACCGTGAAGAGAAAACTCTCAACAATTAGCGATCGGATGAGCAATGGGCGCTAGGGGTTTATGCCAATCGACAACCCAGCCCTATAGGCTCTTCGATACACCATCAAAAGCATGTTCAAACATCAAAGGTAGGATTTTTAATTTTTTTGACTTCAAAACACCAAAAATTGAATTATTCACCAAATCAATTTAAATCAAAAGCAAATGAACATGAATAAATGTTAGGAATTCATACCTAACAATAATGATAGTTATAGACATGCATGTGAGATAAAAATATCACCTTTTACACAAAAACAAGGAAGGAGAAGCTTGAAAACAAAGGAGGATCAACCATTCTTCAATCCCAACTCTAAAATCTCCAATCTAAGATCATAAGCCAAAGTTTCCCAAATTAGGTTATAGGGAATTTCTGAAACTGGAGAGAGATTGAGATGGAGAAGAAGAAGGAGATGCTTACCTAAGCTTCTCTTTGATTTTTGGAGCTAAAACTTGAATTTGCAAAGAAGCTAGAGCTTGGACATTTTAATTTCCAATCTCTTCCCCCATTGTTCCTAAGATTGAAATGTTAGGAAATAGAAATGAAATGGATGAATAGGAGTAGGGGTGGAGCTAGAGTCTTAAGTTGGGGTTAATGTGCTGAAACCCAAAGCCAAAGCCCTAAGTGAAAAGGTCAAAATGCTAGCTAACTCCAAACATATCGATGTTTATACTCAAAAAGGTCGCAAATGTCATTTTGAACTCAATGGAAGTGGTCTCGAGTCCTAATTTGACTATTTGCCAAAAAATAGCTTTTCGGACTATTATCCGACTAACGACGCTATATTTAAATAAAAATTTTAAATACACAATCGTAAAATATGCGGGTTGTTACAGGGAAATAGTCTCTTACCCCTATCATAACCCTACATGGTCATCACTCTTGCCTTTGCTAACTCCAATATGCATTTGGCCTTCATGAATGAGGCAACTCAGTTAAAATCATGTTCAAGAATGTCAGTTAGGCTCTTAATCTTCCTACCTCCAGCCTCACCCTGTGCGCCTTGCCCATTTACGACTTTGGAGATGTAAGCATTGTTTCTATGGGCAATACTTTGCTTGTAATGACATTTGGTTAAGAGTCCCTCGCTGTAATTTAGGTAAACTTTTTAGTGGTTGATTGTCTGTTTGTTTATAACCTATTAATACATATGTGTCACTCGCTGAATTGAATGCCATCATCTCCTATAATTGCCTCGTTATGAGTCCCCCGCCAATCAGTAGAAGGCAAGTGAATGTTATGTGATTTCACTTAGATAGGAAGAGTAGGGTGTTCTCCTGCTTCTATAAGAGATTTTAACAATCAGTGGCAAGTTTCTCTAGAGACCCATCAGGCCAGCCAGTGCTTGGTTCTTACTGAGACCATCCCCAACTTTGAAGCATCAGTAACTACTCCTACCATCTCATAGTCGACCGACTCATCTAAGAGTTAGGGACTCATAAAAGAATTAGGCCATTACTATCTCAAATCAGGACCATCAATAAAGATAAGTTATAATTTCTAAAAAATAATCTCATTACAAGTTCTTGTGAGTGGACGACATGGTAGCCCATCTCAGCGTAATACAACTCACTTATACATTAGTGCCTGAGCTAGCAATCCATTCCGATTCAATTCAGGATCTAGGTCGCTTCATGACCATCACCTAGAAGGACCATATAGCCTACTGTACTAAGGTTTATACCTAGGCCCTCTTCCACTTATGTTCAACTACTTGCCACCCAAGGGAACTCGTGAGCTGGTATGCGCTCCATCTCACGCCGGTGCAAAGATGCAAAGACTGCCACTCTTTATTTGGTCAATACTTCATGTACATCAATAACCATACCTAATCCATCTTATTACCACACTAATATTTGACATATCCTAAAAGGAAAAGTCTTTTCTGCAAATAGTACAGGAACTATTAGTCATTCCAAGCATTCTACTCTATAAGTCATGCATAAATAAAAAAGCAAAGACAACAACAAATGCTTAGCCAAATTTCATAATAAAAGATTTATTTCATTCAGTCCAAATAATGTAGGGGCCAAACTCCTACCCTATTAGTCTTATGAATGTATTCCATTACAAACCAATTGAACAGAAGAAAAAGAACACAAACAGGCACACACCATGAGGAGCTAGCTTCAAATGTGCAGATGAGCACTCCTGACACGGCCCGATCAATATTTTACTATGTTATTAGGTGCGTGCATCCATCGTCGAAGCCTTCTACATCAATTCCCAAAATATATGTCAAAAAGCTACTAGTCGATGGTGCCAAGGGGCCAACTGTGTCTTTAATTGCGACGTCAGAGGTAGAGACAACAACCACCACTCTTTCCAGCCAGGTGCTAAAGCATCCAAGCTATCTTAGGTTCAGAACTTGCTAAAGCAAGAAAAAGAAGAAATCCATCATCATTAGCTAGACCATTGAAATGATAGTGATGGTTGATCATCATCGGACAGTTGGCCAGAGAGCACAAGCTCAGGGCCAAGCAACGAAATGGGATCCATCTCAAAAAATAATCTTCCAAGTGGCGGTTTGAACTGCAATCAATAAAAATTTAAGCATCAAGGAAGCTTTCTCCATTCTTATATCACCAAACAGGTTTGAAAAAATTTATAGAATGCTAAAATGTATTTGGAAAGGAAGAAGAAGTTAGTTGCTTTTATCAATAGATAATCATGGAAGATTTATAAGCTATTAAGAAGTTGCATGGTAAGGGTTTAACAGGTTCGAAATAAAGAGAAGAGGAATTTATATACCTGCATCTTCGATCATGTGCATTGGATTCAAAGGGAAAAATAAATCTCAGCCATTCAGATGAGATCATCACTGTTCATGCACATAAGAGATGTAACATGTCTGCCATGTTCGGAAAAGCAAACTGTCATAGCTGATGACACAATGCTATGTGCTAAGGGCATTAAATGAATAGAGGAGCCGATGATCGACAAGATCTTCATGATTTTATAAGCCTGCACTCATATAAGGGATGAGCTTGGGAGGAAAAATGTTGTTCAATTTTCATACAAGTAATTAGCAGACTAAAGTCTAGCCCAATCATAGTTGACCCACCCATTCTACGATCGACCTACATGGGCTAGCCTAGGCTCAAGGTCTCAAACTAGCCCGTCCACTTAATAAGACATCAAAAGGGAGCCCGACCATCTTATCCCTAGGAAGCCTTCATAGCCTACTCAGATAAGAACAAAGCAAAGCATACCCCTATCGAGTCCATTCCGTGCTGGCTTGAAGACGATCATCTCCCTCATACTAACCCATCGTTAGCCGTACCCCAAGTCGGTCTGTCAACCTTATCATCACTTCAGTCACCAGTTGGCACTACTCCATACTATCTCAAGAAACCAGCATACTCAGCAAGGTCAGCTCAAGCATAACTAGTCCTTGGCGCAGATTTCATACGGCCACCTATTTCCGGTCTCAAGCACCCCTTTGTTACCTTATATCCGACCTAACACCATATCCCCAACATGGTCCTTCATAATTCTTTGTTTCGTTCATATTTCAACAACCGGCCAACCAACTTAGCAAGCCTTGTCACATAAGCACACAAGAGTAAATGACAAACTGTCATCTATTTAAATCACTATAGATGGATGGCTGAACTAATATGCCAAACCATTAGCATTATACGGTCTACGCATAATGTAGAGGGGCAATGAGTATTTTCTCATCTTCACGTCCATTTACGCCCTGACAGTTGTCTTCCATCAATCCATGCAACTAGATATACGGTTAGATGCTATTCCCACTAGTTTTATGGCGTAATTTTGACCATCTATCATCCATTTCAGCTATATAAATTCCCTATGCATTGCCACTTTAAAAGGGTTAGAATGTACTAGAAGTTTGACTACTATAGAAAATTCAACGCACTTTACACCACAAACCCTGTGATAAACAACCTTTATTAGTCTTAAGTGCTTCCATTTTTCTTTTCATTCTCTTGCAATTCTTTGAATTGTAAGGGAGATATATAGTAAAAGAACTTAATAGTGGATTTAAGCAAGCTTGCCGAACCACTATATATTTGGTGTCACTAACCTTAATCGCTTACTTTATTCCTCATTTTAACTTTTATACCTAGTATTAGCAAGTAACATTTGTGCATTAGTCTAATTTTGAGGTTGGCTAAATCTCTAGTCAATAATAATATATATGATAACTCCTTTGCCAACGCATAAGGATCCATCTTGTATGCTCTACATTAACATATTAATATGGTGTGTGTATATATATATCATTTGGGACGTTTATACTAATTATAAAAGGCTTCATACTCAAATCCAATATCAAGAATTAAACAAACAAAACTAAAATTGATTTTAACTCATGTACATCATTAACAATCGGTAGTATGTTGTTTACTTAATGTTTATAAATAAAATAGTACCTTTAAATACTATTTCTTATGGGCACATGTTTCCTCTACATTTTGACTGAAATTCAAACTACTTGATTTCTCTATCGAATGTTTGCTTAATTTTGATGCTAATCAAACGATATTACCGTATCGGTTCTTTGATCCCATCCAATACTTACCGACTCAGTTGTCGCTCCCACTGACCTTATGACATTGTGGTTATTATGCATAAAAAGTCTATATTCTAAATCATTATTTAAATTTTTTGTTTCAACGTATATGTCCTAAAACTAAAAGTTATATCATTTGATAATTTTGTGAAGAAAATCTGAATTAACTTAAGCACATTGAATAACTATTCTATTACATTAATTTCAACAATTGAAATTTACAGTCTTATTCTCATTAATGTTGCCTACTAAATTCCAATTGCATTAATCTTCTTCTTGAAGACACATTTGCGATCGACAGATCATATCCCTTCGAGTACAAATGTCAAAAATTATATTTTGATAATGTCTTTGGAACCCATTTGCGCATCATTTCATATGGCAGAGTCAATACTCCTCATGACTTATTGACTACTGAGAAAAATCTTTTTCCGGCATTAATAAGAAACTCATAGTTTCTCTTTATGCGAGATTATTATTAAATCTTATAATGAGTCATGTTGCTTAAGCTTAATTAATGTCATTCATCTTAAACAATCAGTTTGTCTTTGGATCGTATCCAAATTAATTTTAGTACCAATGATTTCTAAAAGAAACTCCTTGATTTAGGATATGCAAGGATTTCAACTCTTATGTTATATGATCTTGTAAAATATAAGAAATTAAATTTAACATATGAACTTACTCTTATGTAAAAGTTCTTATAGAAAGAAGTTAAGTCAACTACACTCATCAACGATCATACTTTGTCTAACAAAGTCTGATACTTCTTATTGAGTAATCATAATGCATCATAGGGAGGAGTGTCTTTTGAGGTTGAATCTTATTCATTTTTAGGTACATTTGGAACTTTTTTCCAGTACACTCACTTGTTTGATCAAATTGAATTTTTTTATTTTCTTTGCATGTAATGTTTTCTGATTCCACTTTATATTCTAATGAACTTATCATAAATACACTATTTTTGTATCAAACACACATATTCATATCTATGATAATTCATCAGCAAATTTAACGATGTAAGTGGGTCCATTTCAGTATCATTGGACCTTTGACCGCATACATTTATGTATATCTGTCCAAAGAGTTCAATAACTCTTATTTTATTCCTACTAAATAAGTGTTTTTCTCTTAATCATTTGAGATACAATTTATGAGTAAATATAATTCATAATCGTATGATTATAGAACTATTTTTCAAAAATATGGCTTAGTCCATAATTTTAATATAATTATCAAAAAAAAATTAGGCTTTTATTTTCTATAGCTAATGCATCACTATGTCATAAAAAGTACCATTATTATAATAGATTTATTTTATAATGAATGTTCATAATATTCATAGCAAAATAAATCTATACTTATTTTCAGTTAGTACTGAAAATAGATATTATTTCATAAACAATAGTTTGTACACTTACCAAAATAATTTTTCATTTCATGATGTATCCACTAATAAGTGTTATATGGAACGCTTCAACTATTTCCACCATTACTATAACAACGTATGAAATACAAAGCTCTAATAAACCACTTATTATGGGCTATTTATTTTATTTACTATAATTAATTTACGGTTAAGAGTTTCAAATCAAATATCTTGGTACCCAAAGAAATAAATCTCATAGAAAACAGTTTTCTATAACAAAATAGAATTGAAACAGAAACCATATTTTTCATTCCATATAAAGTATTCCTAATATTTAATACAATTCTCATATCCGATATCTCTTCATGAATTAGAGGCGGATCATGCCTATGTTACATCCACTCTCGAATATTCATTTTTCTTTCAAATGGTCAAACCATTTAAAGGAAACTCTTATTACTCGACTGAACCAAATTCTTTACAGAAATGAATTCAATTATCCTTAACATTTAAGGATATCGAATAATTGGCACTTTATGTAAATTGATCAAACTAGCATTTCAGTGAATATATGTGTTTGCTTAGTATTTCTTGATCTGCATTGCATCTAACACAACAAGATCCTCAAAATATTCAATCATATTAAACATATGATCTCGCACTATGGTTTATATGCTCTTTCGAAAGAACCATTTTCATTAGGATATTATATATTATGAATGCGAGTGTTCACCATACAACTTTTATATGAGATCGAGTATGAATAATGTATTCATATTCTTGTATTACTTTAGAGTTCAAAGTTCGTAGAAGACAATACACAGTCTCAAGCAAACAAACTCTTAAGTGACTAAGGTACGAACATATTTATCACTTGTATAATTTGGCTATTGCATGGGTTTTAAAACGAAAATATGCCAAAAGATCAATTGGTAAGCATGTTTTATATTTCTTTGTCAACGTTAATCTAGTTCATTTGTATATTTAACCGATAAACACTCTATTAATTATATTAGTTGCATTAATTTATCGAATTAGATTATTTTACTTTATATTCTATATGTTCTTGCAATAATATAATATTTAAATGTTATTGTTTCTATTTTCTAATAAGACTCCCACCACATTTGTAATTCCCTTATTTTGAAACCACAAGATAGAACTCCAACATGCTATAGTTACCTCGAAATTATCTTTTGACAATAGAATGAGATCGGTTCTATTAAGAAATCTCAAGTAAATAGAGTAGATATTATCCAAAATTAAGAAACACATCATTATAATTCACAATTAACAATTTAGTTCCCATATTCATGCTTGCGCCAGGGCCAAAAATATAATACAACGTAGATAATAGGGTTATGCCAAGATGCTGGCAAAAACATCTAGTATAACGAAATTAAAAATATGCGCCTAAGCCTACTTTCTCTCCTTTATTCATTCGTGCAGAAGCATCCTCTCTAACCCATAAATTAGCCTACTTGAATGAGTATCCATGAGTTTATTGGAAAAAATGACGAAAATACGGGTCAAACATAAAGTTCGGTATGAGTAATATATTGCCCTAACAATAACACATAGTGAGACCGCACTACTAAAGCACGGAATGAGTTTTCCTATCACTATAACTTAATATTCATTTTAAAAACTTTAACCACAAGCACAAGTCAATAATTATTTCTTAAGTGTCTTAATCTGACTAGTTTATTACAATTGAGATCAGTAGACATTTTTCTCGGCCTACCATACAGTAATCATTCCCTTTTCTAACAAATCCCAAAACATTCTACCTTAGGCTACCACCAAGGCCTTACACCTTCTACAATAGATGAAAGGTTTAAGTCTTATCATTCAGCTACCACTAAGGCCTTATGTCTTACTTAATTCTACCAAATAAACTATCGGTTATGGCTGCTACTCCTGGCCTTATACCTATATCACTTACGTGTTTGATTGTCACACCCGACCTTACATCTACGCTTTTATATTTCGGTTACCCAACAAGGTTTTTACACTTAAGCTTTCGTAATTTGGTAACTTACTGCCACACCATGCCTTACGCCTTCTACTGAATCTTTGGTTGTTAATACATAACTTAACAATTAGGCATAACTCCATACTTTCGATAATGGATGCCACTATAGGCCTTACGCCTACACTTCCAATTGTAGTTGCCATATCAGGCCTTTCTTATATGTTCATGGTTTCGACTGCCACCAAGGCATTGCACTATGCTTTCATTTCCATGTGCATCTATGCCCTACTCCTACACTTTAAGTTTCTAGACTGTCACCTCAGGTTTTACATCATCTATCGAACCTCACTTTCCTAACTAAACAGTCATACATTAGGCTTTTCCCTTAGTTATTAAGTCAGCTACGTTACTACATTATCATCAATGTTCTAAATATTAGTTTTGGTCAAATTAAGCCTTAATGTAAATTCTCTACCAGAAGTCATAGTATTGGTTTCAACACCTTGCTAAAAGATAAAATGCCCTCAACAATCCATACCCTCGGCTCGTTTAGGAAAGCCAATTTTAGTCTTAATTAGTTAGTGCAAGGACTCTGGATTATATGTTTTAGAAATCATCACCTCCATCTAATGTTCCTCTTTTAAGCTCGTCCTCCTTAAGCCTTCGGTTTAATAAACCTAGCCTCATACTTAGCATTACTTAGCCATCTTACTTAAGCCCTTATCTCCTGGTTCTATTTATTATACTTTTGGCTCAACACCACCTTGTTTGGCACTACCTCTCCGAACATAAAAGGAACTTTTTTCTACATGTTTTGAAAGTGCTCTGATACCAAATGAAAGTTTGTGTGGATCAGTTGTATGGATAAATATACTAATTCAAAAAGTTGTGCGATATAGCAGCGGAAAATAGTCGATAAACAAAAGAAATGTAAAGCAATAAGTAAATGGAACCAGATATTTTTATACTGGTTCGAACTTCCCATTCTATGTCCAGTCCTAAACTCCTTCTGGATTTACTAACACCCTCACTTCACTCGAAAGAATAGGCACCTAAGCAACCAAATAGGATTTCAATACACTTTCCTGAGCAACCGAACAGGACTTCCAATACAAAGTATTTAGTTTCTTGACTTGATGTGTCCTTGAATAACACTGATTAGTCGATATAGTACACTCTTCCTACAATCTTCTCCTTTGTGGTATGTAGTGTTTTACGTGAAGAGAATGGAAGATTTAAATAAAATTCTCAATAGGACGCTTGTATGAATGTTTTAGAAAGCAAAGATTATAGAGAGTAGAATCAAAATAGAATAGAAAGAATTGTAATGATTGTTGTTTTTTAAAAGAATTTGATTCTTGGCTATATTTATAATGAATCAAGAGTTGTTTTCTTTCACAAACAGTAGTGCTGAAAAGAAATGGAAACAACCCTTGAAGTTGAGATGTTTCTCTTCATTGAAGAGACGCATCTCTTCATTAAAAACTAGTCGTTATACGAATTCAGCAGGCTGAATGCAAAAGATTCAGCCGTCTGATTCAAACCCGAAATTAAATAGTGAAAAAGACGGTACATTCAACCGGCTGAGTCAGTGGATTCAGTCGGCTGAATATTGTGGTTAATTTAAATTTACCCAGTATTCAGCCGGCTGAATAGCTGTAGTTTGCCAGCTAAAATTTGTATCTTGTGCATGTGCATACTTCTAAGATACGTGTCAATTTTGTTTTGCAACATACCATTTTGGAGAGATTTTAACATATTTCTAACTAGACTTGGAAATAATAAAACATCTAATCTATCTTCGCATATTTCTGAATACATCCTTCAAAAATTTATCTTCTCCTGCAAATTTGGTTAGTATACAATAATAATATAGCTTATATAGTTGTCACATCAAAATCAGATATTTCTAGATCTTAACATTCTCCTCCCTTTTGATGATGACAACTATGTAAGTATAATACAATATAATTTATAATATACTCCCACTGATTTGTTGCTCCCCCTATCGATATGATTTACCTTCTTCCCCTTTGTCACCAGCAAAAAGGAGTAGCCGATAGAAGGTAAGAATGGATATGATAAATAGAAATATCTTAAGCACATAGCACATCACAATATTCAAAACTTATAAACGACATTTTTACCATAGTTATGTAATTTAGCATAGTTATATATATTGATAAAACTATGTAGTAAAACATGACATAATATATCAACATCATAGAAACATCACAAAACATTACAGAACAAGCATAGACATATGCTGTTTTCAAAATTAAAGATTCTCACAAATACACATACAACATAATAATGTTAAAGCAATGAAGTTTGCGGCTAAGTTATCACAAACATTTTAATCAGAATTTCAGGAAAGAAGTAATTAAAAAGTTGAAAATAAGATTCATACCAAAATGTTTCATTCTTCATCCATAGTATCCCATTCAAGAGTAGTCAAATCTTCAACCACTCTGGTAGAGGTTGACGAAGAACAAGATACCTTTTTCCATATATTTTTCAAGAAATCCTTTATAGAGTCAAATTTCTTATTTGTGGACTTTTCGAATTTTTCTATGCATTGATTAAGTTTACTTGATTTTTAGCTATTGTTTTTAGTGCATTCTTAGGGATGGAATTTGGATCGATCTCATGAATTTCATCGTTGCTTTCCTCTTCTTCTTCTGTTTCTTCTTCGGTTTGGTGAGAAGAGGATGCAATTTCCATGTTTCGGGGTTGAGGAATACCTTGATTATGGTTTTCAACCCATTCCGAGGCAAAACTCGAGGAAGACCCATTAAACTTAGAGTTTTGGCTCCTATTTCAATTTTAGTCGAATATTTGGATTCTAGAGTCGGTACACCAAAATTCAAAAGTATCCTCATGATATATGCACCGTAGTGAACTGTCTTATATCTTCTTCGAACGTTGAAATTTGAAAATTCGTCCATTATTATTTTTCCCCAATTCACTTGTTGCTGTGAATATAATGCATATAGGGCTTGAAAATCATGTTTATAAATCTTCTCGTAGCTACCGGTTCTATGTGTAATGACCTTATCAAGGCTCGATGAATTAATCTTGCCTTTGGCCGTAAAGCGCTAGTTCGAAGATCACGCATATTGTCAGATAAGAATGAATGAAAGGCTTCGTCCCTTCAAACCATATCGACATCAACATCATGAATGTCAATGCCTTTGGATGGACAATGAAGTATGTGTCCTAATCATTGCAAAGAAAGAAAAGATTTCACACCACATACCAAAGTCCACACACAATCTTCCATATTATGAGAGTTGTGATGATCTAAATTCATATTCACAAAGAAGAGCTTGACTAGCAAGTGATTGGTTTTCATATTTAAAACATATATACTACGTTCTCTAATTCCTTCAAATATAAGATTTTTTTATCAGAAATATTATTTTCTGAAAAAGATATACTAAATCCCTTATCGCAAAATTGACTTATACTAAGCAGATTGTGTTTTAAGTTTTTAACTAATAAAACATTCGTAATAAGAGGTAAGTTAGATGTACCGTCATTGCTCACATTGCCTTTGCTGATGACATATCCTTTGGAGTTATCTCCAAAAGTGACAGAACCCCATCCGAGTAGATAATATTTGTTAGCATTTCTTTGTTTCTTGTCATATGTTTTGAGAAACCACTTTCTCTTTTCTTATTTGGTACCTGCAAAAAATATTAAAGTCACATCGGTACCTACTTCTTCCGTTAGGGTCCAAAGAGTAAGGTCTTAGGAAGCCAAACCAAGAGGGTTTAGAGTTCCTTTTAAAAGTATAATTAATATTCTTATGAATACTGAAAATAAATGACTCTATATACTTATTTCTTATGAGACTATTGTTAGTTTTTGGTACCCATATTTTGATAGTTTTTTGATTAGTAGTGTTAAATATAGTTTTTTATAGTATTATTTTTAAATCTATCGTATAACAAATCATATGATATTCCAGAACTACAAGCTGTAATATCCCAGAATTTCCAGGAGTTTAAAATGCTGATAATCGCTTAATTTAATTATTTGAAATTGATAAAACTGTTATTTTCAAAAATAATTAACCAAGTAATATTATAATTATTGTTATAAATTGGTTTTATATTAAGAATAATTATTTTGTATTGTGTAAACCCATTCTAAATTGATATATTGTTTTCAAAATTTATAAGTATGTTTAAATACATTTATATCTGTGTATTTAAATCTGTGTATTTTAAATTGATTTTAAAATAGGATATATTATTTGTAAATAATTATGAGCTTATTTAAAAATATATGTTTATATTTATTTAAGTTTATTTTAGATTTGATTTTTAAATTGGACTTTGAAATGCATATATATTTGAATTCAAAGATATACATGCATCTTAAAATAAATAATATATATATAATTTGGTTTTAAAATATATAGATAATATTTTAATTAGAAATAAGATTTTGTTTTATTTTTCTTTTATAGAAGTTTATCTAAACAAATTTGATTTGTGTTTATTTAATAAAATAAATGTAAGGCTTTTGAAATAGCATTTTTAAAAATAAGTTTGCAATGTTTTGTAATTTTATTTAAATTACCATTGATTTTATTTTATGTTCTTTTCAAATATTATATTTTATAATTTATATAAAATAACATGCATTTATAAATGTATAAGTGTATTTATAAATTTAAGAAGCACATTAGTAATTAGGAAAATAATTTTAAAAGCTTTTAAATTTCTTTTAGAATAAAATTAAATAAAAAGTGACAAGTGTTTAATTTTAAAACACCTTGTTAACAAGTGTTAACATATTAATGAAGTTAAAGACATGTGTCAAATTTATTTTTATTTTCTTTTAACTTTAATAAAACTGAAATTAACTTATATAAACCAACACTCTTTCTCTTCATTTCCTTTTTCTTTCAAATCTAAGTTCAATTCTAAGAGAAACCAGAAACTTTTCCCTGCAATCTTCATTTTTCCCAAAAATCTAAAATTTTCATGCTCAAAATTAAACATACCAAAACCTGAAGCTTTTTTTTTTAAATGCAAGGCCTGCATCCATTCCTCCAAGTCAAATATCAATCCCTGTAATCAATCCAATTTTCAAAATTCAAAGAGCCTAAATGTAACAACCCGCATATTTAACGATTTTATAATTAAATGATTTATTTAAGTATAGCGTCGTTAGTCGGATTTTGGGGTCCGAAATGTTACTTTCTGCAAACGGCCGAATTGGAGCTCGAAACCACTTCCATTGAGTTCAAAGCGTCGTTTGCGATCTTTTTGAGTATAATCTTTGATATGTTTGGAGAAAGTTGAATTTTGCTACTTTTTCTGGTTGGGCTTTAGCTTTGGGTTCAGCCCCAAACCCCACTTAACCCTCTAACTCAGCCCATCTCCTCCCATTCATTCATTCCTACTCCTCTTCACTTCTAAACTCAAGCTCCAACTGAAATGGGGGAAAGGAAGAGGAAATAGAAACTCCCAAGCCTTAGTTGCTCTTGATAATCCAAATTCTTGCTCCAAATTCAAAGAGAAGGATAGGTAAGCCTCTTCTCCATCTTCTCCATCTTCTCCATCTCTTCTCCTCTTCAATTTCAGAAAATATCCTAAACCTAATTTAGGAAAATATGTGTTTTATTCTTAGATTGAAGCTTGTTGAGTAAGAGTGAAGAGTGGTTAGCCTTTCCTTTGCATTTGAGCTTCTTCTTCTTGTTCTTGAGTTAAAAAGGTGAGTTTTGAACTCACATCTACTTCTCTTGATTTCATTGATGTTATGTATGAATTCCTAACACCTTGTTCATATGCACTTGTAATTGGTTTAGGTTGAATTGGAGAGTATACCAATTTTTAGTGTTTTGGGTTCAAATCTTTGAAATCCTAACTTTGATGTTTTAATCATGTTTTGGTGATGCATCGAGGAACATATAGGGCCGGGTTGTCGATTGGCACAAGCCCTTAGAGCCAATGTTCGTCCGATTGCATTTTGGGAGAGTTTGCTCTTCATTTGAATAAGGCTGAAAAACAGCCCAGGCATGATTCAGTCGACTGAAAACTCTGTTCAGTCGACTGAACCTGAAACCCGAGAGTTTCCAGGCATGATTCAGTCGACTGAAAAACTCTGCACAGTCGACTAAACCTGGAAACAGAAAGTTTCCTAAACCTGGAAAATCTCCAGGCACAGGGTCAGTCGACTGAAAACTCTGTTCAGTCGACTGAACCTGCTGTTTCAGCCCACTTTGCCTTTTTGATTAAATTTCCAATTTGAATTGATTCATGATGATCCCATGTATGATTATCAATTGTTTTGACTTTGATGGTTCCTTTCTAATTTTAATCCACGGGTTTTTATAAAATAATCTCTCGAATCGCATTTAAAAGTCCGTTTCTCTAATTTATAAATTCTATTTAAACCACACACTTTCGCACTTCGAACGAAGTGGAAGGGTGATTAAATGGTTGGGCAAAACACGGACCATGAATCTGTGCGTTTATCTTTCCGATTAATCCTCGACCTATTCGATTGATTGTTTTGACCTTCGGGTTTGGTTTATCGATGATATGAGGTAAACTTTGTACTGCTTTGAGTGTGGAAGGGACTGACGGATAGTAAACCGTTTAGTGCGAACGAGTGGTTATGGGACATACGTTAACACTTTTCGGATTCCTTTTCGAGAGTTGTGACACATTCCGCCAGTTAGTGGTGTCCAGTACTGGGTCTTCGACCTTCACCACTACGGCTTGTCGCCCTATTGTATCACTTCTGATGTTGGCGTTGTGTGCCGCATGGGTGATATTGGGTTTGTGCCTTCGGGTTTGTCGCCCTATATAGTTTCGCTCTGATGTTGGCCTTATGTGCCGCATGGGTGATACTTGGGTTTGGAGTCTTCGGGCTCATGGATCCTTGTTTGTACAGTACTGAGCTTGAGCAAATTTGATGATGTTTCATTGATATTATATTCCCTTGGTATCGCCCATCGTGTTGGTCTGTTTGAGCCGCATGATGTATAACGATTACCTTGTGGAACTTGTATACCTTATAGGTATTTGTTATTTGCCATTCGGCTTGTTTTGGGATATTCGTATCCTTTGTTTCTACATGTTGCCGATGATATGAGGCTTGTTCTATATGATTCATCTCTTGTTGATGATTGTGTTATCTCCTCTGGAGATATTTGTTATACTGTATGACCTTGCAGGTTTATTATTGTTCAGTTTATCTAACTGATTTGTTTAGCTAGACTGACCCGGGTATTTTATACTCGGGTCAGACCGAGATGTTTCAGGTTAGGTGCTTTGGACTTAGCCTCTTTTGCTTCCGCATGGACTATTCCGCTGACTCCTTTTGTCTTAGCTTTTTGTGTAGTCCTTTCTGTTATAACTCTGATATGTATTCTATTGACTCGCCTGTATATTGTGGTTTTCTATACCACTTGACATGTATTATTTTGTATACTCAGCTTTGTATCAGTATATGTGTGTATATGATGGTTTACTGTTCTGTGATGTATATTGCATTTGAGTTGTTATATTGTGTTCTGATAGATCCTCTAGCCACCTCTGGTTTTGTTTTAAGTATTCATTGGACATGTCGATCTGCTTGGTAAGGCAATTGTCGATGTATTTAATAGATAATTAAAGCAAGGCCATAGATGGTCGCTCCTAAACAGCCTTATTCTCCGTGTTAGCAGACGGTATTATCTATTAATACTCTCTGCTAGCGTGGGTATAGAGGTGGGGCGTCACAGCTTGGTATCAGAGCGAGGTTCAGAACAAAATATAATAAACACAGAATAGAGCACATATTACGATACATCAGAGTGTGATAAGTGATACAAATCTTTGAATCATCGTGTGTCTCTATTCCTTCTACCATCAAAGGTTAGGTAGGATTTGGGATTATGCCTAGGAATGCATTTAAATTCCGTAGTATTCCATATTGAATTATCTACCTTGGGAATAATCTTTACCTTATCTTAACTTTCAGCTTATGGCTGGAAGAGACGGAGGACGACGCTCGGATGCTGGGCAATCCAGTGGCTCACATCCGGACGGCGTCTATATGTCTGCCGATCAGTTTTTAGGGTGGTTTAGGAGCACGCAGCCTCCAGCTCCTACTCAAACATCTCCTCCATGCAAGTTCACCTTCGCACGTTTGTGCAGTGATTTTTCTCATCTTGGAGGGAAACCATTTAAAGGCTCCGAGATTGTTCTTGAGGTCCAAGCTTGGGTTCGCATGTACGAGCATGTTCTCTCTCGCATGGATCTTTCTGACGATGATAGGGTTCTTGTAACTTCTAGCTTATTGAAAAAGCGTGCCCTTGACTGGTACGAGCTTCTTTTAGCTGAATTTGATGAGTCTGCTCTTTCTTGGACTCAGTTTCGGGAACGATTCGAACTCAAGTTCGTTCCTGAATCTGAGAAAGCTTTGTTGTCCCGGCGCTTTCTTGAATTGAAGCAAGGGGATTCTTCCGTTTCTGAATATGTTGCATCTTTCGAAGCTTTATCTAAATATGGTCTTGAATTCATTAGCACCTCGTATAGGAAGAATCTGAAATTTGTATCTGGTCTTAAGAAATGTCTTAAGAAGTCGTTAATGCTCCAGCTTAAACTTTCCTTTGAGGAGTTGATTGATTCGGCACTTCATCTTGAAGCCTTCGAGAAGGAGTGTGATTGTGGGAATGATGTTGAGGTTCGTATGAACGCCAACAAGAGGCAGTTTCCATTCGATAAGCGGAAATTTTTCCCTTCCAAGAAGAAAAAGCCCGTTGAATCTGATCCTCAGTCTCAGTCTGTTGGAAAACCTTCCACTCGGAAGTGTTTCAATTGTGGTTCCCCTGATCATGTGATTCGAGCTTGCCCTATGCCTCTCTTCTGCCACTATTGCAAGAAGGAAGGCCATCGTATTTTCACTTGTCCTACTGTTCCGAAAAATCCTTTATCTAGCAAGCTAAAGATAACGGATGCTTCTGGAGGTTCTTCTCGGGGAAAAGGTACATCTCCATTTAAAAAAAAAAAAAAAAACTATTGTATTCGAGTTCTCTTCGACATGGGTGCTTCACATTTTTTTCCGTATCGAAGATGCTCTTCGATGATTTATCTTTGGATGTTTCTTGTATGGTTACTTCTTTGAGAATTGCGAATCCGAATTGGTGGATCCACAACGCTCAATTTGCTTGTATTAATGTCGAGATTATTTTATGAGATTTTTCTTTCCGAGCCAATTTGCATGTTATGCGTTGCTTAGGCTTCGGAATTGACATTTTTGAAAGGATTGCCTTAATTATTATGAAGCCATATCCTATATCCCGAGTGGACTATTCATCCTCGACATTTTCAATCTGTTAAAAAGATTTCTATCTTCCTTTGTGATTTCGATTTCCAATTTGATGGCATCATTTTTCTTTAAGTCCCCGTGATGAAGAAAGTGTGGTTTCTCTCATTCTTGTAGTTGAGAATTTTCTGGTATTTCTGGTCTTGTCTTAGGATTATCACCTAAGCAATCTTTTGAGTAGTGTTAAGGTCTTTTTAGCTCGACCTTACCACTGGTTTTCATTTGGCTACGAGTTGCGGAAGTAGCACTCCACTTACCGCATTCCGCACTCGTTGTAATTCTTATAAATGATTTGTTATGTCATTCAGTTTGTCTAGCTCATTTCATCCATATTATGAATCGAGTATTCTGTGAATATCTCGATGGTTCCATTTTGGTATTTATTGATTTTGGATGGAAAATAGCAATTTAAAGAATTTTGCAAATCTTTTTCATAAGATTTATTACAAGTATAATTGGATTTTTGTTCTTTAAACGAAAAAAAAAATATTTTTAAAAAGTTTTTAGAAACATGTTTATCATATAGAAGATGATTTTGTGATTGTATTTCCCATTGAGTGCTTTAAGAATTCTGGTCGATGCGCTTGATCAACGTTATCGATATGAATTTCCTAAACGCTTTGTTGAGACAATCAGGCACAGTAAATTGATTTGGAATAAGTAAATTTTTCTTGAAAGATTATTACATAAAGATAATTGTAATTTTGAAAGTCTTAGCTTTTTGGGAAAGAAAATTAATTTAAAAGAACTCTTTCTTTTCGATATCCCTATTCTTGTTATTCCCGTAGGGAACCAATGCTTTATCTTTTGTACCAATGCTAATCGTATTGGTTTAGATGCCGTTCACTTGCAAAAGAGAACGTGCTATCATTTATTCTCCTAAATAGTTATAGCCTATCGAAACGAGATATGCCACTCATGATTTAGTGCTCGTGGCTATTGTTTCCGTCTTTTGTATTTTGCATCATTACTTTTGGGTGAGGGATTTTGCTCTCCTCACCAATCACAATTTTGAAATGTTTATTTTCTCATAGGGAACCTAGTGTTGGTTCGAGTTCCTTGCATCTTATGATCTTGATATTCTTTTTATTCCCGAAAAGAGGATCGTGTTGCCAATGCATTTGGTTGTAAGCAGCAAGTGATTGTTTCTTTGTTGATGTCCGAATGGAATGATCTTTTTATCAAGTTCATCGGACGTTTTGTTGTACTTCTTTTTGTTGAGCTTTGGTTCATTTGACGTATCGTTTGTACCACGTCGGTGTTCCAAAATTATTTGAGCTTAGGAATCCATAGAATTCTCTGAGCAATCAAGTTCGGACTTACCCCTTCGTGCACTTTATGGTGAACTTCTTATTCTGTTATTCTTTTGTGCTAGTATGTTTGTGGGAGTTGGGAGAATCACCTACCTCTTGTAGGGTTCTCCTACAATAATAGTTTTCAGCCTAGTGTCTTGTTGGTTGGAATCTGGGGAGAAGATTATTCTTGGTCCAGGTTTTGTTCGTGATTCTTTCGAGAAGATTGATCTTATCTGGTTGAGAATGAAAGAGGCACAGAGTCGCCAGAGGTACTACGCGGACAACCGTAGGAAGCCTCTCGAGTTCTCGATCGGTGATCTTGCCTTTATTCGTGTTTCTCCTTTGAAAGGGGTTATGCGTTTCAGTACGACTGGGAAATTGGCTCCTCATTATATAGGACCGTTTTCTATTACTGAACGTATTGGCCCTGTGGCTAATAGAGTTTCACTTCCAGCTCATTTATCTGGTATTCGTGACGTGTTTCACGTCTCTCAACTTCGGAAGTGTCTTCGGGAGTCGGATTCTGTTATTACTTCTCCTGATTTGCAAGAGCTTGGGGTCTCACCGGACTTATCTTTTGTACAGCAACCTCTTCGCGTGCTTGACACGGAGGTGCGACACCTTCGAAACAAGGACGTGCCGCTCGTACTTGGAGGGTTCAATGGTCCGCTAATCCCAATGACTGTACTTGGGAAACCAGAGAGTTTATCGACCGATCTTATCCGGATTTTCTATCTTTGCTTTGAAGCGGTGAGAATGTCTTTTCATCTCAAGCTTATTTCCTTTTCTTTTGAATGTTGTATGTATGTAGTTGTTACAAATATCGTCTTTAGAAATTGCGGGGACGCAATTTTGTAAGGAGGGGAGATCTGTAACAACCCGCATATTTAACGATTTTATAATTAAATGATTTATTTAAGTATAGCGTCGTTAGTCGGATTTTGGGGTCCGAAATGTTACTTTCTGCAAACGGCCGAATTGGAGCTCGAAACCACTTCCATTGAGTTCAAAGCGTCGTTTGCGATCTTTTTGAGTATAATCTTTGATATGTTTGGAGAAAGTTGAATTTTGCTACTTTTTCTGGTTGGGCTTTAGCTTTGGGTTCGGCCCCAAACCCCACTTAACCCTCTAACTCAGCCCATCTCCTCCCATTCATTCATTCCTACTCCTCTTCACTTCTAAACTCAAGCTCCAACTCAAATGGGGGAAAGGAAGAGGAAATAGAAACTCCCAAGCCTTAGTTGCTCTTGATAATCCAAATTCTTGCTCCAAATTCAAAGAGAAGGATAGGTAAGCCTCTTCTCCATCTTCTCCATCTTCTCCATCTCTTCTCCTCTTCAATTTCAGAAAATATCCTAAACCTAATTTAGGAAAATATGTGTTTTATTCTTAGATTGAAGCTTGTTGAGTAAGAGTGAAGAGTGGTTAGCCTTTCCTTTGAATTTGAGCTTCTTCTTCTTGTTCTTGAGTTAAAAAGGTGAGTTTTGAACTCACATCTACTTCTCTTGATTTCATTGATGTTATGTATGAATTCCTAACACCTTGTTCATATGCACTTGTAATTGGTTTGGGTTGAATTGGAGAGTATACCAATTTTTAATGTTTTGGGTTCAAATCTTTGAAATCCTAACTTTGATGTTTTAATCATGTTTTGGTGATGCATCGAGGAACATATAGGGCCGGGTTGTCGATTGGCACAAGCCCTTAGAGCCAATGTTCGTCCGATCGCATTTTGGGAGAGTTTGCTCTTCATTTGAATAAGGCTGAAAAACAGCCCAGGCATGATTCAGTCGACTGAAAACTCTGTTCAGTCGACTGAACCTGAAACCCGAGAGTTTCCAGGCATGATTCAGTCGACTGAAAAACTCTGCACAGTCGACTGAACCTGGAAACAGAAAGTTTCCTAAACCTGGAAAATCTCCAGGCACAGGGTCAGTCGACTGAAAACTCTGTTCAGTTGACTGAACCTGCTGTTTCAGCCCACTTTGCCTTTTTGATTGAATTTCCAATTTGAATTGATTCATGATGATCCCATGTATGATTATCAATTGTTTTGACTTTGATGGTTCCTTTCTAATTTTAATCCATGGGTTTTTATAAAATAATCTCTCGAATCGCATTTAAAAGTCCGTTTCTCTAATTTATAAATTCTATTTAAACCACACTGTCGCACTTCGAACGAAGTGGAAGGGTGATTAAATGGTTGGGCAAAACACGGACCATGAATCTGTGCGTTTATCTTTCCGATTAATCCTCGACCTATTCGATTGATTGTTTTGACCTTCGGGTTTGGTTTATCGATGATATGAGGTAAACTTTGTACTGCTTTGAGTGTGGAAGGGACTGACGGATAGTAAACCGTTTAGTGCGAACGAGTGGTTATGGGACATACGTTAACACTTTTCGGATTCCTTTTCGAGAGTTGTGACACATTCCGCCAGTTAGTGGTGTCCAGTACTGGGTCTTCGACCTTCACCACTACGGCTTGTCGCCCTATTGTATCACTTCTGATGTTGGCGTTGTGTGCCGCATGGGTGATATTGGGTTTGTGCCTTCGGGTTTGTCGCCCTATATAGTTTCGCTCTGATGTTGGCCTTATGTGCCGCATGGGTGATACTTGGGTTTGGAGTCTTCGGGCTCATGGATCCTTGTTTGTACAGTACTGAGCTCGAGCAAATTTGATGATGTTTCATTGATATTATATTCCCTTGGTATCGCCCATCGTGTTGGTCTGTTTGAGCCGCATGATGTATAACGATTACCTTGTGGAACTTGTATACCTTATAGGTATTTGTTATTTGCCATTCGGCTTGTTTTGGGATATTCGTATCCTTTGTTTCTACATGTTGCCGATGATATGAGGCTTGTTCTATATGATTCATCTCTTGTTGATGATTGTGTTATCTCCTCAGGAGATATTTGTTATACTGTATGACCTTGCAGGTTTATTATTGTTCAGTTTATCTAACTGATTTGTTTAGCTAGACTGACCCGGGTATTTTATACTCGGGTCAGACCGAGATGTATGAATTTGGGTTTTTACTGCCAACTGAGTTTTGATCTTTAACTGATGATCCTTACATTTGGATTGCTTGAAATTCTTCATGGAGTTAGCGTTTGCATCAGAGAGTATAGCAAAAATAGTAGAAGAATTTTTAAACCAGTGTGGAGTTTGATTTTGCCTGAGATTTAATTTTTAACCTAGTTTTGTGGTCTGCTGTAAATTGATTACTGCAACCCTAAATTTTGCATCGAGCTATATGATTTTTGGGAAGGAGCAAGCATGGTAGATCAACGAGCTATGGCCGGAGTTCTGGCAGCTATAGTTGATCGGAGGCGATTCGAATTGGGATTTTTTGGTGATGGTTTTAGGGGTTCAGTCCAACCAAAATGCTCAATTTTGAATTAGGATAAATTTTGGAGTTTGGTTGGTCGTGGAGGCTTGAAGGGTGGTGGTATGACTCGGCGGTGGGTTCGACGTTGGCCAGAGAAGGTCCGACATTGGTGCAGGTTGCACGATGATGGGGAGGTATCTGCTGTTCTTTTTGTTGGGTTGCTTTGTTTCCTCGAAGTAGGACTCGGGAAGGAACTCGAGTATTTTGGTTTGTTGCTCGGGGTAATACTAGTGTAGTCGTTGGGGTTTCGAGTTGTAACGACCCGCAAATCCGTGCCTCTTGAGTCAACACTGTTCTACAACAATCAACTCAAGTTGTATAGAAATACGAATCATTTGGGTTAAAGAAGAAGAGGTAGAAGAAGAGAATAGAAAACAACAACAGAATCTAACCATCGCAGCGGAATAAAATATAATAGATAATAAATAATCTTTACTCAAACATCAAATATCTCTGTCTATATATTACATCATCAGAGTACATTAAACACAGCTCAACATCAATATCATACAAATGGATACACAACAACTCAACACAACGGAATATATATATAAATAAGTACGAGAGTACGTGCCGTCATCCAGTTCGTCTCCTAAGCAACACAGCATCACATCCTGTATCCTATAATACTCGGTCTGACCCGAGCATTACAGTTAAATAACACCCGAGTCAGTCTGGAATACCAGCGTGAGAAAAATCACACCCAATTGATTATTAAAGTTTCAAAAATTCTTTGAAAACAAAAGCATCTCGTAAGACCACGCCACAAGTAAACATGTCGGGTTTTACCTTACGATAGCTAAATTTTTTTTTATAGAAATCCTCTGATATTATAATAGGGTCTATTTACATATACTTATAAAATAGCCGAAATTGTTACATTATTAAATTCCAGCTACTATCCACAAAAGTGGGTAATACAAACAAAACTCGTACAAGGCGCGTAGGGAGAATGGATTTCCATCAATGACTAGGCACTGGGGTACCACCTGTCACAGTACGGGGCCTAGATCACCGTACCGAGGATTACTCCCTTCATCCCCTGCAACACAAGGCCGGAACTACCCCTTACTGGATAATCCCGAGTGAGATCACCCCGCGGTTGGGATCAGCAACCGCCCACTAAGCCGAAATAATAAGGGACATCTAGACTGGGATGACATCACCCTGCTTGGGTGCTACCCACCTAGCCTTGCTGCATATCCCCTGATTTTCAGTCATTCCCATTTGATGAGGCTTGAGGCTAAGCGTTACCTTTATAGAACATATTTCTTTGAATGCCCATCATCCACCTAACAATGTTTTCGCAAGCATTCATCCTCCATACAAGTCCGTTCCGGGTTCGAACGGAACCGAAGGCACTATACCTACTACATCCATTTTGGAAATATCCTCAGGATTAGTAGCGGCTAGCCCTTGCACTTCACTGCTCCATCTTCGCATCCAAACTCGTTTCCACGAAACGTACAAACCGGATCGAAGTGGTTTTCGAGAAATAAATCTCGATCCCGGTCTCTTCGAAACGATTAGGGTATTTGGCCAATATTGATAGTCGGTTATTTAACTATCAATTAATATTCACAATCAAACATCAAAAAAATAAATAAATTTCGAAATTATTTATTATCCTCAAAATATCTTCACAAGATATATTTCTATTTTCAATCCTTTGAAAACAGTTTCAAAACCATCATTCTTTTCAGGATCAACTTTCCCAAATATTTTCTCTCTCCTCCGAAATCACCAAGCACAAAACAAGATTTTAAAATAATTTAGAACACTTTACTTTGAAATATATACTTTTAAAACTTTTAAATTAAAACTACTTTAATAATTTGTTAAAAATACATCTTATATGAATATTTGAAAATAAAGTTACTTAATAAAATATAAAACAAGATTTCCACTTTTGAAACAAAATACCAAGTCACTTTTTAAATAATTACTACTATAATAGATTTGAGAAAATACTTACTTTAAAATTTAAATATTAGAAATCATAAATTTTCAAAACATGCCTTTTAAAACAAAATTTAAAACTATTAACTTGTATTTAAAAATTTACTTGAAAATGTACTTAGTTATCCAGGGAGAATTCCAACTTCAACCACTTAAATCAATTTTCCAAATTGATTCCCAATTTATTTCCTTTGAAATAAATTTCTTTACTTATCAGTTCATTTCGACATTCAATTAATTATGGACTTTATTATTATTATTTTCAGTTTGATTTTTTAAATCCTTTAGCTGAAATATACAAATTTCAGGTTATTCCCAATTTCTTCTTTATTCTTCTTAAATAATTTAAGATCCTAAATTTAAAATAATTATTTTATTCTTTTAAACAGTAACATTGAAGTTTAAGTTTTTTTAACTTTCTGTTTATTCATAAATTTCTTTCCACACCCATAATTTATTAATTATCGTTTTGAAAACACTAATATTCTTATCCAATTCATTTTAGTTTATTCACATTCTTTATAATTATTTTCTTAAAAATTTACTCTTTTTATTATTTCTTTCCACAAATCCAATGCTATACAATTTGATGACTCAGAGTCCAGAATATATCCAAGCAACTATAGCATTCAATATTTCAATATAATTCATCACATAATATCCACAAAGCATAACAGAGAATAAATAAACAATATATATATATATATATATGATGAGGGACCCAGTTGGATCCCTCCAACCTGTTTTCCCTGCATCCACAAACGTCAGCACAATATAATATACCAATTCCACAATATCATACTATATCTCATCAATTCATTCAACCATTCAAACAATTGTTTAAATTTAATCATTTTAAATTTAATTATAAACTGAGTGAGATTAACTCACCTTTGCTATTATAATCCGATTCAAACCAGCTTGTTTCCTTCACGATTCCAGACCTTGTAAAATAATTTACATTTAACTAATATTCGAAATAATCGAACACTTAAGTTCCATTTAATAAATTTAATAACTAGTGATTTAGTCCTAAACTAATGATTTGAATTTTAATGAATAATTTAAATTTCAAACTAGTTTCCGTTTTGAAAAAAAATCCTTCCGTAACTAAAATAAATTTCAAATAATTTAACTAAACAAATATATTACTTTAAAGTTAAACTAGTGAATTCAAAGTGTGAAAATGTATATTTATTTCTTCTGAGACTCTTTATCTACTCACTAAAATTATTTACATAAATTTTAAAAATTCAATTTATATATATATATATATATATATATATATATGAAGTTCAATATCCAAAATTTCCAAATATATTTTTATTTCCATTACATTGCTGCAACACTAAACAAAAATTCCTTTTACTGTAAAATTATCCTTCTTTCAGCATATGTATATTCACTGCATTTACGCATATATAAAAAAACAGCAAAACGATACCTCAATGACTCAACTTCACCACGAGCCGCTACTAGCATCATCGCTCCCTGCGCCTACCCAAACCGCGCAAACCCTAAGCCACCACCCCGCAAGCAACGTTCGACGCTATAATCGAAATCGACTTTGAATTAAGCTACAGCTCCATCAATTACGCGAATCCCCTACTAAGACCTAACCCTAAATCGCGTGCACGAACGCGTGCTCCCCCTCCTTCAAACCCATGCTTCGTCGTCGCCTGTCCCAGTTGAACGCCACCGTAACCCTGACGCCGAGTCGTACACTCGAGCTTACCCCCTTCCCCCACCAGCTACTTGAATGCGATCGTGATTTTCAAATCGCTTGATTTTTTTATATTTAAAGAATCGAACTGCTTCGATTTGAAAAGGGACGAAATAAAAAAGATGTGAGCGGAAAATAAATAAGGGCTTCGGCTGTAAACAAAAATTGAGAAGAGGAAAAAGGTTATGGGGAAAGGAAAGTATTCGGCCATTGTTGATTTCTGTAGAACGAAATGATTTCTTTTTTTTTTAAAAGCAATTTGAACTGAAAGGGGATAATGGTCTCGTTCAAAAAGAAATAGGATAAGGGATGGTGTGCTCGAGAAGGAAAAAGAAGCGTGTTGAAGAAGCCTTGCTACAGTGTCCACTTATTTTTAAATTCAACTTCTAATCGATTATTATCAATTAAATTTTCAGCGCGTTTATATATCGTACACGCACACACTAACTCCGATCGATACGAAATTTGAAATCCGGTAATAATTCAATATTACGGATCCAATGGAACTTGTTTCGTCGAATTCCGAGACTGCGCCTCGGAAGGCTATTTTTAAATTCAATTTAAAACGATATACTCTTAAAACTGAATAAATCGGTGTTAAATTCAAATTTTAAAATTTCTATTATTCTCAGTATCATCAATATAAATTTTCCGAGCCTTCAAATTATTTTTAACCGGCTTAAAATTCTAGATTCAACAATTTACTCAACTTCTAATACTTAAATTCTATTATTTAATTATCAAACAAATAACGATATTTGTAATTCCAGTTAAAATTATTATATTGAATATTTAAAATCAATTAAATATTCTGATTTTAAATTGCTTAAAAATTCCGGGTGGTCACATTCCTCCCCCCTTAAAAGAATTTCGTCCCCGAAATTACTAATCAGGAAGAATGGTCCCAAAACCCATTACTTTTCCAAAACCAAACAACTTCTAACAATTCAACAACTTACCAACTATCTTTTATAAAAGACCATTATCATTCTTATTAACTTTCCAAACCTTTCCCTAGTTTGCAACAATCTATTTGCTCAACCCTTCCAGTTTTAATCTTAAAACCAATTTTGAATTATCAAAATTTTCTTAAAATCTTTCTAACTTCCTAAATTCCCGAAAAATTTTGCCAGCGTTTCCTTTGCGCGGCTGACTCGGTACAACTACAAAATGGCTCTACGGCCTCCCAAATCCAAAAAGAAAACAAAAAGCCAAGTGTCTCAATCCAAATCCAAATCCAAATTCCATACCAAATTTAAATACATACGTTTTTGTCGAGCATTTCAAATTTATCTCTTGAAATCCTTCCAATTCTATTTTTCCTTTAGATTACCTGCATATCCTGCTCAATACTAATATCCAATCACAATATCCCAAAACATTTTATCGACTCACTTACAGATGTCAATATCCATTAACTCAAATACTTACTTAGATTATATTTGAAATATCAATTTTCAATTGAGAATGTCTCATTCCTTACTTAAGCTAGTATAAGCATTTATGTGTTTCTTATATTTATTTTCATCCTATCACTTAGTTTATACCCATTTTTATTCACATTGATTCTTTCATTTCCATACGAATTCTATTTATTTTCAATTCTAACTTTAAATTTTATTTTTCATTTATAACTAATTCACGTCATTATTTTAATTAGCTCCATTTACTAACTTATTTCAATTCTTAGTTTGAAATTGTTTTGTCGTTAATAAATTTTCCAAAAATTTTCAAACATTTTCTAACTCCCAAAAGTTTCGAAATTTTTTGGCAGAGTCTCCTTTGTACGGAGGAGCTTTTGCAATTTGACAAAAGAGATAAATATATATACATCGACCCACACGGTCAGAAAAACCAAAAACAGTTCATATTTCCTATTTTAATTGCGTAGGCGTACCTTATTTAGCATTTTAAGCAAGCAGCTTATTATTTTTAGCATATAGCACAACCCAATCCAGCCTCACGGCTTTCAGGTACCTGTACTTACTCAGTTTAAACTTGTAAGTGCCAAATATAAGAAGTTTAACACATTTCACTTGCTTGCAATAGTTAAAACATATGAATTCTAAAAGAAATTCACACCAAACATGTTTCCATAAGCAACTTCTACAATTTCCATGTTAATTCAACTGTTCCAATTTATTTATAAACCATTTTTTATGCAATTTGAATGGTTTTCAATCCATTCGTATACAACCTCATCAATTTAAAATGGTTTTAATCTCAATCATTTACATTTAATTTATTTTTAAGAAAACTGAGCTCATATTTAATTCAGTTGCTTTCAAAATCAATTTATTTTACTACTCTCAGTCATAGAATGTTTAATTACCCCATTTACAACAAACAACAATTTATTCCATGCAATTTGACGAGATTTAGGTGAATAAATAAGTATTTATGTTTTATAACCAATTTAAATTGATTTCACTCAATTTTATTCTTAATTCTATTCCATTTCCAAATTTATTCACAATCCAATTATCCTCGCTTCCATTTCAGATTTGAATACATTCACTTGTATTTCATTTATTAACCCAACTAGTTCCATTCAAAACCATTAAAAATTTAGGTTCATCTTATTTACCAATTAAACTTCCCTTTTATTTTAATCCATTCACAATCATTTATTTAGCTTGACACATTCCATTTAAATTTTATTTACAATTCATTTATTTACATTTCATTCCATATTTGTTTATTCCAAACTATTTTATTTAGCTCAAAAACAATCCAAGCTATTTCATTTAATAACTATTTCTCAACTTATTTAAACCAACACTTCCTTTGGTTCTTATTTATCCCATCCATTCACTTATTCAATATAATTAACTTATCCACTCAATTCATTTTGAATTTTCCATTTTCTTAAATATTATTACAACCTACCCAGTTCTATTTCAATCCATATTTATTTTTACTTGATTCAAATTTAATCCAACATCATTAAACTTGGTTTAAGTTGAATTAAATTCAACTCTCTTCGATTTATTCAGCTTAAGTCAATTTACTTCAAATTTTTTTTTTCAAATTTATACTTAAGCTCATTTTCATTTTACAAGTAAATTTTCTCTTTTATACCCAGCTTAACTCAATTGATTACAAGGCCATATCTCAAGTTCCGATTAGAATTTATTTTCATTTGATTTATAACTTGAGTTTTATTTCCAACTTCATCATAAACTCACAATTCAATTTCATTAACTAATTTATTATCTAATTTGTTCTTCCCTTATTTATAATCCAACACTTGAATTTTTTTATTCCAAATATCCCTTCATTTATTTTCCTAAGTTCAATATACTTTACAATTCAAGTTTGGATTTTCCTCTCATTTTCCAATTCATCAAAATATTTATTTTGGATTTGTATTCCATTTTCAAGTTTATAAGTCACAACTTATTATTTACACTATTCCATTCCTCATAGGCTTGAATATATTATTCTTTTATTTTTAACTCAAGCCTTATGCTTATTTATAACCCAAACATATTTCAACCTATGGATTTTTAATTCTCTTATAAGTTATTCTGATTTATTTATTTCAATTCAATCCTTATCCAACTTATTTCCATTTATTCAGGTAAAAATTTAATTTCATTCAATAATTCAGCTGAATTTTTATTCCCATTCAATTTTATTTTAACTCGGATTTATTTAACCTCAATTCGATTTCAATTTAATTCGAATACAACTGGATATTATTTTCAGCCTATCCAATTAATTTCAATCCAGTTAAATTTTATTTTCCAATCCAAGTAAATTTCATTTTTAACTTTTCACTTTAGATTTATATTCCATTTATAAGCTTACAACTTACCTTATCCGGATTTTTAAACACCCAGCTTTGGTTTCAAATTGTTTTGAAATCTCCCACATCTCAAATCATATTTCCCACAAATTAAACCAATCCTGGTTTTATTCCCAACAAATTTCCTTTGAAATTTCAAAAACACAGGTTTTCCTGAACAAATAATTTGGCAGCAATTCATCACTTAGAAACTCGAAAATGAACATCGATGATGCTGCAGTCATCACCGAAGTTATTTTCCAGTGACTGAAGTGAATTCAATGCTATCTCCCTTCCAAAAATCCATTTTTAAACAAATTTCCTTTCAGAAATAACCTCCAAAACAATAAGGCTGTTATTTATCTTCAAAATACTTTTTCAAAACCTCCGGGTTTAAAATTTTCAAATTCTGTTTTAATTTAAATTTTAACTAAAATTCATTTGTACAGTTTAGGCTTATACAAATTCCCAATTAATTATATTTCAATTTATAATTTACATCCATAATTCATATTTATAAATTTCATCCTATTATGAATTTATCCTTTAAATTTTTACTTATATATTTCAATTTCTAGTTAAATTTTCACTTATCAATTGATAATACTTTAATATCATCATTTCTAACATCCAAGCAACCATATATTAGCTACATAGTTTTCAAAAACTATTCTTTATATCGAGATATAATTTTGGGTAAAATTATTTCATTTACCCATATTTAAAACAATATCGTGTCAATTGTTCCATTCAAGTGTTAAGAAACCCCTTCGATACAGTTGTACGGACTGTGTCGACGCAGGTTCATATGCCACTCAACAAACCAATCAACAGAATATTAAAACAATTTATATCCACTAACAAATACGCGCTCATATTTATTAATACGCTCAAACTCATTATAGAGTACTACGGACTCTAATTTAAATGAGTAATTCCCACAAGAGCCAAGGTTATCACCAACCTAAGCTCTGATACCAAGTGTAACGACCCGCAAATCGTACCCTTTGATTCAACACTATTCTACAACAATCAACTCAAGTTGTACAGAAATACGAACCATTTGGGTTAAAGAAGAAGAGGTAGAAGAAGAGAATAGAAAACAACAACAGAATCTAACCATCGCAGCGGAATAAAATATAATAGATAATAAATAATCTTTACTCAAACATCAAATATCTCTATCTATATATTACATCATCAGAGTACATCAAACACAGCTCAACATCAATATCATACAAATGGATACACAACAACTCAACACAGCGGAATATATATATAAATAAGTACGAGAGTACGTGCCGTCATCCAGTTCGTCTCCTGAGCTCCACGGCATCACATCCTGTATCCTATAATACTCGGTCTGACCCGAGCATTACAGTTAAATAACACCCGAGTCAGTCTAGAATACCAGCGTGAGAAAAATCACACCCAATTGATTATTAAAGTTTCAAAAATTCTTTGAAAACAAAAGCATCTCGTAAGACCACGCCACAAATAAACATGTCGGGTTTTTACCTTACGATAGCTAAAACAATTTTTATAGAAATTCTCTGATATTATAATAGGGTCTATTTACATATACTTATAAAATAGCCGAAATTGTTACATTATTAAATTCCAGCTACTAGCCACAAAAGTGGGTAATACAAACAAAACTCGTACAAGGCGCGTAGGGAGAATGGATTTCCATCAATGATTAGGCACTGGGGTACCACCTGTCACAGTACGGGGCCTAGATCACCGTACCGAGGATTACTCCCTTCATCCCCTGCAACACAAGGCCGGAACTACCCCTTACTGGATAATCCCGAGTGAGATCACCCTGCGGTTGGGATCAGCAACCGCCCACTAAGCCGAAATAATAAGGGACATCTAGACTGGGATGACCTCACCCTGCTTGGGTGCTACCCACCTAGCCTAGCTGTATATCCCCTGATTTTCAGTCATTCCCATTTGATGAGGCTTGAGGCTAAGCGTTACCTTTATAGAACATATTTCTTTGAATGCCCATCGTCCACCTGACGATGTTTTCACAAGCATTCATCCATACAAGTCCATCCCGGGTTTGAACGGAACCGAAGGCACTATTCCTACTACATCCATTTTGGAAATATCCTCAGGATTAGTAGCGACTAGCCCTTGCACTTCGCTGCTCCATCTTCGCATCCAAACTCGTTTCCACGAAACGTACAAACCGGATCGAAGTGTTTTTTGAGAAATAAATCTCGATCCCGGTCTCTTCGAAACGATTAGCGTATTTGGCCAATATTGATAGTCGGTTATTTAACTATCAATTAATATTCACAAACAACCATAAAAAAAAAATTCCCAAATTATTTATTATCCTCAAAATATGTTCACAAGATATATTTCTATTTTCAATCCTTTGAAAACAGTTTCAAAACCATCATTCTTTTCAGAATCAACTTTCCCAAATAATTTCTATCTTCTCTGAAATCACCAAGCACAAAACTAGATTTTAAAATAATTTAAAACACTTTACTTTGAAATATATACTTTTAAAACTTTTAAATTAAAACTACTTTAATAATTTGTTAAAAATACATCTTATATGAATATTTGAAAATAAAGTTACTCAATAAAATATAAAACTAGATTTCCACTTTTGAAACAAAATACCAAGTCACTTTTTAAATAATTACTACTATAATAGATTTGAGAAAATACTTACTTTAAAATTTAAATATTAGAAATAATAAATTTTCAAAACATACCTTTTAAAACAAATTTTAAAACTATTAACTTGTATTTAAAAATTTACTTGAAATGTACTTAGTTATCCAGGGAGAATTCCAACTTCAACCACTTAAATCAATTTTCCAAATTGATTCCCAATTTATTTCCTTTGAAATAAATTTCTTTACTTATCAGTTCATTTCGACATTCAATTAATTATGGACTTTATTATTATTATTTTCAGTTTGATTTTTTAAATCCTTTAGCTGAAATATACAAATTTCAGGTTATTCCCAATTTCTTCTTTATTCTTCTTAAATAATTTAAGATCCTAAATTTAAAATAATTGTTTTATTCTTTTAAACAGTAACATTGAAGTTTAAGTTTTCTTAACTTTCTGTTTATTCATAAATTTCTTTCCACACCCATAATTTATTAATTAGCGTTTTGAAAACACTAATATTCTTATCCAATTCATTTTAGTTTATTCACATTCTTTATAATTATTTTCTTAAAAATTTACTCTTTTTATTATTTCTTTCCATAAATCCAATGCTATACAATTTGATAACTCAGAGTCCAGAATATATCCAACCAACTATAGCATTCAATATTTTAATATAATTCATCACAGAATATCCACAAAGCATAACAGAGAATAAATAAACAATATATATATATATATGATGAGGGACCCAGTTGGATCCCTCCAACCTGTTTTCCCTGCATCCACAAACGTCAGCACAATATAATATACCAATTCCACAATATCATACTATATCTCATCAATTCATTCAACCATTCAAACAATTGTTTAAATTTAATCATTTTAAATTTAATTATAAACTGAGTGAGATTAACTCACCTTTGCTGTTATAATCCGATTCAAACCAGCTTGTTTCCTTCACGATTCCAGACCTTATAAAATAATTTACATTTAATTAATATTCGAAATAATCGAACACTTAAGTTCCATTTAATAAATTTAATAACTAGTGATTTAGTCCTAAACTAATGATTTGAATTTTAATGAATAATTTAAATTTCAAACTAGTTTCCGTTTTGAAAAAAAATCCTTCCGTAACTAAAATAAATTTCAAATAATTTAACTAAACAAATATATTACTTTAAAGTTAAACTAGTGAATTCAAAGTGTGAAAATGTATATTTATTTCTTCTGAGACTCTTTATCTACTCACTAAAATTATTTACATAAATTTTAAAAATTCAATATATATATATATATATGAAGTTCAATATCCAAAATTTCTAGATATATTTTTATTTCCATTACATTGCTGCAACACTAAACAAAAATTCCTTTTACTATAAAATTATCCTTCTTTCAGTATATGTATATTCACTGCATTTACGCATATATAAAAAAAACAGCAAAACGATACCTCAATGACTCAACTTCACCACGAGCCGCCACTAGCATCATCGCTCCCTGCGCCTACCCAAACCACGCAAACCCTAAGCCACCACCCCGCAAGCAATGTTCGACGCTATAATCGAAATCAACTTCGAATTAAGCTACAGCTCCACCAATTACGCGAATCCCCTACAAAGACCTAACCCTAAATCGCGTGCACGAACGCGTTCTCTCCCTCCTTCAAACCCATGCTTCGGCGTCGCCTCTCCCAGTTGAACGCCACCGTAACCCTGACGCCGAGTCGTACACTCGAGCTTACCCCCTTCCCCCACCAGCTACTCGAATGCGATCGTGATTTTCAAATCGCTTGATTTTTTTATATTTAAAGAATCGAACTGCTTCGATTTGAAAAGGGACGAAATAAAAAAGACGTGAGCGGAAAATAAATAAGGGCTTCGGCTGTAAACAAAAATTGAGAAGAGGAAAAAGGTTATGGGGAAAGGAAAGTATTCGGCCATTGTTGATTTCCGTAAAACGAAATGATTTCTTTTTTTTTTAAGCAATTTGAACTGAAAGGGGATAATGGTCTCGTTCAAAAAGAAACAGGATAAGGGATGGTGTGCTCGAGAAGGAAAAAGAAGCGTGTTGAAGAACCTTGCTACAGTGTCCACTTATTTTTAAATTCAACTTCTAATCGATTATTATCAATTAAATTTTCAGCGCGTTTATATATCGTACACGCACACACTAACTCCGATCGATACGAAATTTGAAATCCGGTAATAATTCAATATTACGGACCCAATGGAACTTGTTTCGTCGAATTCCGAGACTGCGCCTCGGAAGGCTGTTTTTAAATTCAATTTAAAACGATATACTCTTAAAACTGAATAAATCGGTGTTAAATTCAAATTTTAAAATTTCTATTATTCTCAGTATCATCAATATAAATTTTTCGAGCCTTCAAATTATTTTTAACCGGCTTAAAATTCTAGATTCAACAATTTACTCAACTTCTAATACTTAAATTCTATTATTTAATTATCAAACAAATAACGATATTTGTAATTCCAGTTAAAATTATTATATTGAATATTTAAAATCAATTAAATATTCCGATTTTAAATTGCTTAAAAATTCTGGGTCGTCACACGAGTTGTTGTGTTAAACTGTTGTTTAACAGTTTTTTAGTTTAAATTAAAACAGTTTTAAATTTTAAAGAGGGCAGAAAGTTTTAAAAAGAAGATGCACTTGTTTTTCTTGGATTCATGTATTTGGGTTGAATCCAAATAGAAATACTTAAACATATTTTCGATTTAAAATAAGGTAAGTTTAAACTTTAAAAAATTTAAGATTAGTTAAATTCTTGTTTTTAGATTGAATTGTTTGTATAAATGAAATTTATATGATTTGTTTAAATGTTAAGTTAATGTTGTTTTCAAATCTTATTTTGAAATATAAAGAGAATTTTAAGTAAATGTTTATTTAAATTAATTTGTGGAAATGATTTATTAATTAACAAATAAAGTTTAAGATAATTTATTAACTTGAAATTAGATTTGTTAATTAATAATTAAGGGAAGTAATTAATGATTTCTTTGTAAATTAATTTAATTAATGAATTAAGTTAAATAAAGATTTCAAGATTTATTTAAGATAATATTTAATCTTTAATAATAATTAAGTATTTACAATTTGTAATTAGTTAGTTAAGGAAGTTTAAGTTAATTTATTTAATTATTATTTTAAAGTGGGTTAATTAAGTGATTAATTAAGTATAATTATATATTTAATTAACTATTAATTACGATGATGATTTAATTAATGTCTAATGATTAATTAAATTATAATTACTTATTAATTAAGTAATCAAGAGTTAATTAAAATCGTAATTAATTAATACTTAATAAAGGTTTTATTAAGTTTTAAATGGGGTTTTTTTATTAATTAAAGGATAATGCTAGTTAATTAAGAATTAATTAACTATTTTTATTTAAGGTTAATTAATTTTAATTAAGGATTAATTAATTATATTTATGGATTAATTAATTTGTATTTAAGATTGTTAATTAATAATTAGTTTATTAATTAATGATTAAGAGTTGATTAATTAGTTAATTAAGGTTAATTAATTATAAAAGTAATTAGTGATTAATTACTTTTATTTAAAGGATTGATTAATAATTAAGGTTTATTAATTAATAGTTGGAAATGATTAATCTGATAATTGAAGATTAATTTGGGATAATGAGTAATTAAGGATGGGTTACTCAATGTTGTTTTATGAGATGATTGAAATTAAGTAATTAATTAATTTGTTTATTGATTAAATATAGTCACTTGATTTAAGATTAAGTATGTTTACTTAATAAGTTTTGGTAAGGCTAATTACTTAAGGTAAGTAATAGAAATTCAGAGGTGATTGAGTTAGGTAAAATTACTGATTAAAAAGTAATTTTAAATTGGGTAATTACTTGTTAAGGTAATTAAAGGTTTATTGCTTGGGTAATAAATCAAAGGATTTATAAAGTAATTAAGAAGTAATTAAGAATAATTAATTACTGTATTTAAGTTGATTTATTAAAAGCAATTAATCTAAACATGAGTAATTAATTAAGGTTCATTAATTGATATGATTAATGAAAATAATTAGGGATTAATTATTTGAATTAGAGTTAATTAATCAAGGTTGATTGATTAGGATAATGATTAATTAATTTATTTAATCAAAGAATAAGTAAGCAAGATATATTTGGATGAAGTAATTAATTTAATTTATTTTAAATTAATTACGAGATTAAGTAATTAATTTAATTCACTTTAAATTAATTAGAGATAGAGATAGTTAATTTAATTCTTTTTAAATTAATTATGTTATGGTATGAGTAAATCATTGCTTATGAATGGATGACATTGATTGTCTTAAATGCTTTGTGATCTCAGTAATAAGATAAGTATGGTTGTGTGATATGAATACTTGGTTGCATTGTGATGATTACATAAATTATCATTTGGGATGTTGATATTGGGATCACCTATTTTGATATTGATAATATAGATATCTGTTATTTGATAATGTTGATTATCAATTATGATTTGTGAATTATCTATTTTGTGTGTATATAGATAGTTGAATTTAACAGTTTTAAAACCTTTAAAACAACTTGGACCTAAAAGACACGCTTTGGATTTCGATGAGACCGGGATCGGGTTTGCTACATTACAACGTGATAGGGGGTTCTCGCTTTGCGTTAGGTGGCGAACGGGAGACTCTTACCCCTACATGTCCCTTTTTGGGTAGTATAAGGCCTGGGTTGGTTGCGAGTCGAGAGGCTGGCCATAAAAGCAAACCCGAGGTACCACTGGGAGCCACGACGGGGCTGGATGGTTGAAAAGCCTACCAGTCGGGTGAGCCGCTGTTGATGGTTGCAAAACCTAGACTATCGCAGTTGGTATCAGAGCGTTAGGTTGAGTGAATACCTAGGCTCTGTAGTGGTTTCTTTCTTGAGAGAGCGTACTTGTAATTTTTATTATATATTACTATGTATATATTTCTACCTATCTGTTGGATTACCTGTTCGGGTTTTCCGATATAAGTTATAAAGGTAGATGGGGTAGTAGTGTGTGTAACACGACTACCATTGGTTGGAGTTTGAATGTTGAGGTTGGAAGTGTATTTGTCGAGACTGTAGACCTAATACCGTCTTGAGTAATCTTTGTAGTTTGGTTTAAGGATTTCATTTGATCTCTGAAGGAAACCTGTTAAGGTTCGGAGTTCATCTTTGAAGTGTGTGTTTGGTTGCGCTCATATGAGCGGATTTTTGAGAATTTGGATCTGTCGGTTGGGCAGAAATAAGTGATGGTATTTTGATACCTCAGGAAGTAGTAGCTGCGTGATGAGATGCAGTGACTATGGAAGTCTCCGGAGATGTTTTCTTTCGAGACAAGTATAAGGAAGTGTGTTTGCTTCGGTGTTGTGGCTGAGTTCAGCAGGGTGTATGTGTTTAGTTGGAAGTCCGAGTTTCTCCAAGAACTTTGGATAAGAAGTCTTTGGCATCTGTGCTAGCGGTGCAACTCGGGAATGTTCTGTGTTTTAGCAGAAAGATCTTTTTGTCTTAGCAGTTTTTCTGGAATGGAGTTGCTGAAGATTTTCCGGATATATCTTCGAAAAAGTTAGAAATTTGTCCACATTTGAGTTTAAGTTCTGAATCGACTAGATGTCAAGAGTGATACCGGTGATTCAGATGAGTAGAAGGTTGTTTCCTAGGTTGATTGTTTGGCGAAGCAGCTCTGTATTTCTTGGAACTTCTGTTGAACCTTATTTTCGAGATGTGATGTTTGGTTGGTGCCTATGTTCATTTGTCGACATTTTCATCTGCTCCAGATCAGAGTTGTGCAGCGGAAGCAAGGTGGCTGTTGTTCTTGAGTAGAAGCAACTGGAAATTGCAGTATTTTGGGTTAGAGAGTTTCTACTGAATTTCTTTTTCAGAATTTGAGGCAAGTTGTTTTCTTATGCTGTTAGAAAAGTTTGGTTTGATTTTGGATTGATCTTGTGAGGATCAGTTTGTTAGTTGATCCAGTTTGTTTGTAGAAGCATCAACGAAGGTTGAGCTGATCGGGAAGGATCTGTTGGTAGCCCGGATCATCGGGTAAAGTTTTGAGGCTAAGTAACGGAAGAATTTGGAATTCGAAGTTGGAGACTTCGATGTTGTTGAGGTTTTCTCTGGTAAAGGGAGCAATGAGATTTGAGGTGAGCTCCGAAGTATATTGGATTCTTCTGAGTTTTGTAGTTTTGGATTGAGGAGTTGAATTGCTAGTTTGGAAGACTGAAATTCAAATTATTTCACGTGTCTCTGAGAGAGTACGTGTTTGGTCATCACTGGTTTTGAGACTAGTAGTTTTGTGAAGGATTTAGTGGTTGATCAGACTTGTCTTGGTCTGGTATCTTGGGTAGATTATAGATTTAGCTGAGTGGGAACTTAGTAGCTTAGCAGTATAGCTAGTTTGGGTTTAGTAGAGCGAGTATCCCTGTGTCTATATTGGGGAAACTCGAGATATTTTAGGAAGCTTATCCGGATCTGTGTCCAAATAGCTAGTGTTGTTTGATTGAATTGGTTGTTTGGATGAAATTATTTGTTTGATTGATAGTGTATGGCTGTTATGAATGTTTGAATTGGTTGAAATAAAGTAAAACCGTGGATTATCTTTGTTTTAAATTTTGAGGACGAAATTCTGTTAAGGGGGGAGGATTGTAATATCCCGGAATTTCCAGGAGTTTAAAATGCTGATAATCGCTTAATTTAATTATTTGAAATTGTTAAAACTGTTATTTTCAAAAATAATTAACCAAGTAATATTTTAATTATTGTTATAAATTGGTTTTATATTAAGAATAATTATTTTGTATTGTGTAAACCAATTCTAAATTGATATATTGTTTTCAAAATTTATAAGTATGTTTAAATACATTTATATCTGTGTATTTAAATCTGTGTATTTTAAATTGATTTTAAAAAAGGATATATTATTTGTAAATAATTATGAGCTTATTTAAAAATAGATGTTTATATTTATTTAGATTTATTTTAGATTTGATTTTTAAATTGGACTTTGAAATGAATATATATTTGAATTCAAAGATATACATGCATCTTAAAATAAATAATATATATATATATATATAATTTGGTTTTAAAATATATAGATAATATTTTAATTAGAAATAAGATTTTTTTTTATTTTTCTTTTATAGAAGCTTATCTAAACAAATTTGATTTGTGTTTATTTAATAAAATAAATGTAAGGCTTTTGAAATAGCATTTTTAAAAATAAGTTTGCAATGTTTTGTAATTTTATTTAAATTATCATTGATTTTATTTTATGTTCTTTTCAAAGATTATATTTTATAATTTATATAAAATAACATGCATTTATAAATGTATAAGTGTATTTTTAAATTTAAGAAGCACATTAGTAATTAGGAAAATAATTTTAAAAGCTTTTAAATTTCTTTTAGAATAAATTTAATAAAAAGTGACAAGTGTTTAATTTTAAAACACCTTGTTAACAAGTGTTAACATAATAATGAAGTTAAAGACATGTGTCAAATTTATTTTTATTTTCTTTTAACTTTAATAAAACTGAAATTAACTTATATAAACCAACACTCTTTCTCTTCATTTCCTTTTTCTTTTAAATCTAAGTTCAATTCTAAGAGAAACCAGAAACTTTTCCCTGCAATCTTCATTTTTCCCAAAAATCTGAAAATTTCATGCTCAAAATTAAACATACCAAAACCTGAAGCTTTTTTTTTTAAATGCAAGGCATGCATCCATTCCTCCAAGTCAAATATCAATCCCTGTAATCAATCCAGTTTTCAAAATTCAAAGAGCCTGAAACCATTATGTTTACAAATCAAAACATGTAAACATTCTTTACAGATCAATGCTCAAACATGTAAAACATTTTCTCAAAATCTGGAAATACTTTCAAAACTGCAAGCCTGCAGTTCTCCTCAAAACAAAATCTGCAAATTATTCAAATACATGCAAGCTATCGATTGAGATCTGCAATTACCCATGTCTGCATCAAATATTCTTATGCATGCAAGTGTTACCTGAAAACAAATTGTTGAAGAATATCTGAAGGTTTCTCTGTTTCAATAAAGCTTCAAGTTCAATTCTTTTGCAAACTTCCTGTTCCAGTCATCTTCAAAACTCTGCACTAGGTTAAGTTGAGTAAACATTTTTACTAAGACTAAGTAGTTAATTATCTGTTGCATGTGAGTTTGTGATGGGGTTTATTTTATATGTATATAAGTTGCCTCTGTGTAGATAAATATGCAATATGTTTTGTTCTGTTTTTTTTTATTGTGCATGTCTGATAGCATTTATCTTCCCTGTTATACTTACTGCAGAATTAAGTTAAAATCAAAACTTCAAGCTATTTTGTTTAATCAACTATTAGAACATAGATTCAAAACAAAATAAGCAGTTTAAGCATAAACTAACAACTAAAAATAGAACAAAGTCTCTGTTTTTCTTATTCACCTGGAAATTAAACAATGCAGTAACAATCTATTACAAATATATGAAATCAAATGATAAAATTTGATGAAATAACTTTATAATCTGGAGTGACATTGGAAGTTATGAATTTTGAAAAGAAATTCAAAATTTTTAAACCTGTATTGTGTATGAATTGGGTTTTTACTGCCAACTGAGTTTTGATCTTTAACTGATGATCCTTACATTTGGATTGCTTAAAATTCTTCATGGAGTTAGTGTTTGCATCAGAGAGTATAGCAAAAATAGTAGAAGAATTTTTAAATCAGTGTGGAGTTTGATTTTGCCTGAGATTTAATTTTTAACCTAGTTTTGGGGTCTGCTGTAAATTGATTACTGCAACCCTAAATTTGCATCGAGCTGTATGATTTTTAGGAAGGAGCAAGCATGGTAGATCAGCGAGCTATGGCCGGAGTTCTGGCAGCTATAGTTGATCGGAGGCGATTCGAATTAGGATTTTCTGGTGATGGTTTTAGGGGTTCAGTCCAACCAAAATGCTCGATTTTGAATTAGGATAAAATTTGGAGTTTGGTTGGTCGTGGAGGCTTGAAGGGTGGTGGTATGACTCGGCGGTGGGTTCGACGTTGGCCAGAGAAGGTCCGGCGTTGGTGCAGGTTGCACGGTGATGGGGAGGTGTCTGCTGTTCTTTTTGTTGGGTTGCTTTGTTTCCTCGAAGTAGGATTCGGGAAGGAACTCGAGTATTTTGGTTTGTGGCTCGGGGTAATACTAGTGTAGTCGCTGGGGTTTCGAGTTGTTGTGTTAAACTGTTGTTTAACAGTTTTTTAGTTTAAATTAAAACAGTTTTAAATTTTAAAGAGGGCAGATAGTTTTAAAAAGAAGATGCACTTGTTTTTCTTGGATTCATGTATTTGGGTTGAATCCAAATAGAAATACTTAAACATATTTTCGATTTAAAATAAGGTAAGTTTAAACTTTAAAAATTTAAGATTAGTTAAATTCTTGTTTTTAGATTGAATTGTTTGTATAAATGAAATTTATATGATTTGTTTAAATGTTAAGTTAATGTTGTTTTCAAATCTTATTTTGAAATATAAAGAGAATTTTAAGTAAAGGTTTATTTAAATTAATTTGTGGAAATGATTTATTAATTAACAAATAAAGTTTAAAATAATTTATTAACTTGAAATTAGATTTGTTAATTAATAATTAAGGGAAGTAATTAATGATTTCTTTATAAATTAATTTAATTAATGAATTAAGTTAAATAAAGATTTCAAGATTTATTTAAGATAATATTTAATCTTAAATAATAATTAAGTATTTATAATTTGTAATTAGTTAGTTTAGGAAGTTTAAGTTAATTTATTTAATTATTATTTTAAAGTGGGTTAATTAAGTGATTAATTAAGTATAATTATTTATTTAATTAACTATTAATTAAGATAATGATTTAATTAATGTCTAATGATTTATTAATTAAGTAATTAAGAGTTAATTAAAATCGTAATTAATTAATACTTAATAAAGGTTTTATTAAGTTTTAAATGGGTTTTTTTTTATTAATTAAAGGATAATGCTAGTTAATTAAGAATTAATTAACTATTTTTATTTAAGGTTAATTAATTTTAATTAAAGATTAATTAATTATATTTATGGATTAATTAATTTGTAATTAAGATTGTTAATTAATAATTAAGTTATTAATTAATGATTAAGAGTTGATTAATTAGTTAATTAAGGTTAATTAATTATAAAAGTAATTAGTGATTAATTACTTTTATTTAAAGGATTGATTAATAATTAAGGTTTATTAATTAATAGTTGGAAATAATTATTCTGATAATTGAAGATTAATTTGGGATAATGAGTAATTAAGGATGGGTTACTCAATGTTGTTTTATGAGATGATTGAAATTAAGCAATTAATTAATTTGTTTATTGATTAAATATATTCACTTGATTTAAGATTAAGTATGTTTACTTAATAAGTTTTGGTAAGTCTAATTACTTAAGGTAAGTAATGGAAATTCAGAGGTGCTTGAGTTAGGTAAAATTACTGATTAGAAGGTAATCTAAATTCGGTAATTACTTGTTAAGGTAATTAAAGGTTTATTACTTGGGTAATAAATCAAAGGATTTATAAAGTAATTAAGAAGCAATTAAGAATAATTAATTACTGTATTTAAGTTGATTAACTAAAAGCAATTAATCTAGCATGAGTAATTAATTAAGGTTCACTAATTGATATGATTAATGAAAATAATTAGGGATTAATTATTTGATTTAGAGTTAATTAATCAAGGTTGATTGATTAGGATAATGATTAATTAATTTATTTAATCAAAGAATAGGTAAGCAAGATATATTTGGATGAAGTAATTAATTTAATTTATTTTAAATTAATTAAGAGATTAAGTAATTAATTTAATTCACTTTAAATTAATTAGAGATAGAGATAGTTAATTTAATTCATTTTAAATTAATTGTGTTATGGTATGAGTAAATCATTGCTTATGAATGGATGACATTGATTGTCTTAAATGCTTTGTGATCTCAGTAATAAGATAAGTATGGTTGTGTGATATGAATACTTGGTTGCATTGTGATGATTACATAGATTATCATTTGGGATGTTGATATTGGGATTACCTATTTTGATTTGATAATGTAGATATCTATTATTTGATGATGTTGATTATCAATTATGATTTGTGAATTATCTATTCTGTGTGTATATAGATAGTTGAATTTAACTGTTTTAAAACCTTTAAAACAACTTGGACCTAAAAGACACGCTTTGGATTTCGATGAGACTTCCAAATAACGTTAGGTCGTGAATCAAAGTGGAGCTATGTGAAGACTCGAGGTGTAAGGGCTATACGTCAATATAACTCTGTGGGTGATTCCGTAATGAGTTGACGGAATAGATCTTATAGATTCGAGATGGTGATTTAGAATGCAAGGGTTATTGTCGTTAACTTTGAGGGTGATTCCAAAATGAGTGTAATGAGATAATGCCTTCGGTTTCGTTCGAACCCGGAACGAACTTGTATGGATTGAATGCTTTCAGAACATCGTGAGGTGGACGATGAGCATTCTAAGTGATATGTTCTATAAAGGTAATCGTAACCTCAAGCCTCATCAACCGGGAATGGCTAAAACAGGGGAGGTGCAGCAAGGCTTCGTGGGTAGCAACCACTGGAGAGTAAGATTTACCCCTGTCTAGAGGTCCCATTTATTTCGGCTGTGTGGACAGTTGAATTGCTACAACCGTCGGGGTTGTCTTATTTGGAACTGTTCAGTAAGGAACGGGTCCGGCTTTGTGTTGCAGGGGATCGGGAGTGATCCCCGGTATGGTGATCTAGGCCACGTACTATGACGGGCGGTACCCCAGTAGCCCTGCCATTGTATGGAATCCAAAATCCAATAAGTTCCAACGGTTTTGATTGTATTACCCACTTTTGTGGCTAGTAGCTGGAATTTAATGAATGTAACAATTTCGGCTATTTCATATTTATTTGAAAATCCTAGACCCTATTATAATATCACTGAATTTCCTATCAAATGTTTTGGTTAGCGTAAGGTAAAAACTTTTCCATGTTTATGTATGGGAAGTCTTACGTGATACCTTTTCTTTCAAAAGGTTTTTAAAGTTAAGCAACTTTAACCGTTTACTCACACCAGACCCATGTCTGACCCGGAGTTTATTCTGTTTTTCTTAAAGTCTTGGGTACTCAAATTTTTATGAGTAGCCAAGGGATTCAGGTTAGGATTTAAAGTTGGCTTGACGAATTCTGAAGGAGCAATGGAGCAGGAGGCTTCTGCGTATAGCTATAGAGTATTCCGCTGTGTGTTCTCTGAGTTGTTGTATCGAGTTGTATAACTAGACAGGTGTTTATAACTGTCTAGTATGAGTTGATTATGCTGTGTATCTCTGATGTATGTGATACTATATAAAGTATTATGTGATTAATACAATTTATTCGTTCCGCTGTTTAGATTCTGATGATTTTTCTTTCTTCTTCTCTATCTTTTCTCTTTTCTATCCCTTTCTTTATTAAAGATGATGCGATTTTCTGTGGTAGAAAGTCGGGTCGTCGCACAAGCTTTGCCATAACCCATACCTCTCTTACTTGAAATATGTTGGAAATTTCCAATAATTTTAGAGAGATTCTCTCTTCCTTTGTTAAAATTCGAAACATTTTTTGTAATACTTGTAGTTTATTCTTTAGACTCTCTATTTCTAATTCTAAGATTTTATTATTTCTTTTCAAATCATGATTTTGTATAACTACTAAATCATTCTTGTTTTTCAACGATTCTAATTCTTTTTCAATCATTATGAGTCGAGAAGATAAATTTCTTTCTGATTCTTGAATTTTTACTAGTTATTCTTTAAGAATTTTCTTCTCATCTCGTAACATATCTACTTCTAATTCACTCCTATTTAATTTTGCTAATGTATCTTTATTTGATCATTTCTGGTTCTTAATTGTTTTTAACAATTCAGAGTTTACTTCTACTAAATCATCAAAAGAGAATTCACTTACATCGTTTTTAAATGCCATGAAGCACGCATTAGCTTGATCGGTGTCGCTATCACTATCGGATGACGGAGAGTTGGAATCATCCTAAGTAACTGAAAAAGCTTGCCTTTTCCTTTTGAATCGTTTCTCGTTTTTGTTTTTCTTGAGTTCCGGATAGTTCCTTTTGATGTGACCTGATCGATTGCACTCATAGCATTTCAGAGATGAGTTTGAAGGAAAGTTTTTGTAACGACCCGTAAATTTCATTGATTTAGTTTAGGTGAATTAATGAGTTTTTGTAATTAAATTTAGCAGAAATGAAAACTTTAAAAACTAATATTGAAATGAACGCTAAAATAAAATATATAAATGGTGACTTAAAACCTATTTACTAGCAATTTGAATAAATTTCAATAAATGAGATGGGGTAAGTATTATACCTGGATATAAATTCATTTAAAGGGAATTTATTTAATATGTTAATGCAAAGTTAGAAAATATTGGAATAAATAATAATTCCATTCATACTTGTAAGCAGTTATTATGAGTTGCATGTTGAAATGGTTGATTGAATTAGGATTTAAAATTTAATTTAAATGAAAAAATATAAAGGTTTTCAATAACGGAAATTTAGGTGATAAAGTCAGAACAAGTTGATAAATAATAACCAAAATAAGGGAATAGTATTAATGTAAAAAAAAAGTTGAAACAAATTGGATATAGAGAAATAAATGTAGGCATTTAATAAATTAATTAATGTGGATTTCAATAAATGATAATTGAATAAAAGTCAACGTTCTCTAAGTAATCATATTTTTGCTGGAAAGTAATACATAATTGATTGAATGTGATTACGAAATTTTAAATTTGTGTATACACAAAATTTTAAACGGTAATTGTTAAGTAATAAATCTATAAAGGCAAGTAAAGAAAATAGGTAACAATATATATGTTGTTTATTTCATTTAGTATGATAAATAAAAATTTAGGAATCAGATCTCAATTAAGGGAAGTTAAGATATACGTTAATTTGAAATAAAATCTAATAAATACTACATTAATATGGAATGTAGTACAAATGGTTGGGGATTGTCAAATTTGGTAAAAAGAGATTGGACTTAGGAAATTTTGTTAATTGAGTTTAAAACCTTAATTAATACGCGTAATTGACAAGATTGACATTTTAAATATAACCGTTGATACAAATCTAAGATGTATATAGAAGTATCAGTGTAATGAAATGTAAATAAATGTTAAGTATGCTTATAGGATAACGATTGTTTTAATAATAAGAATGGGAATCAACATTTATTTATTTATTTGAATTTTTTTATTGAATGAATTAATTTGACTTTTAATTTGATAAATCACAACAATTTTTTTTTATATATATATTAAAAGAATGTTTAATTATAGATCCATGTTTTAAACACTTAAACCAAATTGTATTTTTTTAGATCTGAAAGTTTATATACATATAATTTGCATTTGTGTTGAAACAGAAATATTATATACACATATTGTCACTTTATCTTAAATTGAATATATCATGAAATTTGAATACTTTGTTGAATAAATTATTTGTTCTTAATCTAATAAATTATAATAGAAGTTTGCATATGCTTAACAATTTTTCGATAATAAATCTAAGCTTTGATTTTGATTACAACAATATTTAAATTTGTTACCTAATTTGTAATCTCAAATGTCCTTATTTAAGGATCTTAAAGGTTTGTTACTATATTGCTTAATTTGTCGTGGTTCACTTTTGTTTAAAAATTTAAATAAATTTTATTAAGGTAAATAGGTTTAATTTATATGTATTTTTGACTTCAAGTATACATAAGTTACAAATGTATTAGACAATTTAATGTGGTATGAAAGTATGCTTTGAATTAGTTAATAAGGTTTGGTTTAATCTTTATACACACATGTATGTGTGTTTGTGTGCATGTGCATACATATAAACATTTAATGTATTAATTTCAAATTGCCAAAGCATGATTTAATTTTGTATTATTATTATTATCAAACAATTTAAAAGTGAGGTAATATTATATACATACTAATTTATTGTTTGTTGTTTATGCTTTCTAGTCATAATACAATTGCATGATAATTAAATGTCGTATTAATAAAATTAGCTAAAGTGGGAAAGTGGAATTAATCAATGTCGCCACCTTTTATCTCCTTCCCTATTAGATCCTTATATGATTGCATCTACATTTATTCTTGTTTATTCTAATATATTATCACCAATTAATCTTACTTGATATATGTTTAACAATTCTGACACACAGTTAAAGTATGAATATATATGATGTATTCAAATTTTTCTGTATCTATCACTTAATTAATTTAGAATCAAACTAATAAAAAGTGACATTTATTTTTGTCCCTCCACATTCATTCCCTTTCTAATTAATAATTACCTCTTTTTAATATCTGCTACTTTTAAAAAAAGGCTGTTCATATTTACTATATTTCAATACCAAGTTTGTTCATATTTACTTTATCTCTAATTAATAACGGCCTCTCTTTTCAAATCTCTCTGTCCCTAAACCTAACTCTAACCTTATAAATACGATATGATGCGAATGAAACCCTAGCCTCCATTCAAACCTTCTTCTTCTTTTTTCAAATCTCCTTATTGTATCTCATTTTAATTTTTCCTTCCTCTTCAAATATTCTTCTTCTCAAGTTTTATTCTATTTCAAACTTTCTTCTTTCTTTTCAAATCTTGATCTTCTCTACAATTTTCAGTCCTTCTTATTTCAATCCTTTTCTTTTTCAAATCTTTTCCAAACCTTTTAAAATACATACATGAATACATATATGTATTGATATAATAAGGAGGGAAATTAAAGTAAATCAAAATAAAAGAAAAATTACGGAACAAAGCTAGCAATCAAGAAGAAGACTAAGGAAACGTAGAGCGAATCTATTAATTAGAAGTCTATTATTTTCAGATTCATATAAATGTGAGTGTTTTAACCCACTCACAACTTCTAAAATATCTTATGTTTGTTAAATTGATTTATGATGGTTTAGAAATTTATTTATAGCTGTTTGGCATATGTTTCATCATTATCTCAGTTAAATTTGCATTCATATAATTTACTTGTTATTTAATTCATTTTTGCATATAAACTGCCAGTTAAAGTTTTAGTTAAATTTATTATTGCATATAACCTGCTAGTTAAATTTATTTATTATTGCATATAAACTACAGTTAAACAGTTATTTAATTCATTATTGAAAAATTAACTTTCAGTAATTAATTATTATTTATTGATGTGATTATTTGAATTGGATGATAAATTGATGAATGTTTGATGATTGGTATGATGGATGAATGGATGCTGTATTAATATTGTATAAGCTGCAAGTTATTATGCATTTTCATTTCATTCGGGATTGCGGTTTGAAATGATATACAACCGCATTTTTTTATTTTTAAATTGCGGATTGAAATGATAAATATCTGTATCACTTGACCATATGATAGGAAATTATATACAGGCACCGCGGTACATATGTAAAATTATTTTTGAAATGATTTTCTATGGTTTTGGAAAGGAATATATGAATTTTTATAAATATTGATTTTTGATATTATATAAACGTCAGATTTATTTTTGATTCTAACTGTAAATATAAGCATGCCTTGAAATATAAAATAAGCCCAATATTAAAGTTTGATTTTTATATAATATGGTTAAATGGATATTAATTTTTGATATTATATAAATTTTATTTTAGTTAAATTCTTGAATTTAAGCTATGTATAAAATTGTTAATAAAAATAAGCTTAATAAATGGAGTTGATGGTTTATAGTATATGGTTAAGTACCTGTTTAAGATATTGTATATATTAAGTTTTAATGACTTAAATAAAAAAAATTAAGTTGGAGAAAAATGTGAAATTGATTTGAATAAAATTATTAAAGAATTATACCCGAATAAAATTGATTAAAAATTTAATAAAAATCGTTATTTTAAAGGGGTATGATTTTTATAAATTGATTTCGTTTTAGAGGATTTAAATGAATATTATCAAGTTAAATTAAATTAAAGTATATTCTATTATTGAAGTTTATGGGTTTTACTTAAATAATATTGATTTATAAAGTAAATATTTCAAATCGAAATAATAGGAATTGGATTTGATATAGATCAAATTATGAAAAAAAAATCTATTTTGAAATAATGGAATATTTAAAGATTGAAATATATGAACGATAAAAATTTAAATTTTGAATATAGAATATTTAAGCTTTGAAATATATGGGAATTAAAATGGTTTATTTGGAGGTTCAAATTGATATTGGGAATTTATTGTGAACTTTAAAGAAACTATTTTATTATATAAAGTAATATAGTATTTAAACCATTTAAAAGTTATGCTTCAAAGCTATGGTTTTCAAGGTATATAATTGAAAATATTATGATTTTGGGAAAGGGATATTTATAAAATAAAAATGTTATCATATTGATTTGGGGTTTTAAAAATATAAATGATATCGTATTTATATGGTTTGAAAGAGATATTATATTCTGGTTTTAAAGTACAAACTATTTTGAAATAACCGCGGTGTTATAATAATGTTTGGTTGTTGAAGAGACCGGGATCGGAAGTTGTCATACTCTCTGCCAACCCTAAAAACCACTTTAACAACCGTGTACGCGGTGGAGATTCCACAATCAGGTAGGATGGTGGCGGCGTTTCCTTTGAGGTAAATTCGTAGACCCGACTCCCGTGAGTTGGCATAAGGTGGCTAAAACAGGAGCGATTCTTGAGCCAATGAGGTCATTCCTCTGATCGAACGCACTCCTCTGATATTATACTCTTACTTTTGGATTGATTCGGTGGCCAGTTTTGATTTCTTTGATTTTTGGGGGTGTTGTTCGAGGTGGGCGATAGTAGCTGCTACGCGTTACCACCAGCCCGGATAGCAATTGGTATATCTACCCTGGCATTGCCTAGTTGTGTCGTGTCACCTACACTAGCACGCCTTATACGATTTTGTTTTGTACCATACCTATGGAGTTCCCTCTGACAACGCCCAGTACGGGGGAGATTACGGTACTGTATAAACTATGGGAATATATTTGTGTTAAGGGCTATATAGCTAACCCCTTAACGTTATTTAAAAGTAAGTTTATTTTACAAATAGACACTATTATAGTAGCGAAATATACTACATAGTAAATAGTTTAACGGATCCTTAAGAGATGTGAATCCCGAGCATCTTTTAAGTTACTGCACTCATATTTATTTCAGTTGATTTAACTTACATAAGATCTTTTAGTTCTGACTCGAGTGTTTTGTCTTTTCAATTCGCTCGGCTTAGTCCGAGCGTTTCAGGACCGAAGACTTTAGCTCTGGAGGACGAAGACGGAGATTTCTATTATTATTATTTATTATATTCCACTACACCCCGTATTTCACTGCATTGTTATTATTGGTATGTGTACTCTGATATATATTGTATAAGTATAATTAAATATTTTATAAATAGCTTCATGAACTGTATATTTGATTATCATATTTTATTCTTCCGCTGTGAGATTCTGTTTTCTTTTATTTCTTCTCGTTTTTCTTATTTACCCCATAACAATCCGCCCTTTTATATGGTTTGAATTGGCACGTTTGTCGATTTAAAGCGTGCGAAAACGCAAGACGTTACAACGTGGTATCAGAACTTTGGTTTAGCGGTAAACCTTAGCTTTGTGGGGTTTGACTCTTTATTAATAGGGTAGTAATACCCTATAGGAGTTGCTGAGTGTATATATATGAGAGAGCGTGTTTATTAGTGTTATAAAAAGGTTTTAACATTGTTATAATCTGTTCCGTTTTGTATTTATAAATTCTGATTGATGCATGGGACACTATGACATCAATAGGGATTTCTAAACACTTAATAGGTCAGGCCGACATAATATTTGTTTTTAATATAGGTGAATGAAGTAATTTTGCCTATTATATTTTCTATACATAAAATAAAAATTTTCAAATGATGTCTATATTTGGCTGCAATAGATTGGTTGTTAGGTAATAAAGTGTATAAATAATAATAGAAATAAGATTGAAAAATAAAATAAATGAAATTTGGAAATTTAGAACGTAAGTTTCGGGGTTTTGAAATTTCTTTCGAATAAATTTTGGCATATAATAATATTGTTTATAAGTATTTTCTGATATAAATATTTTAGTATAATTCGGGATAATTGTTTTAAAGAAGATTTTGGAGAAAATAAGTTTTGTATTTTCCTCTTTGTCGCTGGAAAATAATTTCAGTGATAGCGGCCGCATCATCGACTTTCATTTTCGAGTTTCGAAGGGGAATGCCACTGTAGTAGTTTTAATGCAGATTCATTTTTGATTAAACAAATATATAAAATTTTGAATTGTTTTCAATATAATTAGAGATATATAAGTTGTAGGAATATATTTATCTATTATTTTAAAATAATTTGAAATTTAACCCGGTATTAAATTTTTAAATTTCCGTTAATTAATTGTTTCAATTATTGTGGTGAAATAAAAGGTAAAAATTTATTGAACAATGAATTAATTAAAAGAAATGAGAAAACTTGTATAACTTTCAATTACATTCTTTAAAAGCATAAATATAACTTACCAAATATTAAAAGTTGAAATGTTTAATAAGAAATGTAATGGAAATTGTACAGTAGAAGTATGTAATGAAAGTGTTCTATAAATTGCTTTTATTTATTAGAATTGGTGGTATAGAGTTATAAACTTAAGTTTAAATTGAAAAGACTACAAATTAAAATAGAAAAGTGAGTATTGTAAATGGAATTTAGTAATAAAAAAATGATAAATAAATGAAATGAAGTAGTACAAATGAATGATAATGAACTTAAGTAAACAGTTGAAGCTATTTATAAGTAAAATTAGTAGGAAAATGAATACTGTAATAGATAAATGAGGACATGCAATAATAAATGAATGAATAATTATAACGAAATAAAAGGAACTGGCATGACCTGAGTTAATGGAATTGACTAATTGTAAGTAATAAGTAAAAATAAATGAAGCAAACATTTAACGAGTAAATGTAAATTAAAAAGATAAATCACTGTATAAATAAAAAGAAAATCAAACAACAAAGGTATGAAATGAAATTAATAATAAGTTAAGTTGATTGTTGTTTGGATTTGTTGTTGTTTAGTTGATAGTTGTTTGGGCAAGGATACTTTAAAATTGGATTTGGATGAATGAATAATCTATTTAGTTTTATCTAAGGCTGTTGAGTAAATGATGCGCTAGTAGTTTATTCTTCATTCCATACAATTTAAAGGTTTTGAACCCGAACAACTATTTGTTTGTTTGATTGAATGGTTGCTTTGTATTTGTTGTGTATGTTGTTTGTTGAAATTGATGGTTGTTGTATTGATTTGTTGTTAGTGATTGAAACCACTTAAATATTTCACTTTATATAAATTGTTAACCCTTTTGATTTTATAAGTGAAATGCAGATTATGGAAGCAACTGCTACTGCTTTTGGTTCCATAAATTAAGCGAAAATTTCCCGACAAGTAGGTACGTTTCGGATTACAGTTTATAGCGCTATTTTATATATTTTCCCGGGTTGGAATATATTATTTTGGATAATATATGTAATATAATTGTCATATTTGATATTATATTTTATCCCGAGCCTCTCCGTAGAAAGGAGACTCTGCCAAAATTTTCCGTAAATTTTTGGACTTAGAAATTATTTGGAAAATGTTTTTCCAAACTTTATTTACTTAAGTATAAAAAGATATAATTATTATAAAATGGGTATATTTTATTTAAAGCAATAAATTTTGTAAATTATTGTTTATTTAAATTCTTCCTTCTCCCTTCTTTTTCCTTTTCGGGGACGAAAAGTTTTGAATGGGGGAGAGTGTAACGACCCGTAAATTTCGTTGATTTAGTTTGGGTGAATTAATGAGTTTTTGTAATTAAAATTAGTAGAAATGAAAACTTTATAAACTAATATTGAAATGAACGCTAAAATAAAATATATAAATGGTGACTTAAAACCAATTTACTAGCAATTTGAATAAATTTCAATAAATGAGATTGGGTAAGTATTATACCTGGATATAAATTCATTTAAAGGGAATTAATTTAATATGTTAATGTAAAGTTAAAAATATTGGAATAAATGATAATTCCATTCATACTTGTAAGCAGTTATTATTAGTTGCGTGTTGAAATGGTTGATTGAATTGGGATTTAAAATTTAATTTAAATAGAAAAATATAAAGGTTATCAATAACGGAAATTTAGGTGATAAAGTCAGAACAAGTTGATAAATGATAACCATAATAAGGGAATAGTATTAATGTAAAAAAAAAAAGTTGAAACAAATTGGATATAGGGAAATAAATATAGGAGTTTAATAAATTAATTAATGTGGATTTCAATAAATGATAATTGAATAAAAGTCAACGTTCTCTAAGTAATCATATTTTTGCTGGAAAATAATACATAATTGATTGAATGTGATTACGAAATTTTAAAATTGTGTATATACGAAATTTTAAACGGTAATTGTTAAGTAATAAACCTATACAAGCAAGTAAAGAAAATAGGTAACAATCTATATGTTGTTTATTTCATTTAGTATGATAAATAAAAATTTGGAAATCAGATCTCAATTAAGGGAAGTTAAGATGTACGTTTATTTGAAATAAAATCTAATAAATATTACATTAATATGGAATGTAGTACAAATGGTTGGGGATTGTCAAATTTGGTAAAAAGGGATTGGACTTAGGAAATTTTGTTAATTGAGTTTAAAACCTTAATCAATACGCGTAATTGACAAGATTCACATTTTTAAATATAACCGTTGATACAAATCTAAGATGTATATAGAAGTATCGGTGTAATGAAATGTAAACAAATGTTAAGTATGCTTATAAGATAATGATTGTTTTAATAATAAGAATGGGAATCAACATTTATTTATTTATTTGAATTTTTTTATTGAATGAATTAATTTGACTTTTAATTTGATAAATCAATTTTTTTATATATATACTAAAATAATGTTTAATTATAGATCCATGTTTTAAACTCTTAGACCAAATTGCATTTTTTTAGATCTGAAAGTTTATATATGTAATTTGCATTTGTGTTGAAACAGAAATATTGTGTACACATATTGTCACTTTATCTTAAATTGAATATATCATGAAATTTGAATACTTTGTTGAATAAATTATTTGTTCTTAATCTAATAAATTATAATAGGAGTTTACATATGCTTAACAATTTTTCGATAATAAATCTAAGCTTTGATTTTGATTACAACAATATTTAAATTTGTTACCTAATTTATTATCTCAAATGTGCTTATTTAAGGATCTTAAAGGTTTGTTACTATATTACTTAATTTGTCTTGTTCCACTTTTTTTTTGTTAAAAATTTAAATAAATTTCATTAAGGTAAAAAGGTTTAATTATATGTATTTTTGACTTCAAGTATACATAAGTTTACAAATGCATTAGACAATTTAATGTGGTATGGAAGTATGCTTTGGATTAATTAATAAGCTTTGGTTTAATCTTTATACGCACATGTATGTGTGTTTGTGTGCATGTGTATACATATAAACATTTAATGTATTAATTTCAAATTGTTAAAGCATGATTTAATTTTTTTTTTATTATCAAACAATTTAAAAGTGAGGTAATATTATATACATACTAATTTATTGTTTGTTGTTTATGCTTTCTAGTCATAATACAACTTGCATGATAATTAAACGTCGTATTAATAAAATTGGCTAAAGTGGGAAAGTGGAATTAATCAATGTCGTCACCTTTTATCTCCTTCCCTATTAGATCCTTATGCGATTGCATCTACATTTATTCTTGCTTATCCCTATATATTGTCACCAACTAATCGTACTTGATACATGTTTAGCAATTCTGACACACAGTTAAAGTATGAATATATATAATGTATTCAAATTTTTCTGTATCTGGCACTTAATTAATTTAGAATCAAACTAATAAAAAGTGACATTTATTTTTGTCCCTCCACATTCATTCCCTTTCTAATTAATAATTACCTCTTTTTAATACCTGCTACTTTTAAAAAAAGGCTGTTCATATTTACTATATTTCAATACCAAGTTTGTTCATATTTACTTTATTTCTAATTAATAGCAGACTCTCTTTTCAAATCTCTTTGTCCCTAAACCTAACTCTAACCTTATAAATACGATATGATGCAAATGAAACCTTAGCCTCCATTCAAACCTTCTTCTTTTTTTTTTTTTTTACATATCTCCTTATTGTATCTCATTTTAATTTTTCCTTCCTCTTCAAATATTCTTCTTCTCAAGTTTTATTCTATTTCAAACTTTCTTCTTTCTTTTCAAATCTTGATCTTCACTACAATTTTCAGTTCTTCTTATTTCAGATTCTTCTTTTTCAAATCTTTTCCAAACCTTTTAAAAATACATACATGAATACATACATACATACATATATATAATAAGGAGGGAAATTAAAGTAAATCAAAATAAAAGAAAAATTACGGAACAAAGCTAGCAATCAAGAAGAAGACTAAGGAAACGTAGAGCGAAGCTATTGACTAGAAGTCTATTATTTTCAGATTCGCATAAATGTGAGTGTTTTAACCCAGTCACGACTTCTAAAATATCTTATGTTTGTTAAATTGATTTATGATGTGTTTAGAAATTTATTTATAGCTGTTTGGCATATGTTTCATCATTATCTCAGTTAAATTTGCATTCATATAATTTACTTGTTATTTAATTCTTTTTTGCATATAAACGGCCAGTTAAAGTTTTAGTTAAATTTATTATTGCATATAACCTGCTAGTTAAATTTATTTATTATTGCATATAAACTACAGTTAAATAGTTATTTAATTCATTATTGAAAAATTAACTGTCAGTAATTAATTATTATTTATTGATGTGATTGTTTGAATTGGATGATAAATTGATGAATGTTTGATGATTGGTATGATGGATGAATGGATGCTGTATTTATATTGTATAAACTGCAAGTTATTATGCATTTTCATTTCATTCGGGATTACGGTTTGAAATGATATACAACTGCATTTTTATTATTTTTAAATTGACGATTGAAATGATAAATATTCGTATCACTTGACCATAGGATAGAAAATTATATACAGGCACCGCGGTATATATATAAAATTATTTTTGAAATGATTTTCTATGGTTTTGGAAAGGAATATATAGATTTTTATAAATATTGATTTTTGATGTTATATAAACGTCAAATTTATTTTTGATTCTAACTATATATATAAGCATGCCTTGAAATATAAAATAAGCCCAATATTAAAGTTTGATTTTTATATAATATGGTTAAATGGCTATTAATTTTGATATTATATAAATTTTATTTTAGTTAAATTCTTGAATTTAAGTGTAACGACCCGCTATTTTGTACTATTCGCATCCGCACATGTTGGACTTGAATAATTCAAAATACCGAATTGATACAGTGAATAAATAATCACAGAATCACAGACACAGAGTAATAATATGCAGCGGAAATAAAAGAGATAGTGGTTCATGAAGCTACTATATAAATATATAAGATACATCAGAGTTAAACCAGATACAACGGAAGAGTAACACGATACATCAGATACAAATCAGAATACATCATTGGAATCATCGAATACTGAAAGCAGAATAGATGGTTGGATCTTCAAGCAAAGCTCCAACTCCAAAGGTGAGTCTCGAATACGGATACACTCAGTCTGACCTGAGCGTAAAGCAAAACACAAAACACTCGAGTCAGGATTAACATTCTTATATCAATAAATCCAACTCAAGTGAAATAACAATTGAAATACATGTAACTCAAAGGACATTGGAATAACCATCCTTTAAGGATCCGTTAAACTATCTACTATGTAGTAGTGTACGCTAAATAGATAATGTCTATCAGTAATATAAAGTATCAAAATAGTGTTAAGGCGTTACCATTATCCCCCTTAACACATTTTATATAAATGTCGTAGTCTATGCAGCACTGTAAACTCCACCATAAACTAGTGGGATATCAGGGAGTAATCCATAGGTATAACACAAAACAAATTCGTAGTGGTCGCGTATATAGGGATACAAGTATGACAAGACACATGTGGCAATACCCAAGGTAGTGAAACTACCGTTCGCCTGATCCGGACTGGCGAGAACGCACCGCCGCAACGATCGCAACACCGCGAAACAACACTCCTGAAATTCCGAGGGTGCACCAATCAATACAAGTAATGAGTAGTTTACGAAGAAGTGTGTTCGCTCGAGGTGGCTAACCCCATTTGGCCCGGCACGGCTTCTGATTTTAGTCATTTCCAATTTGACACAAGTGTCAAGGCTATCCATTATCGTTCTCTTTCTTCAGTCATCACGTACATCATTCCAACCATTTCATTCTGGATCATCAATCCGCGTATAATTATTAAAGTGCTTTTCGGTTTAGACAGAGAGTATGTCCAAATCCGATTCCGGTTTCTTTAATAACTTTCGTAATTATTACACCGATTGGTCGTTTAGTAAATTTCAAAACCAAATCAATTTCAATTTCAATTAGAATTTATAATCAACATTTCGTTAGTCTTTCACTATCAATTTCCAACTTTACGTTTCAAAACTATCAAATAACCATTTCAAAGTCTTACAATTCAATTTCAATTTTTGTTAAAACAATACAAATCATTTAAATTGTTAAATTTTTCATTCAAATCAATTTAAATCCATTGATCGATTTCATTCAATATTCGCTAAGCTAATTTATCATTTAAAACAATTTTCTATTAAATTACCAATTCATTAATCGATTTCTTAAGTTCAACTTTATTATATCAAAACTTCAAATTGAATTAAATTAGATTCGTCAAATCAAATTCTTTAAATTTCAAATCTTACATTTATTCCAATAAATCACATTTTATTTCTTGTTAAAGAAATTCAGTTTCACTTATTTAGTTACTTAGTTCAAATTTTGAAACTCAATTAATAAAGAAACTAAATTTCACATATTAAAGAAGTTCACTTTCACTTATTAACTTACTTAAATAATTTTCCAAACTTTAATAAATAAAGAAACTCAATTTCATTTATTAACGAAGTTCAAATCCACTTATTCAAAAGTTCAATTTCAATTATCAAATAATTCAATCTTATTCAATTATTAAATAATTTCAATTTTAATTATTAATAATTTCAAAAATTATAATTACAAACTTGATTATCAATTCAAACTTAATTATTAAATCATTTCCACTTAATTATGAATTCAAACTTAATCAACAAATCATTTCAACTTAATTGTAAATTCTACTTAATAGTTTCAAACTTAATTATAATTTCAAACTTAATTATAATTTCAAATTTAATTATTAAATGATTTCAAACTTAATAATTTCAAAACTCAATTATTACTAATTCCAAATTATTTATTAATAATTCCAAATTTAATTATTAAATAATTAAATTTCAAACAACGTTCTTTCATCAATTACTACGTTAATATTTGTTCAGATTTCAATATTTACATTTCCTTTCATAAAATTCAAAATCATTATTTTATTTTAAAATCAAATTATTGATCAATCGGATTTTTATTTAATTCTCTATTCTAGGTCAAAGTTTAATTTGGGTATTTATCATTTCAACCCGATTCCTTTTCAATTCAAGAATCAAAGCATAGCAAAGGGAAATTGCAGTGTGATAACTGGGATGGTATCAAAGTAAATAAACAAGCAATAACAACAATCAACAACAATCCAATAGTTTATTTAAATAATCCCGAAATAATCCCATTAATTCACATTGTTGTTTGTGCAAATTAATATAATTATTTCTAGAATCTACACTATCATTTCATGTAGATTAAAGATTATTACATTAATATTTATACATTTTTTTAACTTGTCATTAATTATTCAACTCAGTCTGACCCGAGCGTAAAGCAAAACACAAAACCCTCGAGTCAGGATTAACATTCTTATATCAATAAATCCAACTCAAGTGAAATAACAATTGAAATACAGGTAACTCAAAGGACATTAGAATAACCATCCTTTAAGGATCCGTTAAACTATCTACTATGTCGTAGTGTACGCTAAATAGATATTGTCTATCGGTAATATAAAGTATCAAAATAGTGTTAACGCGTTATCATTATCCCCCTTAGCACATTTTATATAAATGTCATAGTCTATACAGCACTGTAAACTCCACCGTAAACTAGTGGGATATCAGGGAGTACTCCATAGGTATAACACAAAACAAATTCGTAGTGGTCGCGTATATAGGGATACAAGTATGACAAGGCATATGAGGCAATACCCAAGGTAGTGAAACTACCGTTCGCCTGATCCGGACTGGTGAGAACACATCGCTGCAACGATCGCAACACCGCGAAACAACACTCCTGAAATTCCGAGGGTGCACCAATCAATAACAAGTAATGAGTAGTTTACGAAGAAGTGTGTTCGCTCGAGGTGGCTAACCCCATTTGGCCCGGCACGGCTCCTGATTTTAGTCATTTCCAATATGACACAAGTGTCAAGGCTATCCATTATCGTTCTCTTTCTTCAGTCATCACGTACATCATTCCAACCACTTCATTCTGGATCATCACTCCGCGTATAGTTATTAAAGTGGTTTTCGATTTAGACAGAGAGTATGTCCAAAACCGATTCTGGTTTCTTTAATAACTTTCGTAATTATTACACCTATTGGTCGTTTAGTAAATTTCAAAACCAAATCAATTTCAATTTCAATTAGAATTTATAATCAACATTTCGTTAGTCTTTCATTATCAATTTCCAAAATTTACGTTTCAAAACTATCAAATAACCATTTCAAAGTCTTACAATTCAATTTCAAATTTTTTTTAAACAATTCAAATCATTTAAATTGTTAAATTTTTCATTCAAATCAATTTAAATCCATTGATCGATTTCATTCAATATTCGCTAAGCTAATTTATCATTTAAAACAATTTTCATTTAAATTTCCAATTCATTAAATCGATTTCTTAAGTTCAACTTTATTATATCAAAACTTCAAATTGAATTAAATTAGATTCGTCAAATCAAATTCTTTAAATTTCAAATCTTACATTTATTCCAATAAATCACGTTTTATTTTTTGTTAAAGAAATTCAGTTTCACTTATTTAGTTACTTAGTTCAAATTTTAAAACTCAACTAATAAAGAAACTAAATTTCACATATTAAAGAAGTTCGATTTCACTTATTAACTTACTTAAATAATTTTCCAAACTTTAATAAATAAAGAAACTCAATTTCATTTATTAACGAAGTTCAAATCCACTTATTCAAAAGTTCAATCTCAATTATCAAATAATTCAATCTTATTCAATTATTAAATAATTTCAATCTTAATTATTAATAATTTCAAAAATTATAATTACAAACTTGATTATCAATTCAAACTTAATTATTAAATCATTTCCACTTAATTATGAATTCAAACTTAATCATCAAATCATTTCAACTTAATTGAAAATTCAACTTAATAGTTTCAAAATTAATTATAATTTCAAACTTAATTATAATTTCAAATTTAATTATTAAATGATTTCAAACTTAATAATTTCAAAACTCAATTATTACTAATTCCAAATTATTTATTAATAATTCCAAATTTAATTATTAAATAATTAAATTTCAAACAACGTTGTTTCATCAATTACTACGTTAATATTTGTTCAGATTTCAATCTTTGCATTTCCTTTCATAAAATTCAAAATCATTATTTTATTTTAAAATCAAATTATTGACCATCGGATTTTTATTTAATTCTCTATTCTAGGTCAAAGTTTAATTTTGGTATTTATCCTTTCAACCCGATTCCTTTTTAATTCAAAAATCAAAGCATAGCAAAGGGAACTTGTAGTGTGATAACTGGGATGGTGTCAAAGTAAATAAACAAGCAATAACAACAATCAATAACAATCCAATAGTTTATTCAAATAATCCCGAAATAATCCCATTAATTCACATTGTTGTTTGTGCAAATTAATATAATTATTTCTAGAATCTACACTATCATTTCGTGTAGATTAAAGATTATTACATTAATATTTATACATTTCTTTCACTTGTCATTCATTATTCAATTTTATACTACATAAATTCATACAACATACATTCAATGGTTCACGATGTAGTTAACCAAATTCTACATGTCAATTAATTTAATAAGTAAAAAGGATCATATTTAACTAATCAAATTTAACATATAAATCCATTTTAAATTGTTAACTATCTTATATCAAATTCAATTGCATACTATATATCATGTTAATATAAACAATTTAACGTCCAATATAAACATCAACAATCAATCAATTATCAGCCAAACTGTATTATCACGCATAAATAATTAACAAATAACGGTGTCAGATGTCACAGGTGAACTGATACAGGTAATAGCATATGTAACAGTGTAAATAACCAACAACAGCATATTTCAATCTTCGTTTCAATTGAAATCAATTTAATAAATAAAAGAACATTAATCGCGAGTGATTGCTCACCTTTCGAGGCTAGAGAGATAGACAACAGAATGAGTTATGGATCCAAGCATGAATTCGAAGCAAAGCACGATGGACTCGAGTTTGATGACTAGAGCTGATAGATAAGGACTAATGAGAACAGATATACATAAAATTAAAGTTTATTATTGACTCAAATAAAAAAAATATAGTATGTATCAAAATCAGTATTTACCAACCTACCCATTAACAAAAATAAACTTTTATAGCATATTTGGAAAATCAAGCATTTATAAAATCAGAAGTTTATATCCTAACTTATATAAGACTATACATTTAAATCTATATATATAAACAAGCTTACATACGTAAAATACTTCGAATCCACGATAGATATATACACTAATATAAATATTTATAAATATATAAATAGATTAATTACACAAAGCACAGTTCACAACATTCTATCGTTTTTTTTATAAAAAAAATCAACATATATTCGTCATATGTTTGAAACGACTGCTTACATATATACTTAGAAAATGAACAATACTTATATAATATGTAATAGCTTATATCAATATCTATCTATATTGTAACATTTGTACACAAAATATATTATATATAAAGCAAACACCACTGTACATATATTTGCAGTTTTATGTGTACTTTATAAATACATTATATACATATATAGACTAGTCGACATTTATAACACAATAATAAAAAATCAAACAGCTCAAAAGCAACATTTCCAAAACCTATATACATACATATATACAGCATGCGTATATATAGATTCACACATAACTATATTATAGTATATTATTTAATTCCAACATATTTATAATATAGACTTATATATATTACTGCGAAACAGGGTCATAAATTTCTATGTAAAACTTTATATACAATATATATATCATATGAAACTAATATATTAAAATATGGAATCAACAGCCTCACCTATCTGTGTTTATATAAACTTGATATATACTTAAAACTAAGATATAGACCAAACCAGTTAACACTAATATAAAATAACAGTAAAAAATATATATAAACTAACAGATGTAACTTATGTAAACATGTAAACAAGCACCCAAATTACTTTTAATATATATTACACGGTACAAAATTTTAACAGTACATAAGTTATAAAACTAAAACTTATAAATTTATGAACTGAGCCTAAGTAAAAAAAATGATATATACTCACATAGACATATACACGGCCGAGGCGAGATGGAAACTGAGAAGCCTTAGCTATGTTGAGGAGTTGAGAGGCCGAAGTGAGGCCACAAGGCAGCGGCTACTGTGTGGAGCTGAGGAGATGAGTGGATGCGAGAGTTTGGATGTGTGTAGCCAATGAAATGAAGGGCGCGTGCGGATCTAGATGTTTGCATGCGGACCGAACACTTGGAGGTTAGCGGTAGGAAGTGACTGTCGTGAGTGGAGAAAAGGGTGCTGGTCTAGATATCGTGGCTAGGGGAGTCTCGGCTACTTCGGGGAAGAGGGCGTCGGTGATGGGGTGAGGTGCTTGCGGAGGCCTGTGGAAGTAGATGGTGGCGGCACGGTTACCAGGGCGTGGAGTTGGAGTGTGTGCTCGGTTTTCTTTTTATGTTTTTTTTGTTTCGGCAGCCATGGGTTTGGAGGAATGCAACTGGGTGGAAGGTGGATTGAAACAAGGTTGAGCATGAGGAAAATGAACAGATTAAAGCACTCTGTATATTATTAAATGTTGCTTCTTCAAAGGACAGAGAAAGACTAAACAATGTGATTATGAAATAAACCAGTGAAATGTTCAAACGTAGGGAATTGCAACGGTCCAAAGTTCATGAATTCAAGGAAATTAAAAATCCAAATGACCATTGAGATTTACATAATTGATAAACGAATATAGAATGAATTCAGATATTTAAAACGGTATCGATACGGGTAACTATATCACAGATTTCGCCGTGTGCCGAACTTCAAAACGCAGATACGAATGTACCGTAGAGATCAGCATGACGAGACGATAAAAACGGTATATGGATATCAGCGGTACGATTTGAATTATAAAAATTCGAATTTTATAATAGCGGAAAATGCAAGAAAAACGCGGAAAAATAAGATCGACGGAGCTAAAGATGTCCGAATTTGAAAAAACGACAAACTGACGGCTTGCTCAGAAGATGTTTTAGAATTTTTCTATGTAAAAATATTTAGATTTCAAAAATATTTTATTTTCATCGCTTTTTAACTGATTACGTTGAAGTAAATTTACGCATGAAATAAACTTTCATATTTTTGGACGAAAATTTACCAGTTGCTATATTTGACTAGACGCATTTCAAATATTAAATTTATATTTCAAAATTTTATTTTTATATTTTTGTTGAATTTCGCACAAATTCAGTTAATTAAATTAATTTAAAACCGTTAAAATATCCGGATTGTTACACTCTCCCCCACTCAAACTTTTCGTCCCCAAAAAGGAAGGAGGTAGGAAAATAGAAATAACCAAAAGAAAATAGACTTGAATTTACATAATAAACAATTAATTTAAACCATATAAATTTCAATTTGTATTCAACAATTTGTTTTTTTTTTCAAGATTTTCATTAAATTGATTTTATTTCACATATATTAATGTTAGGTATCAAGGTTCCTTTCAAATGAAATTCAATTCAAATTCAATTAATTCAAGATACTCTCTTAAGTTGATCTAATTCAATTTATTAACTTTCGAAACAATTTTTTTTCCAATTAATTACACATATCATTTATTTAACTTATTATTCTATTTATTTTCCTAGACATTTTATAATTAAAATCTAAATGAATAACATTTATTATATGCACCCACATTTTATTTATGAAGACACTTTATATTATATTTTATCCAACTATCTTAAATTAACAATTTCAAAGATCATAAATTTGAATAGTCATTTACTATAATCATACTTTATTCGACAAATTTAATTCTTCTTTATTCCAAATTATTTTTAAATTTATTTCACTTAATATATCTTATCACATATATTAAGTAGATTTTATCTTATTATACTTACTCAACTTTATTTAAAATTTCTTTTAACATCATTTAATTTATACAGTATGATATCCTATTACTTAGTTAACCCTTGGATAATTTTGGTAGGTTATATCATAATGCAACCGGGTATTATACAAGTAAATTTCAAATTCAATACTCCCAAGTTTAAATATTAATTCAAAATTTTGGTTTCATCTGTAATTGAAATCATCCTTAAATCAATATTTTAAGAATTAATTGTCGGTTAACTTCAAACCATTTTATAGATGAAATAAATAAATGGATATACATAATATATATCAAATCAAACTTAAAAATCTTCAATATATATTGTAAATCAAGTCATGTTTAGAAATTAAAATCAATATATTTTTCAAAACAAACCGTAGCAAAGCTACAGAATAGTCTTTCCACTTCGAAACTCGAAAATGAATGTCGATGATGTGGCCGTCATCGCCGAAATTATTTTCCAGTGACAAAATAGGAGAGCACAGATTTAACCACTTAAAATTCTTTGAAACGGTTCCTATTTGAAAATATTTTAAATACTATACGCTTTAAAAACTTTAAAATCAAAGTTTGAAATCACTTGGAAATTCAAAATTTTAGTTTCTTGTTTTAAATTCATTACAATTTCCAAATAAATTTATAAACCATGTTTTATTTCAATTATTTATATATGAGACAAAAGCCAATGGTTTAGGTGACATATTTAAAATCCAGTATTATTTATTAACAACCACTTCAATTAACTATCAAAATTCAGAAAACTATACTTACATATATAATATAATTATTCAAAATTTATTTCATTTACCAAATTTGAAAACAATATTGTGTCAGTTTGCTCTGTTAAAGTGTTTTGGAAATCCTATCGATAGCGTTGATCAGACGAATCGATCGAAAACCCAAATCAACATCAACAACTCAAACAACACAATATAAATAAAATATTTTTAAATATTAGTTTACAAATACATTTCTTTGCTCGACTATACATGAATGGATTTTTTCCAAAGCAAGGATAGAGATTTACATTTTGATGGACTTAAATCAAAGAGAATTTTGATTCGAAGATAGGTTCGAAACAGAAGATAAGATAATTCAATTAATAGGATCAGGAGATGGATAAGCTTATTTAATTCACGGGCAACCTTAACCGGGTCGACCGTAACTTCAAGAATAAGATCGATACAGAATTCTGAGGCAAATCGACATTCGACCTCAAGAAATAGAATTCAGGTATAGTATGGAATAGATAGCATCGTAAACCGAGGATATAAAAATCTCCGGTAAATCTATGCTTATTGTAAAGAAGTTTCATCCATTTACAGATAATTCAAAGATTGGCGAGACCGTCGATTCATTATAAGGGTAATTTGAAGTGGAGTTATGGAATACTCCAGAATCCAGACGAATACGAATAGTGAGGGACATGAATGAATTTTGGAATCGAGGGAACGTTCCGAAATTCAAAGGAATTGAGTCAATAGGATAAGATTGAAACTCGAATGAGAGTGGTTCTGTAAATACATTTACCTTATATGATAGGTTTTGCCTAGAGCTACCAAAGCTCTGATACCAACTGTAACGACCCGCTATTTTGTAATATTCGCATCCGCACATGTCGGACTTGAATAATTCAAAATACCGAATTGTTAATTTAAATTTGGCAAAAATCAGATATACAGTAAATAAATAATCACTGAATCACAGACGCAGAGTAATAATATGCAGCGGAAATAAAAGAGATAGTAGTTCATGAAGCTACTATATAAATATATAAGATACATCAGAGTTAAACCAGATACAACGGAAGAGTAACACAATACATCAGATACAAATCAGAATACATCACTGGAATCATCGAATACTGAAAGCAGAATAGATGGCTGGATCTTCAAGCAAAGCTCCAACTCCAAAGTTGAGTCTCGAATACGGGTACACTCAGTCTGACCCGAGCGTAAAGCAAAACACAAAACACTCGAGTCAGGATTAACATTCTTATATCAATAAATCCAACTCAAGTGAAATAACAATTGAAATACAGGTAACTCAAAGGACATTAGAATAACTATCCTTTAAGGATCCGTTAAACTATCTACTATGTCGTAGTGTACGCTAAATAGATATTGTCTATCGGTAATATAAAGTATCAAAATAGTGTTAACGCGTTACCATTATCCCCCTTAACATATTTTATATAAATGTCATAGTCTATACAGCACTGTAAACTCCACCGTAAACTAGTGGGATATCAGGGAGTACTCCATAGGTATAACACAAAACAAATTCGTAGTGGTCGCGTATATAGGGATACAAGTATGACAAGGCATATGTGGCAATACCCAAGGTAGTGAAACTACCGTTCGCCTGATCCGGACTGGTGAGAACGCATCGCCGCAACGATCGCGACACCGCGAAACAACACTCCTGAAATTCCAAGGCTGCACCAATCAATAACAAGTAATGAGTAGTTTACGAAGAAGTGTGTTCGCTCGAGGTGGCTAACCCCATTTGGCCCGGCACGGCTCCTGATTTTAGTCATTTCCAATTTGACACAAGTGTCAAGGCTATCAATTATCGTTCTCTTTCTTCAGTCATCACGTACATCATTCCAACCACTTCATTCTGGATCTTCACTCCGCGTATAGTTATTAAAGTGGTTTTCGGTTTAGACAGAGAGTATGTCCAAAACCGATTCTGGTTTCTTTAATAACTTTCGTAATTATTACACCGATTGGTCGTTTAGTAAATTTCAAAACCAAATCAATTTCAATTTCAATTAGAATTTATAATCAACATTTCGTTAGTCTTTCACTATCAATTTCCAAAATTTACGTTTCAAAACTATCAAATAACCATTTCAAAGTTTTACAATTCAATTTCAATTTTTTTTTAAACAATTCAAATCATTTAAATTGTTAAATTTTTCATTCAAATCAATTTAAATCCATTGATCGATTTCATTTAATATTCGCTAAGCTAATTTATCATTTAAAACAATTTTCATTTAAACTTCCAATTCATTAAATCGATTTCTTAAGTTCAACTTTATTATATCAAAACTTCAAATTGAATTAAATTAGATTCGTCAAATCAAATTCTTTAAATTTCAAATCTTACATTTATTCCAATAAATCACGTTTTATTTCTTGTTAAAGAAATTCAGTTTCACTTATTTAGTTACTTAGTTCAAATTTTGAAACTCAATTAATAAAGAAACTAAATTTCACATATTAAAGAAGTTCAATTTCACTTATTAACTTACTTAAATAATTTTCCAAACTTTAATAAATAAAGAAACTTAATTTCATTTATTAACGAAGTTCAAATCCACTTATTCAAAAGTTCAATTTCAATTATCAAATAATTCAATCTTATTTAATTATTAAATAATTTCAATCTTAAGTATTAATAATTTCAAAAATTATAATTACAAACTTGATTATCAATTCAAACTTAATTATTAAATCATTTCCACTTAATTATGAATTCAAACTTAATCATCAAATCATTTCAACTTAATTGTAAATTCAACTTAATAGTTTCAAACTTAATTATAATTTCAAACTTAATTATAATTTCAAATTTAATTATTAAATGATTTCAAACTTAATAATTTCAAAACTCAATTATTAATAATTCCAAATTATTTATTAATAATTCCAAATTTAATTATTAAATAATTAAATTTCAAACAACGTTCTTTCATCAATTACTACGTTAATATTTGTTCAGATTTCAATCTTTGCATTTCCTTTCATAAAATTCAAAATCATTATTTTATTTTAAAATCAAATTATTGATCAATCGGATTTTTATTTAATTCTCTATTCTAGCTCAAAGTTTAATTTGGGTATTTATCATTTCAACCCGATTCCTTTTCAATTCAAAAATCAAAGCATAGCAAAGTGAACTTGTAGTGTGATAACTAGGATGGTATCAAAGTAAATAAACAAGTGATAACAACAATCAATAACAATCCAATAGTTTATTTAAATAATCCCGAAATAATCCCATTAATTCACATTGTTGTTTGTGCAAATTAATATAATTATTTCTAGAATCTACACTATCATTTCATGTAGATTAAAGATTATTACATTAATATTTATACATTTTTTTAACTTGTCATTCATTATTCAATTTTATACTACATAAATTTATACAACATACATTCAATGGTTCACGATGTAGTTAACCAAATTCTACGTGTCAATTAATTTAACAATTAAAAAGGGTCATATTTAACTAATCAAATTTAACATATAAATCCATTTTAAATTGTTAACTATCTTATATCAAATTCAATTGCATACTATATATCACGTTAATATAAACAATTTAACGTCCAATATAAACATCAACAATCAATCAATTACCAGCCAAACTGTATTATCATCGCATAAATAATTAACAGATAATGGCGTCAGATGTCACAGGTGAACTGATACAGGTAAAAGCATATGTAACAGTGTAAATAACCAACAACAGCATATTTCAATTTTCGTTTCAATTGAAATCAATTTAATAAATAAAAGAACATTAATCGTGAGTGATTGCTCACCTTTCTAGGCTAGAGAGATAGACAACAGAATGAGTTATGGATCCAAGCATGAATTCGAAGCAAAACACGATGGACTCGAGTTTGATGACTAGAGCTGATAGATAAGGACTGATGAGAACAGATATACATAAAATTAAAGTTTAATATTGACTCAAATACAAAAAAATAGTATGTTTCAAAATCAGTATTTACCAGCCTACCCATTAACAAAAATAAACTTTTATAGCATATATGGAAAATCAAGCATTTATAAAATCAGAAGTTTATATCCTAACTTATATAAGACTATACATTTAAGTCTATATATATAAACAAGCTTACATATGTAAAATACTTCGAATCCACGATATATATACACTAATATAAATATTTATAAATATATAAATAGATGAATTACACAAAGCACAGTTCACAAAATTCTATCTTTTTTTATAAAAAAAATCAACATATATTCATCATATGTTTTAAATGATTGTTTACATATATACTTAGAAAATGAACAATACTTATATAATATGAAATAGCTTATATCAATATCTTTCTATACTGTAACATTTGTACACAAAATATAGTATATATAAAGCAAACACCACTGTACATATATTTGCAGTCTTATGTGTACTTTATAAATACATTATATACATATATAGACTAGTTGACATTTATAACACAATAATAGAAATTCAAACAGCTCAAAAGCAACATATCCAAAACCTATATACATACATATATACATCATGCGTATATATAGATTCACACATAACTATATTATAGTATATTGTTTAATTCCAACATATTTCTAATATAGACTTATATATATTACTACGAAACAGGGTCATAAATTTCTATGTAAAACTTTATATACAATATATATAACATATGAAACTAATATATTAAAATATGGAATCAACAGCCTCACCTATCTGTGTTTATATAAACTTGATATATACTTAAAACTAAGATATAGACCAAACCAGTTAACACTAATATAAAATAACGGTAAAAAAAATATAAACTAACAGATGTAACTTATGTAAACATGTAAACAAGCACACAAATTACTTTTAATATATATTACACAGTACAAAATTTTAACAGTACATAAGTTATAAAACTAAAACATATAAATCTATGAACTAAGCCTAAGTAAAAAAATGATATATACTCACATAGACATATACACGGCCGAGGCGAGATGGAAACTGAGAAGCCTCAGCTATGTTGAGGAGTTGAGAGCCGAAGTGAGGCCACAAGGCAGCGGCTACTGTGTGGAGCTGAGGAGATGAGTGGATGCGAGAGTTTGGATGTGTGTAGGCAATGAAATGAAGGGCTCGTGTGGATCTAGATATTTTCATGCGGACCAAACACTTGGAGGTTAGCGGTAGGAAGTGACTGTCGTGGGTGGAGAAAATGGTGCAGGTCTAGCTATCGTGGCTAGGGGAGTCTCGGCTGCTTCGGAGAAGAGGGCGTCAGTGATGGGGTGAGGTGCTTGCGGAGGCCTGTGGAAGGAGATGGTGGCGGCACGGTTACCAGGGCGTGGAGTTGGAGAGTATGCTCGTTTTTTTTTGTTTCGGCGGCCATGGGTTTAGAGGAATGCAACTGGGTGGAAGGTGGATTGAAACAAGGTTGAGCGTGAGGAAAATGAACAGATTAAAGCACTCTGTATATTATTAAATGTTGCTTCTTCAAAGGACAGAGAAAGACTAACCAATGTGATTATGAAATAAACCAGTGAAATGTTCAAACGTAGGGAATTGCAACGGTCCAAAGTTCATGAATTCAAGGAAATTAAAAATCTAAATGACCATTGAGATTTACATAATTGATAAACGAATATAGAATGAATTCAAATATTTAAAACGGTATCGATACAGGTGACTATATCACAGATTTCGCCATGTGCCGAACTTCAAAACGTAGATGCGAATGTACCGTAGAGATCAGCATGACGAGACGATCAAAACGGTATATGGATATCAGCGGTACGATTTGAATTATAAAAAGTCGAATTTTATAATAGCGGAAAATGCAAGAAAAACGCGGAAAATAAGATCGACGGAGCTAAAGATGTCCGAATTTGAAAAAATGACAAACTGACGGCTTGCTCAGTAGATGGTTTAGAATTTTTATGTGTAAAAATATTTGGGTTTCGAAAATATTTTATTTTCATCGCTTTTTAACTGATTACATTGAAGTAAATTTACGCACGAAATAAAATTTCATATTATTGGACGAAAATTTACCAGTTGCTATATTTGACTAGACGCATTTCAAATATTAAATTTATATTTCAAAATTTTATTTTTATATTTTTATTAAATTTCGCACAAATTCAGTTAATTAAATTAATTTAAAACCGTTAAAAATCCGGGTTGTTACATTAAGCTATGTATAAAATTGTTAATAAAAATAAGCTTAATAAATGGAGTTGATGGTTTATAGTATATGGTTAAGTACCTGTTTAAGATATTGTATATATTTAGTTTTAATGACTTAAATAAAAAAAATTAAGTTGGAGAAAAATGTGAAATTGATTTGAATAAAATTATTAAAGAATTATACCCGAATAAAATTGATTTAAAAATTTAATAAAAATCGTTATTTTAAAGGGGTATTATTTTTATAAATTGATTTCGGTTTAGAGGATTGAAATGAATATTATCAAGTTAAATTAAATTGAAGTATATTCTGTTATTGAAGTTTATGGGTTTTACTTAAATAATATTGATTTATTAAGTAAATATTTCAAATCGAAATAATAGGAATTGGATTTGATATAGATCAAATTATCAAAAAAAAATCTATTTTGAAATAATGGAATATTTAAAGATTGAAATATATGAACTATAAAAATTTAAGTTTTGAATATAGAATATTTAAGCTTTGAAATATATGGAAATTAAAATGGTTTATTTGGAGGTTCAAATTGATATTGGGAATTTGTCATGAACTTTAAAGAAACTATTTTATTATATAAAGTAATATAGTATTTAAACCATTTAAAAGCTATGTTTCAAAGCTATGGTTTTCAAGGTATATATATTTGAAAATATTATGATTTTGGGAAAGAGATATTTATAAAATAAAAATGATATCATATTGATTTGGGGTTTTAAAAATATAAATGATATCGTATTTATATGGTTTGAAAGAGATATTATATTCTGGTTTTAAAGTATAAACTATTTTGAAATAACCGCGGTGTTATAATAACATTTGGTTGTTGAAGAGACCGGGATCGGAAGTTGCCATACTCTCTGCCAACCTCGAAAACCACTTTAACAACCGTGTACGTGGTGGAGATTTCAGAATGAAGCAGGATGGTGGCGGCGTTTCCTTTGAGGTAAATACGTGGACCCGACTCCCGTGAGTTGGCATAAGGTGGCTAAAACAGGAGCGATTCTCGGGCCAATGAGGTCATTCCTCTGATCGAATGCACTCCTTCGATATTATACTCTGACTTTTGGATTGATTCGGTGGCCACTTTTGATTTCTTTGATTTTTAGGGGTGTTGTTCGAGATGGGCGGTAGTAGCTGCTATGCGTTACCACCAGTCCGGATAGCAATTGGTATATCTACCCTGGCATTGCTTAGTTGTGCCGTGTCATCTACCCTAGCGCGCCTTATACGATTTTGTTTTGTACCATACCTATGGAGTGCCCTCTGACGACGTCCAGTACGGGGGAGATTACGGTACTGTATAGACTATGGGAATATATTTGTGTTAAGGTCTATATGGGTAACCCCTTAACGCTATTTAAAAGTAAGTTTATTTTACAAATAGACACTATTATAATAGCGAAATATACTACATAGTAAATAGTTTAACGTATCCTTAAGAGATGTGAATCCCGAGCATCTTTTAAGTTACTGCACTCATATTTATTTCAGTTGATTTAACCTACATAAGATCTTTTAGTTCTGACTTGAGTGTTTTGTCTTTTCAATTCGCTCGGGTCAGTCCGAGCGTTTCAGGACCGAACACTTTAGCTCTGGAAAATGAAGACGGAGATTTATATTATTATTATTTATTATTTTCCACTACACCCCGTATTTCGCTGCATTGTTATTATTGGTATGTGTACTCTAATATATATTGTATAAGTATAATTCAATATTTTGTAAACAGCTTCATGAACTGTATATTTGATTATTATATTTTATTCTTCCGCTGTGAGATTCTGTTTTCTTTTATTTCTTCTCGTTTTTCTTATTTACCCCATAACAATCCGCCCTTTTGTATGGTTTGAATTGGCACGTGTGTCGATTTAAAGCGTGCGAAAAGGCAGGACGTTACAGTTGTTTTGACCTTTATTGCTTCCAAAGTTTTTCTTCTTTTTGAATTTTAGGTATTATATGAAATTTTTGGCTACGAATGCCATATCGTCAACATCTTTATCGTCTGATTCTTCTTTCTCGGCTTGAAATGCTATTATTTTACGATCAACATTTAATACTTTTCTTTCCCATTCATCCGTGAGAGAGTTGAGTATTTTTGAAACAATATCAAAATCTGTATATTTTTCTTCTAGTGCCAAAAGTGAATGATATATATCTTGAAACCTAGAGTACATATCATTTATGGTCTCATCTTGCTTCATTCTAAAATTTTGAAATTGATTTTTAAGCATAGATATCTTACTCTATTTAACTTCGTTAGTACCTTAATGTGTAACTTTAAGTGTGCACCATATTTCATATCCAGTAGTACACATACTAACTCTATTGAATTCATTCTTATCTAGTGCACAAAATAACACGTTCATTGCTTTCGCATTTGCAGCATCATCTAATTTTTGAGTGTTAGACTATTCTGAAAAATCATTAGTAGGACCATGATATTTTTGTTGAATAATGTTCCATGCATTAAACCTGTTTGATCGCATATAAACTCTCATCCTAGTTGACCAGTAAGCATAGTTTAGACCATTAAATAGTGGTGGTCGTGCAGTGGATTGTCCTTTAGTGAAATTGGAGTGCCCACTATTATCTATATTAACAATATCAGATAAATTTGTTATGGTTATGTAATGACCTTGCTTTCATACCAAATGAAAGTGCTCTGATATCAATGAAAGTTTGTGTGGATCGGTTGTATAGATAAATATATTAATTTAAAAAATTGTGTGATAAAGCAGTGGATCGGTTGTATGGATAAATATACTAATTTAAAAAATTGTGTGATAAAACAGTGGAAAATAGTCGATAAATAAAAGAAATGTAAAGTGACAAGTAAATGACACCAGAAATTTTTATACTAGTTCGAACTTCCCGTTTTACGTCCAGTCTCAGACTCCTTTTAGATTTACTAACACCTTTGCTTCACTTGGAGGAATAGGCCTTGAACAACCGAATATGATTTCAATACACTTGCCCGAGCAGCCGAACGGGACTTCCAATACAAAGTATTTAGTTTCTTGACTTGATTTGTTCTTGAATAACACTGATTAGTCGATATAGTACACCCTTCCTATAGTCTTCTCCTCTGTGGTATGTAGTGTTTGTATGTGAAGAGAATGGAAGATTTAAACAAAATTCTCAATAGAATGCTTATATGAACATTTTAGAAAGCAAAGACTATAGAGAGTAGAATCAAAATAGAATAGAAAGAATTGTAATGATCGTTGTTTTTTTAAAAGAATTTGATTCTTGGCTATATTTATAAGGAATAAAAGAGTTGTTTTCTTTCACGAACATTAGTGCTGAAAAGAAAAGGAAACAACCCTTGAATTTGAGATGTTTATCTTCTTTGAAGAGACGCATCTCTTCATTAAAAATTAGCCATTATATGAATTCAGCAGGCCAAATGCAGAAGATTCAGCCGTCTGATTCAAACCCGAAATTAAATAGTGCAAAAGACAGTAGATTCAACCGGCTGACTCAGTGGATTCAACTGGCTGAATATTGTGGTAAATTTAAGTTTACCCAGTATTCAGCCGGCTGAATATTGTGGTAAATTTAAGTTTACCCAGTATTCAGCCGGCTGAATAGCTGTAGTCAGCTGGCTGAAATCTGTGTCTTGTGCATGTGCATACTTCTAAGGTACGTGTTAATTTTGTTTGGCAATATACCATTTTGGAGAGATTTTAACATATTTCTAACTAGATTCAGAAATAACAAAACATCTAATCTATCTTCGCGTATTTTTGAATCCATCCTTCAAAGATTTACCTTCTCCTGTAAAATTGGTTAGTATACAATAATAATATAGCTTATATAGTTGTCACATTCAAAATCGGAGATTTCTGGATCTTAACATGTTTGACACTGCCTTTACATGTATCAACTTATGGTCAGTTTGATTAGTCTTTTCTAACCGTTTTGACATACTTTCCTGACATTTCAGCACAAATTATGGATCTGATCTATTTACCAATTACTAAATACTCTATTAAATTAAATCACCTTCTGACCCCAACTATTTACCGTCGGCATCTATTAAAACCTCTTTCGGCCTAGTGTATATTCTTCTAGAAATTATTTTATTTTATTCCAAAAAATCACAAAACATATTTACATGTGCTTTCTTGCATAATTTCTCAGACTTCCTATTTCTAACCATTTTTCATATAATAAACGTCCCTCAAATAATTCATATCAATTTATTTACTTATGAGAAAATTCTATTAATCAAAATCCACCTCTGCTAATGTATTCCTAACACCATATTAAATTTTCATATAAAACAGATTAAAAAAAGCATAAGAAAGATTTATTATTCATTTGGTCAAAAGCAATTTAAGAAAGAAAACAAAACTAGGGAATATATTACTCATCTGGATTTCTTAATTGATTATCATTTCAAGTTCCCTTAGCTTTGATCTTCTTCTTTTCATCTTTCTCTTGTTTAGGCCAGAGCCACCATTAAAGTGCTCTAAATATTTTATTTTAATTTGAACATAGAATGAATTGTAAAGAATTAATGGAAAGATTTGAAAAGGTATTTGTCCCCTTTATGGACCCCTGGCCCACTACTTCCCTTACCATTTGTTTATTATGGTTAAGTTTCATTAGGTAACCATATTGATAAGTAGATATACACTCAAATACTTATCATACACGGTATTATCATTTAAAAATTTGCTCTCACAATTATTTATTTATTTATTTATTTATTTATTTAATGGGCGTTGCAGGCTTTCCCTTTGTAGGAATTTCGCCTGTGAAATTTTTATAAGGTACATTAGTGATTCCCAATCCTTTCCATGCTTATTCTAGCATGAACACATAAGTTGTTTAACCATGTTTTTCATGCAAAAATGTACTAGTGCATCTACTAACACATCACAAAATCAACTATAAATATCAACACATACATACATACATACATACATACATACATACATACATACATACATACATATATTGTAGATAACAAACGTAAAAAACGAACATGCTAATCTAAACAAAAAACTCAGGATAAGTTCTCTTGACTTCATCCTCCTTTTCCTAAGTACCATCTCGGTCCTCACTCTGCTTGAATCGCGCAAGCATCAATGTCTTATTCCAAATCTCCTTCACATCTTGATCTATAACCTGAATGGGTTTTCCTAACACAGGTCATGTTTGGTTCGACAACCAAAACTTCTGTGGCTCTCGGAATCACAACATATTTAGGGTCATGGATACACTTGTTTGGATGTGATATATGAAACACATTAATGACCTAACAAAAACACTCGATAATTCAATTATTTAAGCTGCTTTGCTGATTCTCTTTAGTATCGAAGGTAGGCCTACATGCCTTGGCACTAACTTTATGGCCTTTTCAAACCTCATAGTGCTTCTCATCGGCGATATGTTAACAAACACCTAATCCCCAATATCAAATTCTAAATCCTTCTGCTTCCTATCAGTTTTGCACTTCTATCTTGGTTGAGCATCTTTCATCCTTTGATGAATGAACTCAATCTTCTTCAAGCTTCTCTTATAAGATCTGGCCCATGTCAAGTCTATCCCCTTTCTCACAGCAACTTACCGGTGACTTATAAGGTTTTCCATACAGTGCTTTGAAAGGTATTATCCGAATGCTGATCTGCTAAATAATGTTTTATGAAATTCTGATAAGTGTAATGATCTTTCCAAGACACATGAAAGTTTATTACATATGCTCTTAGAAAACCTTCAAACATTCGGTTTACCCTCTCGGTTTAACCATCCGTTTATGGATGATAAGCAGTACGAATACACGATTTCAAACCTAAAGCTCCCAGTAGGCTCTACCGGAACTCACTAGCAAAAAATTGGTCCTGGTCAGTAACTATATTAATTAGAATTCCATACATCCCCACTATAGTCTTAACATATATCTTACGCAATTCGGTTGTCTTTTTTTTAGCTTTACTGAAATGAAATGGAAATTCTAAGTAAATCTATCCACTATGACATATATACTTCTGTTCCTTCTCTTCGTCCTCAACAAACCATTACAAAGTCCATTAAAACCGAATCCTACTTTCACACTGGAACTCCCAAAGGCTGCAAAGTCTATTCGGCTTGTGATGTTCCGCCTTAACTATTGGAATTTGAAACATTTCTTCACACATTGTCCATCATCTCTTTTCGTTTCTTCTAGGTAGAAGCTCTACTTCATGTCTCGGTACATCTGATAGACCTCTGGATGAACAAAAAAGTTTGAACAATGGCATTCATCCAAAACAAGCTTCTGAAGGTCTCCAATATTCAAAAGATATAATCTTCCCTTCTTTCGAAACAAACCTTCTTATCAATACCGAAGTCATTTAGCTATTCGGTCTCGACACCATTCTTCAATCCATTAGTCTTTTCGGCATATAGTGTGTCCTCAATTTTCTTTTTAGAAATTTTTTCCACGAGAGTTAGGTAAATTTCCAAGCATGGTAATGTTCCTTATGTTCCACAGGATTGACACTCAACCGAAAATGTGAGTCTATAAGACATCCATTCCTCAATCATCACCAAAAAACTCTGCTGCTTTTGCCCCAAAGCATCAGCTAACTTATTTCCATTCCCTAGGATAACTCGATACTGAAATCAGATAATGCAAAAAACTCTAACCATTTTGCTTTCTCATGTTCATCTCCTTCTAAGAGAACAAATATCTCAATGGCTTATGGTCGGTAAATAACTTAAACTTCCCTTGAAACGTAATGCCTCCTAATATTCAACGTGAAGATGAGAATTACCAACTCCAAGTCATGTGTTGGATATCAAACCTCGTAGGGTCTTAATTGTCTAGATGTATAAGCTGTTACCTTATCCCCTTACATCAATACTATCACTAACCCCAAACCTGAAGCATCTACATACACTGCCATATCTCCATTCTATTCTTGTATTATTAAAACCAAGGCTTCCATTAGCCTAAGCTTCAACTCTTGGAATGCCATCTCTCAATCTTTCGTCTAAGCACACTACTTGTTTTTTCAGGTAAGTTTTGTCAATGGCGTTGCTATTCTAGATAAGTCCTTAATGAATCTCCGATTATACCTTATCAATCCTAAGAAACTCATTATTTTGACAATAATCCATGGTCTGTTCTAACATTCATGGTTTTAACCTTTAAAGAAATTATAGCCATCACTTTTTTAAAACCACTTCTCCTAGGAAATTAACTTTTTACTTCCAATAATGATACTTAGAAAACTTCGCCTTCAACTTGTGCTATCTCAGGGCCTCCAAGGCAAGTCTAACATGAAATTCACAATCTTGCTCATCCTTAGAATACATCAAGATATCATCTATACAGACTAATGCAAATCTACTAATCGTTAAATATCCGATTCATAAGATCTACAAAGAATGCTGAAGCATTGGTTAGCCCAAAGGGCATTACTAATTACTAATATGAACCATACCTTATCCTAAACAGATTCGAAGGAATACTCTCTTTGCAAACTCTTAGTTAACAGAACCCCGTTGCCAAATCTAACTGCAAGGATACTCTAGCTTTACTCAACTGATCAAATAATTCATCCACTATCAGCAATGGATAATGATTCTTCACTGCTATCTCATTCAACCTCTTATAGTCAATGCACATCCAAAGTGAACATATCGCCTTGTTTGTAAATGACGTAGAAGCTCCCCACGACAAACTACTTAGTCGAATGAAACTCCTATATTCAAGTTCCACTAGCTTATTCTTCAACTTTTCTATCTCTTTAGGTGGCATTCTGCTAGGCTATCTACTAGATTGGGGCCCCTAGTATCAAATCGATGTAAAAATCAATCGCTCTTCATGTAGGTATTTCCGTTACTAGTTTAAACATGCAAATTTCAAAACCATAGAAACTCTATCTATATCCTCTTCCAGACTTTCCATCGCACACAAAAAAACCCTGAACCTTCTCTTTATCTTGTCTAAAGATACCAAAGTCCATTATTCTCCCTTTGGATTTTGTAAGGCGGTCATTCTCTCGGCATAATAAATTCTGACCTCATTCTGTACTGGCCAATCCATACCAGAAATTACCTCATATCAACGAAATCAAACATAAATTTGTCTCAAGAAGACAAATGGTTACCAATAAAACCAAGATTGGTGAACTTTAACCCAAGAGTGGCATATTCTCCTATTAGATTAACCACATGCAAAGAAGTAATTAGATAAGTAACATATAACCCTAATCATCAATCGCGTCTTTTGAAATGATAGAATGTGTAGCTCCAGTGACAAATAGAACTCTAACTAGAAAATCAAAAATAAAATCATACTTTCCAACACAAAAGTCTCTCCTTTACCTTAGTAGAAGGTCTTCCTTTTAATCCCTCTAGAGCAAATACCTGTACTCGCTTCAACTTTGGATAGTATTTATTCCTTTTGCTGGGTTATCACAGTTATAATACTTGACCTTGACTATCCCTTCCTGTAGGATCGATTTCACCCTAGAAGGGGGGGTGAATAGGGTGATGTTTTAATTATAAAAATTAATTGCGGAAGCTTATAAAATTATTTCAACACAGATCACAGAATTATATCAGCACAGATAATAACAGAATAATAAATGCAGAAATAGAACGATACAGAATTTACCCAGCTTCGGCAAAACCCTGCCTACGTGCTGCCTCTAAGGTTTCTACTAGAAATTAAGTAGTCACACGCTTACACACGTAAACTCGTGACACCCGCTTCTGACTAACCTAACTCTACGCTCAAAACCCTGCCACAACTCAGCCACTGAGTTGCGAATTCTCAAATTACGCCACGTAGTTTGTCCCCTAGTCACACGACTAGAAATTTCAATGGTTTAAAAATGAAAATACAATTAAAAACCAATTTAAAAATAAAGCCCTAAATAAAACTAAATCCTTTTTTATTCTTTAACAAGGCCGGCCCCTTTTATTTCTTTCTCTTTACTTCCGGCCTATTTTCTTTGAGATGAAAATATGGCGGCTTGATCAATTTTCATTCGTTCCTCTTTGCAAATTTAGGGCTTTCGAATTACAATCGAAGCTGCGCCTTCGTTGATTGATCGATAGGGATTTTGCGTGATAATTTGTTCTCGTTCGAGTTCCACTCGGCTGCTTCGATGTTGATCGAGTTCAATTGATGACTGGTATGTGATTTTTTTCCTTTTGCTTCGTCTGATTTGCTTTTACTTGAACTCGATGATATGCCGATGATGATTTTGGGGTCTTTTTATGAGTTTGAGTCCCTAGATTTTCGTTCGTCTGATTTGTTCAATATTATGCTTTTGGCCATTTGATTAATTTTTGATGTTGATGATTTTACTGACTTAATCAAATTCGTATAATTGATGCTTGCTTCTCACGGTATTGATGTTTAACTAGGTCAATGATCTTGGCCACCACGATTTCGAATTTGACTTGTTCAATAGCTCACAGCTTTAACTTGTTTTTTTGATATTATCAAATTGTGATTTGTGAATTCATGTTTCTGCTGGCTTCGGCCTTGGCTTGAGATTTCACGTGCTTGGTTTGGTGAATTCACTTGATATTGTCACATACTACTTGGTCATTGTTGCATAAATGAATTGGTCATTCTTCACTGTGGCCTTCGACTTTGACTTGATTTTGTTCACTGACCTGTACATGTTGTTGCTTAATTATGGTCTCTGACTTTGTGAAGTGCTTGCTGTACTTGGGTATTTGCAGTTTTGTTTTTTTGGCCTTGAATTTGTGGTATTTGAGTTGTAGCTGCTGTTTGCATTGCATCATTCATGTATGTTGTAACTGCAATGTGAACTTGTAGTCTTTATTTGTGTACTCAAGTCTGCATTGTCATGTTGTATTGTTGACATGAGACTCGACTGTTGAACTTGATTGTCTTGCGGCACTGCTTATTGAGTCATGTTCATTCAATTCAGTGAGATTGATGTTGTACTTCACTGTGTATATTTGTCTGCACTGTAGCATGGTCGTGATTTTAAGGTCTCTGGTTGTAACTTGGTCACGCCATGATTTTGCTTGATTTCTCTGGTCTGGTTCATCTTGTATGTGGTCACTGTATCACACTGTTGCAAGTTTTCTTTGATGTTGAGTCACTGATTGCTGAGTCTTTGAACATTGCTGTGTCACTTGATTGCCGAGTCTTCATTGTTGTGGCGCTTTCACAGAGTTTGTGTGTTCATGAATGTGTGCATCGATGTACATGCATTTGCCACTGTTTATTTGATAGTGTACTGACTGAAGCTTGAGTTGTTTCACTGTGCACTGTTGTGTCACTTGTGTATACTATGTCATTTATGTTGGTTTGATTTCGGCATTGATTATGTGCACTAGTCGGCACTTGCAGTTCACTAGTCTTGGCCTTTGTGACATATTGTTGATGCTATTTTCAAATGTGAACTTCTTTTCTCTGGCATATTAGTCCCTCTGTTGTATTGGTTAAGTTCACCTTGAATTTGTGATGTCCCGAAAATTTGGGCAATATTTATTTAATAATTTCATTAATAATTATTGTAAAATGTAAAATATTGATTTAATAATCAAATTCAAACTAAAATTATCTTTTGAAAACTAATAATTATTTGGTTTGTTAAATGATAATCTTTTGAAAATTTATAATAATAATAACTTTTGGAAATTTTATTCTTTTCAAAAGTTAAAATATTTAAATGATAAAATTGTTTTTCTAAGCTAATTTAAAGAATATTTTATTTATAATGTATATATGTGTATACATTGTAAATAGAGAATTTGATTTTAATTTTAATTTAAATTTTATAAAGGTATTTTCAAATTTATAATATATATAGATGTATAATTTATGAATGGGTTAATTTGATTTAAATTAGTGTTGAAACTTTTCAAAAGTTAATTTAAAAATCTATCTTATATTTTAAAAAGGAAGTATAAGTAAATATTTATTTTGTTATAAATATAATAGTTTAAATTGTATTTTATAATGAAAGTTCATTTCGTTTTGTTTTAAAAAAAATTCTTTTGAAATAGACTTAGTTCATATATATACACATTAGAGTATAATATTTTAGTTTAAACTTTGGAATAAAATGCAATTCAACATTCCTTTTTCTTTTAAAATTTTCTCTTTTAAAAATTAGTTTTAAAAATATTATTTTAAAATATTCAAGTAAACATTAAAATGTGTAAAGGTAATTCATTTGTAATCATGTAAAGGCTAAATGTAATAAACATTTAAAAACATGTTAAATATAAATAAGAACTTGTTTAAGAAGACTTAAAAACATTCATAAATAAAGAAATCTATTTTTATATTGAAATTGTATATGTGTTAAGCTTTTAATACATAAAGAGGACACCTGTAATTTATCTTCAAACATTAGTTAACAAGTGGCATTGTTTTAAAAACTTTTTATTTAAAATATATTAATAAGAAACTTAGCAATGCATTTTGTTAAAAACCATTGTCTTCAATTGAAAACCGAAAAAAATCAGATTTAGATACAAAATCCAAATACAATCTAAATTCTGCAAATCTCAAAATTGTATAAGATCTGCAAAACCAAATGCAGAACCCAAATCTGCAAAGGAAAACCCAGATACAAATTCTGTTTAAATCTGCAATCTGTAAAGATTCAACTTCAACTCTAACTCAAGCAAATTGAAGATGGGTCTGCATGCAATTTCAAAACCTATAAACTACAAGTTCAAATCAACTTCAACTAGCAAGTAAGCACAGATTCAACATCAACCAGTAATTTAAGGGAAGCAAGCAGATGCAACATGCAAACAGGCTTCAGGAAAGTGAATTTGCATCTCTGTTGCTCTCTGCCTCTTCAATTGATAGGTGAGTAAATTTCTATTTTAAAAAAAGTTTCTTCCTTTTAAAATCAAGCTAAACAAGGTTTCCAGAACTCAATTTTTAATTCAAAATGTTTTCAAATAAGAAAAATCAAAACTGTGTAAATAAAAAACTGCTCTGTTCTTTTCTTTTTAGTGAGTAACCTCACAGTTTAAAGGTTGTTTTAAAATTTATCTATGCATGAGTTCTGATAGGATTGAGTATGTTTGCTGGACTGTAGTGTGATGATGTTCTGTGTATATTCATGAATATGCAAATGAGTGTGATGCTATTTATCTACAGACTTGTTTCTGTTCTTAACTAGGATTTTAAATACAAATCCATTTCCATATGATTGAATCTTAGTTAGAGATTATTATGTAAACAAATAATGTTTGTTTAGCATAGATTTAGGTTTGTAAAATTTTAATTTAGTTAAATTAAATATGTTACTTCTGAAAAACAATAATAACAGATATTATTTTCAAACGTAAGAATATCAAACATCTTTAATTATTAAATCAAGTTTAAAACTTGAATGCATGTTTGAAAACATGAATTTTAAAACAAGCATCACATTTTTAAATCATCTGTGGAGTTAGGATTTAGGGATTGATCAGAATTGGGAGTTTTGGGTTTTTCTGTTTGTCAAAAGGATTTTGGAAGCTGAAATTCTTCCTGGAGGTGGAAGTTTGACTGGAAAGTGGAGGAAAATTAAGAGGAAGATGGCCAGAGAGTGGTGGCGATGGCAGTAGGGGATTTCAGGTTTGAACCCTAGTTTTTAAGTGATCGAAGTTTTGTAACTTCTTGAACTCTGTGGTGCTTCGAGTGATACGAGGCTTTGGAGTTTGGTAGAGGGGGTATAGATGGATGGTTGGCCGGAGTCGCCTTGATGTTGATGGTCAGAGGCGGGTTTCCTCCGTGTTGACAGGTATGAATGTTTGGAGCAGTTGGGTTTCATGTTGTTTTTTTAATCTCGAATTTTTAAATTCGAACTGCAGCGAGTTTCTGGGGGGTCGTGATCGAGTTTGGGGGTGGTCGGCGACTTGTTGGAGTTGGCTATGGTGGATGGATATGTCCGGAGTGCCGGTGCATATGCACCGTGCATATAATATTCTGGCGAACTATTTGGGAATGGTGTAGTGTATGACTCGAAGATGGTCTCGGGAGTTTGTGTTTCTGTCTCGAAGCAATTGGGTTGTGAACTCGAAGTTTTTATTGTAGTGTCTCGGGTAGTATTATGTTTCAGGTTTATAAACCTGACTGTGTTGCAGTTTTTAAAAATTTAAATGAAATTCAAGTTTTTGAGCAGGATTTAAATTGAGGCTTTAAAATACAAAGTTTGAATTTGAATTCAAAGAAAAATCTGAATTCAAAGTTATAAAAAAAATGAAGATTTTTAAATTTAAGTAAAATTTAAATTTAGTTTTTTAAAAAGAATCAAGCCTATAATATAGTTCAAGGCTACTATGTATTTAAATCCTGAATTCAAATCAGATTTGTGAAACATAAATATTGGACAGGTTCAGATGTTTTAAAATAGATTTAAAAATGAATTTGATTTCAAATAAAGGTTTAAATTTGAAAGAATTCTTTTCTTTAGTATTTGAATAAAAGTTATGAAATGTTTAACTTTAAATGTGAAAGTTAAGATAATAAATTTATTTTCAAGCTTGATTTCTTTAAGCAATCTTATTTTAAACATTCTTATATAAGTATCTTTTATAAGTAATGAATGTTCTTTATTTTTTTAAATTTAAAGTTTATAAATTTATTTAAATTTGGATTAATGTTTAAATAGTTAAACATTTTAAATATTAAATTTTAAAATGGAATTTGAATTAAATTTAGAAATGTATTGTTTCAAATACATTTGAATATTAATAAAGTTATTAATAAGGTGAATGAATTATCTTAGAAATATTTAAGATAATAAAAAATTTTAATTAAGGAATGTCTTAACTAATTGATTTTAATTAATGTTTTAGATTAATTTGATTAGAGATGATTAATGATAATTAATCTAAGATAAGTTTCTTAAGTAAGTAATTAAAGAAAATGTTGTTAGTTAATAATAATAATTATCTAAGGATAATTATATAATATTTTGATAAATTAATTAGATTAATTAATTTAATCGATTGTAATTTGTTAAGCATAATTACTTGATAAAAGTAATTAAGGGATTTATTACTTATGGAAATTAATTTTGATAATGTGATTTGTTAAGATTAATTAATTTAGTTTAATTAATTCAAGTAAATCATTTGATGATTTAATGAGAATAATTACTTAATGTAATTAATGGAGCAATATTACTTAGAGAAGTAATAATTACTGGATTGCAATTATTGAGAGATGTTTTATTTTAATAAGTAATTTGGATAAATTACTTTTGTAATTAATTAAGGGATTAATTAATGAAGATAATTAATTATGGATTTGTTAAGAAGTAATTAAGAGTAATTAATTACTGGATTAATATTAAACCAAGGTGATTAATAATTGTAGATTAATTACTAAATGTAATTAATTTTAATAAAGTAATTAATTTAAATTAGAGATCATTAATTAATATAATGATGTGATTAAGGATTTTTTAATTAAGTAATAATTAATTAATTAAGTGATTAATTAATATAATTAATTAAGGATAAATGTAATTAATTATAGTTAATTAATAAATGAAGTAATTAAATGTTAATTACTTACGATTTAGGTTAATTAATTTTGTGGAATTAATTTAAGACTAACTACTTATCGTAATTAGTGAATGATTAATCATGGATGTTTAATCAAGTTGAATACTTAATGAATGATTAATTAACTAGGTTAATTAATCAATGGACATATAAGCAGGATTTATAGATGAGTAATTAATTTAATTTATTTTAAATTAGTTAGAGATAGAAGTAATTAATTTAATTCATTTTAAATTAATTATAGATGATGGTGAATAAATCTTTGCTTATGGATGATATTGATTGGATGGATGTGATCTCAGTAATGAGATGAGTATTATCTGTATGATATGGATGCTTAGTTATAGTATGGTAATATGGATTATTTGGTTGTGATGATTGTCTATTGTGATGATTATCTATTGTGATAATGTTACGGGTTATCTGTTATGATGAGAATGTGATTATCTATTGTGATATGTGATTTATCTATTTGTGTGTAAATAGATAATGATGAATTGAATTAATTGTTCAAACTAAATTCACTTGGACATTAAGATGGCGTTTGGATTTCGATGAGACTGGGATCGGATTTCCATATTTGGAATTTCGAAAACCAGATCGATCCAAATTAAACGTTAGGTCGTGAATCTCAAGTGAAGAGTGAAGACTCGAGGTGTAAGAACTATTCGTCAATATAAATCTGGGGGTGATTCCGTGATGAGTTTGACGAAATAGTACTTTCAGACTCGAGATGGTGATTCAGAATGCAAGGGTTATCGTCGTTAACTCTGAGGGTGATTCCAAAATGAGTGTAACGAGATAATGCCTTCGGTTTCGTTCGAACCCGAAACGAACTTGTATGGATTGAATGCTTTCAGAACATCGTCAGGTGGACGATGGGCATTCTAAGATAGATGTGTTCTATAAAGGTAATCGCAGCCTCAAGCCTCAACGGTCGGGAATGGCTAAAACAGGAGAGGTGCAGCAAGGCTTCGTGGGTAGCCCCCACTTGAGAGTGAGATTACCCCTGTCTAGAGGTCCCTTTTATTTCGGCTGCGTGGACAGTTGTTGAGCTCCAACTGTCGGAGTGGTCTTGTTCGGAACTGTTCAGTAAGGAAGGGTTCCGGCCTTGTGTTGCAGGGGAGCGGGCGTACTCCTCGGTATAGTGATCTAGGCCACGTACTGTGACGGGCGGTACCCCAGTAGCCCTGCCATTGATGGAATCCAAAATTCAATAAGTGCCTATACGGTTTTGATTGTGCCCAACTATGTTGGAACGTGAGATGTAAGCATTCTAGCTATTTCTTTATTTTATTTTGAAAACCATAGACACTATTATAATATCACTGGATTTCCTATCAAATATTTTGGTTAGCGTAAGGTAAAAACTTTTCCATGTTTATGTGTGGGAAGTCTTACGTGATACCTTTTGTTTTCAAAGGATTTTCTAAAGTTAAGCAACTTTTAAACCCGTTTACTCACAACTGACCCTGTCTGACCCGAGTGTTTATTTTCTATTTTATTAAACTCTTGGGTACTCATATTTCGTATGAGTAGTCAAGTGATTCAGGATTTCTTTGACGAGTTCTGGAGGAGAAAATGGAGCAGGAGGCTTCAGCGTATAGATATATATAGTGATTCCGCTATGTTTGAGTCGTATCCGTATTTCTCTGATGTACTTGAATTGTAATTGCTAGACAGATGTTTATAACTGTCTAGTTTGTGTTGTATTAGCTGTATAACTCTAATGTAAATGACACTATGTAAAGTTTTATGTGATATAATATAATTTATTCGTTCCGCTGTGAGATTCTGATGTTGTCTGTTTCTTTTTTTTCTCTTTTCTGTCCCTTTCTTTTTTCTTAATGATGCGTCATTCTATGGAATGAAAGGCGGGTCATTATAGAACTTCATGTTACATTGCACTGGATTGTGGTTTCGCACCTGTAGCCTTTGTGTTGATTCTGTTTTTATTGTAGTTGAACTGTTGGGTTTCACTATTCGCTACGAGTTTGGGTTGCTTTGACCAGTCTATTGTTTGAAGTAGCTTCATGTATTCATTGTGTGATGCCATTTTGTAACTGACTTGTATTTATAAGCTGGTCTTTGCATTGAGTACAGAATTTTCATTCACTTGTGTATATGAGCAGTTTCAAGTTGCCGACTTCATGTTGCCTTGACTTTGGTTGTTTCATTGAGTTGAGTCATGATTGCAGTGACTTGACCTTTGCATTTTGTTCATTTTTCGAAATTTCACCTGAGTTGAATCCAGCTTGTAGCTCGGATTTGAGCTTGTGCTGAAAGTTGTGACATTGTTTTATTGCACTTGAGTTGAATCCTATAATTCAGGTTTGACCTGTGCTTACCTGTCCCTGTAAATTTATCAAGTGTATATATATAGATTGCACGACCTTATGGCATATACAGTGATACACTGTGTATGTCATAAGTTGTTCGTGTATGATGAATTCAAAGTTAAATGATGACGAACAACCCAAATAACTGAGGCAAATATTGTTTTCAAAATTCACATTTTATTTTATACTGCAAAAATATTTCCTTTTCAATTTTACCGCGTCAATATTTATTTTTGCAGATTGCTCAGATGCTGGATTCAATTTGAAGTGAAGTTGAAGATAAAATATGAGTGTGAGTGATATGTAGTGAGGTCAACTGTAAATGTAAAATTGTGATGTAATTGAATTTGTATCAAAGTTGTATAGTGTATAGTGAGAGCTTGAATTTGTACTATTCAAAGTTGTAATAAATATTTGTTTGAATAAAATTTCAGTTTGAATTCAAATTCTGTGTTATTTAATTTTATTCAGCAAATATTTATTTAATCTGTGAAAAATAAAATAGTACATTAACAAATACATTTACACGAATATATATATGTTTATTATCATCAAACAAAAATCATATAATCGCATATTCAACAACTCCCCCTTTTGATGATAACAAACATATATTTAAGATTTTGAATATTTAAATGTATTTGATCATTGATATGCTCTAATTGCTCCCCTTATTTAAATGCTTCCTCTCTACACAAAGCTCCCCCTATATATATATATGCATAAAAATATGCAAATGAGCCTATATGCAAATGGAAAATATTTGACTTTTGCTTGATTTTATTTGACAAAATCTTAACTTTTCTATCCTCCTTTTGTTATCAGCAAAAGAGTAATAGTGTTAGAGAAAATAGAGATAAAGTGATCGATATTAATCCAATATTAAAACTCAATTGAATATAAATATTAAATTTCAATAAAAAATAAAACAAAAATCTTAAATATTTTGTTGGGCGCATATTCCACTTTTAGAATGATGGGAATGATGTCATCATACAAAACCATACAGTTGTGTCTATTTGTGGTATATTTATACCAGGAATTTGAATATCTACTAACCATGCATAACCGTTAGAACTTTTAAATGAGATTGGTAGTATTCCAATTTTATTTTAAAAAATGAATTCAAGTATCTTCTAACCACGCATAACCGTGAGGACTTTTAAATGGGATTAGAATCAACTTGTTTATTTTGAAAATCAACTTTTGATATGCGTTCCATACATGCATAACCGTGAGGACTTTTAAATGAGCATGGAAGCACATAACAAATTCCAAGTAATTCACCCATGCATAACCGTGAGGACTTTTAAATGAGAGTGAATACTTTGGTATTTTATTTTATTTTTTTACTATATAAATTTTTCTATTATTATTTTAAAAAAAATGAAAAATGAATGATTCCTGTTTAAAGTACCACATATGGACAATCTATATAGAATTTTTATGAGTGATGGTCGTTAGAAATATGATAGAAATAGAGATGATCATGGAATTTTTACCAACAAAAGTTTTATAAATCTTGTTTAAATTTCTAAAGAAATTTACTAATTATACCGTCTTGAGTCATAATATGTGATAAATATCAACGCTCATCACTTTTTCAATCACTATTTATCTTTTCGATAATCATTAGGGAGTCAGACTAGTCAAAAAAGTCATTTAAAATCAAATTCAAAAATAATTATGAAATCAATTTTTCAAAATAACTAATCTGAAAATATGGTCAAAAATGATTTTCTCGAGGGGGTTATATGAGAAATTTTTTTTCTGTTTGAAAATTATTTGAAATGAAAAATATATGCAGATATTTTCTTTGAAAGAATGATGCAGTTACTAAATGTCTCAACAAAAATCACATTCCTCTTGTAATTTTTCTATCAACTAAATTACCAGTGTAATCTGCATCAGAATTTCTCTTTCACTCAAAACTATCATTAATTGAATTGATAGACTATGAAGTGTGCACCAAAAATTTCAAACTCAATTTGAAATGATATTCTCTTGAATTTGAATTGAAGCCGTGTAAATAATCAGAAAATCGTGAATATAGAGTTAGCCGTATTATAACCAAATGTATTATCATCCAATCAAAACACTATTTTTAATCCGAACTAATAAGTATGAAGTAATTCAAAGAATTTAAAGAATTTAATAGTGTTTTTGGCATAAGAATATAATTTGGCCAACCATATTGAATAAGTCAGAATAAAAATCATCATCTTTTCATCATCTCATTATTGGCTGATTTTACTTAGTTTACGGTGCAGATTATCACATTTAATATATCGTTCAAATAAATATACTATTACCTGTTTTACCTTTACGATATATTTTGTTGTTGTCCACTGTGATTCTGTCACGTTTATACTAGGCTAAGGAGCTTTTCTTTGTCGCCCGTTGTGTTTCTAGAATAGCCAAAATCCAGAGAACACTATTGTTGTTCCTTAGCCTGCCACCACACCTACACGTTGAAAGATTTTTGTGACCTATTTGTTTTTATAGGTCCATGATTGTTAGTGGCAGAACATTTCGAAAAGTAATTTTGTGAAGACCCATAACTATTTATATATGTTCCTTTTGGCACCCATATTTGTTTAATTTTGAGAGATTTTGTATTTGTGCCTTTTGGAACCCAAATTGGGATAGTTTTTACGTGTTTGGGTCCATACCAACAACTATTGTGATTGTGTCCATATTTTCTACAAATTGTGCACATAGAATTTACTTGATTAATCTCATTTATAACATTTTTGGATTGATTATATCCAAGTCCTTATCTAACTGTATTAACAGTTTGCTTCCCTAATAACATATTCAACGATTTTCACTTTTTAAAAATTTATCTAAAATCGTTGACAATTGTTGGACTTGTATTTTGAGAGATTCATTTTCATTAAATAATTGTGTGCACTTTTTGATTGAATTTTCTCTCCTGGTATTTTCACTTTCTTTCAAAATCAAAATTTCATTTTCAAGTGATTTTATATTGATTTCTGATTTTTTTAATTTCTTCTTCTAATGTTGGACACTTATCACACTTAGGGATCCTACTTTAATAGTTTTTAACTAACTGGTCAAGTTGTTCATTTAATTCTATCAAAGTATCTTTTTGTGATTCAAGTTTGGCATACTTCTCCCTAAGTCGTTCAAAACAACCATTAACTTCGTGGAAATAAATAAGTAATTCAGAGCGAGTGAGTTTTGATACCTCGCTTGGCTCGTCATCGTTGCTATCAGTTATATTTCCATGAAGGCACATATCTGCTTTCTCCCTCTTACTGCTAGAACTTTGATTATCTTCATCACTTGTATTCCACATGGCTGCAAAACTTTTCATTTTTGATTTCTTTTCAAAGTCGCGTTGATTTTGAGGACAATTAGGCTTGTTGTGTCCGGGATGATGGCACTTATGACAGATGATTTTTTGTTCTTCTGGATTGTCCAATATTTTATTTATTCTGCTTTTCAATTTTTGATTTAGAGCTGGATTTCCGTATTTGTAATTCCACCTTTTGACTTTCTTTATTATCAGCTCCAATTCTGCTGCTCCGTCATCATCGTCATCGTCATCACTTTCAGTTGTACCTTTGAGAGCTATTGATTACTTTCGATTATCTCCTCCTTCATGCACTTCCTTGAATTTCACTTCTAGCTCATAAGTGGTGAGATTTTCGATGAGTTCTTCGACTTTCATTTGTTTCAAATCTTTTAATTCTTGAGTGGCAGTCACTTTGGCTTCAAAACTTCGTGGAAGGACTCTGAGGATTTTTCGGACTATCTCCAACTCTGTGTATGATTTTCCAAGAGTTTTGATTTGTATACGATATTGGAAAGTCATCCATGCATCTCTTTGACATTTTCTTCCTTCGCCATCGTGAAGTTCTCATATACGCTGCTTAGCATGGCAAGGCGAGATTCTTCGACTTGAGATGTTCCTTTGTGAGTCACTTCTAGTGTGTGCTATATTTCCTGCGCAGTTAGAAAATGTGAGACATGATTAAATTCAAATTGATCCAACGAACAGATAATAGAATTCATAGCTTTAGCATTAGTATTTTGTAATTTATTTTCTAGTTCTGTCCATTGTTCCTTTGGTCTATCTATTTCCTGATTATCTATAGTTATAGTTGGTGCTCTATAACTTGTCTCAACAATATTCCAAGCGTCAATGATTTTCAGAAAAATTTCCATCTTATTTTTCCAGTAAGCATATTCACCATTGAACATTGGTGGTCTAACTATGGATTGACCCTCAGCAAAAGCAGTATTAAAAGAAGCCATTTTAAAAATTCAACTTTTTAAAACAAAAAAAATGGTTTTTGTAAAATCAAATTTTTAAAACAAAAACGGCTTTTGTTCCTAGCTCTGATACCACTTGTAGGATCAATTTCACCCTAGAGGGGGGTGAATAGGGTGATGTTATTAATTATAAAAATTAATTGTGGAAGCTTATAAAATTATTTCAACACAGATCACAGAATAATAGCAGCACAGATAATAAGAGAATAATAAATGTAGAAATAGAACGACACAGAATTTACCCAGCTTCGGCAAAACCCTGCCTACGTGTTGCCCCTAAGGTTTCTACTAGAAATTAAGTAGTCACACGCTTACAAACATAAACCCGCGACACCCGCTACTGACTAACCTAACTCTACTCTCAAAACCCTGCCACAACTCAGCCACTAAGTTGTGAATTCTCAAACTACACCACGTAGTTTGTTCCCTAGTCACAATACTAAAAATTTCAACGGTTTAAAAATGAAAATACAATAAAAAAATTAAAACAAATTTAAAAATAAAGCCCTAAATAAAACTAAATCCTTTTTTATTATTTAACAAGGTCGGCCCCTTTTATTTCTTTCTCTCTTATACTTCCGACCTGTTTTCTTTGAGATGAAAATATGGCGGCTTGGTTAATTTTCGTTCGTTCCTCTTTGCAAATTTAGGGCTTTCGAATTACAATCGAAGTTGCGCCTTCGTTGATTGATCGATAGGGATTTTGTGTGATAATTTGTTCTCGTTCGAGTTCCACTCAGCTGCTTCGATGTTGATCGAGTTCGATTGATGACTGGTATGTGATTTTTGCCTTTTGCTTCGTCTAATTTGCTTTTACTTGAACTCGATGATAAGCCGATGATGATTTTGGGGTCTTTATATGAGTTTGAGTCGCTAAATTTTCGTTCGTCTGATTGGTTCAATATTATGCTTTCGGCCATTTAATTAATTTTTTATGTTGATGATTGTACTGACTTATTCAAATTCGTATAATTGATTCTTGCTTCTCACGGTATTGATGTTTAACTTGGTCAATTATCTTGGCCACCACAATTTCGAATTTGACATGTTCAATATCTCATGGCTTTTACTCTTTTTCTGATATTATCAAATTTTGATTTGTGAATTCATGTTTCTGCTGGCTTCGGCCTTGGCTTGAGATTTCACATGCTTGGTTTGGTGAATTCACTTGATACTATCACATGCTACTTGGTCACTGTTGCATAAATGAACTGGTCATTCTTCACAGTGGCCTTCGACTTTGACTTGATTTTGTTCAATGACCTGTACATGTTGTTGCTTGATTATGGTCTCTGACTTTGTGAAGTGCTTGCTATACTTGGGTATTTGCATTTTTGTTTTTCTGGTCTTGAATTTGTGGTATTTGCATTTGAGTTGTAGCTGTTGTTTGCATTGCATCATTCATGTATGTTGTAACTGCAATGTGAACTTGTAGTCTTTATTTGTGTACTCGAGTCTGCATTGCCATGTTGTATTATTGACATGATACTCGACTGTTGAACTTGGTTTCCTTGCAGCACTACTTATTGAGTCATGTTCATTCAATTCACTGAGATTGATGTTGCACTTCACTGTGTATATTTGTATGCACTGTAGCATGGTCGTGGTTTTGAGGTCTCTGGTTGTAACTTGGTCACGCCATGATTTTGCTTGATTGCTCTGGTCTGGTTCATCTTGTATGTGGTCACTGTATCACCACTGTTGCAAGTTTTCTTTGATGTTAAGTCATTGATTGCTAAGTCTTTGAGCATTGCTGTGTCACTTGATTGCTGAGTCTTCATTGTTGTGGCTCTTCACTGAGTTTGTGTGTTCATGAATGTGTGCATAGATGTACATGCATTTTCCACTGTTTATTTGATAGTGTACTGACTGAAGCTTGAGTTGTTTCATTGTGTACTGTTATGTCACTTGTGTATACTGTGTCATTTATGTTGGTTTGATTTCGGCATTGATTATGTGCACTAGTTGGCACTTGCAGTTCACTAGTCTTGGCCTTTGTGACATATTGTTGATGCTATGTTCAAATGTGAACTTCTTTTCTCTGGCATATTAGTCCCTCTATTGTGTTGGTCTAGTTCACCTTGAACTTCATGCGTGCTCGAGTCTAGTTCATGTTACATTGCACTGGATTATGGTTTCGCACCTGTAGCCTTTGTGTTGATTCTGTTTTTGCTGTAGTTGAACTGTTGGGTTTCACTATTCGCTACGAGTTTGGGTTGCTTTGACCAGTCTATTGTTTGAAGTTGCTTCATGTATTCATTGTGTGATGCCATTTTGTAACTGACTTGTATTTATAAGCTGGTCTTTGCATTGAGTACAGAATTTTCATTCACTTGTGTATATGAGCAGTTTGAAGTTGCTGACTTCATGTTGCCTTGACTTTGGTTGTTTCATTGAGTTGAGTCATGATTGCAGTGACTTGACCTTTGCATTTTGTTTATTTTTCGAAATTTCACCTGAGTTGAATCCCGCTTGTAGCTCGGATTTGACCTTGTGCTGAAAGTTGTGACATTATTTTATTGCACTTGAGTTGAATCCTATAATTTGGGTTTGACCTGTGCTTACGTGTCCCTGTAAATTTATCAAGTGTATATATATCGGTCTGCACGGCCTTATGACATATACAGTGATACACTGTGTATGTCACAAGCTGTTCGTGTATGATGAATTCAAAGTTAAATGATGACGAACAACCCAAATAACTGAGGCAAATATTATTTTCAAAATTCACATTTTATTTTATACTGCAAAAATATTTCCTTTTCAATTTTACCGCATCAATATTTATTTTTGCACTGCTCAGATGCTGGATTCAATTTGAAGTGAAGTTGAAGATAAAATACGAGTGTGAGTGATATGTAGTGAGGTCAACTGTAAATGTAAAATTGTGATGTAATTGAATTTGTAACAAAGTTGTATAGTGTATAGTGAGAGCTTGAATTTGTACTATTCAAAATTGTAATAAATATTTGTTTGAATAAAATTTCAGTTTGAATTCAAATTCTGTGTCATTTAATTTTATTCAGCAAATATTTATTTAATCTGTGAAAAATAAAATTGTACATTAACAAATACATTTACATGAATATATGTTTATTATCATCAAACAATAATCATATAATCTCATATTCAACACTTCCTATTATTGGCATCTTGATGCATAGTTCCCCTTATGCCCACAATTATAACAAATAGCCTATGAAATATTTTTTGATCTCCTCTTTCTTGAGTCTTTCCCTTTGGTTGTTGCTTCTTCTTCCCATGTCGGTAAGGAGCAAACCTCTTCTTTAGTTCTTGTTTGAGCTTCTCTTCCACCCTTCTCTATGCTTGGTACATACTATCATACAAGGAGATGCGAGATGTGCCATCACCTTATGATTTGAACTTTGCATTAAGGCCCTGATGAACTTCTTGTTCTACTTCAATAGGATTTAATCAATTATCATCCGTGCTTCACCAAGGCATTAAACTTCTGAATATATTCTTCCATAAAAACATCTCCCTTATCGAGACCAATGAATTCTCCTAAAAACATATTTATATGAAAATCGATAATGAATCGGGCTCGAATCTCTCTCCGAACTATTCCCAAGTGATCTCCTGTTTGGGAGTCTCTGCAGTCATGGTTTCCTACCAATTCAAAGCATATTCATACAACTATCTGGAGGCTAGCCTTCACTTATGTGCATCAGTAGCTCTAAAACTATAAATATGCATTCACTAATCTTCAACTAGTTCAATACTTCTACCACCGACTCTCTTCCATTAAACATCTTACCTCCTTGAATCCAATAGTCTTGATTTAGCATAGAAAATTCCTTCTCAACCACTAGTTTCGGCTCGGCAAATTAAGACATATTCTCTCTCATCATCTGCTTCATGAACCACTATAAAAAAACATTCACATCCATTCTTACAACAATATGCATGCCGGAGTCACCTCGATTACATTCGACAGTATGCGTGTTATAATAATTCCTCCTAGCATTAATTCCTCTTAGTGTTACTCTTCCACTTATCATTTCCATTTATTTCTAAGAAAATCTTCATCGGAAATGGACGTAGAAAGTGATTTACCAATAGAAAATCTCTGCTAAACTCATCTATATCTGTTTATAGAAAACTACAAATATGCCTATAGTAGGGTATACGCTCCCCAAGGTGTTTGTTTTTTACTATGTTATTTTACCTAAACTTTCGCTTAGCTCTATTTTACTTAAGTGTCCCATAACCTAAGCTTTGATACCAACTATAAAATCCATCATTTCTAAACCTAAAGGAAAAAGTGTAATGTGCTTAGGCACTTGGAATTACCTTTTGATGTTATATTAAATGGTTTTCAATAAATAGAGAAAATATTAACTGAAATTAAGAAACATGGTATTATAATTCAAAATTAGCAATATAGTTCCCAGATTCATTTCCATGTAGGGTTCAAAAATATAATACGCCATAGATAAAAGGATGTGCCCAACATATGAAGGTGTTGACATAAGCAGCTAGAACAACGAAATAAAAATAAAAAATAATTATCCTAAGCCTCCTGCTTCGTCTTTAGCACTTTTATTTATCCTCCCAAAAGCATCATATCTAACCCCATAAACTCAGCCTACTCAAACAAGTGCCCTTGAGTTTATTGAGAAAAGAATGATAAAAACATGGATGAGACATAAAGTCTAGTATGAGAAATATATTGCCCTAGTCATACAATATAGTAAGAGTATACCACTAAAGCACAACATGGGATTTTCTCCCACCATAACTTAATATTTAGTTTAACAACTTTAACCGTAAGCATAACACAATAATTCTTTCTTAAGGGTCTTACCCTTACCGATTTTCTATAACCAAGATCAATAGACATTTCTCTCGTCCTTTTATACAGCAATCATTTCCTTTTATCACCAAAACCCAAAATATTCTATCCTAGGACGCCATTGAGGCCTTATGCCTTTTGCGATAAATGAAAGGTTTTAGTCTTATCATTCAGCTACCACTATCGCTTATACCTCTACTTAATTATACTAAATATACCATCGGTTTGGGCTACAATTCCATGCCTTATACCTACCTTGCTTATGTGTTTTAGTTGCTCCACCCAACCTTAGACCTTGGCTTTCGTATTTTGGGCCAATTTAGGTCTCACACCTATGCTTTTGTATTTTGGTTGTTAGTTGAGACCTTAAACCTACACTTTTGTATTTGGGTATTAAACTACCATATAAAGCTTACATCTTCTAGAAAATCTTTGGCTGCCACAATAAGCCTTATCAGATGCCAACTTATGCCTTACTCCATACATTCGACTATGGTTGCCACTTTAGGCCTTATACATACGCTTTTGGTTGTAGTTTCTGCGTTAGGCCTTAAACCTACATTCGCAATTTAGGTTTCCATGAATACTGTACACATATGCTTTTGTTTTCAGATGCCACTAAGGCCTTACTCCTACCCCTTTGGTTTCTTAACTGCGACCCCAGGCCTTACGTCATATACCGAACCTCACTATCGTGCCTAAGTAGTTATACATTATTCTTTTCACTTAGCTATTCATTAAGCTACATTAATACATTATAATCAATGTTCTAAGTACTAGTTTCGACCAACTTAAGACTTAGCATAAATTCTATTCTGAAAGTCAATCAGTTTTGATTCGAAAGCTAAACCTTCCTCTGTAATCCCTGTGCTCGGTCCCATTTAGGGAAGCCTTTTTTAGTCTTAATTAATTAACACAAGGACTCTCAACTCTAGGTTTCAGAAATCACCTTCTCTAACTAAAGTTCCTCTTATGTCTCATGTTCATATCTACTTAAGAGAACGAATATCTAAAGGATTTATGGTCGGTAAATAGCTTAAACCTTTCCCTTAAAAGGTAATAACCCTAAATATTCAATGTGAATATGGTAACAACCAACTCCAAGTCATATGTTAGATATCGAACCTCATTGGGTCTTAGTTGTCTAGATGAATAAGCTATCACTTTCCCCTTTGCATCGATATTACCCCTATCCCTGAACCTTAATTATTTGTGTACACTACCATATCTCCATTCCCTTTTGGCATGACTAAAATTAGATCTTCCGTTAGTCGAAACTTCTAGTCTTGAATGACGACTCTATTCCTTCATCCAATCATACTTCTCATTCTTCTGCGTGTACTTTACTAATAACGCTGCTATACTAGAGAATTTCTTAATGAATCCCTGATTGTACCATGCCAATCTCAAGAAACTTCTTATCTCGGTAATAGTCATGGGTCTCTTCCAACTATTCATGACTTCAACCTTCAAAGGTCTACAACCAATCCCTCCTTAAAAAATATATGGCCCAGGAACTTAACTCCTAATTTCAAAAATGACACTTGGAAAACTTTGCATTCAAATGTGCTGTCTTAAGGTCTTCAGTACTAGTTTAAGATGAACTTCATGATCTTACTCATCTTTAAAATACACTAAGATTTCATCTATAAAGACTAACATACATACATACATACACATATGTATGTATGTATATCAACCCGACCGCAAAAGTTCCAGTTCATAAGATATAAAAAGAATGCTCGAGCGTTGGTTAGCCATAAAGGCATGATAGATAACTTGTATAAACCATACCTTGTCCTAATGCGTCAAAGGAATACTCTCTTTGGTAACTCTTAATTGATGGAATCTTATAGCAAAATATAATTACGATAACACTATATCTCCACTTAATTGATTAAATAGATTGTAAACCTCTGTAATAGGTAATGATTCTTCATTGTCATATCATTTAACTTCCTATAGTCAATGTAGATCCAAAATGATCCATCTAACTTCTTTAAAAATATCGTAGAAGCGTCCCACGGTGAACTACTCGATATAATGAAATTTTCATGTTCAAGTTTCGCTAACTGCTTCTTTATCTCTTCCATCTCTTTAGGGGACATTCTGCTATGTGGTTTACTAACAAGTTGAGCCCCTGTACCAAATCGGTTGAAACTCAATTTCTCTTCTCAAAGGTAATCCCATTATGGTTCAACGACATCCAACAATTCCTAAACCATAGAAACTTTATCAGTCTCCTCTTCAAGACTTTTCATTAAACACAACAACCGGGACCTTCCCTTTATCTCGTCTAGAGATACCAAGATCCTTTCTCCTCCCTTTGGATTCCATAAGGCGATAATTCTCTCAGCGTAATAAATCATGGCATCATTCTGCACTAAACAATCCCTACCCAAAATTACCCTATACCCAATGAAGTCAACACAAATGGATCACAAGAAACAAATGGTCACATAGAAAAAACTTTGTATTGGTGCATCTTAACTTGAGGGTGGCATACCCACCAATTGGATTAACTACACGCAAAGAAGTAACTATATTGAGAACATCTAACCCCAAATCATTAACGATATCTTTCAAAATCAAAGAATGTGTAGCTCCAGTGTCAAATAGAACTCTAATTAAAAAACTTGAAATCAAAATCATACCTTTTGATGCAACAGTCTTGCCTTTCTCCTCGGCAGAAGGTACTCCTCTGGGTCCCTCTAGAATAATACCTTTGATCGCTTCAGCTCTGGACAATCCTTCTTCTTGTGGTCCAACCTATAACGGTTACAACGCTCTATAACTATCCCTTCTGGTTGTGGACATCTTGTTGCATAATTCCCTTTCTTCCTATAATTGTAACAAATAACCTCTGAAATATCCTTTTGGCCTCCTCCTTCCTGAGTCTTTATCTTCGACATACACACCTTCTTCCTTTTCTGGTAAGGAGCAAATCTCTTCTCGACTACAACTTTGGCTTCCCTTCCATACTTCTCTGTGCTTGGTACATACTATCATACCTTCTAGCCATATCTACTGCAAACTCAAAAGGAGATTCCATGTGTGCCATCACCTTATGATTAGAATCTTGCTTTAAGCACCTGATGAACTTCTCATTCTTTTTCAACGAAGTGTAAATCAATTCTCAGCTACATATCGACTGGGACTCAAGTTCTAAATGTATTCTTTCATAAAAAGATCTCTTTACCTAAGATCGATGAACTTTCTTAACAACATACTTCTTTGATACTCGGGAAAGAGCTTTGAATCTCTTTCAAAAAAATTCCCAAGTTATCTACTCTTAAGGAGTCTCAGTAGTCACAGTCTCACAATAATCCAAAGCCCCTTCATGTGACTATTTAGAGGCTAGCCTTCACTTATGTGCATCATCCATGCCCGGATCTCTAAAGATGCATTCATCCACCTTCATCTGATTCAACACTCTACTATCCACTCTCTTCCAGTAAATATCTTGCCTCCTAGATTCATATATTTTTGATTTACCTTGGAGAATTCTTCCCTAGAAACTGGTCTCGACTCAGCAACTTTTGGCAAATTCTCTCTCATCATCTACGCCATGAACTACCAAAACAAAACATTCACATCCTTTCCACAATAGGTAGGACTTCCTCATTCTTAGCTACTGGAGGCACCTCCCTTCCATTACCTTCGATAGTTTGCATGCAACCATTCCCCCCTAGCATTAGTTCCTCCAACTTTAACTATTCCACTTCTTGTTTTGATTTTCAGCTAATAATGTCTCCATAAAAAACACAAGGAATAAAGTGAATTAGCAATAGTAAATCGCTACTAAACTCATATATATCTCTATAGAGCAAAATATAAACACGTTGTATAATATCATATGCCCTCCCTTAGGTGTATGTTTTCTCCTATCTAATATTGCCCAAACTTTCTCTTAGCTTTGTTTTATTAAGTGTCCATTAACCTAAGCTTTTATACCTACTGTAAAGTCCATCATTCCTAAGTCCAAAGATGAAACCCCAATGTGATGTAGTCACCTTGGAATTATCTTTCAGTGATAAAGATGACATCAGTCGTATTAAATAGTCCTCAATAAATAGATAAGATATTAACTAAAATTAAGAAACATAACATTACAATTGAAGATTAACATTTTAGTTCCTAAATTCGTTCTGATGCAAAGGCCAACAAAAAAGGATCTTAAGCTTCTTGCTTTGTCTTCGGCTCCTTTATTCATTTGCCCAGAAGCATCCTATCTAATCCTATAAACCTAGCCTATTCGGACAAGTACCAATGAGTTTATTATGAAAACAATGACAAAAACAAGTGCCATACATAAAGTCTAAAAATAATATATTAACCTAACCATAAAGCATAGTAAGATCATGTCGCCAAAGCATGTGATGGTTTTCCCCTTATTACAACTCCATAGTAATTTTAATAACTTCAACCATAAGATAAGCCAACAATTCTTTGGAAGGGTCTTACTCTTCCTAATATGATATAACTATAACCAAGATCAATAGACATTTCTCTCAACTTGCCATGCGGTAATCATTCTCTTTTCTAACCAAAGCCTATCTATCCTAGGCTACCACTGAGGCCTTATTCCTTCTAAAATAGGTGAAAGGTTTAAATTTTATCATTCGACTACCATTAAGGCCTTTTATGTTCATTTGATTATATTAAATACACTATCAGTTTTAACCGCCACTCTATGTCTTATATCTACCTCGCTTACATGTTTTAATTGGCACAACCTGCCTTACACCTATGCTTTCGTATTTTGGTTACCACTTTAGGCTTACACCTATGCTTTTGCATTTGGGTACTTAACGGCAGCACAAGGTCTTCTATCGAATCGTTATTTGCCACAATATGCCTTATCGGGTGCCACCTTAGGCTTTGCTCCAATCTTTCGACTACGATTTCCACCTTAGGCCTTACACCCACTCTTTAGGTTGTAGTTGGCACATTAAGCCTTACATCTACATTCACGATTTCGGTTACGACTAAGGCCTTGCACCTACGCTTTTGTTTCCAAATGCCACTAAGGCCTTACTCCTACAACTTTGGTTTCTTAACTACCAGCTCGGGCCTTATGTCATCTACCAAACCTCACTTTCCTACATAATCAGTCATATATTAGGCATTTCTCTTAGTTATTCATTAAGCTATGTTACCGCATTATCATCAATGGTCTAAGTATTAGTTTTGCCCAACTTAAGTCTTAGCATAAATTACCTATCAAAAGTTAATTGGTTTTGATTTAAACACTATTGAAAATTAAACTACCCTCGACTGTCCTTATCTATGGTTTAAGCTGAGGACTCATGCTTTATTTTTAATTATTTAACGTAAGGAATTTCGACGTTAGGTTTAAGCAATCACATCCTTTATCTGAAGATGCTCCTTTAACCTCGTCCTTCGGTTAATACGTCCGTTTTAATAAATCCAGCCTCATACTTAGCATTACTTAGCCTTCTTACTTAAGCCTTTATACTTCATGTTCTAGTTTATCATACTTTTGGTTCAGCGTCACATCCTTCGATGTTGCCTCTCATTATAAGTTGGGAAATATTTTCCACACACCTAACACCACCTTTGCACGTGCTGACTTCTATTTAGTTTGACTTAGTCTTTTCTTACCATTTTGATGTACTTTATTGAAACATTCAAGACAAATTATGGATCTGGTCTATTGACTAATTATTAAATACTATATTTAATTAAATCACCTTTCGGCTCCAACCATTAATCCGTCGAGAGCTATTAAATTCCCTTTCGACCTTGTTTATTTTCTCTCAAAAATTACTTATTTTATTCCTAGAAAATTATTGAAAATATTTACATGTGTTTTCTTTCATAAGATTTCTTAGACTTCCTATTACTAACCATTTTTCCTATAATATATGACTCTCAAATAGTTTATATCAATCTTTTTACTTATAGGAAATTCTATAAGTCAAAACCCATATCCAACAATGTGTTCCTACATCATATTAGGATTTTTGGATCAAAACGATTATAATAAGCATGGAAAAAATTAGTTATTGATTTGATCATGAGCAATTTAAGAAGAAGAAAACTAAAGAATATATTCCTCACCAAGATTTCTCAGTTGATTGTTGTTTCAAGTTCTCTTAGCTTCGATCTACTTCTTTTCTTCTTTCTCTTATTTAGGCTGCAACCACTGCTAAATTGATCCAATGCTTTATTTTAATTTGAGTATGGGATGAATTATGAAGAACTTATGGAAATATTTTAAAACATATTTTTCCCTTTTATGGGAGTTGGCCCACCATTCCCCTTTCACCATTTATTCATTTCATTTGAGCTTCATTAGGAAACCATATTAAAAAGTACATGTTCACTCAAATACTTATCACATCATATTCCATTTAAATCTTTATTCTCTAATTAATTACTTCTTTAATTAATTATTAATTCATGGGTGTTTCAAGGCTTCATATTTCTCAAACTCCTAAGACTTATCGATTGTATCATATATAGCTCCTAACCATGGTCTTTGCCCTAACTTGACCTTGAGTTTTCTCAACAGATAAAAGAGAAATTATTCGCTCTTATCGATCATTTTGAGATGGCATGCAAATAATGCATGTACCTTGAGTTCGCTCAATAAATATATGCATGTATTTTAACTTGACCAGGCAATATATAAAGAATACTACACATACAGCTCTTGCTTGAGTTTGCTCAACAAGTAGTGTGTGCAAGCAATCTATCAATTTATAAATGATAGTGGATAACTGCATATCAATGATTCATAATCTTTAATACATGTATATACATTAAGTGGTATCAATTTAAGAAATAATGTATTTTTATATAATAACCTTGTGATTCATTTATCCGACATATCATAAATTATGACATACGAACCATACATATGTATTTATTTCAAAGACTATTTTGGTTTACTTTTATTCCACATTTGTTTATGTATATATTATTATATAATTTTTTGATTTATTTACAACTGTTATAATTTAATCGACTTATATAATTTTCATATGTATTTTATTAATTAAATCATATATTTAATCAATTTTAGTTCTTAATTTAAGTAAATATTCATTAAATTTTATTTAAATTTGATAAATTTTATTCAATTCACTCTGAACTATTTAAGATAAATAATTAACTGCAATAAATAGATAAATAATTAACTACAACCTTTATAGTTTTTCTATATATACATGTAAATGAACATACACACACACATACATACATACATATATATATATATATATACATATTAATTAAATTTTGATTAATTAACTATTTGATAAACTCTTTTATTCAATTAATTTTTTAATTAATTCATAAATTTTAATTTAATTTATGTTAAATTTTTAGGGGAATATATAACTATAACAACTATAGTTGCATACACACACACACACACACACACACACACACACACACACACACACACACACATATATGTTTAGATTAATTTAATTTAGTTAATAAATATGTATTAAAATTTTCAAAATTAATTATTTAATTTCTCAAAATAATTTTAAAATTTATTGAATTTATTTTATAACCTTTACAAAATTTCCTTTTCTATTTTGAACTTAAAATTTAAATTATATATTAAATTTTCAAACTCAATTTAAAAAGTAGTCCAAGGCCCAAAATTTATTCGGACCTTATATTTGGGCGAACATTTGAGACTTACTCACCTATTGGGGTAGGCCAGTAGCCAAGGAAGAGTAAATACTAGATTATCCAATCTTAAGCCTAGACACTACTATTTTAGATATGCATCAGATAAGTAGGTTTAATTAGTTGTTCCTAAATGTTGGCTAATTAGATCATGTAGACCATTTGTATTATAATACCATTCTAGCTAGTTTGGCAACGGGTGAAATAAGTAAATTGTGCAAAAAAATTCTAATTGAGTCTTAGTGGGCCTATGAAATCTAATGTTTAATACTAGGTCCCTGGTAGATCCATCTCAGATAACATTATCCTTGCTCAAGAGTTTGCACGGTCCAAGGATAAGGCCTCTACAATTGATAATAGTTAGAAAGAATAATATAGAAAAGGGGGAATTCGTGTTGTTAGTCTTTAACCTATTTGAATTTGATGCAAGTGAATGACATGGATAAAGGAATCCGATATAAAGGATCCCCCTTCTTCTATGTTCTTGTTAACATGAGTCCTTCTACATGGTTTTAATCGAAATTGGTTATGGCTTTAAGGTACGTATGTCCCTTATCTCCCTATTTAGTCTTCCTTAGAAATCGCTATGCATGTTGAACTGAACTTAAGAGATGGCAGACGCAAGCTTCCGTATATGGTTACCAACCTTCTCCTCTTGCCTACCCCACCACTCACCTTCTTTTCATCGACAAATGGTTATTGAGCTGAGGTAGAGGATTTAGTTCAAGGGTGTCTTGGACTTTTGAGCAATTTAGGAGTGAATTTGCATAAGTTTGTTGTCTATTTCAGCCAAAAGCTTAATTCTTGCATTGCTCGGATGCTTGCTTAGAATTCCGCCCTCTTTAAGGAAATATAATGTACCATGTAAGAGGCATACTCGATATGGAGCTTGACAGCCATGAAATTCACACCCACCCTTTATAAAAACTAATGAAAAAGCTCCTGCTTAATCATGAATCTTATAAGAAATCGATGGACCCCAGGAATAGTCGTTCTAAGAAGTAACCCGCTAGGGAATTCAGCTAAGTCAATTCAACTAAACTATTAGGCGAAGCGATGAAATCACGAATACGCTTTAGCAGAGTCCATTAGCTTCGTCGCCTTTCTTTTGCTTTTGGGTTACGGTTAGCTTGCATAGAATGATCCAATAGATTAATAGAAATGTGCAATGATCTAGGCATGGACGATTATGATGCATACAAGGAAGGTGCATTTAGGAGCACAATCTCGAATGCCTATGGAATCTATTTCTAAAGTTTATTTTCGAGTACCCCTCCACTAGTACTGTTACCGAGCCTGGTTCCACATGTTCTTAGTCGGGCCTAAATTGGTGAGCCCGGGCTTATAGGTAACTGGTAGTACAATGCCATAATATGCAATTCTCCAGCTATTTCCAGTTTGTGTCTTTCATGAGCACCTTTACCGGGCGATCATACACTACACAAAAAACAAGTTATTACTTTGGGATAAGCTATCTAAGCTTCCTTCATGGATAAGGCTAAAGTGTAGTAGTTGGCTTTTAGTCTTTCTTTCTCGGCCTACCAATCTTGGCAACACCCTTCTTCCATACCGCCGTGTGGAAAGATACAGTAAAGGAAAGGAGTCGTATTCTTATGACACTCCCTATAGTCACCTCCCAACAAAGCATAGGTGCATAACCAAGAAAAGGAATTGATAAGAAAAGAAAACTAGCCATAAGGCCAGTATATTAATTGGGCATAGGTTAGCTGATCCTTAAGCATAGAAGAATCCTCATTTCATTCTCATTCTTCAATGAATCTCCTCATTGGGAAAAAACTGCTCTTTCACTCACCGCCTTATGTTATAAGTCATAAAGTCCCAAAAACCAAATGATTGCCTAATATATAATAGGGATTGACTATTTTCTAATTTTAGAGACTTGGGACTACTATTTTATGAACAAATTATCGAACTTTAATAGTTCCTGATGAATACTTGTCTGAAGCCAACTACCTCACTGATTCACCAACCATCTATACTAAATGCAAAACCAACCCATACTCCTAAGGGCCACCCCTCCCAAAACCACTTAAAAGTGCCTTCCTTTGGGCGCCTTAGATTTGGGTACTTGGAAAATACAAAACGTTTTGGCAGATAAAAAGTTTTCTAGTTTTGTTGCAAGTGATGGATTCGTAGGAAAAGGTAGTGTAACTGTATATTAATTGGTAGGCTAATCAACTAAGTTAATAACTTTGGAGTTGATGTCTGTACCAAACCTAACTCCTTCAGTATAGAGAAAAGTAGAGAGCGAACCGGTCTTCGTTTCAAAGGCAGAGCGGCTGCCTTACCTTTATTTATTACCCATCCTTTTCTTTTCCTACTCTACTAGATGCTCCTATACTTGACTTTAGAAAGATCTCAAATAATCCATCATTCTCATCTTTGATGCAATTCTTGGAGGGAGAACTCCATGGGTCTCGAAAACAGGACCTGTGCAGATTAGCAACTGCTATATGGCTTGATCTTAATCTCATTCAATTGAAACGTTAAGGTGATTTCCTATTGCTCAAACGGTTAGCTTCTTGGCAGCAAAATTCTTTTCTCTTCTTTTTATAGACAAAGGTCAAGTCAATGCGAAGACTAAGGTAAAGACTTCCATGTCTCGATTCGATTGAAAATGATCGATTTCCATAGCGAACAACATCAAGATCAAGACTTTGCAGAATTCTTGATCATTTATCTTTTTTATGAAAGAGTGGAATCGTGTTACAACTAACTAAAGTTGAAAAATCACGAAAATCATTTTGAACTAATGAACAGAACAGATCGTAGAGTTTGGACTACATCTTTCTAAGGCACGGGACTTAAGTGCATAGTGGCACTAAGCCAATAAAAAAGTGTAATCCGATTGGAAGGATCACACATTGAGAGCCCCAATTTCATAGGAAATTCATCTTTTGCAAATCACATTCGACCTTGTCCGGTGCTATGCTGGATACAATTTGATCTAACCTTAGCAAAAGATGCTATAGAAGGAGATCTTAATGTCACTATAGATGCGGCAGGATTGATAGTGAGTTCTCCGCAATTAATATACCGGGGCCGGTGATTCCTATTATCTTTCTTGTCTAATTCCAAACCATGTCTGTAGTGAAAGATAGAGATACAGATCCTAATATAATAAGTAAACCTTCACGATCCTAGTTAGCAGGCCAGTAGTGGTTTTCTAATCCAACTATTTTAATAAAATCATATTTCATTACAAATTTTTTTTATTTAATTAATATATACTATTTAAACATATTAAGAGTGTGTGTGTGTGTGTATTCAAGCATAAGTGTGATAACATATGCGTGAGGTGTATAAAAGCATAAATAAGCAAGGTCAAAGAAAAATATGTGTAGGCATAGGGATTCACATCTACTATGCATATACTTAAAATATACTTTGACAATTTAATTAAATTATTTGATAATAAAAATATGTTTATATAATATATATATTTCGAAACTTTTATTTAATAAAATATGAATATATTTTGTAAAATATCACATAATTTTGCCCTAGATGTTTCAATGTGAATTTAAATCAAAATATCTAATTTTGATTTTGTTAACAAAATATCAATTCAAAACGTTAATATTTTATGTTTGACTAAGATATATTACTATAGAATAAATATATTTATATAAAATATATTTGGTTGAAATTAAAATATTAATTATATATATGTATACTATATTTTAAGATATTTTAAGTAAATCAAATATTATAATACATATGTATATGTACATAAAATGTTTCTGGCACAAAAAATATATTTTTTAATTTAGAAACTAAAAGTAATTTAATAAATTTATGTATCTTTAATTTACATAAATATTAATACCAAATTTGAAAGCAACATTTTAAAATATACTGTAATACATAAACCACTTTCTATAAAACAATTATAAAATTATCGAGAGCAACTTTAGAGTAAAATATATTTTATACATTAGTACTATTAATTCGAAATAGAATATTTTATAATTTGACATTCATTTAATTTATTTGGTAACTTAAATTACTGAAATATTATATTATGGTTTTCAAAATTAATTTATGTATATTAAAATATTTATATGTGTGGCAACCTAAATTTTAAGTAGTAATTAATTAAACCTAATAATAGTAATTTGAAAAATTAAATAGAATTTGAAAATATATTTGATAAATTGGTTTTGAGATTATTAAAATTAAACAATTTGATCGTGACAATATGATATATAGAATTTAAATAAGCAAAAAAATTGTGGCAGTAATATTTCATAAAAGCTGTGTAATTTAAACATAATAGGAAATAATTGTGAAATGGAATTTTCCTTTGTTTATAATTAATTAGAATTTATATTTATAAATAAATAATAAAAATAACTATAATTGTTATTTTATAAATTTTAGGCCAAGCCCATATTCTCTCATAACAAACATTTTTGAAATTCCAGATTTTCATCACTTTATTAAAACGACCACGTATACTTCTCTGGATTATTATCATCTTCCTAAAGCATTTCTATAATTATTTTTCCTTACCTTTCAAATTAGAGAACAAATCATATAAATTAGTATAAATTTAAAAAATTAGAATATGAGGTTATATGCATCATTTTGCATCAATGAGATGGATCGAATTCGTTGCGGTGGTGAGCTATGGGCATGCATTCAAGAGTAGAGGAGAAGTGGAAGAATCCACATAGGTGGGTGAGTTCTACTCATGCACCTATGTTATAATCACTTAAATCATGATATATGTATATTGTTGTGTTGTGTTGTGTTTGTGTGAATTCATTGTATGCATTAAGAACGACTGATATAGGAGGAGAAATCACCATTATATGCACTCGACTTTTGCAAAGAGGGCCACCGATCGGTCAACCGTTTGTAGTCGACTAGTGGAGGTGACCGGTCGACCCGCGTTAATGTGATTTTTTATGTGTGTGCGTGACTGTGTTGTGCTTATGTTTAAGATGGTTGTGTTTATATGTGAAATTATGGGTGCACTATTTCATGATTCTATGTTTTCTAAGCTGTATCAAGTTTTTATATATATTCCTAAATTAAAATCTACACACCATACACACACACTCATATATATATATATATATATATATATATTAAAAGATAAAATAAATATATATGATAACTATACTTAAACACTAATGTAAATATACTAATAAATTACATGTATATATATGAATGTAAATATTTTTTGAAGTTTATCAAATAAATGAGTTAAATTTAATAGTATTATTAGTACATAAAAAACAAAATAGACTAGTGTTTGAATCAAAAATGGCGCAAACACCCAAGAAAAGTAAGTAGTGAAATAAAAGTGAAGAAATTATGAAAATGAGTAAGAAAGAACACATAACAAATTATACTGGTTTGGCTTGTCCACTTTTTTATTTCATTGCTTATATTCTGACTTGAATACAGAAGTTCCTAGGGGTAGGTGCAACTCCTGCACTTAGATTTTTAGAATTGCAAGAATACAAAGTAGAGTAGAAATGAAGCCAAACGATTCTGAAAATTGAGCCCTATACCTCTATTTATAGAGGCAGGGAACCTAAAATCTCACGCAAAAGAACTCCAGACCATTCTCCTTGCTATAGACCAGTTTTGCATGAAAATAGAGTGCAACGTAATCGGGTTGTATGGGTCGGTATTGACCCATAAGTTAGCTAATTTGATCGTTTTCAACTCTTCGCTTCAGCTCATCTTGTTGTTAGCTTCGTGATTCGATAGTTATTTGCACCAATATTAACTTGATTCAGAGTCCAAATGACGGAGTTGTAGAAGAATAAAATTGTAGATTCGAGGGTTCATAAGTATTGATAGAGAATCACGTTGATTCGAATCAACAACATTGGAAATAGTTTCCTAGTACCAAATAGGGTAGGTGGGCAGAAGATGGAATCTAATGATTGAACTTTTATGGGTCAGTACTGACCCCTAGGGATGGGTTGGTATCGATCCCAAACTCGTGAAGTTTGGGCTTCTAGAATTTTTGTGGTGGATTTGTATTGGTGTTGTGATCTTGGTTGTACTTAGGTTTTAGGCTTTATGGTCATCTCTTCGAGCGCCTTGCCTTGATAACCTCAAAGTTTAACTCGTCGGCTTTGTTCGTATACTACCTAGTCAAAAGGCGAGACAACACTTAGAAAAATCTTATTTACAAATTATACAATGCAATTATACAAACTGGATATGGTTATGCATTGAGATGATTCAATATATATATATATGTTATTATATGCATATATTTATTTGAATTATATATTTTTATAATATTATTCTAATAACTCTTTTTTTTGAATTGGATTATGTGAAATAATTTTAATATGAAACATTTAGCTTTATAAACTATTTTGAGGATTTAAAATGAGATTTTCAATGTAATTAGTGAATATTTAAACATCGACTAATTTTATAAAAGTTGAAAAATTAGATATTATATATAAACAGTAAATTTTATATTTAGTCTAATCAATTAAATAAAAACTATTATATTGTGGAAAATATGAAATACTATCTAATTTATACCTTTTGTATTTTAAAGCATATTTATATATATTAGTATAATTATTAATAAATCGTTGATGTGTAATATAATAAAAATTATGCATCTTTTTCGAAGTAATCTCGTTCCTTATCTTATCGATACTGATTTCGATGATGAGTAATTCATCGTTGATGTTGATTTGATTGGTGATTTGATATGATATAGTGATGACATGCCTCTGTATGATTTATGATCTTTAATTCTATGTGACAAGAAGTCTGAATAAATAGAGTTATAATACCGTTTGATGTGGAACTTTCAGTAATATTTCTCCACTATTTTTTAGACTCGTTATATAGAATAGTAAGCAGTGAATAGACATTAGAGTACCACGTGGTGGTATGGGACATTGTTGTGATATTTGTTCGGTTATTGATTGTTAGTAGATGAAATTCATGTAATGGAATAAAGTAGATAACGTGTGGCGATATACTAGTGACATATGGCTCTATGTCTATATTCAGTGAGTATGGCTCTATGCCTAACGATGACCAAGACTTTATGCCTATATGTACTTGTTCTATATGCCACTATTATGATGCACTCCTATTATGTTGGTTGAAGAGGACCAGATGACTAGAATCCACCCTAGCGGCTTAATCGTGGGGTCGCACCCTAGATCAATAACACTATATATATAGCTTCGTGCCACTCCTATGCTCATGTTTGGCCTTTGTGCCTTATTGTGGGGCCTAATTATACTTGGTGATATCTCCTTTATTGATGTTTTCTAGATTTAGATTATGATTTCTAAATTTGTATGATTCATGCATTTATGTTGATTATGTGTTTTTTGATTTGATGTGTTTCTATATGGGTGATGACATCTTTTGATATTAGAGCTGGTTGTTCTTATGGTTTTGAGTTATTTCTGAGATGTGATGCTTTAACGATTATTTATGGTATACAGATATACTCTGTATACATTTCTATATTTATATACATTGCTGATATGTCACGTGATGATATGAGATTCTCTGGTTGTGATATTATATAGTTATTCCTTATTTACTCTAACAACCTTATTGTGGATTCTTGATTAAACATAGTCTGACCCGTGTGTTATTTATGTAATATTCGGGTCAGTCTGAGACATTTCAGGTATAGGGATAACATGAAAGACATGAATTTTATTGGGCATAGGAGTCTTACACTAGGACTATTATATGATATCTATATAATGTTTATTCACTGTATAAATATTTTACATTGAGCTATATATTGATTATTCATCACAATACATTGTGATAGTTGGCCTTTGATATGAGTTGTACCCTTATTATATTATATATTGTATGTTAACGTTGTGATTCTGGCTCTATGTTCTCTATGATTTATTGTACATTATGTATTGTTCCATCCTAGAGGCATATGTATCTATTGCTTTATATTGATATTGTGTACGTATAGGTGGGATATTTATTTGATGTTTTAATACATACTAGCGTTATTCCGAGGAAACATTCACATTTATAACCCATATAGACTCATTTTTTATATTATCTGAAAGTATTACTTTGTAGTACTCTCGGATAGTATTAGTATAGAAGTGGGATGTCTCAAATTGGTATTAGAGCAAAGTTTAGAATAGTACATCATGCATAAGACACAAGAGTCAAAACCTTAGATGAGACTTAGAGTTTTTGACCCTTGAGAGTGATGGGCAATCCTCTATAATAAGAGGTAGTATATTATTTGTATGTATATGTATATATGATTATTGGGGTAATCATTAGGGGAAGTGTTTATGGTTTTACAAATATATGTGCTTGTATTTATGATTTTGGATGGTCTAATATTACATTGTGGTGTTTGGTTTGATTTTGTAGTCAAGTTTTGATTTGATTTTGGTTTGAGTGCGTAGTGGAAAATCTATTTATTAGTTTTTGCTAAAGACATTTATTTTTGCCTCTTATGTTTGTTCAACAATTTGAACTTGCTGGTGTTAGATTTAATTTTGAAATTTATGTGCATTTTTCCAAGTTTTGAAGTGAACTTAAATAATGATTTATATTTATTATAAATGAATATGCATGGTGTTTATTTGATATCATCAAATGTTTGCTGAAATGGTTTATTGTAAAGTATATTTATACATATAATGGTAGTAATTAAAGGTAATTTTGAAATGTTTTAATGTTATCGAGTGCTTGGTAGAAGTAAATATTTACAACATATACAAATATTGATTATTATTATTATCAAATGATTTTGGAAGTTAAGTGAATATTTTAATTTGAAATCTTTTAGAAAGTATATACCATAATGTAGTATTAAATGAGGATTTGATGATAAAGTAGTGGAAGTTTCATTGAAAAAAGTATAGTAAATAATTTGTGAAAGTAATACTTATAGATATTTTAGAAGTAAAACTGTGTAAACTTATCTACCGAGTATGTTAATGATTTTAGTCGATGTGGGTGTACACATACTCGATAAGATTCTTAAATATTAAAATGAGACATTTGGATACAGTGTTTTGGAAGGGTTTAAATATCTTATGGAAAAATTAAAGTATTTTGGTAAGAATGAGATTTGAAATTTATATTTGTAAAGGGCATTTTATATGCTAGTATGTATTTTTAGTGGTAGTTACATCCATTGGATATTAGTGCACAACTGTGATCACTAATGAGACCATATTGATTATGTGGTCAACATAACCAATTGATATTAGTAATCATTATAATAGATGACGAGGCAACATCGTTCTATTTGATAGTATTTGAGAATTTGTGAATATAATTTTTATATTCGATAACTTTTAGATAAAATTTAAATAAAAATTTATTTAAAATGAAGAGTTTTGTGAAGTTGTAAAGAAATTTTCCATTGGTAAATGTTTTGGAATTTAAAATAAATTTAAATATGAGTAAGTTTAGTATATTTGGTTTGTTATAGATTCTCCTTATGTAAAATTGTGAGGATGCAATTTTGTTAAAGGGGAAGTCTGTAATAGCCCTAATTTTAAGTAGTAATTAATTAAAGATAATAATAGTAATTTAATAAATTAAATTATAATTTGGAAGAAATTGTTTAAAGTGAAGGATTTTGATCGTGAAAGTATGATATATATAATTTAATAAGTAAAAAAATGCAGCAGTAAAATTTTATAAAAGCTTTGTAATTGAAATTTTTTATTTGTGGGAAGGAAATGATTTTGAAATGGAATTTGCAATTATTTAAAATTAATTAGAATCTAGATATATATAAATAAAGAAAATAAAAATAAAAATAATTGTTATTTTATAAATTTTAGGCCCATGCCCATATTCTCTCAAGCCAAACCCATTTCTAGATTCTGAATCTTTCATTTCTTTAATAAAACAATTACGTACACTTCTTTGAATTATTATCATCTTTCTGAAGCATCTCCTCATTATTTTTCCTCACCTTTCAAATCACAGTACAAATCATATAAATTAGTATTAATTACAAAATTCGAATATGAGGCTTTATGTATATTTTCGCATCTATGGCATGAATCGAGTTCATTATGGTGGTGAGCTATAGTCGTGCATTAAAGAGCAAAGGGGAAGTGGAAGAACGTGCACAGGTGAGTGATTTTCGCTCACGCACCTATGGTCTAGTTACTTGAATTATGACTTACAAGTATAGTTGTGTTGTGTTCATGTGAATTCATTATATGCATTAAGATATAATGGAGTGACTTGCATAGGAGGAGAAATCACCCTTATAGGCACATGGTTTTTGCAAAGAGGGCTACTGACCAGTCAGCCATTTAGGGCCACCGCTCGACTGTATGTGGTCGACCGGTGGAGATGACCTATTAACCTATGTTAGTGTGATTTTGTGTGTATGCGTGGCTATGTTGTGTGTGTAGTCTGTTGTGTTTATGTGTGTAATCATGGGGTGCATTGTTGCATGATTCTATGTTTTGTAGGCAAGTATCAAGTTTTTATATATCTATTCCTAAATTCAAATTTACACATATATTAAATGATAAAATAAACTAAAATAAATGTATAATGTACTTATAAATTATATATATATAAATTTAAATTTGTTAAATAAATGAGTTAAATTTAATAGTACTATTAGTAAGTGGAAAATTAAATAGATTAGACAAATTCTTATTTATAAATTATACAGTGCGTTCATACAAACTGGATAAGGTTATACGTTGAGATGATTCAATATTATATATATTTATATGGTATTATATGCACATATTTATTTGAATTATCTATTTTGTGTTATTATTCTAATAACTCTCTTTTTGTTTATTAGATTGGATTATGTGAAATAATTCATATATGAAACATATATCTTTATAAATTATTTTGAGGATTTAAAATGAGATTTCCAATATTATTAGTGAATATGTAATCATTGACTAATTTTATGAAAGATTGAAAAATTAGATATTATTTATGATAGTAAATTTTATATTTGGTTTAATTAATTAAATAAAGACAAGTACATTGTGGAAAATATGAAATATTATCTTATTGATGCCTTTCATTTTTTAAAGTGTATTTTTGTATATTAGTATAATTATTCATAAACTGTCGATGTGTGATATAAAATATTTTTTCATCTTTTTCATAGTATTCTGATTTCTCATCTTCTTGATACTGAATTTGATGATGAGTAAGTCATCATTGATGTTGATTTTATTGGTTATTTGATATGATACAGTGTTGACATCGTTCTATATGATTTCTGATGTTGAATTCTATATCACGAGTACTCTGAATAAACAGAGTTATAATACCGTCTAGTATATGACTTTTGGTAATATTTCTTCTGTTATTCTTTGGACTCACTATATACAATAATATATAGACCAAGTGTAGTTTATAAGCAGTAAATAAACATTTGAGTATCACGCAATAGCATGGGATGTTGTTGTAATATTTATTCGGTTATTTAATGTAGATAGATGATACTCACATAACAGGGATAAAGTAGATAGTGTGAGGTGATATTCGTAGTGATAGATGACTCTGTGCCTATATTCAGCGAGTATGGGTTTGTACCTAACGATCACCAAGACTTCATGTTTGTATGTAGTAATCCTATAAGCCACTATTATGATATGCTCCTATTTTATTGATTTGAGAGGATCAAAAGGCTAGAATCTAGCCTAGCAACCTGACTGTAGGGTCGCACCTCAGATCCACGGCACTATATTATATAGCTTCGTGCTACTTCTATACTTGTGTTTGTCCTAGTGTCACCTAGGCCATCATTCTATTACCTATATGGGCGAGTGTAGTGTCATCACTTATTAGTCCTCACGTTGACAAGCACATCGGTGCATACATGTTACGATGATTGTAGAGGTAAATAAAACTGTAAAGACTTAGTGTCTCTAGAGCTTGCTTAGTGTTATCAGTCTTCCTTCTAGTACTAACAAAGTAGTGGATTGGCATATACTATTGATACACCTCAATTGAGTATAATGTTGGGTTTGATGACCAAATATTAATGTGTGTGTGTGCGCGTTTGTATGTATGTATGTGTGTATAGCTCTACTTGGAACTACATGTCTATCGTACAGTCATATCCCATGACGATACTTTCTGTAAAGACCCGTAAATTTCCGATAATTAAATTTGTCAAATTAATAAGTTTTGGTAATTTAATATGAAAAGACATAAAAACTTTGTAATTTAATAATGAAATGAATGATAAAATGAAATGTAACAATGGTAATTAAAGTTAGTAATTAATAGTTTGAATGGAATTACAACAAATTGGAAATAACGTAAATATTATACTTTGTTATAAGATTGAATATAAGAAAAAAACGCAAATATTTAATTGTTGTATGAAATAGAGAGTTAATGCTAATTAAATAAATTCAGTATTATAACAGAATTGCAACATTTGGTTGTGAATAATGAATGCATAAGTGTAATTAAAAGTTAGGGTAACAATTGTCATAAGTTGCCTGTTTATTTGGTCTATTAAATTAAAATGGAAAATTAATTAGAATTAAATGAACTTTAATGTTACATTAATAAGATTAGTGCAATAACTAAAAATGTTAATGTAATAAAGTAAACGGGGAATGTAAATTTATTCATAAGGTGATAATTGAGTCAATAAAAGAACGAAATTGAGATGAATAATTAATTGGCACCTTAAATTTTTAATTGTTGTGTAAACAAGACAAAATCCAATATAACTTGAAATATAGTAATTAATACAAATAATGATGGAAATTTGAGTATATTTAGGTAATGATAGGCAAAACAAAGGATAACTTGGTTTATTGAGGATTTAATAAAAAGATTGAAAGTGAATCAAATCAATTTATTGAAATTAATTATAAATAATTGGATGTAATTACAATTGAAGTTAAACACTGTAATTGATAAATTAATTAACTTTGAAATTATATCTAAATTGGTTATAAAGGTTTTAAATTTCTAAGTAATCTAAAAATGATGAAAATTATAAATTTTAGAATTTGAATTGAAAAAGTGATTTAATTAAATTTAATATTAATTTATTTAATTAACTGAAATATAGCCATTTTGGTAACTGTCTCGGATTTTGACGAAACTAATTTCATCGGATCCGCAACGGGTGAATTATTTTAGAATTTCAAGTTTCGTAGCGGTCGGACTTGTCGTTTAATCGTACAGACTCGAAATGCCTAGAAATAAATTAAATTCAATTAAAATCAATTTGAAATAAGCTGATTTTGGCATAACTTCTTCATACAATGGAATTAGGAGGGATTGGTCCATTGAGTTTAAAATCACTTAAAATATCTATTTTGATATATGGGTTGATCCATTTTCTTTCTGGAGTCGAAATGGGCTTCTTGGGTCGTGTATCGTTCAATTAATCTTATCCATTCGTCCAATTTCTGACATACATATAAATACCTCGTTATAAACCCTAGCTGATTTTATTTCTTATCTCATTTTATATGTACGTACTTTTCTTTCTCAATTCCTCATTCCAATGGCAGACAAACAAATCTTCAATTCAATTTCAAAATCAAAAACCAAATCAAAAATTAAAACTTCTCCAAATGTATCAAATTATATATCGATTTGAAGCTCTCGACGAGTGCATCTCGGATCTGTAATTCATTTTCCAATTTGAACCACTGGTTGTCCACAAATTGAAGAATAAAATCTCGGTCGTCCTTTGCGTCGTGATCGACAGATCGTCGAATCAACAAAACAGTTGCATGGAGGGGAACAAAGGGAGTGCATATATACTAGCCACTAGTCGATCCATCGGCTAGATCATCAGAGAAAATTCGAATACGGTTTCATTATGGTGGCGGCTGTTGTGTTCATTCCGTGTGGCATGGTGGCCTTGGCCACGCATGGGCCGCGAGACCTGACTGGAGTCGATGGCGAGAGCGGCGGAGGGCGTGGGCGGTGTGGCCAGCTGGCCATTGGTGAAGTTGCGGCGGCCAATTTTTGCTCGAACGCGAGGCATTGTTGATTGTATAATCTAGTGTTCGGCTAGAGTCTAGTTGCGTGATGGTTTCGGTACAGAGAAGGTGACGTGGCTGCATCTTATTGGTGTTTTGTTTTTTTATTATTTAATTTTGATTTTGATTTTTTATCCAATCGTACTAATTTGTATAACTTTCACATACCAGGTCCATTTCATGCGAGTTTGTTCCGTTAGGGTCGTAATGAAATTCCAGGCATTTTGACGCTGGCTTGGACGGATTCTAAGACTTGGAGTTTGGATTTAAATTGGATTTAAATTCAATTCAAATTCAGGGGTGAGTGTTTTAACCCACTCACGGCTTCTAAAATTTCTTATGTTAGTTAAATTAATTTTCGATATGATTAGAAATTTATTTATGACTGTTTAGTATATTTGAACTGCTATTTCTGTTAATTTGAATCTATTTGAATTAAATCATTATTTAATTTATTATTGAATATAAATTGCCATTGAAATGCCTGTTATTAGTTATTAGTTCTATATTGATATTTATTGATTGATTTGGATGATGATTGTGATGGATGTTGGTTGTTGACATTGGATGCATGGACGTTTTTATTTTATAACGTTATGAACTGTAAATTCACTATGGGTTGAAATGATACATACCCGAATGATCTATAGATCAAGGAAAAATCGTTATGGATTGAAATGATAGACTCGAGTGATTTTGTGGATTTTATATTAATTCAAGATTACGGTTTGAAATGATATATAACCATAAATTTTTAAATTGTGGATTGAAATGGTAAATATCCAGATCACTTGACCCTAGGGTAGAGAACTATATACGGACACCAAATTGGTTGAATTAAGTAATTTTAAAATCCTTAATTTTTGAATGTAATTAAATGATATTTTGAAGTAAAATGTGATTTATATAAATTGAAGTATTATTGGAAAATCAAGTTTAGTGTGAAATGTGAATTGGTTTAAAAGGAATTGCTTTAAGTAATTTAATTGGAAGTTGAAAAGTAAACTTTCAAGTATAAGTGAAATTCTATCAAAATTAAGTTATTTAAAAATAACTTAGAAATATTTTGAAATTGAAGTAATCCGAGTTGATATTTGAACATGGATTGAAACGATATGAAATATAATATTTATTGGAATGTTAAATTGAAATGTTTGGAATTTGGTTTGTTGAATTAGAAATTGAAAATGGTCCAAATGTGTTGAAATGAAATGAATAGTTTTATTTGATATTACTTCCAAATTCATGTTTTTATATAAACTGTTTTAAAAATATATTATTTCCAATTTCTACTTATTAAGATTTTCAAAGTATTAAACTATTTTAACTATATTAATTATATTAAATCATTTTAACCTATTTTAAACCATTTAATTTATTTAAACTACTTAACTTGTTTTAACTTATTTAGATCTAATTAATCTATTTTAAAGCTATTTAATCTATTTTAATTATATTTAATCTATTTTAAATCTAAATTAACTAATTATAACTATTTAAACTATTTTCTTCTAAATTCCAAAGTAAGTAAAATAGATGGGTTTATATTCGAATTCTCGATTTTTTAAGTGAAGATGGTTAATGATGTTATAACCTAAGTTGGGATTTAAATAACATATTTGGTTTAATATGATATTTTGAAATGAGAGTTTAATCTATTTTGGAAATGCGACTTTTGAAAGGAAATATAATTTCGAGCTATGATTTCAAAGGTGAAAATAATTTTGAAAGTAAGTAACGATTTTAAAAGTGATATGATTTGAATTGAATATGATATTTTGATATCAATTATGAAATGATTTTGGAAATGTAAAAGAACCATCCGATGTGAAATAAGCTATTGGTTGTTAAAAAGACCGGGATCGGATATTGTCAAACTCTCTACCAATACCAAAAACCATTTTGACAACTATTACATGGTGGAGATTACAGAATAAAGTAGGATTGTGGCGACGATCCTATATAAGGTATATACGTGGACCTGACTCCCATGAGTTGGCTTAAGGTGGCTAAAACAGGAGCAATCGACGGGCCAAGTGAGGTAGCTCCTCCGACCGGGCACACTCCATCAATCTATATTCTGACTTTGTGATTTGTTCGGTGGCCACCATTCGATTTTTGCTCGGGAGTGTGTTTCGAGTTGGGCGTTAGTTGCGGCTATGCGTTAACAATAGTACGGAAGTGTAATGGTACATCTACCCTGGCATTGCCTAGTTGTTCCATGTCACCTATCCTAGCGTGCCTTCTACGAATTTGTTTTGTACCATACCTATGGAGTGCCCTCTAACGACATTCAGTATGGGTGGGATTGCAGTACTGTATAGACTATGGGAATATGTAAAATGTGTTAAGGTTAAAAATGCAAAGCCTTAACGCTATTTTAATAGTTTACTTTACTATAGACATAATTAAAATAGCCTATATTACTGCATAGTAGATAGTTTAACGGATCCTTAGGAGGTGAATCCCGAGCATCTCTTAAGTTACTGCACTCACATTAGATACTGGATAGGAGATGTCAAATACCGTAAACATCTCTGACGTCGTTCCACTCATGTTTATTTTCATTTATTTAACTTACATAAGATCTTTTAGTTCTAACTCGAGTGTTTTGTCCTTTCAATTCGCTCGGGTCAGCTTAAGCATTTCAGGATTTGAAGACCTTATTATGGAGGACGAAGACAAATATTTGTGCTACTATTATTTACTATATTTGTTTCCCTGCATTACCTTGTTCCGCTGCATTATTATTCTCTGATATATGTAGCTCTGATTTTGCATTGTATTTGTAACGACTCAATATTTTCAACCATTTGCATCCGCACATGTCGGACTTGAATTACTCAAAATACCGAATTGTTTATTTAAATTTGGCAAATCTTAGAATATACAGCAAATAAATAAATCACAGAATCACAGATACAGAGTAATATAATGCAGCGGAAGAAAAGAGATAGTAATTCATGAAGCTACTATATAAATACATCAGAGTTAATCAAGATACAACGGAAGTCTAAATATGATAATCAAGTACAATCAGAATACATCACTGGAATCAACGGGATGACTGGAATCAATTGGATATTGAAATGAAATAGATAGCTGGATCTTTAAGCAAAGCTCCAACTCCAAAGGTGAGTCTCTGATGTTGTATCACTCAGTTTGACCCGAGCGTAAAACAAAACCAAAACACTCGAGTCAGGACATACATACTTATACAATTTAAGCCAACTCAAGTGAACTGTAATATAAGGTACAAGTAACTTAAAGGATGCTTGGGACTGCCCATCCTCTAAGGATCCGTTAAACTATTTACTATGTAGTAATATTTCGCTATTAGTATAATGTCAATAGTAAAATAAACTTACTTTTAAATTGCGTTAAGGAGTTACCCAATCTCCCCCTTAACACAATAATAGTCCTAGTAGTCCATCTAGTATCAGCGTATCTCCAAATCAGGAGACTACCCTAACTACTCCATGGGCTACGGGAGAAATCCAAACTCCTACAAGGCACGATAGAGTAGGTGACATGGCACAACGAGGCAATGCCATGATAGACATACCAATTGCTATCGGGACTGGTGGTGACGCGTAGCAGCCACTACTGCCCAACTCAAGCCACACCCCAAAAAAAATCCAAGGGCCCCAATCAATCACAATGTAATAGAATGGTATCGAAGGAGTGTGTCCGATGAGAGGGGCTACCTCACTGGCCCGGAATCGCTCCTGTTTTAACCACCTTATGCCAACTCACGTGAGTCGGGTCCACGTATATACCTCAAAGGACATCGCCACCATCCTACTTCAATCTGGAATGTCCATCGCGTACACCGTTATTACAATGGTTTTCGGAGTTGGCAGAGAGTATGACAACTTCCAATCCCAGCCTCTTTAACAACCAACCGTTATTATAACGCATGGATATTTATTTCAAAATTATTTTTACTTTAAAACCACTTAAAATCAAATACCGTTACTTTTCGAAATAATACCCATTTCAAAACTAAACACTATATTATTTCATTTCAAACACAATCAATATATATCATTTCCATTTCAAAACCAAAACAATAATATATCCTTTAAATAACCCAAATTTACAAATCACTGAATATTTCCTTCCATTTATTAACTTGAAATATCATCTTAACCCAAACCACTTTATAAAGTCATATTCTTAAATCTTCAATTTCAATAGGTTTTCAATTTTTACGTTAAAGACAATTCTTAATTAAATACAACGTCAAATAATTTCATTTTCAAAACCATACTGCTTCCAAAGTTATAACAACTCCAACCAAAATACTTTGGAATCATAATACTTTGAAATCATAACAATTTAGAAATGTTATCATTTTGAAATCATACTACTTAAAATCACAACACTTTGGAAATATTATCCTTTTGAAAATAATAATACTTAGAAAAATCCTAACACTTATAATGACCTTCATTTAAACAATTTAAATTCAATATCAAATAATATCCATTTTAAAGTTGTAACATTTCTAAGTTATTCATTCAATTATAAACTTTCCAAAGACATTGTATATTTCAGCCACATTAAAATTTCAATTTTTAGCCATTTTAACTTATAAAAATCATATTTCTCACTTCAAAAAATATTCATTTGGATATCATTTAACTTTTGATTTAATAAAATAAAATTTTATCAATAAATATACAAATTAAAATATAATTCATTTATTAAGTCAAAAACACATTCTTTTACTTCTTTTATTGCAACAACTAACTTACCACTTTATTTTAAAATACCTACTTCATAAATAAGACTAAATTCCCATTTACTTACTTAACTTAGCAATTTCAATTAAAACCAAATTTCCAATTATCAAGTTAAGTCATATTTTGAAAATACACTTTTCCACTTAAATCATAATTATTCAATTCCCAAACATTCAATTTCATAAATAAAGTAATTTATCATAGTAAATATAAAAATCAATTTCTTTGCAAATTTATTCATTAGGCATCAATTCAACTATGATTCCAAGTTAAATAAACTTATTACAAATGTCCCATAAAATGTATTTCATTTTATTTATTCAAAATTGCATTATTTATTATACAAAATATGTCCATTTCAAGAAATAACCTTTATTAAAATTACTATGTTAGATTTAAGATTTCAAATTAAATCAAACTTAATTATTATGTTATTTATCATAAATAAGACTCTTTAAACTCCATCCAAAACCAATTAACTTATAAAAAATTTAACTTATGGACAAACAATATTTCTTTGCACTTTAAAGTATTAAATCAAATTGAGCTAAAATTTTCATATATTTATAATTCCAAAATACTTAATAATTTTATGAAAATATCATTTAAACTATAACCATGGGCACGTATAATATTTTCTAACCTAGGTCAAGTGATACGGATATGTATCATTTCAATTCGAAATTTAAAAGAAAAATTCGGGTTCTATCATTTCAAACTTGCAATCCCAAGTAAAATAAATGTAATAAAAATCATTCGAGCCTATCACTTCAGCCCATAATGATCTTTTTCCTTATTCTAAAGTCTGTTCGAGTATGTATCATTTCAACCCATAGTGATAGAGAACTTGCAGTAATGAACAGTAAATAGAATGAATAGATATCATATAATAACATATTAGATGATGTAACAAATATATAAATAGCATTTAACATCATATAACATATCACATGCATGTATGAATTACATATCAATTTATACATATCCACTTGTCATTATTCCACAATAATATAAGTACATATGTCTAGAGTGATAAAACTCACCGTTTTAAAGCTATAATTGAAATTCAGAACAAAAATCCAAACTCCGCAAAGCACGAAAAAGCATGACAAAGCACAATGCAAACTTGAGTGGATGAAGAGTCAGATCCAAATCTTGTATGCAAACAAATATTGTATACATAAGAATATGATTCAATACAAAATAATAGAGGTTAAACAATGGAAAAATAAACGAATCAAAGTGGCATAACTTGCATAATCAAACAATGGCTTGGCTACACCACATATGGGTTCAACCATCATCTTGTGTTGCTTGGTCATGATGGTTAGAGGTGTTCTAGGAGAAGATGGAGGCCGAGCAAACAAGAGAAAAACAAAGGATAAACGAAAGAAAATGGAAAAAAGGAGGAAGAGAAGCCATGGATCTAGAGCTTGCAAAAATTTTTCTTATGCAAATGACTTGAAATGAGAAGCTTTTCACGTGAATTGTAAAACTAGATGGCGGCTAGGGTTTATAATACACGGCTATGGTAGGTAATTAAATAGATAGGAAAATAAAAAGCACAAATAAAGAGGCTAGTGAATGAATGAGATTTATTTCCTATTTAATAAAAAATACTTATGTAATATCTTTCAACCAGAAGGGGCAAATGAAGAAGTGAGATATTTGGGAAGATTTTGTTCGTGATTTGATAGAGTAATGCATGGCTATAATAGGTGAGAAACGGTTAAGAATTAATAAAGAGGGTAGAAAATGGAAAGGCTAGCAAATTAAAAGGCACAATTTAAGGAGAAAGAATCTTGTCTATTTTATTCTTTGTTTGCACGCAAAGAAAAGGCAACAAATAAACAAAACAGGTAACCTATATCTCTTGAAATTCCTAAGCTATTATTAAAAGTAAAATCAATCAAAAATCAAATAATTATATTCAAAGTTTATACAAATAAAATAAAAAATACAAAATAAAAATTAGAGAAACAAACATAGGGAAATAGAAAATAAAATATAGAAAGTCCTTGCGTGTAAACACTGTATTTTTGTCTAATTTAAAAGTATAAGTTTAAATTCCCAATAAATCCATATTAACATTGGTTTATATACTAGTACATTAATAACTTCCCAACCCATCCAAATTTCAATTAGCAAAGTAATTAATTTCATTCTCTTACCATAAATCTATTAGTTATGAATTGAATTCCCATAAGTTATAATTAATTTCAAATAAACTGATTTGATTCAATTCTAATCCCTTTTTATTAAGTCTATACTGCTCGACAAACCTCGTTAATATTTGTTTGTCTTTCATTACATTAATGTATATTAAAATATCCATCTTTCCTTTGTATTAACAGTTGTTTTCAATTATATTGAATTTGCCAAAGTATACATTTATTATGATTGAAACCTAAATAAATTCATTCAGATAGGTTTCATTCTTTTATATTATCTTATGAATAAAATATGCATTTTCATTGCTTTATTACATTCACACTTTACAATTACTGTTCTTACTCTCATTAATGAACATTTATTTACATTTGAATACAATTGATTTCCAATTTATTTATTATAGATTACATTCCAATTGATTCCCATAATTTGATTTGATTTAATTTCCATCTTTATACTATGTCCACTATTTCTCTATAAACCTGATTACATTAGTTTAATATTCCATTTCATTAATACTCCTCTATTTACATCTTAAATTTGTATAAATGTTACTTTTTTTAATGTGTACTTTTGTTAATTGTACACATTAATTAAGGTTTGAAACCAATTAAATAAATTTACCTTAGTTTCATTCTTTTTACCAATTTATTACTTTATAAATAAATTTATGTTTCTATTTAATTCATACATTCACACCTCCCATTACTGCATTAATTCTCAATAATGACATTAAAGATTTCCTATTTATTTTATAGACTAAATAGGCAAGTTATAATAGCTGTTACCATTACCCTTTAATTTACACTTAAGTTTATTATATTCAACTAATTATTTTAATTACCTACCTAATATTGAATTCAATCAATTTCTATTAATTATACTAATTCATTTATTTATACACCATTTACCCTTATTTACTTATATTCAAATTTATACTCAAATATAACAGTTACAACTAAATTAATAGGCCAATTAGATAGAAACTTGCAACCGTTACTATTAATTTAAGTCACATTAATGAATTCATTATTATTTACAAATCAAATGTTACAATTGCTTAATTAACACTGATTACATCAATTGATATTAATCATATATTATCTCATTAATGATTCAACATTCACGCTTGTGATTTCATTGTTCATAATAAATGTTACTATTCTTATATACCCAATCTTTATTCAAGAGTCATTTATTTCATATTATTCCTTTTATAAATTTAAATGTTTGCATTAGTTTTCTTACTTTAATTTATAGCCAAGTATACAAATTTTCATTACTTCACTAAATTGTAATTTCAATTGTTACTAATTAGTTCTAATTACCATCGTTCAATTTTAAATTAATAAGGTTTTCTTTCATATTAAATTACCAAAACTTATTAACTTAACAAATTAAATTATTGAAATTTTACGGGTCGTTACAGTATTAGTATAATCAAATGTTTTCTAAATAGCTTCATGAACTGTTATTTGATTATTATATTTTGTCATTCCGCTGTGAGATTCTGTTTTATTTTTTTTCTTCCTCTGCTTTTTTCTTATTTACCCCATAACAACCCGCACTTCTATATGGTTTGAGTTGGCACGCGTATCTGCTTAAACTGTCCAAAAAGGCGGAATGTTACAGTTGGTATCAAAGCTTTGGTTTAGCGATAAACCTTAGCTTTGTGGGGCCTGAATCTTTATTAATAGGGTAGTAATACCCTATGATGAGTCGTTGAGTGTATATGTATGAGAGAGCGTATTTGTTAGTATTATAAAAGGATTTTCATATAGTGTTAATTTGTTCCTTTTTGTATTTATAAATTCTCGTTGGTGCATAGGACGCTATAACATCGATAGGGATTTCAAAACACTTAGTAGGACATACCGACACAATATTGTTTTGAAATATAGGTAAATGAAATAATTTTGCCTATTATATATTTTCCGTGTATATAAATTAATAGATTTTATAAATGGTATATTTGGTCGTAATATTTTGGTTGTTAGGTAGTGAAATTTATAAATATTGCCCGAGAATAAAGATGTGTAAATAAAATAAATATAAATTGGAAATTTTAGAACTTAAGTTTCGAGATTTTGAGAAAACAATTCTTTCGAATGATTTTGGAATATAATAAAACTATTATTAGAAGTATTTTCTGATATAAATATTTCAATATAAATTTGATTGGTTTAAAGAAATTTGGAAAGAAATAAGTTTTGTACTCCCTCTCTGTCGTTGGAAAATAATTTCGGTGATAAGCGCACCCATCATCGAAATTCATTTTCGAGTTCCAAAGCGGGAAGGCCACTGCAGTAGTTTTACTGCAGATTTATTTTGATAAACAAATATAAATTTTAAATTATTTTAAATATAATTGGATATATAAGTTATGAGTATATACATCCATCTATTGTTTTTAAATGATTTAAAATGGAACCCGGCATTTAGTTCTTAAATTTATAAGAATTAGAGATTTAATTAATGAAATGGAATTTAACTAATTAATAATTGGAACCTATAAATGAAATAAGAGATTAAATGCTAGGCTATAAATGAAATTACAAGAAAGTTGAAATTTGTACAATATAAAACAAAGGACATGATTATTGAACATTAAATTAATTAAAAGAAACTAGATAAACTTGTGTAATTTTCAATTACATTCTTAAAAACATATATATAACTTACCAGTTTCAAAAGTTGAAATGTTAAAAGAAAATTTAATGGAAAATTTTACAAGTAAAACTTATGTGATGTAAGTGTTCAATGAATTACTTTTATAAATAAGAATTTGATATTATAGTGGTTATAAACTTAAGTTATAATTGAGATGCTACTGTAATAAGTGTGATAGAAAGTGAGTATTACAAATGAGTAATTATAAACATAAGTAAATGGTTGAAGCTATTTATAAATAAAATAAGTAAAAAAGATGAATGCTGTAAACAGATGATTATAGTATTTAAGAATTTATTTACATATGATTAAGTAATTATACATGAGTAACATATGTAATGAAATAAATGAAAGTTAATGAATGAAATAGTCATTGTATGAATGAAATTAAAGTAAGGTAAACGATATGAAATTAAAGTAAGGTAAACGATATGAAACAAAGTTTATAAGAATAAACTTAAATAACGTTAGAATCTTTTGTTTGTTTGGTTTGTAGATTGCTTGAGAAATGATACTTTTAACTGTTTAGATGTATGAATAATATATTGAGTTTTATCTAAGACTGTTGAGTAAATGATATGCTTAGTAGTTATTTGTCATTTTATGTGATTAAAAGTGTCTTAACCTGAACAAACTATTTGTTTGGTTGATATGGATGTATAATTGTTTTGTATTGATTTTATATGATGATTGTATGTTGGTGGCAAGTGATTGTTGTTTATGTTAATTTGTTGGTTATAAATTGAAACAACTCAAATATTCATTTTATATAGTTATTAACTCTTTTTGGATTACATAAGTGAAATACAGATTATGGAAGCAATTGCTACGGCTTTTGGTTTCATAAAATGAACGTTAATTGCCCGACAAACAGGTACGTTCTCGGAGTACGTTTTCTAGCGATATTATATTGTTTTTCCCATGTCGATATATATTATTTTGGAAAAATACTTGATATGTATGATTATTATTGATATTATTATTTCTTCCGAGCCTCTCCGTACAAAGGAGACTCTGCTGAAATTTTCTGTAAATTTTGGACTTAGAAACTTTATGAAATGTTTTCCAAACTTTGTTAATCTGAGTATAAAAGGATTTAATTGTTATAATTAATATATTTTATTTAAATTATTTAATTGTGTAAATTAATTGTTTATAAATTAATATTTTGAATAAGGTATATTGATTTCTTAAATTCCTTTTCCCCTTCTTCGTTTTTGGGGACGAAAAGTTTTGAGTGGGGGAGAGTGTAACGACCCAGAAATTTTCCATAATTAAATTTGTTAAATTAATAAGTTTTGGTAATTTAATATGGAAAGAATAAAAACTTTGTAATTTATTAATGAAATGAATGCTAAAATGAAATGTAACAATGGTAATTAAAGTTAGTAATTAACAGTTTGAATGGAATTACAACAAATTGGAAATAATGTAAATATTATACTTGGTTATAAGATTGAATATAAGAAACAAATTAAAATATTTAATTATTGTATGAAATAGAGAGTTAATGGTAATTAAATAAAATTAGTATTATAAGAATTGTAACATTTGGTTGTGAATAATGAATGCATAAGTGTAATTAAAAGTTATGGTAACAATTGTTATAAGTTACCTGTTTATTTGGTCTATTAAATTAAAATGGAAAATCAATTAGAATTAAATGAACTTTAATATTACATTAATAAGATTAATGCAATAACTGAAAGTGTGTATGTAATAAAATAAATGGGAAATGTAAATTTATTCATAAAGTGAAAATTGAGTTAATAAAAGAATGAAATAGAGATGAATAATTAATTGGGACCTTAAATTTTTAATTGTTGTGTAAACTTGACAAAATCCAATATAACTTGAAATATAGTAATTAATACAAATAAAGATGGAAATTTGAGTATACTAAGGTAATTGTCACGACCTAAATTTTAGAGTTCGAAAATCGACACCCGTACTTCAATTGTATTCGAATGCCGTAGATTCAACCGTTGAAATCCGACTCGTGCCGGAGCTTATAGCACATTAATACAACACAGTAGAAGAAAAAGATAATATCATTGATATACAACAGTTGGTACAATAATGATACTATCAAATATTATCAGAGATACAAGATACAACGGAAAAAAAAATAACTCTAAAAGATAATATCTTCAGAAGTCCACAAGAGAGATACTCCAATTAACACCATTGCCAATGCTCCAAGACTTGGAAAGACTCCAAACCAAAAAACGAGAACCACCACCAATTCTGAAGTGAAGCAACTCGATCCAAATGCGATTGCCAATATCAAGAGATTGAATGCTATCGAATCTACACCTACTATTCAACTATCTCAAAATATAACCCTAGGCTGCCCGTGTGGAAAATTGTGGGCACCCAGAGTTTAGATAGGAAACAATATACTCCAGGTCAGTCATGGGACTAGTATGAGCAAACAAAAACAATTTTAAACAAAACAAAAAACAAAATAAGTAAAATAAATCCGCAATTCTTTTTGAAAAATGAAACTACCATAATGCCTCCCACCGCAAACACAATGCAAACGCAGAATTGGAGGAGATTTCTCCTTATGATAGTCAAAAATGCTTGATGCACAAAATCCTTTTGATATTATTATTAGTGCATAGTGCAGAAAACCTTTCGAAAGTATAATATTAATCTTAGCCAGCATACAACCATTATTGTATGCCTACTATAGCTACCATGTTCAATAGCAGGTTACCACCACATTGAATGACAGGTTATACAACTAAATCCATACAGGGCGCATATTGTTTCTTTGTATTTCCAACAAATGGTCAAGCAAAGGAACTTCCCACACCAAATGGAACGCCTCTGGAGGGAAGTCCACGAGAACCTAACCGGATCTCTGCTACACAAGGCCGAGTTACCTCTATAACTAGGTAAATACTGACACGAGTATGCCACCCCTGGTCGTTACCAACCTTTATCCGAGGCGTCTATCTACCAACAACCACAAAGCAATAAGTTTTGCAGCAACCACAAAGTTGAGTATCTTAGCTCCATACTATGATACCACTTATAATCCAGAAGGAAATGGACATACCTTCAGGGGGCGCTATCCTCAAATAACCTTGCTGCAACGATTCTTGTTTCGACCATTACCGGGTTGTGAGGCTCGACGAAGTCTCGTCCACAAAGCTACGCTTTTCACAAAAGCCATGCTTCGATCAACAAATTATCAGCAGTATTTCATATCCCACATTACCAAATTGGGAATGTATCACTAGTAACCATCAACTGCATAATCTCTAAGCTTGTACATCTCAGAGAAGGGTGTTAAATTACAAGAATAAATTCTCCGCTACCAACTAGAAATGTATTTGATAGAAACCATCTTAACATCTCAAAGAGTAACGTCAGACACACATCCATACAAGTCTGTTCCGGGTTCAAACAGAACGGAAGGCACTTCAAAAGAAGCCCTTGCAATCCGAGCATCCGCAATCCCGATCGGACTCTCCATTACATATGGAGATCTCTATACCGGAGCAACTTAGTGCAGAGTCATTCGACAGGTTATCCTATCGTTCTCGAAGACACCGGTCTTCACCACCGTCTTCAATTGCTATCCATTTCGTCGTATCACTATTCGGAATGGGTTATATGACACAAAGTCCTCTCCCGGCTAAACCGAATAGTGAGCGCAATATTTAAAAAGAATATGTATATTGGGATCTCAGTTAAGTCACAACTTATTACCCAAACTTTTCTTTCAAATGGTTTAGACAAATTATCATTTCCAAATCTTTTAAAGAAAAAGAATCACTTCACAAAGTTCACCAATATTTCTCAAAGATTCATTCACAGCCTTTAAAAACAATTTCCTTTTCAAATTGGATTAATTCAGCCAATCTTTATATCAAAAATTCAATTCATAGTTTTCAAAACCATTTCCGTTTTAAATCTTTTTATAGAAAAGATACACCTTCTAGATTCTCTTTAATTTCAAAACAAAGTTCAACAATCTTTCTCAAATATTCAAAACAATTTCATTTCAAAACTTGAAATCCTTTCAATACAACTTGGAAAACTTTCCTTTATATGAGAGCTATTATTATTCAAAAAAACAGTTTTCATTTCGAAAAATCCGATTACGTTTGCACAAGTTAAAGCTCTTCAAGTATAAAACTTGGATTAAATTTAAATTCCCACAAACAATAATTTTAAAATGGTTTAAGACCCATATAAACACATTTATAACTTGTATAACTTTTATAAACCATAATTTCCAAACATAGAATTCAATTTCAAATCTTGAGTTCAAATTTAAATCAAATTATTTAAATTTCAAAATTTTATCAAGTTATTCAAAATAACTTTGATCTTTAAAACTCCATTTCAAAGCTTTTCATAGTTAAACCAATTCCATTTCCAAAACTATTTGGATTCAAAATTCAACTTTCAAAGATAACATTTAAATTAAAAATATCCGTGACTTAACCGATTTCCCGTGAAATCCATATTTGTGTGTGTATGGTGTAGTCCAGGGGTTTTACACAATAGTGCAACATCATCAATCATCACAGATTCAATCATATCAATATCGATAAGCGGTATAATCTATAACGCTTATCTTCATTCATAGATTTTCAGAGAAATAATGTAAATACAACACAGATAAATAAATTACATTCGTCATAGATAAATAAATCGAAAATAATTCATATCACAAAGCATCATACATCAGGGATATCACACTATTCAAAGCATTCCATACAATCCAAACATCCATAAGTAAGATCCATTATATACCTGATTAATTTAAATCAGATTAATTACTTATGAATAATTACTAATCTTGGTTAATTAATATTAATTAATTACAAACCATGTTGATTAATTATCCTTTAATTATCTATTAGTCAACCTTAATAATAAATTAATATCCTTTATTATTAATCAACCTTAATTAATAAATCAATTAACCTTTATTAATCAACCTTAATTAATAAATCAATTAACCTTTAATCATTAAATAATTACCTTTAATTATTTAATTATCCTGTAAATTAATTATCCTTAATTAATCCTTAACTAATTACCATTTAATTAATAAAATTACAATAAGTGATTATCCTTAACCACTTTCATTAACTAATTAACTCTTCTCAATTAACCTTATAATCAATAAATTAATCTTTAATTAATTAATTTATTATCCCTTAACTATTAATTAATAACCTTAATTATTAATTAATAAAACTTAATTATAAATTAATTAATCCTTAATTATCAGTTAATTAATCCTCAATTAACAATTAATTAATCTTTAATTAACAATTAATTAATTCTTAATTAATTAACTAAACATTTATAGATTAATTAATTAATTTAACTTTAATTGCCTTATTAATTGACTTAATCATTAACATTAAAACCTTAACTAATCTTTCATGATAAAACATTTACATTAATTACCTAACTTTAATTAATACATGTTTAAAACCATTTCATTTTTTTAATTTATACTTAATTACCTTTAAAAATTAAGTTTTTAAAATACTTAAGCATTTCTCAAATTTAAAGCATAAATTTTTTAAATCAAAATAGTTTAAAAACATTTATCATCAAATACTTTGAACCAATTTTAATTTAAATTTTAAAACTAGCTTTTCAAAACTTTTAAAAACATTTACAAGCTTGCTTCGGGTTCGACCTGCCTATGACTCGAGTGTAGACTCGAGTTTCCATTTTCTTCCATTTTCAAAAACTTAGTTTTAAATTTTTTAAAACTGTTATGAAACTCATGCGAACACGAGCTCATCCCCGAGCCAATTCCTTTTTCACTCAAGCATCAACTCGAGTAAAAATTGCTTCGTTCTCACCCAATCTCGTGTGCACAAATCGATCCGGTGCACATGCACACGCCGTCGGCGATCCTCCGGCACCTTCGACCTCTATCGCCAAATCGACTACGATGTCCTCACACCATTGAACTACTCAGCAACCTCGATCGAATCACCAAAACAAAATCGAGCTTTCAGTTGCAAACCAGAAACCTAGACCTCATTAGAAAACTCCTCTGCTTCGCCGCCACAGGCCATCAGAAGCCATGCAATTATGGCCGAAGATGCTCCAACCATCCATGAACTCTTTCCCCTTGGTCTGATCATCTGAAACGCCGTGATGACAACGCAGATTCCTCGAGAATCAGTTCGACAGAAAAACGAGTTTAAACCCCAAATCGACCCCAATCACCATCCACGATGAATTAAAAAAATCATATCACGTTTTTCTCAAGTTCAACTATCATCCCAGCACTTCTGGAAACAAACTCGATACTCAATCATGCGTCAATCACCAGAATTTCATAAAACCCATATTCCGTTCATCTAGCAAATACGACCTCAATTCAAAACTAAAAATCCTGATTTTTGTTTTAAAATCTTTGTTTTCGAAATGAATTTGAATGATGTAAATGAATCTTGGATCCATGCAAGTTGAAATTTGGATAAATTTGAATTTACACTGTTTTTCTTCTTCCAACCAACAACCCTTTCATATATCTTGGAAATATATTTTTAAAATTAAGTTGTGGAGATTTTAAACATATTTTGTCTTAACATCACAAGCTATAGAAAATCTTAGGGAGTGGAATTGAATTTTTTGAACTAGATCAAACCCTGTTAAATCTTAACAGAGGCATTTATGCCTATTTCCAAATATATGCACTGAGTTTATATATACATATAGGCAAAATTACATAACCATATCAGCACATTTCATTCATGACTTCCAAGATCACATGCAAATCAGATATTCAAACAGATCTAAGGGTTTAAGAGTGAGTTTACTCACCTGGATCAAAAGAAGATGTATAGAGCTCTTAATGTTGAAACGGCTTCAAAAATTTCAAAACTTAAATTACCGAAATAAAAATGTTTCTTTGATTTGGAAACTAGAATGCTAAAGATTGCTTGAGGCTTTGATGAAGATATAATCCCCAAGTTGAATTCTTTTTGATTTCCCAGGTTTGATTCAGGTTTTGTTTGCTTCCATATTTCCAATTCTGGTTTTGCTTTTTAGTTTGCTTGCTTCAGGTATTCCAGAATTGATCTAGTTTCCTTTTCTGTTTTGAATTTTTTTCATTTCTGGTTTCAATTTCTTCTTTACTTTTGGTTTCTGGGTTTGTATTTTAGTTTTCCAGATCTTAAGATGAAAGAAAAGTTTAGTTTTGAACTGAAATGAGGTAACCATTTTTTTCTTTATTAATCAATGTATATTTATAATTAAAATTAAAAGAAGAACAATACTTTTCCACTTGTTATTTGTATATTAACACTTGTAATTTACTTGTTTAATCACGTTACAAATGTCTTTTGTGACTAAATTGTGTTTAAACCCTTTCATTTAATTTATTTTATAAAACATGTTTTAACCCTTTATAAATTCTTTTATTTAATTTCATATTTACACAAGTTTATGTTTTCATCTTCTTATATATTTACATTTGTACAATTTAAATTTATCTTATTTACATACATATGCATTATATCTTGTTTACACTTAATAAAAATAAATGCATTTTTATATATATAAGTTTTGGAATTTAATTCTAAACAACTTTTGAAATTTATTTATATCCAATTCAAAATATAACTTCCAAATTACAATAAAGAATTAGAAAACATACATTTTATGTTTTACCCCTTTATCTTATTAATTTATTAATTACCTATATTTTCAAACTATATTTATATATTTGTATTATCTTAAAGAAAATGAATATTAAACTTATTTCAAACTATTATACTTTTAAATTAATAAATATCTATATATATATATATATGTATGTAGTTTATACTTTTCAATAATTACTTTTTCTTTCATATATATATTTATAACTAAAAGAATATGATTTTAAAATCAACTGTACATTAATGAATAAACATGTATATATGTTATAATGTAATCTTTAAATAGCTTTTGCAATATACATACGTACATACATACATATTATAATTACAAAACAATTTTTTTTGTAAATTTTAAAATATAGAGTTCCTTCCAAATTTAATATATTTCCGAAAATTTACTTTTGAACTTCAAATTAAACAAATATCTTGTTTAATTTGGAAAAATTAAATTAATTTAAAATTAAATTCGCAATTAAATCTAAAAATTATCAATTACCAATTAATTCTTAATTTAATCCAAAAATCAAATCAACTACTAAATTAATTTGGCTTTAAAAATCGGGATCGTTATAGATTCCCCCCTTAAGAAAATTTCGTCCTCGTAATTTGCCAAACAGGGAGGCAACAAAGAATAGATGAAAGATAGAGAAATATCTTTCCAGATCACACTGAATATCTATTCTGCATTTGGCTTGCCAAACCAGAAGATCACCAATAGATACGAGAACAAACTCATTCAAAACTTCACAAGATACTCGGGTCATCAGGTCTACGAAATATACAGGGTATTTGGTTAGTTCGAAGGAATAACTAACTGTTCGTAGAACATATGGACCCAACAAAATAGACAAACGGATACAATTTTCTACAATTCTCAAACGCTAGGTATGGATTTCAAACTCAGGTTGGAGTATCTCAAAGTATACTTGTCCCTCTTTGGACTTTAATCCTCACAAGAAATTACAATAGAATTTCGAATTTGGTTTTAATCGAAATCGTCTTATCGATACAATTCAATTTTAAATTCATATTTTGTTAACCAATTTATTTCAATTTCAATTTAAAATTTCAAATTTATTAAAGTTGAAACAGAAAGCCAAGGAAAATTGATGAAATAGGAATTAGAACCTTTTCTACAATGATTCGCAAGGCCATCAGCACACCAAAGCTTCTTCCTTGAGTTGCCACGAAGCCAACAAAGAATTTGAAATCAGATGATGATCAAAGAAGATTGATAGGAAAGGTTGTTACCGTTGTTGTTATAGGGTATTGACCATTTGTAGTGGTACTCCCCTGTCCCTTATCTCGTCCTCTTCTTGCACTCATACTCATTATTAGTGGATAGAAAGAGAATTTACTGAGGCATACAGACAGATATCTTAGGGATAAACTCATTCTAGGGTATACTTCACCTTATCCCTAACGATTTACATAATGTGTTATACTCCTGAGCTAAAGTTTCAACCTTCAGCTCTGATACCAATCTGTAATGGTCTAGGCTTTTCAACCATCGACAGTGGCCACTCTCGACTCTCGACTGGTAGGCTTTTCAACAATCCCAGCCCTGCCGTGGCATACAATGGTACTCTGCCCTTGCTTTTACGGCTAGCCTTTCGACTTCTTCACCTATCCTGTTAACCAACCCCTCCTTGGGGACATGTAGGGTTAAGAGTCTCTCGTTCGCCACCAAACGCAAAGCGAGAACCCCCTATCACGTTATATTAAGCAAAATCAGTAATGGGACTGGTATGAGCAAACAAAAACAGTTTTAAATAAAACAAACAACAAAAGAAGTAAAAGAAATCTGCAATGCTTTTTGAAAAATGAAACTACCATAAGGCCTCCCACTACACACACAATGCAAACGCAGATTGGAGGAGATTTCTCCTTATGATAGTCAAACATGCTTGATACGCAAAATCCTTTTGATATCATTATTAGGGCATAACGCAGAAAACCTTTCGAAAGTATAATATTAATCTTAGCCAGCATACAACTATTAATGTATGCCTACTATAGCTACCATGTTCAATAACAGGTTACTGCCACATTCCATGACAGGTTATACAACTAAAACCGTACAGGGCGCGTATTATTTCTTTGGATTTCGAACAAAAGGTCAGGCAAAGGAATTTCCCACACCAAATGGAACGCCTCTGGAGGGACGTCCCCGAGAACCTAACCGGATCTCTGCTACACAAGGCCGGGTTACCTTTGTAACTAGGTAACTACTGACATGAGTATGCCACCTCCCGGACCAACAACCATAAAGCTATAAGTTTTGTAGCAACCACAAAGTTAAGTATCTGGGATCCATACCATGATACCACTTATAATCCAGAAGGAAATAAGCATACCCTCAGGGGGCGCTACCCCTAAATAACCTTGCTGCAACGATTCCTGTTTCGACCATTACAGGGTTGTGAGGCTCGAAAAAGTCTCATCCACAAAGCTATGGTTTTCACAAAAGCCATGCTTCGATCAACAAATGATCAGCGGTACTTCGTATGCCACATTACCAAATTGGGAATGTATCACTAGTAACCATCAACTACATAACCTCTGAGCTCGTATGCTTCATAGAAGGGTGTTAAGCTAAGAGAATAAATTCTCCGCCACCAAACAGAAATGTATTTGATAGAAACCAGCTTTACATCTCAAAGTGTAACGTCAGACAAACATCCATACAAGTCTGTTCCGGGTTCGAACAGAACCGAAGGCACTTCAAAAGAAGCCCTTGCAATCCAGGCATCCACAATCCTGATCGGACTCCCCGTCACATATGGGGATCACTATACCGGAGCAACTCAGTGCAGAGTCATTCGACAGGTTATCCTATCATTCTCGAAGACAACCGGTCTTCACCACCATCTTCAATTGTTATCCATTTCTCGTATCACTATTCGGAATGGGTTATATGACACGAAGTCCGCTCCCGGCTAAACCGAATAGTGAGCGCAATATTTAAAAAAGGACATTTGGATCTCAGTTAAGTCATAACTTATTACCCAAAACTTTTCTTTCAGATAGTTTAAACAAATTTCCATATCCAAATCTTTTAAACAAAAAGATTCACTTCACAAAGTTCAACAATCTTTCTCAAAGATTCATTCATAGCCTTTCAAAACAATTTCCTTTCCAAATTGGATTAATTCATTCGATCTTTAAATCAAAGATTCAATTCATAGCTTTCAAAACCATTTCCGTTTTAAATCTTTTTATACAAAAGATACACCTTTTAGATTCTCTTCAATTTCAAAACAAAGTTCAACAATCTTTCACAAAGATTCATTTATAGCTTTCAAAACAATTTCATTTCAAAAATTGAAATCCTTTCAATACAACTTGGAAAACCTTTCAATACAACTTGGAAAACCTTCCTTTATATGATAGCTATTATTATTTGAAAACAAACAGTTTTTGTTTTGGAAAAATCCGATTACATTTGCACAAGTTAAAGCTCTTCAAGTATAAAACTTGGATTAAATTTAAATTCCCACAAACAATACTTTTAAAATGGTTTAAAACCCATATAAACACATTTATAACTTGTATAACTTTTTAAACCAATTTACAAACATAGAATTCAATTTCAAATCTTGAATTAAAATTTAAATCAAATTATTTAAATTTCAAAATTTTATCAAGCTATTCAATATAACTTTTATCTTTAAAACTCCTTTTCAAAGTTTTCACATTTAAACCAATTCCATTTCCAAAACTATTTGGATTCAAAACTCAACTTTCAAAAATAATATTTAAATTCAAAATATCTGTGACTTAACCGATTTCCCGTGAAATCCATATTTGTGTGTATGGTGTAGTCCAGGGGTTTTACACAATAGTGCAACATCATCAATCATCACAGATTCAATCATATCAATATCGATAAGCGGTATAATCTATAACGCTTATGTTCATTCACAGATTTTCAAAGGAATGATATAAATGCATCACAGATAAATAAATTACATTCGTCACAGATAAATAAATCGAAAATAATTCATATCACAAAGCATCATACATTAGGGATATCACACAATTCAAAGCATTCCATACAATCCAAACATCCATAAGTAAGATCCATTAATTATCTGATTAATTTAAATCAGATTAATTACTTATGAATAACTAATAATCCTGGTTAATTAATATTAATTTTACAAACAATATTGATTAATTATCCTTTAATTATCTACTAATTAACCTTAATTAATAAATTAATTAATCCTTTATTAATTAATCAACCTTAATTAATAAATCAATTAACCTTTAATCATTAAATAGTTAACCTTTAATTATTTAATTATCCTTTAAATTTATCATCCTTAATTAATTTCATTAATTAATCCTTAATTAATTACCATTTAATTAATAAAATTACAACAAGTGATAATCTTTAACCACTTTTATTAATTAATTAACCCTTCTCAATTAACCTTATAATCAATTAATTAATCTTTAATTAATTAATTAATTATCCCTTAACTATTAATTAATAACTTTAATTATTAATTAATAAAACTTAATTATAAATTAATTAATCCTTAATTACCAGTTGATTAATCCTCAATTAACAATTAATTGGTTCTTAATTAAATAACTAAACCTTTATAGATTAATTAATTAATATAACTTTAATTATCTTATTAATTAAATTAATCATTAACATTAAAAACCTTAATTAATCTTTCAAGATAAAACATTTACATTAATTACCTAACTTTAATTAATACATGTTTAAAAACATTTCATCTTTTTAATTTACACTTAATTACCTTTAAAAATTAAGTTTTTAAAATACTTAAACATTTCTCAAATTTAAAGCATAAAACTTTTGAATCAAAATAGTTTAAAAACATTTATCATCAAATAATTTAAACCAATTTTAATTTAAAATTTAAAACTAGCTTTTCGAAACTTTTAAAAACATTTACATGCTTGCTTCGGGTTCGACCCGCCTATGACTCGAGTGCAGACTCGAGTTTCCATTTTCTTCCATTTTTAAAAACTTAGTTTTAAAATTTTAAAACTGTTATGAAACTCTCGCGAGCACGAGCTCATCCCCGAGCAATTCCTTTTCCACTCAAGCATCAACCCGAGTAAAAAATTATTCGTTCTCACCCAATCTCGTGTGCATAGATCGATCCATTGCACATGCACACGCTGCCGGCGACCCTTCGGCACCTTCGACCCCCAACGCCAAGTTGACTATGACATCCTCACACCATCTATCTACTCAGCAACCTCAATCAAATCACCAAACAAAATCAAGTTTTCAGCTGCAAACTAGAAACCCGGACCTCATCAGAAAACCCCTCCGCTTCGCCGCCACAGGCCATCAGAAGCCCCGCAATTATGGCCGAAGATGCTCCGACCGTCCACGAACTCTTTTCCCTTGGTCCGATCATCTGAAATGCCCCGATGACAATGCATATTCCTCGAGAATCAGTTCGACAGAAAAACGAGTTTAAACCCTAAATCGATCCCAATCACCATCCACGATGAATTAAAAAATCATCGCGCATTTTTCTCAAGTTCAACGATCATCCCAACACTTCTAGAAACAAACTCGGTACCCAATCATGCGGCGATCACCAAAATTTCATAAAAACCTATATTCCGTTCATCTAGAAAATATGACCTCAATTCGAAACTAAAAATCCTGATTTTTATTTTAAAAATCATTGTTTTTGAAGTGAATTTCAATGATGTAAATGAATCTTGAATCCATGCAAGTTGAAATTTGGATAAATTTGAATTTGCACTGTTTTTCTTCTTCCAGACAACAACCCTTTCATATTATCTTGGAAATATATTTTTAAAATTAAGTTGTGGAGATTTTAAACATATTTTTTCTTAACGTCACAAGCGATAGAAAATCTGAGAGAGTGGAATTGAATTTTTTGAACTAGATTAAACCCTGTTAAATCTTAACAGAGGCATTTATGCCTGTTTTCAGATATATGCACTGAGTTTATATATACATATAGGCATAATTACATAACCATATCAGCATATTTCATTCATGACTTCCAAGATCACATGCAAATCAGATATTCAAACAGATCTAAGGGTTTAAGAGTGAGTTTACTCACCTGGATCAAAAGAAGACGAACAGAGCAGAATGTTGAAACAGCTTCAAAACTTTTAAAACTTGAATTGCTGGAAAAAAATGTTTCTTTGATTTGAAAACTGGAATGCTGAAGATTGCTTGAAGCTTTGATGAAGATTTAATCCCTAAGTTGAATTCTTTTTGATTTCCCAGGTTTGATTTAGGTTTTTTTGCTTCTAGATCTCCATTTCTGGTTTTGCTTTTTGAGTTTTCTTGCTTCAGGTTTTCCATAATTGATCTAGCTTTCTTTTCTGTTTTGAATTTTTTTTTCTTTTTTGATTTCAGTGTCTTCTTTACTTTTGGTTTCTGGCTTTGTTTTTCTGTTTTCCAGATTTTAAGATGAAAGAAAAGTTTAGTGTCGAACTGAAATGAGGTAACCATTTTTTTTCTTTATTAATCAATGTATATTTATAGTTCAAATTAAAAGAAGAACAATATTTTTCCACTTTTTATTTGTATATTAACACTTGTAATTTACTTATTTAATCATGTTACAAATGTCTTTTGTGACTAAATTATGTTTAAACCCTTTCATTTAATTTATTTTATAAAACATGTTTTAACCCTTTATAAATTCTTTTATTTAATTTCATATTTACACAAGTTTATGTTTTCATCTTCTTATATATTTACATTTGTACAATTTAAATTTATGTTATTTACATACATATGCATTATATCTTGTTTACACTTAATAAAAATAACTGCATTTATATATATATATATAAGTTTTGGAATTTAATTCTAAACAACTTTGAAATTTATTTATATGCAATTCAAAATATAACTTCCAAATTACAATAAAGAATTAGAAAACATACTTTTTATGTTTACCCCTTTATCTTATTAATTACCTATATTTTCAAACTATATTTATATATTTGTATTATCTTAAAGAAAAAGAATATTAAACTTATTTCAAACTATTATACTTTTAAATAAATAAATATATATGTGTGTATATAGTTTATACTTTTCAATAATTACTTTTTCATTCATACATACATACATACATACATACATACATACATATATATATATATATATATTAATAACTTAAAGAATATGATTTTAAAATCAACCATACATTAATAAATAAACATGTATATATGTTATAATGTAATCTTTAAATATCTTTTGGAATATGTATACACACACATACATATTATAATTACAAAACAATTTTTTTTATAAATTTTAAAATATAGAGTTCTTTTCAAATTCAATATATTTCCAAAATATCTACTTTTGAATTTCAAATCAAACAAATATCTTTTTTAATTTGGAAAAAATAAATTAATTTAATTTAATATTAAATTCATAATTATATCCAAAAAAAATTAATTACCAAATTAATTCTTAATTTAATCCAAAAATTAAATTAATTACTAAATTAAATTGGATTTAAAAATCGAGATTGTTATAGTAATGAAAGGTAAAACAAAGGATAACTTGGTTTGTTGATTAATAATGGATTTAATAAAAAGATTGAAATTGAATCAAATCAATTTATTGAAATTAATTATAAATAATTGGATGTAATTACGATTGAAGTTAAACGCTGTAATTGGTAAATTAATTAACTTTGAAATTATATCTAAATTGGTTATGAAGATTTTAAATTTCTAAGTAACCTAAAAATGATAGAAATTATAAATTTTAGAATTTGAATTGAAAAAGTGATTTAATTAATTTAATATTAATTTATTTAACTAACTGAAATATAGCCATTTTGGTAACTATCTCGGATTTCGAAGAAACCAGTTTAATCGGAGTCGTAACAGTGAATTATTTGAGGATTTCAAGTTTTGTAGCGATCGGACTTGTCACTTGATCATACGGACTCGAAACGCCTAGAAATCATTTGAATTAAATTCAATTGAAATCAATTTGAAATAAGCTGATTTTGGCATAACTTCTTCATACGATGGAATTAGGACTGAAAACCTGTTCCATTGATTTTAAAATCATTTAAAACAACTATTTTAAAATGTGGATTGACTAATTTACATTCCGAAGTCGAAAAGGGCTTTTTGGTTGTGTATCGTTCAATTAATCTTGTCAATTCATCCTATTTCTGACCTACCTATAAATAGCTAGTTATATAACCTAGCTGCCCTTATTTCTTATCTCATTTTGTCTGTATGTACATTTCTTTCTCAACTCCTTGTTCCAATGGCAGACAAACAAATCTTCAGTTCAATTTCAAAATCAAAAGCCAAATCAAAAATTAAAAATCATCCAAATATATCAAATTATATATCGATTTGAAGCACTGATGAGCGCATCTCAGATCTATAATTCATTTTTCAATTTGAACCACTGGTTGTTCACAAATTGAAGAACAAAATCTCGGTCGTCCTTTGTGTCGTGATCGACATCGACAGATCATCGAATCGACAATACAGTTGCGTGGAGGAGAACGAAGGGAGTGCATCTGTGCTAGCCGCTAGTAGATCCATGGGCTAGATCATCAGAGAAAATTTGAATAGGGTTCCATTATGGTGGATGCTGCTGTGTTCATTCCATGTGGCGTGGTGGCCTTGGCAACGCGTGGCCACGAGACCTGACTGGAGTCTAGCGCGAGAGCGGCGGAGGGCGTGGGCGGTGTAGCGCAGCTGGCCGTTGGTGGAGTCGCGGCGGCCAATTTTTGCTCGAACACGAGGCAATGTTTATCGTGTAATCTAGGGTTCGGCTAGAGTCTAATTGCGTGATGGTTTCTATAAAGAGAAGGTGATGTGGCTGTATCTTACTGGTGTTTTGTTTTTATTATTATTTAATTTTGATTTTGATTTTTTATCTAATCGCTCTAATTTGTATAACTTTCACATACGAGGTCCGTTTCACACGCGATTTGTTTAGCTTGGATCGTATTGAAATTCCAGGCATTTTGATGCTAATTTGGACGAATTCTGAGACTATGGGGATTTTGGTTTTAAATTTGATTTAAATTCAATTTAAATTCAAAGGTGACCGTTTTAACCCACTCACAACTTCTAAAATTTCTTATGTTAGTTAAATTAGTTTTCGATATGATTAGAAATTTATTTGTGACTATTTGGTAAATTGAAATAGCTATTTCTGTTAATTCTATTTGAATTAAATCGTTATTTAATTTATTATTAATACAAATTTCCAGTTAGATACCTGTTATTAATTATCAGTTCTATATTGATATTTATTGATTGATTTGAATGGTGATTGTGATGGATGTTGATTGTTGATATTGGACGAATGTATATTGTATTTTATATTGTTATAAGCTGCAAATTCACTATGGGTTGAAATGATACATACCCTAATGATCTATAGATTAAGGAAAAATCATTATGGGTTGAAATGATAGATTCGAACGATTCTATGGATTTTATATTAATTCGGGATCGCGGTTTGAAATGATATATAACGTAAATTTTTAAATTGTGGATGGAAATGATAAATATCTGTATCACTTGACCCTAGGGTAGAGAATTATGTACAGTCACCGGATTGGTTAAATTAAATGATTTTAAAATCCTTAATTTTTGAATGTAATTAAATGATATTTTGAAGTAAAATTTGTTTTTTATAAATTTAAGTATTATTGGAAAATCAAGTTTTGTGTGAAATGTGAATTGGTTTAAGAAATTTAATTAGAAGTTTAAAGGTAAACTTTTAAGTACAAGTGAAATTCTATCGAAATTAAGTTATTGATGTTGTTTGAAAATAACTTTGAAATATTTTGAAATTTGAGTAATCCGAGTTGATATTTGAACATGGATTGAAACGATATGAAATTTAATAGTTTATTGAAATGTTAAATTGAAAGGTTAATTTGATATTACTTCCAAATTAATGTTTAATATAAACTGTTTTAAAAATATATTATTTCCAATTTCTAATTATTAAGATTTTCAAAGTATTAAACTACTTTAACCTGTATTAATTATATTAAATCATTTTAACCTATTTTAAACTATTTAATTTATTTAAACTAATTAACTTGTTTTAAATCTAATTAATCTATTTTAAAGCTATTTAATCTATATTAACTAATTATAACTATTTAAACTGTTTTTCTTCTAAATTCCAAACTAAGTAAAATGGATGGGTTTATATTCGAATTCTCGATTTTTTAAGTGAATATGGTTAATAATGTTATAACCTATGTTGGGATTTAAATAAAATATTTGGTTTAGTATGATATTTTGAAATGAGAGTTTAATCTATTTTGGAAATACGACTTTTAAAAGGAAATATAATTTCGAGCTATGATTTCAAAGGTGAATATAATTTCGAAAGTAAGTAATAATTTTGAAAATAACATGATTTGAATATGATATTTTGATATCAATTATGAAATGATTTTTGAAATGTAAAAGAACCATCCGGTGTGAAATAAGCGATTGATTGTTAAAGAGACCGGGATCAGATATTGTCATACTCTCTGCCAATACCGAACACCACTTTGACAACCGTGTATGTTGTGGAGATTTTAGAATGAAGTAGGATGGTGGCGACGATCCTATATAAGGTATATATATGGACCCGAGTACCAAGAGTTGGCTTAAGGTGGCTAAAACAGGAGCAATTGACAGGCCAAGTAAGGTAGCTCCTCCGATCGGGCACACTCCTTCGATCTATATTCTAACATTGTGATTTATTAAGTGGCCACCCTTAAATTTTTACTCGAGAGTGTGTTTCGAGTTGGGCGGTAGTTGCGGCTATGCGTTACCAACAGTCCGAAAGTGTAATTGGTATATCTACCCTGGAATTGCCTAGTTGTGCCGTGTCACCTACCTTAGCACGCCTTCTACGAGTTTATTTTGTACTATACCTATGAAGTGCCCTCTCACGACATCCAGTACCGGTGCGATTATGCTACTGTATAGACTATGGGAATATATAAAATGTGTTAAGGTGGAAAATGTAAAGCCTTAACACTATTTTAATAGTTTACTTTACTATAGACATTATTATAATAGCGTATATTACTACATAGTAGATAGTTTAACGGATGCTTAGGAGGTGTGAATCCCGAGCATCTCTTAAGTTACTGCACTCACGTTAGACATTGGATAGGAGATGTCAAATCCCGTAAACATCTCTGACACCGTTCCACTCATATTTATTTCCGTTGATTTAACTTACATAAGATCTTTTAGTTTCGACTCGAGTGTTTTGTCCTTTCAAATCGCTCGGGTCAGCCTGAGCATTTCAGGATTTGAAGACCTTAATCTGGAGGACTAAGACGAAGATTTGTGCTACTATTATTTACTATATCTATTATTTACTATGTTTGTTCCATTGCATTATTATTTATTATTCTCTGGTATGTGTAACTCTGATTCTGCATTGTATTAGTATAATCAAATATTTTGTAAACAGCTTCATGAACTGTTATTTGATTATTATATTTTGTCATTCTGCTGTGAGATTTTTTTTTGTTTTTTCTTCCTCTGCTTTTTTCTTAGTTACCCCATAACAACCCGCACTTCTATATGGTTTGAGTTGGCACATGCGTCTGCTTAAACTGTCCAAAAAGGCGGGATGTTACACTTTCTGATAGAATAGATATGAGGAGATGCGATTATACATGTGATATATGACTAGATAATAGTGGATTATACGTGTGATATATGTATGTATACGTATATATGTTTGTATTGACGATGATGTTTTATTGAAATTGAAAACATATTTGGACAATGCTTTGTGCTTGCCTAATTATACATGATGATATCTCCTTTATTAATGTTTTCTAGATTTAGATGATGATTTCTGGATATGTATGATTCACCCATTTATGTTGATTTTGTGATTTATGATTTGTTGTGTTTCTATATGGGTGATGACATCTTTTGATACCAGAGCTAGTTGTTCTTATGATTTTGAGATATTTATGAGATGTGATGCTTTAATGATTATATATAGTATTATACAGATATAACATGTATAAATTTCTATGTGTGTGTGTGTATGTTGACAGGTCACCTGATAATTTGAGTATCCGTGGTTGTGATATTATGTAGTTATTTCATGTTTACATTATATTACCCTTTATTGGTTCTTGATTAGACATAATGCAACCCTTGTGTTATTTATGTAATATTCGAGTCAGTCGGAGACATTTCAGGTACAAGGATGACATGAACAACATGTATTTTATCAGTTAGACGAGTCTTACATTAGGATTGCTATATGATATTTGTATGATGTTGGTTCACTGTATATATATTTGACACTGAGTTGTAAATTGATTATTTATCATAAAACATTGAGATAATTGGCCTTTGAGATGAGTTGTACTCTTATTATATTATTATATTATATATACTATATGTTATCATTGCGATTTTGGCTCTGTATTCTCTATGATTTAATGTACATTATAGATTATTCTGTCCTAGAGGCATACGTGTTTGTTACTTTGTATTGATACCATGTACATATATATAAGATATTTATTTGATGTTTTAATACCTACCAATGCCAGTCCAAGGGAACACTTATTTTGTACCCTATATAGCCTCATTCTTCATATTATCTGACATTTTTACCTTATGGTACTATTGAATAGTATGGGTATAGAGGTGGGGATATGGCCAAAATTTAAATTAACATGCATATATTTAACTCATATCATTATACCAATTTCAGTCGGTGGATTTAATTAAATATTGAGTTATCAAAATTGAATAGTAAATTGAGCAAGAAAATTATATATATATATATATATAGTTATATATATCAGGTAATAATAACAAAAATGTAAAATAGGATATATCTTAGAGACGTGGACTTAAACTCATACATCGATTCAGAATGGCTCCTAGACCTCCTAGATCTGTATCCAAAGTTGCAAGCTATTGGAGAACCACTACCGAATCTTATGCTATATGGCTTTGGATGTTGAAAATAAGATTTGAAACTTGCTAGTTTGGGAGAGAAAGGGACGACCAAAATGATGGAGAAAGGAGGCTAACTAAGATCAAATAGTGGAGGCTTTAGGTTTCTTATATAAAGGATAAAGTGGATAAGATCCTCCATTATTTCCTCCTACCAAGTCAAACCAAAAGACTCCATTCCTTTCCTCTATAACCATCCTCATTATCATGCTATATTGGACCAAATAAGCACCCAAACCCATTTTGACAAATCTCATTTAAATACATTTCATCGTATATCGGTACGCATATGCATAACTTTCGTATACACATTCAATTAATTATAAATGACACCCAGAATATTTCTAAAGGCCATCCATTACTAAATGCACTCAAAAGTACTATTTCCTAAATATTAATTAACTTAATTAATTTTAATTATTATAAACTAGTTAAATTAGATAGTTTTGAAGATTGAATGAGTTCCGTTATGCGACCTACATATGTGAGTCCAGTCAGCAAATAATATTTGAACAATTCAAATATTAATGTTCATATGTCACCTTAGCTAGTGGTGTGACAGTATGACTGAAATTAACACTTATAGATCTCATTGATAACATCAAATATTACATTTTTAAGTCTTTCCTTTTAGCAATAATTATTTACAGAAGTTCTCTTTGTTGTAACTATATCACTTTAGAATATATGTAATTTAGTTATAGTCAAAATTTCAATATTAACTACATTTAACTTGGTTAGTCTATAAACTAAGTCCTTGATTCAATGATAACATTTATTATTAACTATACTACTTTAGCCAAATATTTTGAATTTGAGCCGACTACGGTTAACACTGATACTAATCTCATACAACTTAAGAGATGAATTCCCTATTGAGCAGTGTTTCACTTCCAATGCTTCAATTCAGACCCGACTTAGTCGATAGATGGTATCGATGCCATGATTTAACAATAATCAGAGTGAAGTGTCCACAATCAAGTTTAATGATATTTTCAATTTGAGAGAACTATATAACATCATCAATTTGAGATTTTCTATTTTCATATTTATTCAATAACTATGAGTATGTAACCCTTTAGTGTCTACAGTAGTCATGAATAATAGGTTGTCCAACATATGGAGTGTGTTACGTACTCTAGTCTTAGAGGATGTATCGATATCGTTTCTCAAAACATTTCAAATATGAATATTGAAAACAATATGTTATTTTATATTATGATAATTTTCTCATGATTACAATTATTTGTTACTTTTATCACATAACATATTATTTAAGGATTTTCTAATTTATGTACGTAAAATTAAATGCATAATTAATTATATCACTATATAACAAAGTACATAATAAAAATCAAACACCTTAATTGTAAACAAGTTGATTATAGAGTTAGACATATGTAACAAATTGCATATTTACCCCTAGGGCATACCACTGTCTCTTTCAGACCAAAGATCCCACTTCCTAAAAACTATCACTCGGATCATACTTAGAAATCCTAGGCTCTACTAGATATTCGTTCTTGGGCATTTGATCATTTTGATGAAAACATTTTGGTGTTTTCATTAAGAGATCAATTCAGATAAAGAAGCCACCGGCCAGAAATCAAGGATCAATGAGGATGCTATATGATGGAGAGCAGTTTACTCATGAGGTGATTAGGAAGCGAATTTTGGTACTAATCAACTAGTCGACTACTTGGCCACAGATAAGGTAACAACAATGATGGAAAATATGGAAGCTTCTTTCTTGGCTAAGAGGTAGGAGATGATGAAGGCATTCCTTAGACACATGGAGAAAGCAGCATAGACACAGGTCAAAAGGACTGAACCGAAAATTATGCTGGAAACCAGGAACAGATGCATGAGAGTGAGTGATTCAAGATAAAGCCATGGAGATATGGACTTCCATACAATTGAACCAGCCAATGCTTAAACCAATTTAGCTTGGTACCAGTTGTTTATTATCAGATTAAATAATATAACTCATGTCATGCCAAGGGAGCATCCCACTAGAAGTTAATGCAAGGGCAGGAAACACATGCTTAGTTATCGAAATGGACCACCTGAGCTTAAACCACCGGTCCACAAGTGGTTGATCCATTGTATAGGGTATAACACGCCATAGTTTGGAGGGTCCATAATATGGAAAAATAATTTAATTTAATTTGAATTGATAATATGAAGACACTATAAATTAAATTAATAAAGTGATTTAGTTGCAAGAATTGCCAAAGGAAAATTTAAATAATATAGTGTGGGTCGCTTTAAAATTTTAATTTGATGGACCAAAGGCCATTAGAGCAATTTTGGTTAGCCTTGATTAATGAAAATAGACAACTTAAATTTTAACGAAAAGGATTTAATCAAGGGGAATAAGTTAATAAGGCCTAAAACCACAACCTTCACCATATCCCTTCATTCTACCTTCATTTCAGTTCATTTCACTAAACAAAACCCTTATACTCAAAACCAAGGCTGGCCATTAATCGCAAGAGAGGAAGAAGAGCAAATAAAAGCTAAAAAATTTCAAGTTTTCGACTTTAAGGACCAGGAAGATTAAATCAAATTTTATTAATCAAGGTAGTAATATATTTTTCTAAAACCTCCGTAACAGGTTGAAATTTGGAATTTGCTATAAATGAATGCCTGAATGATGTTTAAAGTGTTTGGGTTATTAAATAAATTTACCTGTGGTTTAAAATTTATTCAAAGTGAATTATTTCAAGTTTTAGGGTAAAACATGGTTATATCACATCCAAACGGATTTTAATATGATATGCCTAATGATGAAACAGAGATGATTTTATAATTTTATAATTTTGAAGTTAATATGAATATTCTATGAAATTTCTAAGTTGGATAAAATGGTTAATTTTGGATTAATAATATTAAAAATTGAAAAACTAATTATTTTGATCTGAAATTTTTATATGATGTAGAATATGATAAATCAATTTTTGGTGAATTTTTGGAACTTTTTCCATTAATTTTTGTTTGATATGAATTATTTAGTGAAGAAAAGTATTAATTAATTAAGAGAAAATTAATTATTTAATTAGAGTGGTTAACAAATTTCCTAAATGAAACTGAAAAGACAAGAAAATTAGCCAATAAAAAGTTGACACTACGTGGAGTTTGGTAAGAAACGGTTACATAAGAAAGCAATAAACTAGTTTTTAGTTTAATTACAAGTGTGTCATTGAACCCTTGTTGATCAAGTAAAAAATATAACTCGCAACGGCCTTAACTAAAATAGAACACAGGAGAAGTAAAAAAGTTCACAAAGACAATAAATAAATAAATCACGAAATCTAGGATATAAATTAAAGCACGAATTGAGCACTAGTCAGGAAGGCTATAGATGGGAATAAAACAAAGTACAAAAGAAAGATAATGGGTACACATTGAGCAACAAATAAAATAACACGCATGGGTGCTTGGGAAGTGGAAAATTCATGAAAAAATGTAAAGCAAGTGAAAAATACTGTAGGAATAGGCAGAACAGCAAACACGTGAAATCAATTGTATATCACACAAAAGCCAAGATATAAATGACTATACACGAATGCATGGGAAAAAAAGTGGATGGGCAAGTGAAGGCTACGGGTGGAAGTAAAATTTGGACTATTCAAGATAGCTACATGTGGAAATAAAATAAAGCATGAAAGCCAAGCAAAGAAATGGGATAACTTACATGGATAATTGGGACGATGACAACACCCAAAGGCTTAATGTGAAATATAGTTCACAATGGCTTCTACATGTGTAAACACAAAAAACAAATAATTAAACATGTGATGGCTTAGGCTAGATAACACATGATAGTCTAGGTGAATAATGGTTATTGGCACCTGAAAATTTTTCATGTGATAACTAAATAAAAAAGTGTGTGATGGCTATATAAAAGCAAGCATGTGATTACTTAGGTTAAAATATGTGATGATTGTGGGGTTTGTTACACGATGTCATAGGGAAGTTGATAACTCACGATGGCTGTGGGATAGTAAACTCACGTGATAAATAGGTAGAGTTCATGATAGCTATAGAATAGCAAATATACAACAATTAAATGCAGCTTGCAATAGCTTGGGAAGCAATATTTTTCTAAGTAAAATAACAGATACATATGGCAGTTTGGAAAACAGTTTCCAAGTGCTATTGAACTATTTCATAAGGATGAAATAAGAAAGAATTTAATAAGTTAAAAACGTGCTAACCTATTTTCGAAAGGAAGAAATATAGAAAACTAACAAATGATAAGGTATCATTTAAATCAAAGATAAAAATACTTTATAGAAAGAATGTGTAGTGTACACAATTAATGAATGAAAAAAGGTCGAACCATGATCGTAAACATATACTAACTTATAAAGATATTGGATGGCAGAGTGTCATGATTATCAGTCTAAAATCCATTGGTATATGGCAGGGGCCATGATAGGGATTGATACTAGATAATTTAAATAATCTAAAGGGGGTTATGGAAGGGTGTCAAAAACATCAAAGTGGTGTTATAACTAAATTAAATCGGCAATGTGGACAATAGCGTTTCAAGGAATAAGAGGGGCTATTGAAATTAGTAAGGACACTTACTAGAATGTATTCGGAGTACTTACATTCAGCCTCTTATGATAGTCGGGGTATATCCCATAGGAAAATGAGTCAACATTTTCACCAGGTAACATTGTTCAAGCAAAAGATTAAATTAGTGACATTATGGCCTAGAAAGGTGAACAGTAAAATAAATTAACAATAACTTAATGAAGAAAGCTTAAAAAAGAGATTAGGTGATGGATAAATGAATGATGAATGATCATATGACTTGGTTCACATTTGGATGATAAGAATTGTAACACCCTATAAATTTCACGGTTAATTGTTTATTTAGTAATTAGTTAATTAGGCTCTAAAAATAGAATTTGTGCAAACGATGAAATTTGATCACGAAACTTGCACCATTGCAATCATGTAGAAATTATTACCAACTTTCATATCTGGAGTTTTGCGGTTGGAGTCCAAATGCTATGAATAAAAAATGAATTCGGAACGGAAATAATTAGATTAGAAAATTAATGTTTATATAATAAATACCGGGACCCATATGTCGACCCCCTTTATTGGGCAGGTCGAAGTGCAGTTATCGACCCCTATAGAAGGAGCGATTGAGCGGCCCTAGCAGTGGTGATTGGGGTTTGCCATGACTAAACGCTTAGATTTTATATATTCTAACTTAACGGCTATGGTTGATTCGAGTGGCTATAACTTCAGGCCCAACCCTCTCTTGTCTTCTTAGATTTTTTTTGAAAGAGCGGCGAAGTTTTGCCACTTTATCTTCTTCACCGTTTTCTAATTTATAAAATACAACATTTATATTTGTATAAATACAAATTGGCGAGGAATAGAAATCAAATAAGAGAACAAGATAAGCGAATCAACAATATGCGATAACGAGAAAATACACATACATACATACATATATGTGTGTGTGTGTATTTGTATATATTTATATTTCCATTCAACCTCAAGTCTCTTCTCAAATCTGTAATTTTAATATACGTATATACCATTTTTTTTTACATATCTTGGAATAAGAAGGAAATGGAGTTGAATTAAAGGTTTTACATAAGATCTAGATATTTAAAACCCTTTTAGAAGGTGAGTGGGAAATTTAGATATTATTTATGATTTTAAATCTATTCCATTGGCATACATTTGATTTTTATGCCTAAATTAATATAATATTTATGAATTGTAGGTCCAAATTAGCGTAGAAAACTATTACCTACGTATTCTTGTTTTAGATCCGATAGGAATTATGGCCATACAAAATCAGTCTCAAAAGTTATAGATATGAACATTGATTAGGTATGAAATTTATTCTAGATCTGAAATTGGGTTATAGATTATTAGTATGATTTTGATTATTTCCCTAGTAAGATGAATTGGGAATTTTCCATTGTTTAATATGTGGGAAGAACGTCCGTTTGATTTTTATAAATTTGTTTGTGTATCCAAATTGCATAGAAAATGCAGCTTTTTGATTTAACAAGAAATATATGCAAATAAAAAGGAAGAGATTTGTAAAATACAAATTTATTCTTCATAGTTTACACTATCTATTCCAATAAAATGAAAATAAATATTCCTTGTAGTTTAAAATGAGGCAAATCATTCCTTTTATTCCTGCTCTTTTTTTAAACTAATTACTGAAAATCATAATGGAGAATCTTCCTAAGAAATATAATTTCAGCAAATTAAATATGGAAAGCATATCCTAATTAAAGATCCATAACTAGAATATATTTGATAAAAGTAAGTATTTATACCTATGTATAGGCACTAATAAATATGACGATTTATGCGTAACGCTCACTTAGGAAATTATAAAACATAATAATAATGTTGATTTGCGAATATAAATTAGGAAGATAATTTGGAAAGGTAGTAACTCCAATTAATGGGTAATAAATGTAGAATGAATTGACATGGTAAATGTACTAATAGGACTAAAAAATATGGAAGATTAGATTAATAATTATTGAATAGTGAGAAAAAAATTACTAATTGTAAATTAGTAAATATATAAACATCTTTGGAAATGTCCTTAGGATGATAATCTTTTATCATGGACAAGTAGACATTTATGGAGAAATAGATAAAAAGGGATTTATGGAAGTTGATTATTTAAGGTAAATTATATAACTTTAAATAAATAGAAGGAGGTTAGTAAGCTACGTCCAATCTTTAATTTAGGATGACAAATCTTAGTAATAATAAAGCTTAGGATGATATGGCTTAAGTTAGAAAAGCCTAGAATAGTTAATTGTATTTAGTAGTCTAGGATGTTAGGTCAGTAGAGTTACATAACAGAAGTATGCTCTTCACTTTGAGGCTCCTGATAGTTTTGTACACTTCAAACTGATGTGAGACATCTTTAACTATATAACCCATTGAATAATTGGGATTAAAAGATTAGGATGTGACGTCAGTACGCAATGGAAGTCTGCCCTTCACTCAAAGGCTACCAACAGCTGTGTACACTTATCACTAATGCAGGACATCACCAATCAAAGGACTTATTGAAAAAGACTACAGGATCTGCTTAGGAATTAGAGGTATTAAGTGGTTATTTGAGGGCCTATCTCATTTCTAATTAAAATGTATTAAACGGTCTGAATTATCGATTAGGAGAAGTAGTGGATATCTCGGGAAGGGTCCACTTTTGGTTTGAGGTATCAAGTGACTGATCTAGGATCCTCCGCTTTTCTATAAAGAAGAATTAAGTGTCCCAATGAGATTCCAAATGATGTTAGCTAGATAGTTCCTATGAGGAGTCCGCCTTGGGGTTAAGTATTAAATGATAAAGGCCTACCATGAAATTAGGCATTAAATGGTCAGGGGTTTGCCTAATCCTTATTAATAAGGTATTAAGTTACTTGGGTAATGTCTCTCACATGGCTAAAAGTTTAAAGACAATAGATGCGGTAGTAGTTTGACTATTATGTATTATGAAGCCATAAATAATGGCTAAAGGACTCTGTAGCTAGGACCAATAGACCAACGATGACGATGCTAGGAGTCTACTTCATATTTGAAAGTATTAAGTGGCTGATAGACTTACATCGGTGTTTTGTAGCTTGGGAAGGGTAGATAGATGAATTGTGCTAGGTAGGAATATTATGTGTTCAATATTAGTTTAATTTTATTAACCTTGAAATAGTACATATAACAATTAAATAGGAACCAATTGGTATAAATTATGGACACCGTATAGATTTTCCAGTTACCGGAACGTTGTTATGACCCCTCTTCATTACTACCCACATTATAGATTTAAAGGAACGGGTCACTGGAGCTGGATGTGATTGACTGTTGGAGAAGCCTTCTTTTATCTCATGCTTGATGCTGATGCGGCCATCTAATGCCCAAGAAATGCCCTTAATTCTAAGGTAGTAGCCATAGTCAGTATTTATATCCTATATGAGTTTAGATTTTTATCAATCTCTAATAATGCTCACGCTTATTTGCAGGTACCAAATCCATCAATCTGTGCTTTGATGAACTTGAGTTTCGATTCTTGTCGAAATTTAGGCTCATTAAGATACAGGTTGTCACATTTGATATCAAAGCCTAGATTCGTTGATCAAAAGAATTAGGATAAATTAAGAGAACATATTTGTACTTTCATATCTATTATTATATCTTTTATGCTAGACTCTAAGAATCTCGACTATAGAAGTTTTTGTAGTTCCGCTCTGAAGTAGGCAAAGCAACTATGAGTTGAAAATATCTTAGAGATAAAATTTTCATACCGACTCTGAATTAATCCATGGAGTGTTGGCGACGTATAAGGTGCTGATGGAAAAGAGCATGAGCACGACATATGGCAGAGTCCCGAAGACTAGAGGGCGTTCTACTTGATGGGTGAGACATTAGCTACCTTGTGACTTTTAGGTCTTGATGAAGACATATAGTTGAAGATACACAATTATTCCAGATAAGTGGGAAGAATTCTGTATGTCGCAAACATCCGAAAACTAGTTTTAGCAAGGGATTGCCATCAACCACCTTTAGATGAAAAACGGATTTTTATTTAAAGAATTAAGGTCAATTGCTTAGTCTAAACTCAAGAGAGAGTTTTGATAGTATATTTTGGAAATGCCTTAGATTTTGGAAAAGGGATTTTTGAAGGATTTCTTTCCCCAAGGATTTATTTTGGTATTTTTTTAGGAAGTTTTGAATTTTAATTTTCAAGAAACACGTATACCACTAAATTGGTAGTGTTAAGAAATTTTGGTTTAAAAAGAAAAAGGTTTTGAAATCCTTATATATATATCAATAAAGGTTTGATTTTGAATTTTGGTAAGAAAATAGTTTTTTCAGTTTGGAAATGAGTTTAAAAGAGGGAATATTTAGCTCAATTATTTTTCTGTTCATAAATATCGAGGTTTATAAAATTTTCTCTTCTAAAGGATGGAGAAAATAAGAATGACATTTAATTTTATTGGCGTATGAAGTTAGAAGTGTTGTTGTACCCATCAACTGTTGGAAGAAATATTCCCCGCTAAATATGCAGGGATTAGCGGTTGAAATAATATCGAGTTTTTGAAATTACTGATGGTTGAAGCAGTATATGTCAGAAGTACTGCGGAATAGCGGAGGAAAGGTTTGGAAAGCTAAACGGTAAGCTTGGGCACCGCCGTGAAGAGGGCATAGATTTTCGGATCATGACAAGAGAAGAAGACGATGGGAAACGATTATTATTATTTATTTACCCGACCCATATAGGGTCTGGATTCAACCTGCATAAAAATGTCATAAAGCGGTCAACTGCCCAAAAGTCGACCGGTAGCGATCAAATGGTAACACAAGAGTGGTTCAATGATCAACGTGTTTTTTTCCCAACTTGAACCTAGAATGCGACTATAAAGTCGTGTCCAATTTTCTTCCAAGCCGCATTCATGCTCCCCTCTCCATATATCAGCCGAACAAAATCACCATCTCCTCCTCTTACAAATTAGCTCCAACTTCCTCCATTCTACCTCCAAGCGACACCGTTTCTCCCCATCTCCAAAAGTAGCAGCCTCCCCTCCTCCTTGCACTGATTTTTGCACATTAGATCTAGCCCCATCGCCACTCTAGATCTAAACCCTATATCACCACTTCTTAGCCCATGGCACCACCTCGCACTACTGATTCCTCCTCATGCCACCTACTGTCACCCCTCAAGAGATCAAGTAGCTAGACCGGAATAACAAGAAGATCACAACTTTTCTCAGTTCTTCCATTTCAGATCCTTCAAAGACGAACAGTGAAGTTTGAAGACTTCATAACCTTTGGGCTAAAAGAGATATTCAAGATGACATGACTTGCACCGATCCTATGCTTTGAGACATTTGAGAAAGAACGCTACCCGCACTGCATTCGCCTTTTCAACGCTCATTGAAGTCGAATATCGATGAAGACAACGGTTTCATTTAGTCGGAGGTTAAAGGAATTAGGATCAATATTTTAGACGATGACTTCGACGATATTTTTGAGATTTCCACGGATGGTGCGGATTTGGATGATATTGAGATGACCGACCCGGAGATTTTACAGTGTATCTTTTCTCAAATTGTCGGTGTTTGGAGGACGAATAATCTGCATTCAACTACCTATCTTGATACCGTGCATATTCTGCACAATACCATCCCTAAAATAGGAAGTTATTATCAGATTTATCTTTGGGTGCGGAAGGTCACCTATGAATTCATGGTGGTGTAGCCGTCAATTGGACACACACTCTTATGATTCATTTTTTTGACGAAAGAGTTGGAACCCCACAAAGTTACTTTCCATATTGTTACCTATTAACTCTCATATTCAGCTAATACAGAATGAATCATAGAGGGTAGACTACCCAAACAAAGGTCACACCTGACATTGATAGAGCTTCCCTTTGGAAGATGGGAATTCCTTTTCCACCAGCCACAACAGCCACAATAGGAGGCGGAGCAGGGACAAGGCTTCAAGGGAAATCAGAGTCCCGAGCTGGTCGCCATTCAGCAAGTCCATACTGAACTCCAGGGGATCCGCCCCGACCAATGAGAGATGGTGACCAAGCTACAGTGTCAGAGTCATAAGATTAGGTGCTTAGCCTCTATGCTTTACCCTTTTCGAGACCATCATAATGGCTCAAGCTCCGACCGAGGATTGGGACCGTCCCATAGTCAGTAGGTAGTGTTTAGGTTCTGTAGTGTGTTGTTTATCGTTTTCTTCCAGCATTTATTCTTTCCGTTTTAGGTTATCGGGTTTTAATTGTTAGTTGTCTCTTTCCAAGACACGCATGATATTATAAGATGTTTTATTTTATTTTATTACTATGTTGTTATTTCCAAATATGTGAACCACTCTTATATTTGTGTTGAAAGAAACAGTATAAATATGAAATCTCAAAAGGACACTAAACTGACAGTAAAATGCAATATGATAAGGGAAGTTATGAATATGTAGAAATTTTAGCAAGTGAAGGATGGGTTAAATTAATTTGGAATCACATGTCATTGTTCCTATTCCTTAAAAGATAAATTATTTGAATAACTGAGTATGATGAAATTTTTGATAAAATGTCAAGTTTTATGGGTTAAGGTTGGTTGTAGAATGATATAATTGAGCTTATGCGTTTAACGCACAACCGACTTTTGACAAACGCTAAAAATGTGGTTCGAATTATCAAAATTTTTAAGAAGGAAAATATTTTGAAAAATTTATCTTGATTCAAAAAGTTCCTCTTGAAAAAGTTTTGGTTTTTAGATTATTTTTTACGCTTAAAGAATTTTTTAAAATTTGCCCAATGCTTAGCATATGGAAGAAAAATAGATTAGAAATGCGAATTTAGCGGTACTAGGATTGACGTTATGATAAAATGCAAATGATAACAAGAGAAAAGCGTTTTAGCCTTGTAATTTCTATTTTCATACATTATCGACGACATGCGTGAGTCTGCTTTTGGACTCAATTCTGATTTAGAGCTTTGAAACAAGCCTCATGTGTTTTGCGCATGGAGTAAATCCGGAGCAGTAAGGAAATTTCCACTGCACAACGGAAAATGGTAACTTATAGAATGGTAAGAATATAAAATTCTCCATCTAAATCTCTTTTTCCAGCATAGCGGTGACGTTTAGGAAGCAATATTTCAATGCATTGGATTTTTGGTTGGCATAAATTGGATGCAAATTGATTGCACCTTATTTCTATTTATACGAGTATAGGGAATTTTGGTGAAAGAATCTTTCAAAATCTGCATACATATAGAACTGTCAGTATATATAGGTTGTTTATACCATATTTTCTAAAATATGTTTAAAAATAAAAGCATTCACATAGGAGGACTCGATTTTGAATAATTCTGCTACATGATGCTATGTTTTCATTCACTATGCACTTGTGCACATTGGTTGTACACTAATTGGTTGTGTAGGATAATTACAAGCTACAACCATGACTTAGTTATTAGTGAAATTTTATGGACGAAATTCTTTAAGGGGGGAATAATGTAACACCCCATAAATTTTACGGTTAGTTGTTTAGTTAGAATCGGTTAACTAGGCTCCAAAAATAGAATTTATGCAAACGATGGAATTTGACCATGAAACTTGCACTGTTGCGTTCGTGGTGAAATTTTACGTACCTTTAAATTTGAAGTTTTGTGATCGGAGTCCAAACGAAGAAGTTACAGACGAAAAACAAATTTAGAATGGAAATAATTAGATTAGAAAAACATTTATATAATAAATACCCTAACCTATTGGTCGACCCCTTTTATTGAATACACGATAGGGAGCGGTCGACCGGTCCTAGTAGTGACGGCTACGGTTTGCCTTGGCCAAATTCCCCAAATTTTAATCCAACGACTGTAGTTGATTTGAGTGCCTATAAATTCAAGCCTAACCCTCTCTTCTCTTCTCATTTTTTCTAAGAAAAGCAGCGAAGCTTTGCCATTTTCCCTTCTCCATTATTTTCTAAATTATAAATTATAACTTTTATATTTATATGTATACAAATTAGAGAAGAACAGAAATCAAATAAGAGAAGAAGAGAAGCGAATCAACATTACGTGGTAACGAGGTACTATATATTTATATTTACCGTCAACCCCAAATCTCTTCTCGGATCTATAATTCTAATATATATATATATATATATATATATATATATACACACACACACCTGTTTTATACGTATTTCTTGGAATAAGAAGGAAATGGAGTTGAATCAAAGGTTTTACTTCAGATATGGAAATTTGGAATGCTTTTAGAAGGTAAGTGCGAAATTTATGTCTTGTTTATGACTTTGAATCTATTACGTTGGCATATGTTTGATTTTTATGCCTAAATCAATAATATTTATGAATTGTAGGCTCAAATTAGCATAAACAATTGCTTGCATATTCTTGTTTTAGATCTAATAAGAATTATGGCTACAACCTGATATGTAAAACAATTCCAAAAGTTATAGATTTGAATACTGATTAGATATGAAATTTGTTTCAGATCTGAAATTGGATTGTAGGTTATTAGTATGATTTTGATTATTACCCTAATTATGTTGAATTGGGAATTTTCCATGGTTTAATTTGTAGGGAGAACATCCATTTGGTTTTTATACATTTGTTTGTGTTTCCAAATTGCGTAGAAAATGCAACATTTGATTTAACAATGAATATTTTCAAATAAAAAAGGAACAGATGTGTAAAGTGTAGATTTATTCTTCGTAGTTTACACTGTCTATTGCAATAAAAAGAAAATAATCAGTCCTTATAATTTCAAACGAGGCAAATGGTTCCTTTTATTCTTAATCTTTTGTTTTAAACTAATTTATGGAAATCATAATGGAGAATCTTCCTAAGAAATGTAATTTCAGCAAATTAAATATGGAAAGAATATTCTAGTTAAAGATTTGTGACTAGAATATGTTTGGTAGAAGTAGGTACTTATACGTATTTATATGCACTAATAAATATGACGATATATGCACTAATAAATATGATGATTTATGCATAATGCTTGCGATATTAGTATACGTAATAATAATAATAATAATGTTTATTTGCAGATAGGAAATAAGAGGAATGTTTAGAAAGGTAGTAACCCTAATTAATGGGTAATAAATTTGGAATGAATTTGGGATTCACAAATAATTGTTATGGTAAATGGATAAATGAGACTGATAAATATGGAAGATTAGATTAATAACTATGGAATAGTTAGAAAGAGATTACTAATTGAAATTAGTAAACATATAAATATCTTAGGAAATGTTCTTAGAGTGATAATCTTTTATCATAGACAAATTCACATTTATGAAGAAATAGATAAAAATGGGATTTATGGAAAGTTGAATATTTAAGGTAAATTATACAACCTTAAATAAATAGAAGGAGGTTAGTAAGCTAAGTCCAATATCCAATTTATGACAATAAAGCTTAGTAACAATAAAGCTTAGGATCATATGGCTCAAGTTAGTAAAGCCTAGAATAGTTAATTGGACATAGTGGGTTGCGATGCGAGATAAGTAGAATTATACATAGAAATCTGCCCTTCACATTGAGGCTACCAGTAGTTGTGTACACTTCCTACTGTTGTAAGATACCTTTGGGATGCGAGGTCAGTAAAGTGACATAATAGAAGTCTGCCCTTCACTCAAAGGCACCGACAGTTGTGTACACTTATTGTTGATGTAGGGCATCACCAATCATAGGACCCGTGGGAAACGATTATAGGATCTACTTAGGGATTAGAGGGATTAAGTGGTTGTTTGAGAGCCCACCTCTTTCCTAATTAAAAAAGTATTAAATGGTCTGTATTATCGATTAGGAGCGGTAGTAGATATCTCGGGAAGGTTTCGCTTCGGGTTTAAGGTTTAAGTGACTAATCTAGGGTCCGCATTTTTCCTATAAAGAAGTATTAAGTGCCTATAAAGAAGTATTAAGTGCACAGTGAGATTCCAAGCAATGTCAGGTAGATAGTACTTGTGATGAGTCCGTCTTGGGGTTGGTATTAACTGACAGAGGTCTACCTAGAATATAGATATTAAATGGTCAAAAGTATGCCTAGTCCTTATTAATATTGTATAAAGTTGCTTTTGTATTGTCCCTCACATGGCTAAAATTTTGAAGATGATAGATGCATAGTAGTATGACTAGTATGTATCATAAAGCCAAATAGTGGTCAAAGGCCTCCGTATCTAGGACCAGTAGACCAACGATGATGATATTATGTGCCCGTTTCATATTTGGAAGAGTTAAGTGGCTGATAGACTTACGGTAATATTATGTACCTTGGGAAGGGTAGGTAGATGAATTTTTCTGGTAGGAATATCGTGCGTGCAATATTAGGTTGATTTGGTTAATCTTAAAATAGTAGACATAACAACTAAATGGGAACCAGTTGGTGTAAATTTATGTTATGGACACTATAGATTTTCCAATCACCAGAACATTATTTTGACCCCCTCCTCATTACAACCCACATGATCGATTTAAAGGAACGGGTCATTGGAGCTAGATGTGATTGACTGTTGAAGAAGTCTTCTTTACTCTCATGCTTGATGTTGATGTGGCAATTTAATGTCCAAGGAATACCATTAATTCTAAGGTTGTAGCCATAGTCAGTATTTATATCATATTGTTATTTTCACTGTGAGTTTAGATTTTTATCAATCTTTGATAACGCTCATGCTTATTTGCAGGTATCAAATCCAACAATCTATGCTTTGATGGACTTGGGTATTGATTCTTGTTGAAATTTAGGCCCATTAAAGTACAGGTTGTTACAAGTTTACGGTATACCTAACTTGAATTGATATATAAGAACTGGTTCATAATTGGATAACAAGTGTAGGGTACATTTATTGCATGAATGTATGTACATGGTTACTTTAATGTAATCTTCATTTACATTGGTGTATTATGCTATGACGACGAAGTGAGGGAAAAACCTATTCCGCGTTAGCAGCATAGTCTCACTATGGATGCTTAGGGTAAGGTTTTACTCATACTAGACTTTTTGTCTGACCCTTGTTTTTATTATTTTCCATAAACTTATGTGTACTCATTCAAGTAGGTTGAGTTTATGGATTAGACAGATACCTTTTGAAGGATAAGTAAAGATTCTGAAAACAAGACATGAGACTTGCTATTGAAATAAATATATTTTGCGTCTCGTTGTGTAAACCATGATTTATTACTAGTTAGGTATGGTGTTGGCATCTTCATATGTCAGACAAACACTACTCTGATTTTCTTATTAAATATTTACCCCTATGTGGGAACTATTTGGGTTAAAGCTGTTGTAATGAATTATGTAAACCAAATTGACGTAATGAAAAAAATCATTCAGCTGCTTTGTATAATTGTGTTGTGCAAAACAATACTGAATTCACTTTGTCATTAAAAATGATTTCGATGATGACTACAATGTCATCGGCGTCCATTTTCGACTCTCAGAGTGGGAGATGTTACAACTTGGCATCAGAGTATATGCTAAGATCAGAGTATATGCTAAGAAAACACCTAAGCAATCAAAGCTAAGTATACATTAGATAATTAGAAAATGAACACCTTGGGAAGGGTATACACTATATATAGCGTATTTGTATTTTGATATAGATATATAGTAGGATATATCTAACCCTCTATGACTGATCTCACCCTATTTACTTCCTTTCTTATGAATGCTAGAAGGTAAGAATGGATCTTCATAACCGATGTTTGACTGTAGGAAGTAATAGAGCCAACCCCAGTAGGGAAGATGGTAGTAGCCAAACTAATGGCTAAGGAGGTGGGCATCATTGGAAGTTCGTACTGAAGCCAATACTCAAGTACCTGCCTCGACTGGAAGGAGGAATGGATGTGAATGCTTCGCTAGTTTATGATGGAAATGATGAGGCAACAACGAGCTTGAGTTATTGATCCGAGATAGGAGGTGGGGAGGGAAGCAAACTTTTCTAAGATGAACAAAGATTTCAAGAGCTATGGAGGAAAGGAGTTCACAGTGAAAGATTTTGCCTTAGGGTGTTGAACCAATTGAAAGTATGTGAATGCATTTTTGAAGCCTTGGGATATACTAACGCTCAGAAGCGGAGGTTATCATCTCATCAATCCCAGAGGATGCACTGGAGTGGTGGGAGGCTATGACTATTGAAGTCCTAAACAAGGAGATGACTTGGGAGCAGTTTAAGGAGCGATTTTAGGCCCAATTTATCCCCGAATCTTAGAAAAGCTCTTTGTGCAAGGAGTTCCTTGAGTTTAAGCAGAGAGAGCCGACTTTGGTAGAATACTTCCAGCATTTCAATGCTTTGTCAAAATATGGAAGGGAGCATATAAATACTCCACTGAAAAAGAATGAAAATCTTATAAAATGACTGAAGAGGGGGATGAATCACAAGGTGATGGCTCACTTGTTGGCTCCGTTTGATATGGTGGTGGAAATGGCGAGGAGGCATGACTGCTTGTATCAAGGAGAAAAGAAGTTTGATGTTAAGACCAAGGGTAAATGAAATAAAAGATTCAATCCATATCAGGAAGGCAGAAAGAATCAGAAGGGAGGAAAGACGTCTAGAAGGGATCTCAAGAGTCAAATATAGCTGATGTTTCTTTTTATAATCATGACCAGAAGGGGAACTACTCCGCTAAGTGTACTCAACCGAAGTGCTTTAATTGTAATAGGCCAGGCCATAAGAAGAGGGATTTCCCAAAGGCTAAGGTTTATGCTTTTGAAGGACCTTCTTGTGGGCTGACCACAGTGGATAAAGGGAAGGGTGTGCTTAGAGGTATGATGTTGATTTTCGAGATATGAGTTAGAGTTCTGTTTGATGATTGTGTTATATGCTCTTTCATTTCAAGAGATTTAGTTGATAAGTTATAATTAGATACTACAAATTTGATTACATCCCTACGTGTGGTTAATCCGATCGATGGGTATGCCACTCCCAAATTAAGATGCACTGACCTTGAATTTGACTTGTGTGAGCATTTTTTTGTCTGCGACCCAAATGCGTTGACTTCGTAGGGCATGGGGTAATTTTGGTATGGATTGGTTGGTGCAAAATGATGCTTGGATCTATTGTGTAGATAGGATTACTGCGTTACAGAATCCTAAAGATAGAGAAATAATTATGATAGCCTTATACGTAATGAGGGAGAAGTCGGACTTGATGTTATGTGCTACAGATGATCAGGAAGATGAGATATATAGAGTATGAATAGTCTAAGAGTTTGTAGATGTTTCTAAACCTATAATAAAATTACCACTAAGATAGGAAATCGAATTCTGGATAGGTTTAATGTCGGAGGCGCAACCTGTTAGTAGACCGCCTAAGAGGATGCCACTTAAGGAGATAAACGAATGAGAAGTTCGAGTGGACTGATAGGAGTGAAGGTCATTATAGGAGTTGAAGAAGTTACCGTCGAATGCCCCTGTCTTGATCGTGCTTGAAAGGAATAGGGAGTTGGTTGTGTATACCGATGCTTGTGGAACAGGCTTACTAGCAATGTTTATGCAAAAAGGACGAATGATAGCCTCTGCATTAAGGCAGTTGAGGCCGTATAAAGATAGATATCTAACTCATGACTTGGAGTTGGTAGCGGTGTTGTTCGCACTGAAGATTTGGAGATCTTATTCGTTGGGAGAATAATTCTAGTTGCATATGGACTATAAATCCCTTATATATTCATTTTTCTGGAGGAGGTGTATATGAGGTAGCAGAGATGGTTGGAGTTCTTGATGGCATATTATTTTGGAATAGAATACACGCCAAGAAAAGCGAACAAGGTTGCTGATGCTTTGAGTAGGAAGCATCAAAATGGAGTGTTGGCAATGATTGAAGAATGAGAGATATTAGAGTGTATTATAGGTAGAATATTGGATCGACTTGGGATTCGGGCATCATATCATGTTTGGAGGTACATCAAGCACTTATGGATAAAATTGCTGCAAGGTAAAAGGAGGATCTACTAATTGCCAAAAGAATTAAGCGATTAGAGATGTGAGCAGATGTTGTGGATCTGAAATGATTCAAAATGGACTCGAAGGGATGACTTAGAAAGAAAGAAATACTATGTGTCCCAAATGAAGGGAATGATCGAAAGGAAGTCTTGAATGAAAGTCATCGATCAAAATTTACTATTCATCCCGGATGTATGAAAGTTTACCAAGACATAAAGAGAATTTTCTTTAAGGAAGGGATGGAGAGAGATATAGGAGAATGTGTGAAGAAGTGTTTCACTTGTCAACAAGAAAAGGCTAAGCATCAGAAGCCTAGCGGTTTACTTCAACCTTTAGAAGTACCGATTTAGACATGGAATTCTATATCTATGGATTGTATTGACGGACTGCCTTAGCCGAGGATGAGATAATGATAACATTTCAGTGGTAGTCGATAGACTAGCTAAGAGTGTTCGCTTTATCCCCGTAAAGTCGAGAAGGACGACAGCTAGCTAGCGAAGCTATATGAAGAATGTAGTGATATTGCATGGGATATCGAGCAGTATCAGTAGTGATAGAGACTCATTTTTTGCTGATGAAGCCTATTGTTTACCAGTGAATAGAGAAGTTCGCAGAGTGCACTAGATACGGAGTTGAACTTGAGCATGACTTACCATCCACAAACGGATGGTCAAACGGAAAGGATGGACAATGTATTGGAAGATTTGCTGAGAGCATGTGTGTAACAGCCCTGGCTTCTGCGCCATATAAATAAATAAATAAATTTAATTAAAGTAAAATTGTTTAAATTTGAATTATGATGATTAAATTTTGAAAATAAATTTTTAGTTGATTAAATTCTATTCAATAAGAGATTTTTTTGTAATAAATTGAATTAAATTAATATATTCTTTTTAAATAATTTGTTGAAATTAAAAATAAAATGCTTTAATCGGTATAAATATTTTGAAGTGTAAATAATTTCAAATATGTTTGGAATAGTTGGTAAATAAGTTTATTTTTTAATAGTACAACGAATGATGAAATAAAATTAGTGGATATCAAATTAGAGGAAATAATGCAGTTATCTTGATGTATCTCGTAGAATAAAGTGTAAATCATTTTATGTTGGGCTAAAATTTATCTATAAAATTTTTTAGAAGTTATTAGAAGAAATAAAAGTTAATTAAAATTCGATCCAAAGCAACCTTAGATCAAAACCCATTTCCTTTGTCCATGCTTCTAGAAATTTCGCCCCCGCTTCCTGATTCATGCCCGAACCCTTATTATTCAACCCAAGCCCTAATTCGTCCTCAGACAATCAAAAATGACAACCTTATTACATATAAAAAATCAAAAATGAAATCTTGCGATCCGTTCGAAACGTGGAGCGGCGATCATGTAAGAGGGGAAGGCTTGTGATGGACGAGGCAGTTGACAGGGAGGAGGTTACGGCGACTTCGGCTGGAGCTATGTCATAACATGGGTTTAGACGCAATGGAGGAGGAGTGGGCGAATAGTGGAGTTTGTGTGTGTTAGGTGGAGGTGAGCTTCAAAGCAGTGATGCAGGCAAACGATGATGGTGACAGGTGCCTGGCTGCGTTGATGGGGGTGGGTGCTATTTTGACAGGGTGCGAACTAGAGTGAAGGATATTACTTCTTGGAAGACTAGACGACTTCAGGTGAAGGATAGTGATTAGATGTTGGTATGGTTGAATGAGCGTCATTTTGGTGAGCTTTCTCACTCACAACTATGTCTTTAACATATTATTCGATGCATATTCTCCCTATATATTGCCTATTTGTTGGTTCTGTTAATCGTTGGTATATTGGATGAAATTAATTGTTTGATTGATGGTTGATATGTTTTAACTGATTAGAATTGTGCTCTGAATGATGGTTGTGTTGTTTATTAGTTGATTGTTGATTACACCTCTATTGTGGGATGTTTGAGTATGAAATAGATGTTTGTAAATAATCGAGCGACTTTTGAAATTAATCGAAAATGGGGTAAATGAATGAAAAGATGAAAATTTGAAGTAAATAAGTTATTTTGAGAATAATTAGAATTAAAAGATAAATATTGAAGTAAACAAATTATTTTGAGAATAATTAGTGAATTTTGGAATGATTATCTTATTTAATTTTGAGATTATTTATGATTAGTGTAAATTTGAAAGAGGAATGATTTTGAGAAAATATATAAGTGGAATAATTTTGAGGATTTTGCGAATGGAAATTATTTTAGAAAATAAAGATTTTGAAATTATATAGTTGAGTTTGGAAATATAAATGAATTGATAGCATTCTTTTGATTTGATGTTTTTAGAGGTATTTGAAAATATAAACTTCTTCGCAGTGTTTTGATAACATATTAGAGAAGTAGTAATTTGAGCCAAAAATTTTTGGTAGTTTTAAATTCATTGAAGGGTTTGAATAAGGTTACTTTGAAATAAATTTTTGATTTTAAAATATGGGATTTTGAGGATTATTATTTATTTTATTAAGAAATGGAAATGAATAAAAGAGGTATTTGATAAATTAATCGAAGTGGTTTTATAACAAGAGAAAGAGATGTTTTGTGATTATTGTAATTTAATTAAAGTGAAGTTTTTTTATAATAGAAGAAAAAATTAAGTTAAATATTTTCAAATATATCCATTCATCTCGTCAATCACTAATTAAGTACTATATGGATGTATGTATAGACGATTGTTGATTTGTCTGCTACAAACGAGCTGATGTTAAATTACCCGTCGTGTTGAATTATAGAGTAACGAAACTAAAGAATAATGAATTGGGCTAAAAAGTAAGCGATGGATGATCTAATAAGCGAAGTGGGAATTTATTTAATATTGCTAAGGATGTTGTGTATATAATTGTATTTCACTGGGTATTATTGGACATCCGAGTGGGGTTTATTTATCTACTCAACACTAGCACAATGTCAGTTAATTCATTGAAGACCGTGTATTTGATACTATATCGGTGAATTATTTTATATTATACATGAATATTAATCGATATTATTTGGATTTTTGACTTGACGTGCGAGGTAAATTATATTATTGCTTATTTTATTCTAAAGTAGGATATGATCATCTAAACTTTTGAGTGGATCAAGGTATGAAAACTCCATTACGTAGATGTGATGGCTAAAATTTTTTGCTAGCCCTATCCTAGCTTTACGGACGTGAGGTAGCTTCCCGATTGTTGCGATGACATGGCCTCCTCATCTCATGGTCACAGTCTGCTGCATGGGTCAATTAGTCGAATACAAAACGAGGCGAGATGGTTAACGATGGGAAGTGAGGTGTGAGGAAGTGAGGAAGCGATGTTCATTATTATGCAGCTAAAGACTGGTGAGGACGCTTATAAATATTTATAGGTAGGGCCTCCCTTCGCATTTGAGAAGTAGTGAGACTTGAATGTAAACTCGGCTTCGGGCAGTAGCAATAACAATAGCACATATAATAGCAATACCAGTAATGAAAATAAAAATAAAGAATAAAATGAATAAATCTAATACTGCTAAATAAATATGAATGAAATGATGTGTGATGTGTGCGATGTGTGAGGTGTGCGCTATATATGATGCTTGATGTATAGATGTGTGCGCTATGTACGATGTGTATAATGTGTAATGTGTGAGTTGTGCACTGTGTGATATATGTAATGGATGCTTGATGTGTGATATGTGATGTGTGTGATTGGGTTTATATCTTATGGATGTTTTGATGTTTGATATGTCATGGATATTGTTCGATGTGCTATGGATGTTTTATAATTTCTTTGGTTTGATCTCTTTATTATATCATGTATATATTATTTTGTGATATATCATTTATGCAGTTACCATTGACATTAGACATTTCGACCTGTTTATTATTTATATAGTACTCAGGTCAGTCCAAGACATTTCAGATTCAGGGACAAAGAGATTAGTTTGTGATTGATGGGCTTGGCTAGAGATTAGATTATTTGATGTTTTGTATATCATGTTATGGGCTCGTGTATCCATATGTTTTTGGATTAGATGTATTGGATCTATATTGTATATATGATTTGAGAATTTATAGGAAGATGACTCAATTTTGTATCCCGCTCGGATTTATTGCGTTCTTCATTAGGCTTAAACATAGGTATTTGCTTATACCTTGAATACGCATCCATAAAGGACAAAAATTTATGACCGCTTGTGGCATCCACTAACTAATCGATTCTTGGGAGAGGATAGCAATCTTTGGGACGTGCCTTATTCAAACTTGTATAATTAATGCATGCCCTCCATTTCCTATCAGATTTCTTAGCTAAAACTAGATTTTCTAACCACTTCAAATATAACACTTCTCTAATGAATCTGTTTTCTACCAACATTTATTATTTCCTCTTGTAGTGCCATACTGCGAATTTTGTCAACCTCCCTTTTTTTGCCTTATTGGGGGTGAACTTTGGATCCATATTAAGCGCATGACACATTATCGTTGGGTCAATTCCTTCTATATTAGCATAGGTCCATGTGAAGATGTCTTTGTTTGATTGTAGGAATGAGACCAGTCTTCCTTTCATGTTTTTATCCATTTTCTTTCCTACCTTCTTCATTTTTGTTGAACCACAGGAATCTAAGCTTACTTCTTCAGGGTCCTCTATAGAATGTGTGTTTTCTCGCCTATCATTAGAATCTATTTCCAGAATATCTCTTATGAGGTCTTACTTTTATCTTGATCAACCTGACTTAACTCGACATGTTTTCCCTTCCTTTCCTTTAACTTGATTCTTTTGCTTATTACTTTGGGGAATTTTTGGTGGAAGATTTTGCTCTTTTGCTTTATATATCAATTTCTTGGGGATTGATATATAAGAACTTGGATGTTTTAGTTTGGTTATATTTATGTAATACTCATGCATAACAAGACTCTCCTTTATTATTATATTGTTCAAGCATAGCGAAATACATCTCACGAGAACTGAATTGTTCTCTACAGACAGTTCCCCCATCTAGCTTTACACAAGAATTCACTAGTAAATGTTTTAAGGAGATGAAAGTATCAATTTCATTAAGTGTGGGTTACTCTTTATAGCAGGATGGTTGATTCATCACCATGAATAAAGTTTTGAACACCCTTGAGTAAGGTAGGGTCTTAATTTGGACAAATAGTTTTATTTGATCGATTGGCATATAGCCTTTGTTGTTGAATCCAAAAATTGATTCCAAACTCGGCACAAGCTTTTCTTTTGGAATTCCCATCTGGTCAAATGCACTTTTGAAAATGACATTCATCATGCTACCAATGTCAACTAAGAATTTGAGACAAGCAATAGTCCAATTTGAGCTATTATCATGAGTGAGTCATTGTGAGGGCGCATCGTTCCCCACAATTCCCTTGGTGTTATCACTAAATTTGGAATTTGAACAAAACTTTTGAGAGATTATAGTGGTGGTTCCTCCCTTATTGGGTAGATTCCTAGCTTCCTTGGCTTCCTTTATATATTTATTCATAGCTCCTTTACGCATTCCTGCAATATGTGGCCCTCTGTGGACTACATCAATGCGATTGATTGGCTTTAATGGTTCTTGAGGGAGCGCTTTATCTAAGATGTTGGTATTATTAGCTATTGGTTTCTCACTATGAGAGGGTTTCGATCAGTCTTAACAAACTTCTTGAGTACTCCTTTTCTGATCATATTTTGAACAATCTAGCTAAAAATCGAGATTCATCGGTCTTGTGCCCGTTCATTTTATGAAAAATGCAATAGTCTCCCCCTTTATTCGGTTCAAGATTTTTTCTTGACCCAAATGATGTAGGGAAATCAAGCTTAACTTTGTAATTGCATAGGAAATTGGTTGGTTTAGCTCAATGGAATTGGCTTTAGTGAATTCATTCCATCTTCCTTTTTAGTTTGGGGTTGTAAAGTTTCCTCTTTCTCTTTGATTTCTTTTGTTGTAGAAAATCTCGACCATTCGAACGAATTTATCTACTTGGAAATGAAAATCTTACGGTCCTTTCATCCATGTATATATAGCACTTTCCAAATTGGAGTGTTCTCAAACAAGCCAGATTTTACTGCCGTTGACTTTTCTCGACCAGACACCCTTTCTACCTTATTCGCTTCAGTATTGAATCATTTCAGATAAACCCTTAACAATTCTCTTGGTTTTTGTTATATATTGTCCAACACACTTGCATCCATCGATCGTTGACTCTTTCGAGGTATAAAATTAGGCTAAAAAATCATAAGAAAATTGGTCCCACGAGTAAATTGTCTTTTCTCGATAGCGTCGTTACCATTTTTATGTTGCTCCAAAGAATGTGGTTGGAAATAGTCTACATCTTACCACCCCTAGGGCATCATGTAAGTCTATCTGACTTTTGAATGCCATCAAATAATCATTTGGATCAATCGTGCCAGCTTCCTGATCAGTTGAATCTTGGCATAATATGGTAGTGGTACGACCATGATTTCCTCCGTGAATGGTGCTCCCTTGAAGTTGTTGAATTTGGGATCCATTGTCCCATTTCAGTTTTTTTTTTTATGTCTCTCTCCATCTTATTTTCCATGTCTCTTAGATATGCCTTATCATTCTTGCATTTTTCCTTGTATTCATTTTGCAAGGTGGAACTAGCAGATTATACTGGTGGTGATTTTGAATTCTTGTTCGGCTTTTGTCTTAGGTAATTATCTTCCCTTCTTTGTGGCCTTAAGGAACTTTTCTCGATGTCGTTGGTTCTTAAGTTGGATTCCCCAACTTTCCTATATGGGATTCAACTTCTTCTTCTTAAGCTCCTTTCTTTCTTCATGAAGTTTTCGAAGATTTCTAGGAGACGAGCATTTCAATTAACTCATGCATTGTCTATAGTTGCATCTTCTTGACTTGGATATCATTTTCTTCCTCTGACGCTTCCTTTGGCGTTGAAGCCTATCAAATCTCAACATTCTTTATGTCATATTGAATAGTTATATTCTCTTTAAGATTTGTTCAGTGGGCTACTTCATCATGGACTTGTACATTCACTTTCGAAGTGGATCTTATCATTTCGATAGAGTGGTTGCTATAAGGTTTTCCCTCAATTCAGTTCTCAGTGAAAGCATCATTTAATGTTAGGTCAGAATTTAGGCCAACTTAATCGTAAGCGACTGGCTAATGGTGAACACATCGTCGATCAAAAACTGGCTTGACGACCCTTTCGACCTCCTCTTCACTTCCATGCTTCCAGATCGTTGTATTATTGTCCTCCGATCGTTGGATTGAAACGGACGATCCACGTTTACTTAAGTACCATTGCATATTCTGCTCAATTCATAAGCCCAATTAACGAATGCACACTACTAGTGGATTCGTATCATCGAGAACTGCGATTTTGATATATAACATGTCTAGTTTGAAACACTTGAATATTTCACACTTTTTAAATTAGAAAAAGATTAACTTTGTTACTTTCTAATTATCTTGCCGTTGCATACTACATCATAATGTGCATATTAAAAAATCAATTTTTACTAATGAATTACTACGTTTTATAAATTTGATCTAAGATCATATGTGGTGATTTACAACGTCTTATCAATACATGCACAAATAAGATAAATCTCACTCACCGATTAGCCATGCCTCCTCTCCAATTTAATGTTAATCCTTCCTCTCCTTCACTATCCATAATTCCATAACTTCAAAACTGCAAATTTCTCGATAGTTTTGATTTATTTGTGTACCTCTCTTTGCGATGATCAGTTTTATATATAAATTTGTTTAATTTGATAAGGAGGATTTACGATTTATTTGGAGATTAGGGTTTCAAAAGTGAAGGCAAGATTATTAGAGAAAAAGAAATAGGGTTGGAGATCTTTTAAAGGCTAAAAATATAATAGCGAGGCTAAAATATCAAAACTAATATATCATGAAAATGCCACTGCATTCGACTTCTTTTAATTTCTTGCTCATTTAACCTAATTCCGCAAATTGTATATGTTTTCTGACTATAACGATAGTCTGGACGTAATGGAATAGGTCCCAAGCCTAATTCCAAATCCTGTAGAAATATACTATTTTGCCCTTTATGTCAAAATTATGATTTTACCCCTTTAATTTAATTATTTAAGTTTGTAAAATTATGGGCGTTACATCCTCCTCCTCCTCCTCCTCCTTAAAAGAATTTTGTCCTCGAAATTCGTCGATGTGGACAATGCATCTTGCATTAGAGGGTACAGATAAACAAAACACACATAACTACATCCATCTAGCATCCATCATATGATATAAGCCAAAAACACAACCAAGAGTATAATATACACAAGATAGATAAAATATAAATATATGATATAAGATGAGTGCAAATGCAACTAAATCGACTTCCTACATGAATGCAAATGCAGTGCAACCAATATGTATTCAAACACCCTAATATATGCAAATACACGCATACATAGATACACACACACATACATGCATCCATACATCCATGTGCAACATCCATATCAAAGTACAAGTAAATAACCACGTCCATAAACACAATGAATAAACATGTATACAAAGAAACAATAAATAGCATGTATAAAATTATCTAGCATATGTCAAAACACCTAATCACGGGAATATATCCTAGTTGGAATGTATATACATACAACCCAGTGCGGTATAAACTAAATTAGTATAATCCAAATAAAGCAACCATATCAACCAAAACACATTATAAGGATGTGTATAAAACCGAGCCAAACATCCAATAATCCATGCATATGTCAACTAGCTAGATGAAGCAACCATGCAAACAAACAACGACCTAACGAGCAAACTAACTTATAAATTAACCAAAAGAGAAACTTATTGGAAGAGAGATCATGATGGAAAGCTCTGATCGTCTCCTCGAGCCCCATCACACTCCTATCCAAACTTTTCCTCGCAGTAATTGGACCAACTTTGTTTCCTTATACTTATGTTGTATCACATCAAGTCTCAAGATGGGAATACACATACGGAGTATTCTAGAATCCTTATCTACATTCACCTCATAAGCTGACTTAGCTATACCATAATTGCTAAATCATCAGCGTAAGTTCGTAGATGGATAAATAAAAATGTGTGAATACCCCCAACTTTTCAGGAAGCACACCCAAATATGCTAACTTCCGTACTCTCTATAAATCGAGAAAGGCCCAACAACTTGGGCGCTAGTTTTCCCACATAACATATCTTAGTAGGAATTCCTTCACCTACGTAACTAGCTACTACGAACTATCTATGCATGTCTATCCTATGTGGTTTCCATCCCTTAATGTAAAACTGGGGTATCTCTAATCATATAATAACCAAGTATAGCTTAGATTTAAATAAATTGCACTCTGGTATATACCCATAGTCAAATATCTTACAACATGCTTCGCCACTTGCTTCTTCCTCCTCAACCAATGAAAACACTCTTTGTATCCTTCGACATACCTAAGTAAAATCCTTCTATCGGTCTTTAGGGACGAAAATACGATAACGAACGGTGTCTTACATTTAAGTGGACTAACATTTAGGATCCATAGGCAAACTCCATATTCCATCACCGTTTAATTTATAGATATTACAAGTTGATGATCCTTTATTTTTGGTAAACACAATATTACTCTAACAAACTCAAATTCTAATTCTAATTTAAAAAAATAGTTCAAAAATTATTTTTCTAGTTATAAAATTCCATAGAATTCTTTTTCAAAGAATGTCGGTATAAAAACCCTCTTCTTTCTTCAAATCCAAATGACTTGAATAAAATTAAAGTTTTATATTTAAAATGTTCTTTACACTTAAAATCTTTATTCAAATCAAAACCATATTATTTTCAAAATCCATTAAATATTCATATCAAAATTCTAATTTCAAAATCCGTAAAATTCATTTTAAAAGAATTTTAATATTAAAAACTAATTCTTTTCATCAAATTTGAAAATAAATTTACTAAACAAAGTTGTAAAAAAAAATCAAGCTTCATGGGTTTTTTTTAAAAAATATCATTTGTAAGTTCTCAAATTATTTTCTAAAGTCTAACCATAGATTTTAATACAAGCTTGTGAAGTATCCTTTTCATATTTAAATGCTTAGAACCATTTCAAACAATTTCAAAAAACCAACTAATTGAGTTAGTGGCTGGATAAAACACATATTCATACAACTACATTAGCAAGCAACACAATCCATGTCACCTGTTAGAATAAATGCACTCATTAGATTAAATAACTAACATCTAACATCTAAAAACAATATATGCATATTTTTTTCCAAATAGATAATATATTTCAAAAATCCTTTCTTAATCACATTACTTTAAATATCCCAAACATCCTTATTTAATACAAAAATAATAATTCTCATCAAATTTCCTTAGAAATGATAACATTATTATCACTTTACATCAAAAATTTATTAAATTTTTCTTCACAACCATTTTATTATTATATAATTCAAAATTAACAACATTATATACTAAATCCCAAAAATCCCTTTTAGTGATATTTACATCACAAATAGTAATAATTTATTTCGAGAACATTCATGGGAAATATCTCTTTATTGTTATTATTCTCAAAATACCTCTTATTCTTATTACTTAAATAACAACAATAATTTTTCATAAACTCCGTTAAACGGTTATATTATTATTTGCTCAGAATTTAGATAATCTACCAAAATTGATATTACTATTTATTTAAATTCCACCATGCTTCATAGATAATAGTGAATTCCAAATCCAAAATATATTTTTCTTTATTGTTTCAAACTTATCCAAAATTCATAAATAATACCTCTATCAATTTTTTAGTACAGATCTCTAAATCACAAATGCCTAATGTTCATTTTCCAAATAGTCCTGAGCACAAAGGCATATTGACTAATGTATTTAGTTTATCTTAATCAATTCAAACTTATAGGCTATGTAATTCTTATCTAGCTCCAATCAAATTTCCAGTTGAAAATATTACTAACTTTTCAATTCAGGTTTAATCAAAATCGCTGACCTTAAAAAAAATTCTTTAAAGACTAGTGGGATTTAGAAACGAAATTTACTATTAACAACGTTAATTTCGATCGTTACAATTTATTTTATAAAATAAATGCCATAAATTCTACTTCGACAAATTTCCATATTATATTTTCTTTATATATTTCATATTAAATTATTTCATAAGAAATCATAACTAATATTTGTTTCCATATAATTACTTCATATCTATTCATATGTCCTTAAATTAACGATGATATATTTCCATTTTTCAAAGCTAATTTAATTTTTTTCAAGAATTCATAAAAATATCATTACCTTAAAATATATAACTTTCGAAACTCAATTCTTTACATTTAGCGCTATTCAATATTAACTACCAAAAATTTATATTGGAATAACTTCAGTTATTTTTCTAAAATACTCTTCATTTTTAAAACATTCTTTCATATAATATATTTTTTCTACATTATGTTATATAATTTATAACCAGTTTAAAATATATAAGTATCTATCATTTTATTTAATAACCAACCAATCTCAATCATTGTTAAACAATGCCTAATATATATGCAAAAGTTATATTTTCAAATTCATTTGGTTTTATAATTCATCAATTTCCAACACCTTTTAACTAATACATTATACATATACATAGAAATATATTTTTGAAATTCATTTTTTCTACTAACTATATTCATATCGAATTCTGTAACGACCTAGAATTTCATTCATTTGAAATTTATATATTTAGTTATTTTAAATACCCATAAGTTAATTTTGTAAGCTGAATAAACAATATTTGAAATATAGTGATTTAATTTGATAATTAGATTGTTTATTTAATATTTGAAATTGCCGAAATAATTGAAATTTGGATTTAATGTGAATTAAAATGATTTTTAAAGTTGAATTAAATTCTATTTGAATTAGAATGATGTTGGTAAAATTTTAAAATTGAATTAAAAGTTAATTTACAGAAATTGAATATTTTAATATTTAATTAATGTATAAAAATAGTCATTTTCCAAACAGCCTCGAATTTCGATGAAACCAATTTCGTTGGATCCATAATGTTATATTATTGTAAGATTATAAATTTCGTGTCAATCAGACTTACGGTTTGTCCGGGGCAAGTTAAAGCGTATAAATTTGTTTAAGTGAATTTTAAATTTAAATAGTCGATTCGAAAACCTGTCTTCCAAATATGACCGAATTGGCTTTTGATATATATTTCATTGTGTTAAACATAGGAGTAAAATATTATAAATGCCAGACGGCACGCTTCATATGGAGTTCGAAAACTTTTCGGATGAATAGTGCACGAGAATTTTCTATATAAGGACCTAGCTTTTTCTATTTTTCACTAACCCTAGCCTTCCAAAACCCTAGTCGCCGTCTTCAATGACCAGAATTTCATTTCTCCTCTAATTTCTTCCAATCCCTAAACATTTAGCTGAATCTTCCAACTAGAAACTTGTAGAGGATCGCGAGATCTTTCCATCCATACAGATATGATTATCCAATTTGCAGCGAGGAGTGAGAAAATGGGCCGCGAATGCCTCGCGTTCAAGCATGATTTCTGATGTCTAATGGAGGCCAAATTCGACAGAACTCAAGGCGGGTATGGAGCTTGCGTACACGAATGGTTTGGTGATGGCCGATCGAATTCTAGTGGATTGTGGAGGGAGCAAAGTCAATCGAGATAGGCACGCTTATGGGTTCGAACGTGCGTTCGAATACCTGGGAGAAGAAGAATGTGCACGGTCCAAATTGGTTGAAGCAAAATCATGCAGCTCGGTTTTATTAAGGTTTTAAAATAAATAAAAATTGTAAATTAACTATATATTTAAATCGTATAAACTTTAAAACGTTGTAACTGTGTCATACGAGGTCCGTTTTTGACGAAACAAGTTGCGTTGGGTCCGTATTAACGAGCACTACATTTAGAGCTGGTTTGGATTTGATTGGAGCTAGTGTAAATTTTGGATTGTTTAATTTTATTCGAAATAAAACACTGCAACTGCTATTGGAACCATTGTGAGTACAACTCACTCTTTCTGTCTCACTGATATTTTTATATAAGTGAATAAAATTTATTTATGATGATTGACGATTGTTTGGATAATATATGATACATTATCTGTATATTGATTGGTATTTGGATATATTCCTGCCTATTTGAGCAGATAAAAACCTATACATTCCCGTGTATGAGCGGATGACCCTCGCGTCTGCCTCGAAGCAGACATTGTACACATATTCTAATATGTATATTTGTTGCAGATGAAGGATTGAAGGGATCCAACTGGATTCTTCACTAGTATGGTTTTATTTACAAATATTGATATATAAGCTGTTATCATATGATATATGACGTTTTGGATGCCGTGATTGATGTATTTGGTGCTATTGCAGTATTGGGCCTATTTTTGCAATTTTAAAATGTTAAAGTGGTGATTTCGAGTTAAAAAGGATTTTCAAGTGACTTGAAAAAATATATTTTTTTAATTGTTATAAAGGAAGAAATTTATTTTAAATAAATGTGATAATTTTTATGTTGTAAAAATTATTATTTTTGTGAAATATAATCAGAATGTGGTTTTCAAAAATATAAAGTTGATTAATTTGTAAAATAGTTGAAATTGAGATTTTTGAAATTATTATAAACGGTTTATACGTAAGATTTATAAAATTGATATTTTAGAAATAACAAATGATGGAATTATAAAGCAGTTTTATAAGTGTTAAAATGAAGTATAAATGAATTTTATAAGTAAATAAGATTTACAGATTTATTAATTGACGAAGTTATAAAAGAATGAATTTGTAAATAAATGATTTAAGTAATTAACTTATAAATTGGATTTTGGCATGTAAATGAGTTATATATATATAGAATTGGTAAATAAAGGGATTTTATAAGTTGAAGTATTTATTAAAATATAAATTGAATTTATAAACATTGTTTTATAATTCCAAAATCAATTGAATTGGATAAGTTAAATATAAATGGATAGTGGATTATCCTTTAATAAATGTGTAGAAGTATTGAATTTGGATAAGAGAATTATATTCATGATTGGACAGTGAATAATCTTTTGAAATAAATAAATGTTTTGGGAAGTGATATTTTAAATGAAGTTAAATGGTTTGAAGATGTTTTAAAATGCGTTAAGAATCGAATACATAGATTTCAACATTCATTGTCGAAATAAACATTTTCGAGAAGTATGAGGAAATGATAGACTATAACGCTGTTGTTATAGTAAATGATTTTCGAAAGCAAATATTTTGTATAGTATATGGGATTTATATATCTATCTAATTTTCGAATCCTATACTAGTGATTTTGGGTTGTCGTAACGATGTTTTACGCAACATTCGTTTTGACCCAAATAAATATGTTTAAAGAGAATGTTTTCCTTAAAGAATGAAATATATACTTAATTCTGATTTAAGTAATATAATATTTTCTAAGTGATGAAAATAAAGAGATTTGTGAATATGCTTATATTGTTTAAATAAGTATATGGAAACGTTTTCCAATATTGTAATGGTTTTGAGCATATATCTTTTAAAAGATAATTTGAAGTCAATATATGGCAAGTGATTTAATTAATAAAGGATTAGTTAAAAGGGCCTAATGATTGTTATGGTGTTAAATATTTGTTTGTTTGCTCTGATAGCTAAATAACCGACTATCAAATTTGGCCATTTTAGTTCCTCGACTTGATGTGGGAACTATTTAGTCGTACGCTTAGTACGTAGCCTTCTGTGAAGGCTTGATTATCGTTTGTGTTGAGGATGTTGATTCATATAGTGCGGAGTATTACTCCAATCTATCGAGCTTCCTTCTTGGCCCGAAGGATAGCAAGTTGAAAGTTGGAGAGGTGATAAGTCTATGAGACTTAGTTTCTGTGTAAGGTTGAAAAACACTTTTGCGTTGTTGGTGTGAAGAGACCGGGAATGGTTTATCCAAAAACCACTTCGGACCAACGTATATGCGACGATTGTGCGGGTTGCTTTTGATGATATTGATATTCTGGATTTTCATAGTGGGGGACTACTTGTTGACCGTTTGGGGTTAAAATCTCAATATACATATAGTAGTAGTGGTCACTTCGTTATGGAATATTCAATGCAAGGACTATTCGCTACTAATTCTAGGGATTTCCCGACAGGGTGTGGTAGGAAAGTACATTCGGTTTGTTCTATTCCTGGACAACTTGTATGAATGTTTATCTGACATTGCATTTCTAAAGATTACGTATATCATTTTTGTTTGATTATGTTCAACGTGATAGGGGGTTTTCGCTTCTTGTTAGCTAGCGAACGGATGACTCTTACACCTACATGTCCCTAGTGTGAAAGGGTCGGCTGTAGTCGAGAGGCTGGCCGTAAAAGCAAAACGCGAGGTATCAGTGTGAGCAACGGTGGAGTTAACCACTATCTGTAGAACGTCACAGTTGGTATCGGAGCTTAGATTTTGTATATTCCTAAGCTTTGATGTGTACTCGGTATAAATAAGGGACAATGGTACCCTAGATTGAGTTTGAGTATATTATATATATGAGCGCGTATTTGTTAGTGATTATAAAAATGTTTTATATTGCGTTTACTTATCCGTTGAGTTGTTTGTGAATTCTGGTCGGTATGTGGGATGCCATGTTATCGATAGGGATTTCCAAACACTTAAACGAGGCAAGTCGACATAGTATCATTTTTAAACTGGGTAAACGAAATAATTTTACCTCTATTATATTTTATATAATGGAAACAATTTTTCAGAAATTATTAAAGTGTATATAAATTGATTGTTTGGTTGTTTGAATAAATTAAATAAAAACAACAATTGTAAAAGAATGAAATTATATAAGCAAATGAATTATAAAGTATGGAATTATAATTAATATGATTTAGAATTGTGAAATAATCTTATATATAGGAAGTGAAACTATATGAATATATTTATAAATATAAGTTATAAATAAAAATGAATTTAGACTAAGAATTTGAGAATTTGAATCCCGTTGATTTTGGAAGTTATTTTTCAAAGTTAAAGAAATTATACTGCTGTAAATCAAAGTAAGATAAAAGAATTTGGAATAATCTTACTTAAGTGAAGTAAAATAGTGAAATTAAATAAGTAAAGATTTATAAATGTGATTTATAAATATAAAATATGTATTTTAAAAGAATATAAAGCGCTGAATTCACTACTGTTGCTGGGAAATAATAAGGATGATGGCTGCAGCATCATCAGTATCATTTTCGAGTTCCTATGTGATTGATTTGCTTGCTACCAATAGTAAATTGAAAATGGAAGTTTTGTTTTGATAAACAAATTTGAATTCAAAATCCAAGTTGAAATTGATGAATATAAGTAAAATGAGTTTTGGACTTATAATATGAGATAATAAAATTTAATTTGGTAGAGTTAAAGAAATTTGAGTACCATAATAAATATATGATTTGAAATTTAGCTAATGGAAAGTTAAAAATTGAATCGAATTTGAAGTAGATTAAATAAGTTATTGAAATGTAAATTAAACTTTTAAGTAATTATATAATATAAATTTGAAAGTTTATATAAATAGTTGTATAACTTATAAAGTGAGAAAATGTAAGTAAAACCAATTGTTAAAAGGGTTAAACAATTTTGTTAAGCAAAACAAAATCTGAATTCAAATAAGTGATGAAATTTGACTTAAGTAAAAGTTAAATAAGATAGAATTTGAAGTAAATTAGTAGTGAACTTAAGTTGTATAGTGAAAGTAAATGCAAGTGAGTTAAAATGAAATATAACTTAAGTAATGTTGAATAAAGTTGATTTTGGTATCGAAATAAATTAATAAAGTGAAGTGATGAATGTGAGCTTGAGTTATAAAATGAAATTCAACTTGAAATGTAAAATGAATTAGCAATTGAATTAATGAATGAATTGAATGTTAATCAATCGAATGTAAATGAATTGAAATGGAATAGTGGATGTAAGTGTTAATTCATTTAAAGCTAATTATATGTGTTGAACCAAATTGAATGTAAACGAATTATATTAATTTGGTTATGTTGGTTATGCGTTGGTTGTTAGATGGTTGTTAGTTGATAGTATAGAAATTCATCAAGTGTTAATGAAATTGAAAGATAAATAATTGAATCCAAATTGAAAGTGAGGTAAATCTAAATGAATTTGAATTTGATTTGAATTGAAAGTGAACAAACTTGAATGTAATTCGTGAATGTAAACTAATTGAATATGAATGAATGTTAGTAAAAACCCAATGTTAATGAATCAAATGTGAATAAATTGAAAATCAATTCTATGAATACTAATGAGAAATGAATCTATATATTACTTTCATATATACATGTTTCTCATTTGTTTATTGGGTGTTTAGTAGGTGCGAATGGCGCTTGCTTTGCATTTTGGAGCTCGCTTTCATGCTATATTAGCTTTATATGCTCGCTAATAATATATAAGGTACATCTCGGATTACATATCATACTATTATACTTTTTCCCTATCGGATGCCTCATCCTCGAAGATGAGATGCATATTTGTGATATATATGTGTGTGTGTGTGTGTTGTGATTCTACTACGATCGAACCGTGCAAAGGAGACGCTGGCGAATTTTTTTAAAATTTAAGCATTAGAAATTTTTTGAGATTTTGGAATAATTTCGAGATTTTGGAAAAATTTCTTAATAACTATAATTTTGATATTTAGTTAAAAGTTAAATGATATTAGTTGGTTTTGAAAAGATAACTAAGTATGATTTGAAAACGTAGAAATTTTTTTATAAGAAGTTTAACTATTGGATTTTTGAAGAGCTAATGTAACGTCCCGCCTTTTCGCACGCTTCAAATCGACACACATGCCAATTCAAACCATACGGAAGGGCGGATTGTTATGGGGTAAATAAGAAAAACAAGAAAGAAATAAAAGAAAACAGAATCTCGCAGCGGAAAGATAAAATATAATAATAAAATATATAGTTTATAAATCTGTTTACAAAACATTTATATAATACATATCAGAGTTACACATACCAATAACAATGCAGCGGAACAGTGTGTAGTGCACTAGTATAAATAATAATAGTAATACTACAATCTTCGTCTTCGTCCTCCAGAGCTAAAACTTCAAATCCTGAAACGCTCGGACTGACCCGAGCGAATTTGAAAAGACAAAACACTCGAGTCAGAACTAAAAGATCTTATGTGAGTTAAATTAACAGAAATAAATATGAGTACAGTAACTCAAGAGATGCTCGGGATTTACATCTCCTAAGGATCCGTTAAACTATTTACTAGGTAGTATATTGCGCTATTATAATAGTGTCTATTTATAAAATAAACTTACTTTTAAATAGCGTTAAGGGGTTACCCATATAGCCCTTAACACAAAATATATTCCCATAGTCTATACAGTACCGTAATCTCCCCCGTACTGGGCGTCGTCAGAGGGCACTCCATAGGTATGGTACAAAGCCAAAATCGTATAAGGCGCGCTAGGGTAGGTGACATGGCACAACTAGGCAATGCCAGGGTAGATATACCAATTACGCTTCCGGGTCGGTGGTAACGCATAGCCGCAGCTACCGCCCACCTCGAGCCACACCCCCAAATCAAAGAAATCAAAGGTGGCCACCGAATCAATCCAAAAGTCAAAGTATAAAATCGAAGGGATGTGTCCGATCAAAGGTGCTACCTTATTAACTCGTCAATCGCTCCTGTTTTAGCCACCTTATGCCAACTCATGGGAGTTGGGTCCACGTATTTACCTTACAGGAAACGTCACCACCAACCTACTTCATTCTGGAATCTCCACCGTGTACACGGTTAGTCAAAGTGGTTTTCGGTATCGACAGAGAGTATGTCCATATCCGATCCCGGTCTCTTTGCCAAGCAATCGTTATTATAACACCGCGGTTATTTAAAAAAAATTATACTTTTAAAACCATAATAAAATATCCATTTAAAACCCATATAAACCCGATATCATTTATTCTTAAAACCCCAAATCAATACGATATCATTTATTTTCCAATATATATTCTTTCCAAAATCATAGGGTTTCCAAAGTAAAATATTTAGAAATCAAAACTCTTGAATATAATATTTCCAAATTATACTACCTTGAAAACATAGCTTTGAAACAAAATTTCCATCTCTTAAATGGTTAAATATTAAATTACTTTTATAAACAAAATAGCTTCTTTAGATTTCACAAATCAATTTCAAATACCGATTTAAACTTCCAAATACCATTTCAATTCTTATGTTTCAAGGCTTTAAATATTTCACCATTTCAAACAGACTCATTTGACAATTCCATATATATATCAAATTCAGTTACTTATTATTTAGATTTGAAATGTTTGCTTAATGAATTCAATATAATTTAACAAAACCTTTAACTTCATATAACTGGATCATCTTTCAATTTATTATATATTCATTTAATCAACCTGATATTCATTAAAATCACTTTACACAAAAATCAAGTTATAAAAAATCATATCCTTTAGAAATTCTAATTTTTATTAAATTTCAATTTAACTTAATATTCATCTTCCAAATCTATTCTCATTTAAGTCATAAAACTCCAGAAATTAAATTTTAAATAAATGTTTAATCTTATTTGATCTCAAAATCAAACTTATTTAAACTTTAAATCAAATTTATACAAAGCTTAAAACCCGGAAATCACTATATATATAATAGCCTTTATCAATAACCAAATCAATATCTCATAAACCATATATATATATAACTTTACAAAACCATAGAAAAACATTTCCAAAATAATTTATATATTTACCGCGGTGCCTGTATAAAATTTTCTATCCTATGGTCAAGTGATACGGATGTTTATCATTTCAATCCGCAATTTAAAATGAAAAAAATGCGGTTATATATCATTCAATCCCGAATGAATGAAATGCACAGCAACTTGCAATTAATAAAATTAATCATCCATTCATCCATCAAATCATACATCCATTTGTCACAGTCATCATCCAATTTCAAACAATCATCAATACATAACAGGTGATAAATAATGGTATCAATTATCAGTTTATACTCAAAATAAATTTAATAACTGTTAATTGGCAGTTTATATGCAAAAATAACCGTAAATTTAACTGGCAGTTAATATGAAATAAAAATTTAACATAACTATGTCTGGCAGTTAATATGCAAATAAATAAATTTTAACTGTCAAATTTATGCAATAAATAAAATAAATTAACAGTTAAATTAAATAAATGCAATTTAACAGAGCTAATGAATAAAACATGTCAAATAGTCATAAATAAATTTCTACTCATATCTAAAATTAATTTAACAGACATAAGAAGCTTTAGAAGTTGTGAGTGGGTTAAAACACTCACCTTTCGAATTTAAATTGAATCTAAATCCGATTTAAACTCAAAAAATCTGACGATCTCCAAATCTGTCCAAACTAGCGTCAACAGATCCGGAATTTAATTACGATCCTAACAAAAGAAATTTCGCGTGAATCGGACGTCGTATGAGGAAGTTATGACGAAAATTGCGGTTGAAAACAAAATTTAAAATAAAACAAAACAAACCTAAATAAAAAGAATGCCATGTCATCTCCCTCCAAGTCGCATGCTCCTCTGTTCACACGCAAACCAGAAAAACCGAACCCTAACGCACGCAAACTCCCCCCTACAGCTGAGACTTTGACCAACTGCCACCATCATCTCCGGCCGCCACAGCCCACACCGCTACCACCATCGAGTTGCCTATGCCGAGCCGCGTGCAACTACCCTGGTCCGCTTCCATTTGAAACCCTAAATCGCGAAATTAGGTCACCCCAGATCGAATTGGAGGATGCGACCACCTCCGATAGCCTCCTAACATCCATCTCCACCAAACCCAGAAGGCGATTTCGCCAATTCGTGCCGAAATTAAAAACCCCAAATTGGCCTTAGGATTTCGAATTTCCTGATTTTGACCACGATTTGCCGCTGACTCGAGTATCGATTTCGAAAACAGAGACTGCGTGTAGATTCGTATGGATGAAATCTACAACATATATTTTTTTGGAATTTTCTGGGATGTCTGAATTTTCATTTGAAATTGAATAGAATTGGATCTGACATTTGCATCCATTTGAGGAGGAGAAGGAGTTGAAGAAAAGAACGTACAGACAAATGATAGAAGATGGAGGCTAGGGTTTATGATCGTCTATTTATAGATAGATCGCAAAAGAATAGGTGTGCATGAATTTTAACGTGCAAACGGAAGTGGTCCCAAAAGATAAATAATATTAATTACACACGTTACGAATTTAGAAAATAAATAAATTCCTTATCATTTACATTTTATTTTAAACGTATTTACAAATGTAAATCTAGACGTTTCGTTTACGTTTCAAAATATATCCACAATTTTATTAATTTCCAAATCGATCTAAACAAATTTAGATGTAAATTAAAAGCTGATAAATCTACTCATTGCAGTGTTAATTTCTCCACTTCCTTATATTTAGAAATTGTAAATTAAGTTTTCAAAAACCTATTTTTGATTTTCAAACTTTTATATACTCATCTTTTACCAGTAATAAGGATGCATTAACATTTGTTCATGGTTTCACCTTATTATCCTCAAATTCCATTTTAATTTTCAAAAATTACAATTGTTGAATGTTGATACTTTAATTAAATTTATACATCTTGCTTTCTATAATCTATATCAACAAATGGTCCAATTATAAATAGAACTAGCATTAACTTCATCTTATAGGATTAACTACTCCAATTACAAAACAAATCTATGCTAACTGCCCGATTTAAGTCAATTAATTGTAATTGAGTCTACATTAAATGTTATAAATTATAAATTGGAACCTCAATAAATTCGCTTATTGATTTAAAATCTTTTTATTCAGTAAATAGACATTTTATGGGTATAAATAACATTTGAATTATAACACATGTCATTAGTGCATGCTTCATTTCTTATAAACTCCCCTTTATTAACTAGAACACATTAACCAAAACAAAATAATTAATTTAGATTTATTTCAATCGATTGCCATTCTTAACTTATCATACTCAAAATGGTTAACCTAAATAATTATTACCCTTTTACATTCAAATTCACTTACAACCATCATTACAACAATGTTGCCATAGATTTAGATTTAATTAAATAAATTAGATAAATGGATAAAGTTTTGTAATTATCACTAATGCCAAATATATATGCATTAATTACTACTTATTATTTTGAATTCATTTATAAATTTACTAGTTGCCTTAGTCTTCTTATATCCTATTTACTTCCAAGCTTTCTATTTAGTTATAGTTTATCAATATAAATATACCTAGGCAAATCAAGTTCTTGTCTTTTCTGTTATTTCAATTAAATCAGGTATGCGCAAATAAATTGTTTATTAACTTATTCTTATAAAATTATTTACATGCATTCAGTTACACCTAATTTAATGCATTGATGTTCATTTATAAATTAAAGGTTTTTCCTTTAAAAGCTTTTATTACTAACCATACTCCAACCTCTACAGGACATTGATTTAATTCAATGTACTATCTAATATTATTAATCCATTAAATAAATTCACAACTTACCCTTTGTTTTCCTATATTCTCTTCTTAGCCTAGTATAACCATTTACATCATTTCAATTTATTCGTCATTTTATATCAACCGATAATACTTAGCTTAAATTCCTATGGTTTCATTTCCTTTTCAACATATGCTTCATTATAAATTATAAATCTTTACTTCTTTCTAAAGTTAAATTATCTAATCTTATTAAAAATGACGAAATTTAACTGACGGAAATTTTCGGGTCGTTACAGCTAAAACGTTTAAATGAATTTGATAACTAATTTGAACGAAATTTTTGAAAAGTTGATGGATTTTTTTGATTTTTTCTTACTTGGTAATTTCGAGGACGAAATTCTTTTAAGTAGGGGAGAATGTAACGACCCAGAATTTCAGTCAATTGAAATTCGTATATTTAATTTATTTTAAATATTCACAAGTTAATTTTATAAGTTGAATAAATAATATTTGAAATATAGTGCTTTAATTGGATAATTAAATTATTTATTTAATATTTAAAATTGCCGAAATAATTGAAATTTGGATTTAATGTGAACTAGAATGATTTGTAAAGTTGAATTAAATTCAATTTGAATTAGAATGATGTTGGTAAACTTTTAAAATTGAATTAAAAGTTAATTTATAGAAATTGAATATTTTAATATTTAATTAACGTGTAAAAATAGTCATTTCTCAAACAGTTTCAGATTTAGACGAAACTAGTTTCATTGGATCCGTAATGTTATATTATTGTAAGATTTTAAATTTTATGTCAATCGGACTTACGGTTTGTCCGGGCCAAGTAAAAACGCATAGAAATTTGTTTAAGTGAATTTTAAATTTAAATAGTCGATTCGAAAATCTATCTTCCAAATATGATCGAATTGGCTTTCGATATATATTCCATTGTGTTCGGAATAACGGTAAAACATTATAAATAACAGGCGGCATGCTTCGTTTGGAGTTCGAAAATTTTTCGGATGAATAGTGCGCGAGAATTTTCTATATAAGGACCTAGATTTTTCTATTTTTTACTAACCCTAGCCTTTCAAAACCCTAGCCGTCGTCTTCCCTTTAATGGCCATAATTTCATTTCGTTTCTCCTCTAATTTCTTCCAATCCGTAAACATTTAGCTGAATCTTCCAACTAGAAACTTATAGAGGATCGCGAGATCTTTCCATCCATACAGATATGATTATCCAATTTGCAGCGAGGAGTGAAAAAATGTGCCACGAATGCCTTGCGTTCAAGCACGATTTCCATGTCTAATGGAGGCCTAGTTCGACATAACTCAGGGCGGGGGTGGAACTTGCGTAGACGAACGGTTTGGTGATGGGCGATCGAATTCTAATGGATCGTGGAGGGAGCAAAGTCGATCGAGATAGGCACGTTTATGGGTTCGAATGTGCGTTCGAATACCTGGGAGAAGAAGAATGCGCAGGTCTAGATTGGTTGAAGCAAAATTGTGCGGCCCGATTTTATTAAGGTTTTAAAATAAATAAAAATTGTAAATTAATTATATATTTAATATAAACTTTAAAACGTTGTAACTTTGTCATACGAGGTTCATTTTTGATGAAATAAGTTGCGATGGGTCCGTATTGATGAGCACTACATTTTAGAGCTGGTTTGGAGTTGATTGGAGCTAGTGTAAATTTTGGATAAAATTAAACGGTTGTTTAATTTTATGCGGAATAAGACACTGCAACTGCTATTGGAACCATTGTGAGTACAACTCACACTTTCTGTCTCACTGATATTTTTATACAATTGAGAATAAAATTTATTTATAATGATTGATGATTGTTTCGATGATATATGATATACTATCTGCATATTGATTGGTATTTGGATATATTCATGTCTATTGGAACAGATGAGACCTTATACGTTCCCGTGTATGAGCAGATGACCCTTTTGTACGCGCGTCTGCCTCGAAGTGGACATTGTACACATATTCTAATATGTATATTTGCTGCACATGACAGGTTGGAGGAATCCAACTGGATTCCTCACCGGTATTGGTTTTATTTACAGATATTGATACATATGCTGTTATCATATGATATATGATGTTTTCGATGCCGTGATTGATGTATTTGGTGCTGTTGCAGCATTGGGCGTATTTTGATAATTTTAAAATGTTAAAGTGGTGATTTCAAATTAAAAAGATTTTTAAGTGATTTGAAAATATATATTTTTTAATTATTATAAAGGAAGGAATTTATTTTGTATGAATAAATGTGATAATTTTTATGTTGTAAAAATTATTATTTTTGTGAAATATAATTAGAATGTGGTTTTTGGAAATATGAAGTTGATTAATTTGTAAAATAGTTGAAATTGAGATTTTTGAAATTATTATAAAAGGTTTATACATAAGATTTATAAAATTGATATTTTAGAAATAAAAAATGGTGGAATTATAAAGCAGTTTTATAAGTGTTAAAATGAAGTATAGATGAATCTTATAAGTAAATAATATTTATAGATTTACTAATTGATGAAGTTATAAAAGAATAAATTGGTAAATAAATGATTTATAAGTAAATAACTTATAAATTGGATTTTGACATGTAAATGAGTTATATATAGAATTGTTAAATAAAGAGATTTTATAAGTTGAAGTTTTTATTAAAATATAAATGGAATTTATAAACATTTTTTTATAATTCCGAAATCAATTGAATTGGATAAATTAAATATAGAAGTTTATTAAAGGAAATATATTCACGATTTTGGAGAGGGGATTATCCTTTAACAAATGTGTAGAAGTATTGAATTTGAATAAGAGAATTATATTCACGATTTTGAACAGTGAATAATCTTCTGAAATAAATAAATGTTTTGGGAAGTGATATTTTAAATGAAGTTAAATGGTTTGAAGATGTTTTAAAATGCGTTAAGTATCAAAATACATAGATTTCAACATTCATTGTTGAAATTGATGTTTTCGAGAAGTATAAGGAAATGATGGACTATAACGTTGTTGCTATAGTAAATGATTTTCGAAAGGAAATATTTTGTATAGTATATGGGATTTATATATCTATCTAATTTCGAATCCATATACTAGTGATTTTGGGTTGTCGTAGCGATGTTTTACGCAAATTTCGTTTTGACCCAAATAAATGTGTTTAAAGAGAATGTTTTCCTTAAAGAATGAAATGTATACTTAATTCCGATTTAAATATGTATAATATTTTCTAAGTGATGAAAATAAAGAGATTTGCGGATATGCTTATATTGTTTAAATAAGTATATGGAAATGTTTTCCAATATTGTAATGGTTTTGAGAATATATATTTTAAAAGATAATTCGAAGTGAATATTTAGAAAGTGATTTAATTAACAAAGGATTAATTAAACGGGCCTTGTGATTGTTATGGTGCTAAATATTTATTTATTTGCTTTGATAGTTAAATAACCGACTATCAAATTTGGCCATTTTAGTTCCTCGACTTGATGCGGGAACTATTTAGTCGTACACTTAGTACGTAGCCTTCTGTGTAGGATTGATTATCGTTTGTGTTGAGGATGTTGATTCGTGTAGTACGGAGTATTACTCCAATCTATCGAGCTTCCTTCTTGACCCGAAGAATAGCAAGTTGAAAGTTGGAGACGTGATAAGTCGATGAGACTTAGTTTCTATGTGAGGTTCAGAAATGTTGTTGCGATGTTGGCGCGAAGAGACCGGGATCAATTCATCCGAAAACCACTCCGGACCAGCGTATATGCGACGATTGTGCAGATTTCTTTTGATGATATTGATATTTCGGATTTTCATAATGGGGGACTGCTTGTTGATCGTTTGGGGTTAAAATCCCAATATACATATAGTAGCGGTGGTCTCTTCATTATGAATATCCAATGCAATGACTATTCGCTACTAATCCTAAGGATTTCCCAATAGGTGGTAGAAAAGTACATTCGGTTTGTCATGTTTCTGGACAACTTGTATGAATGTTTATCTGACATTGCATTTCTAAAGATTACGTATATTGGTCTTTACAAACGTACATCAGTGGTGGTGGAGAAGACAACTTCTCTTAGCTTAACACCATCCTTGAGACGTATGAGCTCAAGGGTTGTATTTTTATGGAAGACAATTAGTAGTCAAAGGAAATGGTCGTGTGGCATTCAAAGTGATGTGATATGTGATTGTCAAAGGTAATCGTTACCTCATGCCTCATCAACCGGAAATGACCAAAACAGGATTAGATGTAGCATGGCTAAGTGGATCGCTTTCAAGTAGCATACGATCATCCTCTTTTAGATATATCTTTACAGGCTATGGCGTCGTATACCTGATTATTGTGGTTAGTATGCTCGAGGGCCTTCGGTAATGGTCGGTAACAACCGAAGGATGACATTTTCGGTGCTATCTAGTTACAGAGGTGGGCCGGTCTTGTGTTGGTAGAGGGCAGGTGTTCTATGCCTCGGGACATCCATTTAGATGTGTACCCATCGAAAAGGTAGTCTCTTCACTTGGTCATTTGTATGGAAGTTCAAACTCCACTAGGTATCTGCCATTTTGATTGTATTACCCATTTTGGGCTATATGCTAGAATTTCATCAATGTAACAATTTCGGGTATGATTAATATTATTTGTATATACTAGACACTAATATAATATAAGAGGATTTGATATGAAATGTTTTAGTTATCGTAAGGTAAAAACATGTCCGTGTTTATGTGTGGGCGTGTCTTACGAGATACTTTTGTTTTGATAAAGAAAAGGTTGGTAATCTAATAAATTCAGTTGAGTTTGTTTCTCACACTGCTTTACCAGACTGATCCAGGCGTTCTTCCCTTTCAATGCTTGAGTCAGACCGAGTATATTTACAGATTCAGATTTGGTGCTTATGGAGCTTCAATAGGCGAGCTGGAGATCTTTATTTCATTTACACGTATCTGTTTTGATTATTGATTATCCGCCGCGCTTAGTTGTTTATATTATCAGCAATTGTGAGGACTGGTTACTATAACTGTGCAGACTGATAACTAGTGATTGATTGTTGAACTCTGATTGATGCATGTATATACAGTTTCTGTTTTGTAAAGATCATTGATATAACATTATATGTTTTCCATTGCGATATGAGATTCTGTATTGTTCTGTTTTTTTTCTATATTCTCTCTTTCTTCTCTTCTCTTCTTCTATCTTCTTTTCTTTCTCTTTATTTTCCGTCAATTTGTGCTTTTTGGGTCGGACATGTGTAGTTTATTGTCGATTCAAAGAGTACGGATTTGTGGCTCGTCATAGATTCGAAAATAATTTCCAAAATTTTAAACCATTTGTCAATGCATATTTTCAAGAGTTTGCATCGAAAATAATTTCCATTCAAAAATACATATATATTGCAATTGAAAATGTCCACAAGTTTTAAGATAATTTTTTTTCAATTAGGATCCTTCCCAAAATGGTTCAAATTCGACTTACAAAAATAAACATACAAAACACACCATTTAAACTTTACCTTTATAAATTATAAATTTTCACAAGATGGTAAAGCAAATGCATTATTAAAAGAAAATTCCCAAATTGTGACAAAATTATTTATAAAATAAAGGAAAGTCAAAATGATGCGTCTAACCTAGTAAATTTACTTTTAAAATGTTTCCTTATCAAAAGAAAAGTATATAAAAAATATAAGGACAATAGTGCGCCTTATATGGTTTATTTTTCAAAAATAAAGGCTTTATAATATTTATGGAAACTTTTCTTTAATAAATTTTCCCACGGTTAAAACTTAAAAAAAGGGGTTATTATTTCAACATTTTAAACATGCTCCAACTTTTTTGTTTTTCCGAAAATCTCAAACGTACTTATTTCTATTTTTTAGGCAAGACATTTCAATTAATTTACTACTTTAATAGGATTAGGTCATGACTTCCACAAGCCTAGCTACAATTTAAAAAAATGATTAAGTACCCTCATCACACCATATAAACATCATATTATATCCTATGGATTCAAGGATATCGATCTCCTTCTTATTTATCCGTTGTCCCATAATTTACTCCGCTGCTACTTGGCATATAAACCCTCATTTAGCAATATTCCATGGAGTAAATTAAAACGAATATGATGATTTAAATCGATTATTATTTCAAAGCCTGCATTTTGTTTTTAGAACTGTATTTTGTTCATCAAGTAAGCAAACACATAAAATTAAAGGTTCATAGTAATATAATGTTCAAATTGTAGATTTTGTTATAGATTTAAGACAACCACATCATTCTGGAGCTGACTTGTCCCATTGTGTCGCTAATATGTCACTATGCTGAAGCTAAATGCATTCAGCCAAGAGGCGTTAAAAACTAAACTAGAAGATATATGACCCTTTTAAGTTAATTGATAAGCGTTAAAGAAAAATTAGAATATCATATTAACAAAAAAAAAAAAAAAAGCAGAAGCATCCATTATAGGGAAAGGTGTTTAGAAAAGTAGGGTGGAGAATAGGTATTTGGTCATCAACTATGGTCCTAAGTTTCAACGAGGATGATAAAAGTGTCACCTTTTTATTTTGTTTTTTTGTTGTATATGTTAAGTGACCATCAATGAAGCTATACATACACGCTTTATTGGATATTTTGAATTGTTATGCTGTACGACATATACTTATATGACCAAGCGGGCAATTTGGTTAGCTAGTTTTATGATATGTAATAAATTCCAAAGTAAAAGCATCAACTATGGTACGTAATAAATTGTTATGTTATACAGCATATATTTCAATGTAAAACATTATTTTGATTAGTCTGCAATTTAGAATTGATGCAACATTTCGTAAATACATAAATATAAAGATGCCACTTATAACGCCGACAAGAGCGAAGCACTGATTAGAGCCAAACTGAAGGAGAGATTCAAATGCTAAAGACACATTATGAACAACTATATGAGACGTTTCGACAGTGATTTGATGGAGAGTCGAATAGTCGTCTTGACGAGGGTTGAGGGTATTTTTCTTATTATTAGATGTATCCATATGATGTTATGTGTTATGAACATATTATCATACTTTTTAACCAGGTAATAATTTGTTTAATGTTGATTTGATTTTGTAAGATGGAGGAAATATTACAACTTGATTGATGATGAATGATTTGACATAATGTCATTTTTGTTAAATAAGTTCATATTGGTGCTTGTTTGATGTTGATAGAGTGCTGCAGAATAATATTGTGTTTGATGGAAAGAAATACAATAATAATATGTCAAATTGCTTTAAGGCGTAAGTAAATCCAAATTTTACTATTATAAGAAAAGTCGTGTGGATGGCTAAAAAAAAGCATAGGAAACCAATGGTGTAGAAAAGACGTAGAAAATCAATGGCGTAAGTAAATCCTAGGAAACAACTCTACGTTTGGCGTAGGCAAGACGTGGGTATTTTTTGTGCTTAGCTACGTCTCGGCTATGCCATTTAAATGGCGTAGGTAAATCCGCAGCTTCTTGCAGTGAATAGTAATAAATAAATGTTACATAGTTCACATTGAAACGGAAAACTAATAAGAGAAACATTGGTACTGCTAAAGCAAATTGCAGTGTTTACATGGGAAGAGAAAGTTTGTACCAATAGTCGTCTCGAGTACAGTAAAGTTACTAAAATAACAATTAGTTCAACTAGCTTAGAAACATTTCCCATGATATATTTGATTAGACGATAACTATGTAAACTCACAACAAACTAACCCTAAAATAATACAAATGTGAACTCAAACAAAAAATAATCCCCTCATCAAGTTTTGAACATTAGTGTATCTTCAAGTTGTATTAGTTAAAAAAAACACTGATTGTAGTTTCTCTTTTATTGATTCCCTCATTCGTATACCATGTTAGAAAAATTATAACCATTTTATTATATATATGCATGAACATGAAAATTCAAGTGACTAGGAAAACTAGTAAGTTTTCAAAGAGGATTCCAAAGTGCAGTTTGGCTTAAAGCAACTTCTATATTAAAGTAAAATATGCATTTAAAAAAGCTAGATGATACTTTAAACAAGAAAATTACAAGGTACCTTCGGCATGTTTCCTGGTGGTACTCCTCCTTATTTGGTACTTTGTAAAAATAAAGGAACCATCCAAAAATTTCATCTGCACCCTCCTCAGAAAGAACCATCTTTCTGAGGACAATTTTTGTTACATTTGTTTGGTGCTTAGGACTGATGGGGTGAGAGAGAGAACGAGCAAGCAAAGAGCCAAAGATCAGAGGATGAGCAACCAAGGCTTGCATAGCAACAAAAGAAAGATGGAGAGAATTTTCAGGCATAAGTGGAAATGACGATGACAAATGACAATGTCTCAGAGACATGATGAATTTGATTATGAAGGCCCTTCGCCGTCGACGTATTCGTTAGCACTTCTACCATGGTAGCTAGATATATTTTGTTATAAATGAGATATTATGTGTTATTTGTATGTGTATTAGTTATGGCTAAGGAAAGTATTGTTTTTTATATGAGATACTGGTACTAGTTGAATTGTTTTGTTGTTTATAATTAGATTCTTGTTTTCGTTTATGCTATTCATTTTACATAAATGTGCATTTATATATTTATATAGACGATTTTATTGTTGATTGATAAATTGTTAACATTTATTGTTAGGAAAATCCGTGAAATAAAAATAATGAAAAATAAACTAAACTTACCGATGGAATAGAAAGAGAATAACATCGAAATTTTCAAATTAAATCGTCAATACCGACGAATTATCGATAGATATTTACAGCTAAAATCACATATATCAAAATTATCCGTCGCTAATCCCACACAATATAATTAGGGTTTACCATCAGATATATATACTAAGAAAAAATTACTTTTTATGTAGACATCGGAATATCGTCGGTAAATTCTTTTTAGTTATTATTTGATGGATGATGGAAAATTGTCGGCAAAACCTAACTAAATTCCGTCACTAATTTGACATTACATTACCGACGTGAATTTTTCTGGTCAATGACATCCGTCGCTAAATTCATTTTGACAATGGTTATTGCCATTTCAAAATCAATGTTTTCTTGTAGTGTAAATGTCGTATGGAATAAAATGAAGTAAAAACATTTTCCACAATATATTGGATTAGATGTGAACGATGTAAACTCACAACAAACCAACACAGTTTGAAACCCATATAATTTGATTCGGTGGCTTGTACTGGTTAAAAAAAACCCTCCGATTGTAAAATTTCTCTTTTTTCTAGTTCCCTCATTGGTATGCCATGCTGTAAAAATTAGACTTGATTTATCGTATGCATGCTTATAAAAATTGAAATGGCTAGGAGAATTAGTAAAAAGTGTTATTTTGCTTAATGCAACTTTTATATTAAGCAAACTATATTCAAAAAAAAGGTAGAAGATAATTTAAAATTTTAAACAAGAAAAATACAAAGATTTCATCTGCACCCTCCCTAGAAAGAATCATCTTTACCTCTAATGACTTGATTTTGCCACATTTGAATGCTTGCTGGAATGGTTTGCACCTCGTATACCTTCATATGGTAAATTACTTCTTCAAGTCCATCAATGCCCTCCTGAAACAATGGAATAATACACAACAGATGGTGTGTGTTATTCACAAAGTTTTAAATAAATCATAACATGCAGTTTTGACGTTAAATGCCTGCATTGTGAAGTAAAACTAATGGTGGGATGTACCAAGATACTCGGCATCTTCTCTAGCAGCTTTCAGATCAGGTGAACCCTATACATGAAGATTTGACATAAAGGGGAGAATTGGTCCATTCTGTATCTAAGGCAGTTGAATGTTCTGATATGTTGATATTCATATGAATTATATGACAGCACCATGGCAAAAACTATGATAAGGGGTATATTGATTAAGAGAAAAAAAATGGTGATTATCATCTACGGTGAGTTCTATATATGTTGATAATCATCTCAGTTATATTTATATGCTTAATTAGGATAGGATATAGAGCAGGAGTAAAACGAATATATATTAAGAAAAAGAAAAAAAAATGCACATTCAAACCAATGCAAGATGTATGCAATTGTCATCCCTATTGTCCAATGTAGCGGGAAGCAAGAAGTGAGAAGTCAAGTCTGACCGATAAGAGACATCAAAGGGTACATTTGTCATTAGCATCTTGATCACAGTATGACGGTGAAAGAGATATTGTGAAGAGTGAAAGGGGTAATCTTGACCAAATGGTCAACAATTTTATATTCATGCATCGACAGAATATACATTTTCGCTCAACTTGTACAAAACGTCATAAATTGCTTTTTTTTCATGATTGTTTTAGATCAGTGAGGATTTTCCAAGGCATGATGTATACCATCTTACGTCAAAACGAATATTTTCCTCTTCAAAGGAAGCATAGCCTAATAATCGACACATAAATGCACTTGAAACCATTACCGATGTTACATGGAGGGAAAAATTAGTTAAAAAGATTAATACTTGTAATGTTATGAAATTTAAATATCTCTACACTATGCCAATAAACTTTTTATTTTCTGTAAAATATAAAATGCACGTTAACTTGCTTTTTTGAAAAAATGTTTAAAAACTCCCATACATTTTTTTACAATGGTAAAAAGTTGAAATAATTCGATTAAAACACGTTTAGATAATAATTATATATACTTGTGGATAACGAAAATCAGCTTTTCATATTTTTGAAAATTTTCTTGAAAAACCAAGTCAACTTGCGTTTTTCTATCAGAGAAAATTGCTTGTCTTTTCTGTTTAAGAATACAAAAACCCAAGATCCGCTGATATCACAGCAGTAACATAATCAATAGAAGTTTAAATCGGTAGTTGGCAGTAGACAAGCAGTAAAAGACATGTACGTAGCCCCAATATGCAAATGATCGTTTATATGCAAATGACGATGATTAGTTTATACAATGGAACTCAGAACCAAATGTAAGACTGCATCTCTAAACATTGATATTAGTAGTGTTTACAACAAAGTACTAAAGAGGGTAACGTAATTTATTGGGAGTGTTAATGCTTACAGCGATATGTAGAAGAATATTATTGCAGAATTTAATATATCATTCCTTGTTTATTAATATATCAGGTATAAATGCTATCCATATTTATAATGTGGCATATCATTCCTTATTTATTAATATATCAGGTAGTAAATGCTATCCATATTTATAATGTGGCATGAGATATTCCCAGTTTATGACACTGCAAATTTTATGTAAAATTAATTGCTTGTTTTACAGCTGCTATTTAAAGGAGAGTTTTGCAGAATAATTGGTCAATAATTTTTTTTTTTTTTTGGAATAAGATAAGTGGGCCAAGCCTGGCTTACATAAAGACATCGGGTTACAAAGCCAATATTATTTCTTTCATTCAGAAGCAGGTCTGGGCCGAAACCTTTAAGCCCACAACTCACTTATTATACTTGCATAAATTGTAGCTCACGTACAATGAAGAAATATATTCATTTTGTTATCCAACTCTCTGTAATTTTGCTTAAGCAATAAAATGAGAATTATTTCATTCAAATTCTGTTTGATTGGTTAGACGAAACCTTCTCAATGGATTTGGATCCGCAGATTTCAGGAAGTGAAGCGGTATCGAGCTCGAAAGAACCTTCTGGAACGCCTTCTTTCTCGTTTTTAGAGCATCTGTAGGCAAGAACCCTGTGAGAAAACATGAGTATTTTGGACCTTGGTATTTGAAATGGTTTATCCATTGATCTCAGAAACAAGCTTACAAACCCTTCGACTTTGACTAACTGTACAACAGAAAACTCGGCCCCATTCGAACAATCTGAAACGACTTCTACGATTTCATACTCGAATTTGCTATGGTTGCTTGCAATGGGAGGCCAGTTGTCATCCCGGCCTTTGAAAAGGGCCCAAACTTCACCCTTTCTGGGATACACATCAAATGTATTTCGTTTTGTTCCTTTGTTCCAAGAAATTTCATGAGAGAACATCTGCAGGTTTTTGGTGACTTCTGATGTGCCATGTCTGTAATTCCCACAAGCAACTGGAAGACCTTCATTAGCCCAAAATTGTTCGAGTTCAGATTGAGGATTGTGCTCTAGCCAAGTGAAACTCAGACTAAATGGGTCGTTCACTTTTCTGATACGAGCATAGTATCGAGGCATGGCATCTTGATCATCATATAATGCCCAAATTTGCGCAGGTTTGAATTTTTGTGGATCTCTTTCCTTCTCAAAATCGTAAAACTCAGAATCAGGACAAGAAAATGAACTTGCATTTTGGACTTCTTCATTCTCTTTTTCATTAGGTAAATTTTCTTTGACTGCTTTTTTCTCAGCTTCAGCTTTCTTTATCCTTTTAGAACTAACAAGACCATCGACATTTTTCCTTGCTTTCCTTTTCGTTGAAAGTGGAACCTCCTGTTTCAAATTATGATCATTGGATGCTTTTTCATTATCAAGGTTTTCTTTGACTACTTGTTTCTCAACCTCAACTATGTTTGTTCTTGTGGAACTAACAAAGTCATCAAAATCTTTCGGTACTGTCCTTTTTGTTGAAACCGGAACCTCCTGTTTCAAATTATGATCATTGGATGCTTTTTCATTATCAAGATCTTCTTTGACTACTTGTTTCTCAACCTCAACTTTCTTTGTTGTTGTAGAACTAACAAAGTCATCAAAATCTTTCGGTACTTTCCTTTTTGTTGAAACCGGAACCTCCTGTTTCAAATTATGATCATTGGATGCTTTTTCATTATCATTATCTTCTTTGACTACTTGTTTCTCAACCTCAACTTTCTTTGTTGTTGTAGAATTAACAAAGTCATCAAAATCTTTCGGTACTTTCCTTTTTGTTGAAGCCAGAACATCCTGTTTCAAATTATGACCATTAGATGCTTTTTCATTAGGTAAATTTTCATTTTTTCTCACTTTCCTTATAAGAAAGCTATCAAAATCTGACCATACTTTCCTTTTTGTTGAAACCGGAACCTCCTGTTTCAAATTATGATCATTGGATGCTTTTTCATTATCAAGATTTTCTTTGACTACTTGTTTCTCAACCTCAACTTTGTTTGTTCTTGTAGAACTAACAAAGTCGTCAAAATCTTTCGGTACTTTCCTTTCTGTTGAAACCGGAACCTCCTGTTTCAAATTATGATCATTGGATGCTTTTTCATTATCATGATTTTCTTTGACTACTTGTTTCTCAACCTCAACTTTCTTTGTTCTTGTAGAACTAACAAAGTCATCAAAATCTTTCGGTGCTTTGCTTTTTGTTGAAACCGAAACCTCCTCTTTCAAATTATGATCATTGGATGCTTTTTCATTATCATGATTTTCTTTGACCACTTGTTTCTCAACCTCAACTTTCTTTGTTCTTGTAGAACTAACAAAGTCATCAAAATCTTTCGGTGCTTTCCTTTTTGTTGAAACCGGAACCTCCTCTTTCAAATTATGACCATTAGATGCATTTTCATTAGGTATATTTTCATTTTTTCTCACTTTCTTTATAAGAAAGCAATCAAAATCTGACCATAATTTCCTTTTTGTTGAAATCGGAGCCTCTTGGTTCAAATTATGATCAACATTCGACTGTGATGTGAAATTTTCATTAGGTGGAGGCCTAGACACAACTTCTGGTGCTGTACGTCTTATTTTCATGTCATACAAAGAGCGTTTAGCTTTGTCTAATAGTGTTGCATTTGCTTCTCCAATTAACTTAAATGCGGCTTCTGCCCCTGGAAGTTTGTTTTTGTCGGGATGAAGCTGAAGAGCCAGCCTGCGGTATTGTTTCTTGATAACTGAATCATCAGCTGTTTGTTCCACTTGAAGAATACGATACCAGTTCATTTCACCGTTAAACTTGGAACTGGCACAGCAATGAACCTCACAAACAGTTAGTATCTGAGAAATGTCCCCAATATCAGCAAAAAGATGCTTGGCCTTGAGTGCCAATTTTTTAGCCAGGAAAAAGTCGTTGTTCTGCATTTTCTTCTCAGCTAGTTCTTTAGCTCTGATAGCCTCTTCTTTATTGCACTCCATTACAATGTTTAGTACAGCAAACTGAAAATACAGCAACCATGTTTAGTAAAGAATACAATTGTACAGGAAAGAGAGTGCTTAAATGTCATAAATTACTCTAGGCAAATTCTGGTCATAATCAAACATTTTACATACATAATAACATACACAAAAAATATAGCAAACTTGTACGCCCCGTATTTTACTTCAAATACACGAGTTTATTCTCTCTCTTTTTTTTTTCCTTTTCTTAACACACACATATTTTAGTCTTGCCTAGACATACACAAAAAAAGGGCAGGTCAGTGTTAGATGAATCTTGGTGCTCAAATAGAATTAATTAACCAGCATTTTACTCATAATTACAAAAACTAAAAGAAATTTGGCCAATATAGCATGTGGATACAGAAAACTTCACTCTTAGTAAATAGCATGATGATAGGATTAATACTAATGTAATAAACCTAGCATTTTATTCTAATAAGCACTGGTCTTACTATTAATAACGTGCCAGATCAACAAAGAGTTTTGAAGTAATGTATTATAATAGGATGAAACTGATGGAGGATGCTACCCTTGATAAGTCTAAGTGGGTGAATGATATGAACAAAACGGTGACAGATCGGTGGCTAAATGCAAAAACACCAACTATAGAAGGAGGAAACAGCACAACACAGCATAGACAATGGTAAAAAAAATTCATAAATTATGTATTCAACTCAATCAAAATAAATTTACAAAGTAATCCAGATTCTGGACTGATTAATCAGCTTACGCGGATACAAACTTGGACGTAAACACCTAGTTTTATCGAGAGAGAGATAGAGAGATAGAGGAGTCGGAGGGAAGATGAAAATGAATATATAGAGGAAAACAAGTGATATGTTGTGTACACACTTATATTAATTAATAGGAACGATAGAATCAATTTTCATTAATTTACATTAAATTATCTTTACATTTTCCAATTATCTAAAAAATTATCTTTAATTATCTTGTATTAATTATCTTTAATTTCTTTCTAAAATTAGTCTTGTGCTTTAAAAGCTGAATTCGTGCTGAATTCTGAATTGAATTATCACCCGCTTTCTTTCATTCTTAAATTGGAATCTATTAAATAATATTAAAACAAAAATTAAATAACGTTAAAGAAAAAGGCGTGTAGGGATTCCTCTTCTTTCTTTATTTCTTCCCTTTTTTGTTTCATGAATTCAAATTTAAACCTTTTAAATAAACAACAGTTCTAATTTGCCCAACACAAATTTTGTCAAAAAAAGGCAAATTAAATGGGACCCCGTGAAATTCAACTTATAAATCCGAAGCAAATTTACCCGATTCGCAGGCTTTAACAAAAATTATTTCGAGGACTATTGCACTTTTCTTAAATAAATACAAATAGCTAGTTTTATTATTTGATTCAATCTTGTTTGCTACAATTGTATAACACAATCGATTGAATCAATTTTTAGTCGATTTCTCATTCGTTTCCACATAATTTAAATTTTCCACATTTATCTAAATACTTGTCTTGAACTCTCTTGCGTTATTTTACATTAAGTTCGCGTAATTTATTTCTCTTTTCTAAAATTAGTATTTTATTACAAATAAATTAACATACAAAAAAAATTCTTCATATTTTATTACAAACAAACATATGCACAATATTATAAACATGTACAACATTTTTCTTTATAGAATTGGTGCGTCAAGTTAATTTTTTTTCATTAGTGTTTTATATAAGAATGGCAAAAAAGATAACGGTAAGTGACGAATATTTATGTTCTATAATTACGAAACATAGCAATATTTTCAGTTAATATATTTGTGTGGAAATGTAAAATTTTAATTATGTATGTTTGTAATTTCTATTAACTTATATGGATAAAAATATACTATATTTTGATTAGGAATATTTTTCTTTTGCATTTCTTTTTTATGTTAATTAGTTTTTACATTTCTTTAGATTGAAACTATTGAAATGTAACAAGCATTAAAAATTAAATTATCATTTTTTTCATAAATGTGATAACAATATGATTTGTAACATTCCATACGTATGATAAAAAAATTTGAGTCTGGTTATCGATAATACTATAGAAGAATATTATCATATTTGGCATTTACTTAAATAATTGTTGCTGAATACGACCGTTAATGGTTATTAATTCATTTTATTAGCATCAATAAGGATTAATTATATAATTAATATATATTTAGCTATCTAATTCCAATTAGAATCATATCAGAGAGATAAACATGGAAATTTATTGGGCTAATTACTTCTATTTGGGTCTCTATTTACTTCGAATTCAAATTTAAACTAATAAATCTATTTACCATAGTGACTTCATTGCATGTTTTAATGAGTATACATTCATTCTCACATGGTCCTCAATTTTATATTGATTTGTTTTGGAAAATTTTATGCAAGGTTTAGTCACCATTAATATTAGTAATTTTTAATGAATTAAAATGAATTGAATGTTAATTGTTTCACATTTTATGGTTTGATAAATATATTCACCGTTTTAAATTTGAGTTGGAATAATGTACAGTTAGTTTTAGTTAGGTACTATTTGTAACTCGGTTCCAATATGAATGAGTCGTGTCAAAAGACATTATCATCCAGTTGATAAAATGACTTAATTTCTAACAATTCGATTTAAAAATTAATTGACATTTTTAGTAATTTAGTGCTTCCGACTTATAGTTGATATTAGTGTTTGTTGTATGTTTGAACCAAAAAATGGCACAAACAGCCAAAAGATCCAGTAAAGAATAAAAAGTGAAGAAAAGTAAATTAAAAAGGGCAAGAAGAAAACATGCATCATTTTATAGTGGTTCGACTAATCTGGACCTACGTCCATTTAGTGATTTTATTGCCTTGATTGCTGACTTGCAGGTACAAGTTCTTATGGATCGGTATAAATCCGTGAGTGATGACAAGAGAATGTAATTAGGAATGTAAGGAAGCAAGAAGTTCCTAAAAAATGAGCCACTTCCCTTCTATTTATAGTTGTTGGTTACCTGAAAACTCACCGCACGATCTCTGTATCGGTTTCCACGTCCAGACCGACTAACTTGAGTAAAATAAGGGACAACTCATTAATATCCGTGGATCGATAACAATCCATGGGCTTGGATCAATAACAATCCATAAGATTGCCAAATGGATCACTCTGACCTCTTTGTAGGCTCTATTCATGATTAGCTTTGTGATTCTAAACTTGATTACATCATTATTAGCTTGTTTTTGAGTCCAAATGATAGATCGGTGGAAAAAAAGAGTTGTTGATTTAAGATGCTCGAGAAGATCGATAGAGGATTGCACGAAACTGGTGCAATAGAACTTGAAATAGGCTTCTAGCATAATGAATGGTTGACAGGAGTAGATTGGGCCAAAATTGATGAAGTATCGTGGGTCGTATCAAGTGGTTGGATTGGTACTGATCCACCACTTAATGGATCGTCGTATGTTGGCTCTTGTTGTAGTCTTGCACTCGCCTTTATCTTGTTAACTCGAACTAACCTGGAGTCCGACCTGAAAATTTTGAGTGTTTGCCTAGGGCTTAACCTGAAGATTTTCTGAGATTTTTGTGCTTTGAGTTTTCCTTGCTTAGAGTCAGTACCAACGCTCCTGTGTGTCCGACCAAAGTTCACTTGCTTGGAGCACGACCTAAGAATCCCGTGTGTCTGACCTGAGTCTTCATGGATCAGTACTGATCCATGACTCAGGAATCGATTCTGTACCGACTTCAAGTTTCTGCATGGATTACTTCAAGTTGCGCTTGGAATTTTTCCAAGGCTATCATGCTTTGAGTCTAACCTGAGGATTTCATGGGTTTGCTCTGAGTCAGCTCTTCCAAAAACTTGAGCTTCCAAATTTTCAATTTTTTTCACTCATTTTTTATATTCATTTTTTCTTACCGTTTTATGATGTTCCCAAAGTCCTTGGGTCATTTCTCCGTCGTTCGCTTGGCCGATTCGATCGTTTAAATCTGTTCAAAGACTATGCAAATTCGACCGTAACACTTGCCCCCAAATCACGCCTTGCGAATGGAAAGTGTGCTTTGGTTAAGGATGAATATTGAAGTCGACGAGTCATAAGTGGTTGAATTTTCGGCTATTAACTGACAAATCGTCGCGAATCGTCTGACTCCATCGGATTCTCCTATGAATCAAAAATCATTCTATACCATGATTGCTACATACTCGAGTCCTTACTTGAGTGTTAGTCATGGACAATGATTCTGTGTTTCACTGGAATCGATAAATCGTAAATCGTGTCATAAATTTGGTGATAGAGTTAGGGGTATGCCAAAGGGGCAATAATATAATTTTTTTACATATATTTAACTCGTTGACCAATCTTGTTTGAAATACAGGTATTTTTTTCTATTATATATTTGATATAATGTGGTTATATTAATAATTAATTTAACTGAAAGTATATTTAATAGCAAATCCATAAAGGGATATTTTTTGATAGTAGTTACAAAGTGTTGTAAGCATGAGTAATTTATCACAATAAAAAATATACAATTTTAAATGTTCCTAGTCAAGATGCATCAAAACTGGATATCGATGTATTCGTTAAGACTAGAGTATGTAATTCTCTCCAAATGTTGGGCAGTGTATTACGCATGACTACTGGAGGCACCTAGGGGTTACATACTGATAGTTATTGGATAACTACAGAACGACTCGCTCGATAGTTTTCTATTAGTTAATATAACTAAGATCAAATAGAAAATCTCGATGTGACTGATTTACACAGTTCTTTCGACCTAAGAATACTAATATCTTCAATGTGAAAGCTCAGCTTTGATTATAGTCAAATCATGGCATGGCTTTCAATCGAGTGACTATAGTTGGGTAGAGTGGAAGTATTGGAAGTAAAGCACTATTCCAGAGAGAATTCATCTCCTCGGTTATATGAGGTAAGTATCATGGTCGATCCAAGTCAACTCAAAGTCAAAGTCTCTAGCTAGAGCATTTTGGTTAATAATAATTGTTATTATTGAACCAAGAACTTTGTGTATGGACTATAAAGTTGAATGTGGACGATATTGGCATTTTGACCATTACCAAATTCCATAAGTCCTAATATGGTACAGTTTTGACAAAGAGAATCGGTGTAATAATTGTCACTAACCTCTTATAATAAGTAAAATTGGATTTTACCAAAAGATGTTTAAGCGACAAATTTAGCAAAAATGTCGCACAACTTGCTAAGTGATACGTGAACATTAATATTCGAATAGTTTGATATTAATCGCTGACTGAACTTACACCTTTGAGCCGCACAACCGTAATGATGAATTATTTGAAAAACTACATGATATGGTTAATTTATAAATTTTTGTAAATTGTTAGATTAATTGATATTTGAGAAATATTAATTATTATTTGTTTGATGTTTGAAAGTTTTTGTAATTATTTTAACACATTTATACAAGTTATATTTGCGTGCATTGATATACGTATCAATGTAATTTAAAGTTAATTGCATGAAATGATATACGAAAATTTTATGTCATTTGATGACATGATTTATGGAATTTTTATGTCGTTTTATGACATAATTTATGGAAATATTATGTCTTTGATGACATACATGTAAAGAAAGGATCAGAGAGAGAAAGAAAAAAAAAATCAAGGAAATTAATTGGGGAAATTTTAATTAAAGAATGAAAAGTTTCATTCTTTCAAATGAAACATATTCTCTAATTCATTCTATACGTACAATTCATTCTTTCTCATTTAGTCTGTTTCTTTCTCTCCTTCTTACTTTTCATGATAGAAAACAAAAAACATAAACATTCCTAAAATTCTTTCAACTCCATATAAAAACATCAAATAAAATAAATCAAATGTAACGAACCTGATTTTTGATTCTCAAAAACGATACTAATACGCCTACTGTATTTTATGCCAAGAAATCGGATGCCGAAAAAACCTAATTGTTAGGGGAGAAAGAAAGAAGGAAGAAGATAAGATGAAAACTAACAACACAGAATCTCATAGCGGAACGCGTAGTCTATAATATACCATAAATCTTTACACAAAACAAAAGAATAATATATGTATATACGGACATTAACCAGAGCATACTAACCTATTTTAACCTGGACAGTTATAACAGTCCGTCCTCACAATTGTTGATAACACAACAATGAATACAGGGAAAAAATAACCATCTACGTGAATACATCTATGGGCCTCCACTTTCTCTCTTAAAGCTCCAAGCATCCAAACTAACCTGTAATATACTCGGTCTGACCCAAGAATTATAATAAATAACACCCGAGTCAGTCTGGAAAACCAACGTGAGAAAACACACCCAACTGGATTTAAAGTTATAGAAAAATCTTTGAAAATCAAGAGGTATCTCGTAAGACCACGTCATACATAAACACGACAGGTTTTCACCTTACGATGACCAAAACCACTTTTACATTAAAAAAATCTTGTGATATTATAATAGTGTCTAAGTAAAAATACTTATTAAAATAACCGAAATTGTTACATTAATTAAATTCTAACATACTAGGCTTTATAATCAAAATCGTAAAGCACATATTGGAGAATGGATTCCATACAATGACTAGGCACTGGGGTACCACCTATTACAGTACAGGTCTAGAAAATGTATCAAAGACCTCGTCTAGATCCCCTGCCAACACTAGACCGGCCTACCTGTAACTGGATAGTAACGAATATGTCGTAACCCCGATTGCTTTGCAACCCTTTTATCGAGATCTCATGCACAATCAATCCATAAATATGTAGATGTATCTAGAAGGGTGACAACATACCCTAATAGGTGCGACCCACTTAGCCTTGCTGCATCCCATTTGATTTTCATTCATTCCCGATTGATGAGGCTTGAGCCTACGATAACCTTCAAAGAGATTCACATATGGAATGCTCATTACCATCCAATGACAATGTACTGATAGGATTCATCCATACAAGTCCGTTCTGGGTCTGAATGAAACCGAATGTACTATTTCTATTATATCTATTTTGGAATCATCCTTGGGATTAGTAGCGATTAGCCCTTACACTTCACATCTCTATCTTCGATTCCATGCTCTTCATGATGTCTTCACTTCGAACGCATTCGTTGGATCGAAGTGGGTTTCAGATAACATATCCGATCTCTGTCTGTTTGAAACAACGTTCGATAATTTCCGATAAACTCAACCCCGGTTCTCTAGAAAATAAACAGACAAAGATAAGATCAGAGATCGCCCCCTAACTGTTAGTGGATGGATTTTCTTATCTTCGTCCTAGAAGAACGAAACGAGATTTATATGCATAGTACAACATCATCGGAGATGACTGTGCCATATAAATCACGTGTTTCTCCTAGACCTAACTTCTTGTATATTTCAAAATCATTTATAACTCTTAATGAAATCATATACCATTTATAAACTTATTTTATAAATCTATAACCCCGCTTCTAAAATTCATCTATAAATATCCAACCATTTATAAACTCTTCACTTTTCAAATAACCTTTCCATGTTCTTTAAATCCATTTTATATCTCCTTTATCAAATTTAAGTCTTTCAAATTTATTCCTAGGGTGTTAAAAATAATTATAAATAATTTAAAATATTTTACTTCAAACACCATTATATAATAATGATTATTAACATTATAAATTTTAAAACACCATAAAAATGATAATTAATGACTTCAAATATTATTTAAGAACAATAATAACTAACCTTTACCATTTTCATAAAAATTTTTATTTTAAAACCTTATTAATAATCCTTAATATTAATTCTAAACCATAATTATTCTTAAATACTTAACCCTATCACATTTTGATAATTCCATAAATCCATCTCACTATAGACAATTAACTTTTTAAACCAATACTAATATAACTAAATAACCTTAAAATTCTTATTAGTATAATTAATTAACCTTAAAACCATATTAATATAATTAAATACTTTTTAAATAATATTAATTTAATTAAACACTTTAAAACAATATTACTATAATAAAATAACAATAAAACAACATTAATATAATTGAATAATATAAAAATAATATTATTAAAATTAAATAAATAAATCCGTATAACAAAATATTTTCGAAACCCGATTTCGGATTTAAAATCATTTCTTGTCTTTGAAAAATAATTCCTACTTAACGACAACTTATAGTACTTTTGAAATATTAGTTTGAAGCCAGTAACCACCCAACACTCAGTCAATATCGATATTAATTTCCTATCACTACTGAGTTTAAATTTCAAACATACAACAATGTTATAACCACAACATCTACAATTATATTTATTATCCCATAATCCATACAAAGGAAATATCATTGAAACAATATAATTCAATAATAGCGAGGTATTCTGTTGGATCCCTCCAACATGTTTCCCTACATCATAAATGTTATACAATCACAAAAATATAATCACCGCTTCGAGGCAGGATATCACAATAAAAGAGTCATCCGCTATTATACGGGGCGCATAGTATCTCATCCACCTCAATAGGCGGGAATATTCAATCCAACTACTATAAATATAATAATTCATTCAAACAATCATTCAACAATTTTTATCCACTATATATTATACTAGTTATCCAAAAAGGTGAGTTGAATTCATCATTACTCTAGTTGTCGCTTTCGCATTCTGCTTCCGTTTGAATTCGAATGCAGCATAAAATTCAACAAGCTCCATTTGTTGTCAAACCAAATCCATATTGTAGTATTTGTTGATACGATCCTAACGCAACTAATCGCGTTCAATTTGGACCTAAAACGAATTACATATTTAATATACAAAATTTATCAATTAAATAATATTTGAAATCCATTAATCATATAACTATACTTAACTTAATTACCTTCCTCCCTCTAATCTCTCTCCCTCTCCGTTCTCAGGTCCAAAAAAAATGCGACCTTTCACCCATCCTGTTGTCGCCACGCCACAGTTCTGACCACCGCGACTTCAACCAAGCAAGCCCCCACTCTATTGCACCACCCCCACAGGCCCAAACTTCAATCTCGCCGCCATTTGCTCCCAGGAACCCATTTCTGTTTTCCATTCAAATCAAGATTGCCGCCGCCATAGCCAACTTTGTGCACCAGACCGGCCGAAGGTGGGCCTGCCCTCCCCTACATTTCACCAGTTGGAAGCTTCGCCCCAAAACCCCCCTGAAACGCTGTAGTTTGACAGTTTGACGATCAACTTGCCACTCTAGCCACCACGATGAACTACAATCCATCTCCACTGTTGAAGAAGCTCTATTCATCGACGCCGACATTTCTGTAGTTGGAGCTTAGGCTTGAGACGCCTTAGATCGACGTCGTTGAGGGTGTGCCGTTGGATGAAGGGGAGGAGTTATGTTCGTTTCTCTTTTTTTTGCATGAAAAAAGAAGAGATGGGACAAGTTTTTAAAAGAAGAGGTGGAAACGATCAAGCATGGTAGGATGTGGGCTCATAGGTCGGCTAATAAGAAAGAACATGGCAGTGTATAGTTTTAAATCGAAGAAAATATATTATTTAAAATTCAAAATATCTAGCTGCATAATTATGGCCTCCAATCGAAACGTGCCGCTTGGCGTTTCTATTGTTATACCCCTATTTTGAATGCAATAGAACTAGTCTCGAGCCCTAATTGGATCGTATGGAGAACATAGCTTTTTGAACCCAATTATAAATTTAAATTTTCGATATTAATTTCAATGCGTTTTGATCTCCCACGACCAAACGATACGTTTGATCACTATGAAATTTGACGGTACATTATAACTCATTATTACGGACCCAATGATACTGGTTTCGTCGAAATTCGAGACTGTTTCCCGAAAGGCTATTTTTATATGTTAATTTAAACGAGTTATTATTAAAAATTTGTTAAATCGTTTTCAAGTCAATTAAAAATTTTATTATCTTCATGCTTGTTAAATAGTGATTAAATAAGCTTTTAAATTATTTTTGTCCAAATAAAAATCCAAGATTTCAATTATTAAATTTAACAATTAGTTTATCCAATAAATCACTATATTTGAAACAAGTTATTTAACCTTTAAAATTAACTTTTCAATATTTAAAATTGATTAGATATTCCAAATTCAAATAACTAAAATCCTGAGTTGTTACATCAAAAGTGGTTCATCCATCTCTTGCAATGATAGGATGGGGATCTTGAAAATCTAAGGAGACATCATCATTCAAGGTGTGATTTCTAGGTAACATCCTAAGGTGATTCAATCAGATTTAGAAAAAATTCTTCATTCAAGGTGCAAATCAAAGGCAACATCAAAACATGCCTTTTAAGGATTGGGCAGCAACGTATGTCATTTTCTATATATGGATAATGATTTTGCAACGTTTGATGGAAATTCAGTTTGACTTTCATAATTTGTATGATGAATTATTGTCTTGGTTAATTCAAAAAAAAATTATTTATGAAGGACTGAATTATTCGTTGAATGAAATGATTGACTTTTCATTTGATAGGTCAAAATTAAATTTGTTTATGTTTTAAAACAATATTTAAGTGAGTGCCTATGTTTTTAAAAATTCTAATTAAAGTGTAATTCTTAAGATCTGAATGTTTACATGTTCAAATTGATTAGCTGATTTTCTTTACTTTATTAAATTGAAGCTAAATTTGTATACGTTAAAATATAATATTTTATTTTAGTTCTATATTTTATTTTTTGATTTAAATTCCATTTCTTTAAATCTAGAAATTTACATCTTCATGCTGACTGATTGAATTTTATTTAAGGTTAAAAATAAAATTTATATGGAATCAATATAATGTTTCAATTATAAATCTATATTCTAATCTTTTATAAAAAAAGCTATAATTTTAGTTTTGAATTTTAGTGTACCTATGTATGTATGCATGCATTACTTGCACTTTCTATTGCATTAGATATATGCACATGTATAAAAGAATTTTAACAACAAATCGAAGTTTTAAAATTGGCTCTAATAACTATCTAATTTATATTATTAGAAAGATTTGATTGAATTCCATATATATATATATATATATTTGGATCTACCTGTATGTGTTCATATAAAATATATTTTTCTTTACATATATTGTCGTACAATGAATTATTTCATCTTTTAATTAAGATAATAATGTTTACATACAGTTCATTATTTACCTTCCATGTTCTTACATCATGGTACCTATTGATTGACATTAGTATGTTGCATTAATTAAGTTTATTGAATTGGAAACTATATGAATCAATCTTAACATCCCTTACTTATTTCCATTTAAATTCCTACGCAATCATCATTCAATTGTTCTTGTTTATTTTATGTATACATATTAATTACTACTAACTATGCACACTACCTATATGTTGCACTTGCACAATATTTACTGTAAATGTATTTACAATTCATGTCATATTTAGATTAGTCATTAACGTTATTTTACTAATCAATTATTTAATTTAATTAAGAGAAGGAAATGAAAAGTTTCCTTTTCTAACAAAATTTATGATCCCTCATTAATTGAATAATTTAAATAGAAGGAAATGAAAAGTTTTCCTCCCCATATAAATTTATGCCCCCTCATTAATTGAATAACTAAGAGAAAGAAAATGACATATTTCTTTCTCCGGATAAATTTAAAAAGTAAATGTTACATAAAAATTTCTATGTAAGAGTATATTTGATATGCTCTAACTTACATACACATAAAATTAAAGTGAAACTTTATTTATAGAGTTAAATAAAATATTGATTTAATTAAAAGAAACTAAGAAAAGTTTTAAGTATATTAGACTTCATAGGTCCATTAAAAATCCAAAATGGTAATTTTTTTTGAAGTTCATCCATTTTTTCTATTGCAGGCTGGCCCAGTTCCTTCAATGGTATTAGAGCCCAATAGCTTATGTGGTCTAAATTCATCATGTTTGGACTAAGTAATTAAGCTTTCCCACTAAATACAGTATCTAAAAAGGTAACGTATAGGATTGGAATTGGGTAATCAACTACCCTGCCCTTCTTGGTTAACAACCTGGCCTGAAAGGTGGATTAAGCCGAAGGTTGCCCCTAATAGAAAAGGCCCAATTTAATTGGGCCGTGGGCTAATTTTAAAATATTTTTGAAAATTGAGACAGGATTTAAAATTTAAAACAATAACATGTTTATTATAAAATATTATAATATTAGATAAATTTTCAAAATATTTGAATAGGTAATGAAAGTTTCGAAATGTTTGAAACTGTTAAAATATTAATTTCAAAATTTAAAATTTATTAATAAGATTAATAAAATAAACTAATTAAATCAGTTAATTAATTAATACTTAGATGCATGTATTATTTATGTTGATATATGTTATGTTATTTTAAAGTGTTAAGATGACTAAAGTATACATGTAAGTAAGATAAATTTTGAAATTGATATAATTTAATTAAAATTGCTTAATTAAATAAATTTATTAAAGGTTAATCGATTAAGTAAAAAATGCACGTATATATGATATTTGTGTTATACTATAAAGATTATAGTATATACTAGGGTTATAATATATATGTCCAATATAAAAGTTGTATTGGAATACTAATTTAAAATTAATTGGAGTGTTAATTATTTAAAATTAATTAACGTGTTAATTAATTAAAATTAATTAAATTTTATTCATTAGATTATTGTATAAGTTAATTAAAATATAAAAATTATATAATAATGAAACTTATATAATACGAGTTTATAAACTAAAAATGGAACATTAAAAAAACCCAAATAGACTTAAGGAATAAATAGATACGTAAATGTACTTATACTGTGATTTCAGATGCGTCTGACACTTGAAATACGAGGGTATTCCATAAGAAATACATTATTACATAAGTCGAATCATTAAATATAATATATTGAAGATTATGAATCTTCAATATAATGTTGTCCTCTACCATATATAGTAATAAATTACTTGCATACTCCTTAGTTGTTCAGCAAACTCAAGTTGGGGATGTTATATGTTGTATCTTAAATATATTGAACAAATGAGGTAAGATAACTATATGTATTTGTTGAGCAAACTCAATGTACATATAATATACTTAGGCCAACACGATATGGTAGGTAGGGAACAGCCGGGATATAAACTAAAACTAAATCAATTTTATAAATTTATTACAAAGATCAGTAGAAATAAAGCTATGGGATGCTCCAGTATCAAGAACACGAACAAAAAAAGACAATAGTGGATTTAGAACAAAGGTAAAGTTCCAAAATTCAAAAGAAATCCAAATCTAAGAGGATGCCAACAAAGAATTTTAAACTCGAACGAAGATGATTCCTGAATTGATTTTACTCATTCTAGAGCATTACTACCCAATCTCTAATGAGTTTTTACTCCATATGCTAGGTTTTTCCTAAACTAGAGCTCTGATACCACATGTAACAACTCGTTAGCTCGAACCATTCAAATCGATAATCATCCACACATGTCAGACTTGAATTGCTCAAAATAACATCAGACATGTGTGGATTTACTCACAGACACAAAGTATACAATAATAAATAACGGAATGGATAAATAGTAGTTCATGAAGCTACTGCAAAACATCAGAGTCTGAAAGAATATAACAGAAAATCCCAAGTACATAGAAGTCGCTAATACAAAAGCAACTAACAAGTCTAAACATAAATAACTGGAAATAACTGAAAAGCTGTATAGACAAAAGACAGATCTCCAAGCAAAGTTCCAAGCTCTGAAGGTGGGTCTCAAAAGTTGTGCTACTCAGGCTGACTCGAGCATAAAGCAAAACACAAAACATTCGAGTCAGGATTAACATTCTTATGCTAATAAATCAACGCAAGTGAAATTCCAAGTGAAATGCAATATAACTTAAAGGATGTTTAGCATTCCATCCTTTAAGGATCCATGGAACTATCCACATACATAATACAATATGCTACGTAGATAATGTCTGCAGTAAATAAAATATTAAAATAGTGTTAAGGCGTTACCCATATACTCCTTAACACATTTTATATAAATGTCGTAATCTGTATAATATTGTAACTCCACCAAACTGGTGCGCTATCAAGGAGCACTCCACAGGAACAACACAAAGCAAACTTGTAATGGACGCTATAAGCCATATGACAAGGCACACGAGGCAATGCTAGGGAAGGATTCTATCGTTTGCACTCCCGGACTGGTGGTAACGGATAGTAACTACTATCGCCACCTCGGAACACACTCCCATAGTCAAATCGAGGGGTGATCACTAAATTAGTTATAAAGTAATAAAATGGTATCGAAGAAATGTGCACGATCGAAGGAGCAACCTCACTTGGCCTAGTATAGCTTCTGTTTTAGTCACATCAAGCAAACTCGAGGGGGTCAGGGTTGCGTTCATATCTTATACAGACATTCACCAACCATCCTACTTCGTTCTGGATTCTCCACCACGTGTACAGTTGTTAAAGTGGTTTTGGGTATTAGCAAACAGTATGACAATATTCGATCCCAGTCTCTTTAACGACCAAACGCTTATTTCACACCGTAGTCATTTTCGTTTCAAATAGTTCATACTTCATATCAAAATATCATATCAATTCCAAAATCAAATCACTTTCGAAATCGTTGTTCACTTTAAATCATAACCGTTCCAACTTAAACAGTTTGAATATTGAAAGTAGTTTACATATTGGAATATTTATACACTAAAAATAGTTTATACTTAAAAATAGGTTATAGATTAAAATAGTTTATATGTCAAAAAGAGTTTATATCGAAATAGTTTCAAATTAGAACTGTTTCTTCCAATTTCACAAATCAATTCAAATCAACTTAGTTCCAAAATTCAATTCAAATCAATCTCAGTTCAAAATTTTCAATTAAAGAGGTAAAAGGTTCAATTAAAATTCTCATTAAAACCATTCTAATTTATATTTATTTCAAATCCAGGTTTGAACTACAAATTTAAACAACTTCCAATTCAGTAGGTTTCAAAGTATAAATATTCAAACATGTACAGTAACTCAATTTGATAAATTTCATTTGTATTTCAAAATTCAACTTTAAATTTTATTTAACTTGAAAAATATTCCCTTTATCACTCTTTATAAACATTTAAATAAAATCTCAAAATACAAATTTAAATTAAATCGAAATATTAAACATCTAACTTCAATTGTATTTAATTCTGAACATATTCACTTAATCACTTTATATAAATATTTAATAAAATCTCAAATTACAAATTTAAATCGAAATTAAATATTAAATTTAAATTTTATTTAAATTTGAAAATATTCATTAAATAACCTTTAATCAAAACCAAGTTATCAATTTATAATGTCATATCCTTTAAAAATCTCAAAATCAATAATGTTAACCAAAATTATGGTCAACACCCCAAAGTTATTCCAAGAAGAGTGAATAGACTTGATTGATTGGATGTGATACCCTTAAGAATTGCCTTTAAATTCAGCTTCTCTTGTAGTTTATGCCCGGGTCAGACCTTTCGACGTCATCGAAAGATTTAGTCTTTGAATTGATCAACCTGAGACCTTGATTAGCTTGATTGTGGTTTCCAACAAAGGTTTTCCTTTCGATTTGGTTAAGATTCTCTGAGTTAAATCCCTTAAAGGTAAACTTCAATCCTAACAAAGACTAAGGTGTTAACTTTCCTTGATTTTGAACAGAAAAACAAATTCCTTAGTGAACATATGATAGCCTTCGACCTTGTTGAAAGATTACTCTCTTATATAAAATTAGTTATAACCTTATCAAAAGGTATTGGATGGCCTCCTTTGGATTAAAACTCACAAGCCCTGATATTGGTATTTATAGAATAGATTTTAACCTTCTTGAAAGGTTTAGATCATTGAGCTAATGACTTCAGAAGGTTTTAGTGACCGTTTAGCCGAGTAAGTTGTCGACCTTGTCGGAGGTTACAGGTCGTAGAGTTTAAGCTTTGAAGGGTTGCAGTAGGTATTTATACAGGAGTGTTATTGACCTTATCGAAAAGAAATTTTAAATAGGATTGAACCTGAAAATAGGAGTTAAGTCAGCAAAGATGTAAGTAAACAGTAAAGTAATTCACAAAGCTTAAGACTTCCCTCTTTATCCAAGAAAAAACTTCACTTTATTAAATTCCCCAAATCAACACCTAATTAAGGTTACAATGCGATGATAAAGAAGTGACAAGATTATAATGAGAGTAAATCCACCCCCTAAACAGGACCTCTTGGGTCCTATTTATAGACGCCGGTGGCTATGCTTCCGTCTTCGTGCCTTTGACTAGGTTGGAGGGTTTTCTTTTTATACGTAGTTGAAATCCTTCGACTTCGTCGAAAGGTTTTTCTTATTACTTTACTGTTGTGAACCTTTCGACCTTATCGAAAGGTTGCTCTTCACTTGATTACTGCCGAGAGCCGTGTTTTTTCTTGAATGCTGGCTGAAGGTTGTCTTCATTCCCTATTGGCTTGTGTATGTCGCCTTTATCATAAACCTTTCGACATTGTCGAAAGGTGTTAAGTATGTGTCCCAAACGGTCCGAAAGGCTTATTATTCTTTTAGAAAGGTCGCTATTGAGTTGCATACCCTTGCCTTGACTTCTTTACCCTCTTTGGAAAATATGAACCTCTTGAGCAGTGTAGAATGTCTCCTCCAAAAGGTCTTGAATTGTTTACATTGTTGGCGGCATCCTTTCAACTTCTTAGGAAGGTTTGATCATACTCTTTTCTTTTTATCTCTTCTGAAAGACCCTTTGACTTAGACGGAAGGTGGATTTTTTGTGTAACCAATAAGTTTCAAATCTATCCTTATTTGAATTCAATTATTAACCAATTTAAATTTCAAGTCAACTTTAATTTATCTTTCCAACCTCTATTTATTAAAGTTATTTCAAAATATATTTGAAAATATTAATATAAATTTTAGATAAATATTTTATATATATTAGTTAAATTAAATTTTTATTAAATTAAATTAAATTAAACCTTTTAATTAAAATCTATTTTAAATCCTATTTTATATATTTTAAAAATAATAAAGTTATAAGTAAAATTTTATAAATAACATATTTAAAACTTCACTTATAATTTTAAAATTTCCAAAACATATAATTTAAAAATCTAAATTTATACACATATTAAAATTAAAATAAAACTTTTATATTATATTTTAAAATCAAAACACATATGTTTCTGTTTTCTCAAAAGTTTGGAAATCATTTTAAAAATAGACCAACGGTGTCTATATATAGTTTTCCATTATATGGTCAAGTGATATGGATATTTATCATTCCAATCCACAATGATTTAAATTTATGGGTTTATATTATTTCAACCCGCAATCATAAAATTTCAAAATCAATAAAATCGCTTAGGTTTATCGTTTCAACCCATACTCCACAAGAAATCGGACCTTTACCTAACAATATTTTACCTACAAATAAAAATGGGTAGGTAAAGTTAACCTTTATCTACCAGTATTTAATGGTAAGATTTATTGGTAGGTAAATATTGCCAATATTATAACGTTTTGGAAGGATGATTATGTACCAATAAATATGAGTAAGCAAACTGTATTACCTACGCATACACTGCATGGAATGTTTTTTGCAATTAGCGCATATATTTCCCTCCTATCTTTTTAACTTTTCAGTAAAAATAACGCTGAGTTGTGCGATGATGTGTCAAAAAACTTTATCCTAGGAATTTCATTTTTGAAATGAAGATTTCGTTTGCATATCCTAGCAATGTTCCTTGTAAATTCACTTATGTATTAATTATTAATATTTAATTTGAAATATGAAATAATTAGCAATTAATAATTAATAAATAGTAATTAAATTTTAAATAATAATTATTAAATATTCAATAATCATTTATTAATAACTAATCATTTATTAATAACTTTTCATATATTGCCATTTTTATTACAACAATGCACTATTAAAATGTAAGTATTGTAACTTCTCTAAAAAGTTTCACAATTTCATACCAATATGTCATCATCTAAAATAGCTAAATCATATTCTTCGTAATTTACTAGAGAAACACAATCCATACCGTACCCTTCAAATACAGATCAAACCATTTATTTTAAATAAAATCTAATGATACAAATCTCAATCGGCGTATTTCCTTTTGATTGGGCACACTAGAACCCGATAGGAACCACTATCCACCTTTGAATCCCACAGATCTCACTTCTCCAAAGTACTATTCAGATCTGCAATCATTTCATCTTTCCAAACCCTAATTCTCAAATTAATCAAATAAATTTGTTAATTTCACCATGGCAGGAAAAGGCACTACAAGAAAAATTATTAATCAAACAAGTTTGACTCCCATATTAGTTTTTTGTTCCATCAAAAGGTAACCTTTTTGTTTATTTCTCGATTTATCCTTTCACTTAATTTTTGACTAAATTATGCTTCGTCATTAATTTTCTATGTAAACTGCATTATATAGTTTTGTGAGAATGGAAGATGATATATTTAGAAGGGCAATCTAGAGAACGTTATTTAGACCACAACCAAATTCTGGATCATCATCTTATGCTGCTGCATTGATTATTTGTGGTAAAACATGCACTTATTCGATTTAAAAACTTTTTTGCTTATTTTATTTTTTCTCTACAAGTATTAGCACATGAAGTTCTTAAAAATAATACCCAAAGAAATTATAGCAAACTTGAGTTTTTCTTTATCTCAAATTGTTTATGGATTTTATAACATTGTTGATGGTATTGTCATTGATTCACTTATTTGGTAAGGCTGTAAAGTTATGTAATAGAGCGTTGATTTTCTTCAATACATCGACAGTAAAATGCTAAATTGGCTACGTATTATCAAAATGCTTGACTAAATGATGCGCCTTGAGTAATTGTAATATTAATTACAACAATCTTGTAGACAATAAATATGAATATTTTTATTTTGTGTTTTTAGTATTTTGGATTTGATTTTTCATCAAAATTATTATTTATCAATATCATCATTGATTCACTCATTTGGTAAGCATTTTATTATTGCCTTTCATGAATGGATAGATAATTAAATGTTTAATTGTGTTCATTGTATAAAATTTTTCTTAAATGACTTGCAACATCCTTGATTATAATAATAAATGAAATATTAATCAAGTTACTTAAGTATCAATTTTACATAATGAAGAAAGTTAAGAATTTAGTTGTCTATCCATTTTGAGTTATGTAGGGCTTAAATTACCTAAAAGATGAAATTTTTTAAAATAAAAGCAAACTCTCTTTTTCATCCTTGCCTCAAAGGGAAGGTTGATTTGTTTTTTTGTGCTATTTTTGTTAGTCATTAATTCCTTACTAAATTCAAATGAAACCATTCAATTTATTAGCTATTAATTCCTTACTAATTCTTACAAGAAACCTCCATATCTTGCTATTATATTGACATTTCCTTCTATTTAGTATTAAAAACCGATTTTTCTCAAGCTTCAAGATTTGCTAGCCCATTATTTGGTAATGCATGGAGTTTATTTTTTAATTTTCAATCACATCAACCAACTTTTGCCTAATTTTGATTTATTTTTTGTTTTTAAATATGGTATTCAATATTGGAAACTAATTTAACAATATCAAATTAAATTGATAATTATTTCTTTGAGGTTTACCTTTTGGCTAGAAATATTTTCTTTTTTGGTTGTATTTTATTCTATTGCACCTAAAATTTCTTTTGTACATTGGAACCATGTTTTTCATTATTCGTTTGAAATTATTCTATATGTTGTCCACTTCCATGTGAAAGTCGGTTTTTAAGAAAAGATTTAAATGAATTAGAGTTAGGTATGTTACATAATTTTCCAACATATTTCAGTTACTTGTTTCATTTTTAGGCTTAAAATTTTGTTTTCGTTATTATGATAATGTCATGAACATTTACTCTTACATTTTATAATCACTATGATTCTTTTTCATTCAAGCTTGCTTCCATCCCAATCTAGCATCACTTCTTTATTTATTTTTGTTCTTTAAAACAATATAAGAACGTAATACTAAGAATAATCAAGAATATAGAGGTATCTGATGATAATCCTGCTAATAATTTTATTTCCATATTAATATCGATCTCCATTAATGTAGTTAACAAACAATGGTTTCTTTCTATTTCTCAATATTGTATTGCAAATATCTTTATTTATGTGGCAATTATATGTTATGTGAGGCTTAAATAATCTATAAAGATGATGTTTTTTAAAAAAACATCCTCTCTTTCAAAAATAAAGGCAACGCCTCAAAAAAGAAAATTCATTTATATTATATCATTTTGCTTTATGTGTTTATCTTTCCAATTTATTGGCCACTAATTTTTTGTTACACTTCTAACGTTTTACATAGTTCTTGAAATCAAGAGTAGTGCGAGTCTTCAAGAGGTAACTGCATGATGGTTTACAACTTGATCTTGAGAACCTACTCTCTCAAGTTATTTCTTACTGCTTAATTTGTTGTTTTTTCCCACAAGGAATCTATGTATCATATTATTCTATTATTGCTTCCTTAATTTTAGATTTAAATTTTTTTTTGCACCCTCTAAGTTTAGGTAGCCTTTCATTACTAATCAAGAAATTTTATTAGTTTTACTTTCATTTACTTTTCTTACCATATTCTAAAGTTTTATACATTTTAAATTATAGTATGAGATTCTCGAAGAATCAACTAAAACATATGTAGGTTAGAAATATTATAAGCGTGTGAGCTATAGAGAAAGGTATATAGTATTCTTAGATTATAAGCTACTTGCAACTATATTTTGTATTTGTTTCAATAATCGTGAAACAACGTACGTAATGCATTACAGTCACTCATTCACTATTTGTTTATAATCTACCTCTGGCCAAATCATGTTTTAAAAATAAAAAATTCTACTCCTTTTCTTGATTAGTGTTTTCAAACATACCTTTAAGTTTGTCCAAAAACAAAGCAAATTCTCATATATCATATAATATTACATAAATCTAGATTATTTCTAAATAAGTAAAAAATACCACTCAAACAAATTTATTATCAAAAATGTTTTATCCATAACAAAATCTGTGCTACATGGTCCTGGGCTAATAAAAAAGGAATCTTCAATTTTGGCCAGAGCTTAGCATAGACATATAAGAATGTTTGTTTTACAAACAAAATCACCGTATAAACTTATAACTTCTCAACTAGAAATACAAGTCACTATCCCACAACACTTTTATTGATAAATATATATCTTCCGAAGACAAGTTTTCTAATTGTTATTTCAGGGAAATCAAAAATGAATCAAGTTAAAACAAGTTAGACATCCAATTTGAAGACCTAACATTCTTATAATCATTCTACAATTGACCACTGATCGTTGTCCTTACTAGTTTTTTGAGTGGAAGACTCGTTAAAGGAAAGATAGGACATGTAGTACAAAGTAAGGTAACATACAGTCAAATCATTAAATTATAGACCGTATTCCGTAAAACTGGAATTGGTATTTACATTATACATACATACATACATAAATACATACATACATACATACATACATACATACATACATACATACATACATACATACATACATACATACATATATATATATATATATGTTCTTTGTAGACGATCAGTAGACTCCCTAATAATCAAATTCCTAAAAATATCCGATACAAAAGGCATGTCATATGATTTAAATGATAAAACTGAAACAATTAAGATATCAGTGGAGAATAGTTCTGATGCATCAGAGTCAGTATGCTGCTAAGTTTGCCTTCAGGTATAACTTCAATTGTAAAATATTTTCTTGATATGTTAAGCATAATTATTAATCGATGAATAACAAAGTATTCATTTTTTTGCATGATTTTGAAATCGAAGAAAGCACGAGGAGTCTACTAATGTAAGCGTGTTTTTCACACGCAGTGTATCGATAGCTGGCTCATCAGGCATGCTTCATGTCCATTGTGTAGGAGGGACATCTAATTTTTTCAAGTTATTTTTAGTAAATTGTATATATGGGAATCAGTTGTTTGTACATATATAAGTGCGAATTTTATGTACACTGCATATACATTTGATCGAATATCACAATGAATACAACTGCTTTGATTTAGCTATTTGGGTTGTTTGAAATATTAGTTTTATAGATAACAATAATGTATGTTTTTTCTAGTTTATTTCTAATATAGAACATTTATAAATAACTGTTAGTTTCATTTACCTACACATAACCATTAAATTTAACCAAAATATGAATTGTGTAACAGACCAATAAGATGATGCCATGTGGGAATAAAATAACGCTACATGGTCCAATAATATTGTGCAACATAGACCAATAAAATGATGCTACGTGGCAAATCAAATAATGTCATATGGAATAATCAAACGATGCCACGTGACCTAAGAAAAATGATGCCATATGTACTAATCAAATGATGACACGTGGACAAATTGTTGTTTGATACATGGACCAACAACAAGATGCCAAATGGCGGCATTGATGTATGCTACGTATATGCTACTGTGGGAACTATGTATGCAGTCACGTAAGATGACTCATCATCAAACACATCAACCTATGACTCATTATATGATTCACAATTTAGTCGGGTCCATAGATTCTTTTACCTACCAGTATTAATAAGTGTAGGTAAAGACTCTTTCCCCACTAACCTTTACCTACCAGTGTCTACCAATTCAATATTGGTAGCTAAAGCATATTACCCACCATTAGGCTAGTTTTACCTACACTTACAATTGGTAGGTAAAAATCCCATTTTCTTGTAGTGATAACGATTTTCTCCTAATCTATAAGATCGTTCGGGTATGCGTAATTTCAACTCATGGTTGTTTCCTAAACTAAGGAAACTTGCAGAGTGAGAACAATACAATAATAACATACAATGACGTAGCATATCAATGGCAAATATGATCATAATTAACAATTTAATATTTTTCTAGATATACTAACAGGTTATTGGTGGCAATATTGTCAATTAACATAGGTAAACAATTCAAGATATCAACATATCATATTCAACGATTAAATTACTACTCAATTCAAATTAACAACATATTCAATTGTTATTTTATGTGAATATAAATTTACTAGCGTATGAATGTTAATCGTGAGTGATCGCTTACTTTTCGAGGCTAGAGAAAGCAACGAGAATGAGAAGTAACATACACAGATATGCATACGGATAAGCAATCGGGGCAATGACACATCAAAGTGCTGCAAAAAGTACAAAAGAAAATCTAAGTGACTGGACTCAAAAATCAAAATATATATAATAAAAATTATATGTATAAGCTTATATTGAAGAAAACAAATATACATATGCAATATATATATATATATATAACTTTTTTTAATATATATAAATATAAGAAGTGGATGACCTCTCCAGTACAATCTGTCCTCTATCACTGCGATGGCTCTACAACAGCTTGGACCCAGGTAAGTCTCACCATTGAGGAAGAAGAGAACGCTGCTCACTTAGGTGCGGTAGAACACTAGTTCGGCCAGGGGACAAGTGGGCTGGGAAAATGGCGCTGTCAGGTTGGAGGGGAAAGGTGTTGCATATGAGTTCCATTGGCGGAAATGAAGTGGTCATGTGGTTGGTCGAGTTTGGTCGAGCAAGGCTGAGGGGTGGACTATAGTGTGGTTGCTGGGCGTTCAGTCAGGAAGCATGGTCGATGAAGGGAAGTTAGGCTCTGGTGGCGGGCGATGAGAGGAGAGGAGGATGATGAGTTGAAGGGTTTGCGGCTATTACTTCAGGATTCGGGTGCAGTTGCGGGTTGGTGGACGTGGTAATAGGGTGGAGGCTTGGAGAAGGGAAAGGTGGCAGTTCGAAAAGTGTGCTCGGAGCACAGGCGGATCTGAGAGTGGGTTATTGGGTTGCATGGAGAGGTCTGCTCAGCTAGAGGGAGAAGGGTGGTTCAGGTTCGGAGCACGCTGTGTCGGAGGCGGGGCGAACTGGAGGAAGAATGGTGGTCAGCGGAATGAAGGTAGAGAAGGAGGCACGAAGGAAACATGGATGGGAAGGAGAGGTGAGTAACGACACGAAGAGGAAGACCATGGTTTTTTTCTCAAGCAAAGAAGATAAGAAGGTTAATTAACAAAATAAGAATGATATATATATATATTGTTTTGTTTTTTATGGAATAGAATGGCAGAACGAACCAGAGGAAGGGGTGAGAGTGAAAGGTCAACATCATATACATATATATATATATGTGTACATATATATATATATATGTACATATATATATATATATATATTGAACAGATTGGAATAATAAAAGTCAAAATATTGAATTCAGGAACATATAAATGATAATAGCTATTTGGTTTACACATTGGATAATGGAAAGACACAAGAAAACCAAAAAGGTTCAAAATGGGTATCGATACGGCTATCCATTTCGCATATTTCACCGTGTACCGAACGTCGAAATGCATGAATGAATATACTACGAAGATCAGCATGATGGGACAAACAGAATGGTACATAGATGTGAGTGACACGACCAACCTATCAAAACTTTATCGCTGCCAAACTGCTGCTACATCGCTGAATAAGATAAACGGGACTAGAGCAGTCTAAATCTGATGAAACGAAATATGACGTCTCTCTCAGAAAATTATTTACAATTTTCTTATATAAAAATATTTAGAATTCAAAATATTTTATTTCCATCAAATTAACTGATTTGAAATTTTAAATTGAAATTACACAACAGAAAAAACATTCACATTTTCCGATGAAAATCTGCTACTTGCTATGCTCAGTAGATGCATACCAAACATTAAATTTTCATTGCTAAAATATTGTTGTTTAATTTCAAGAAAAATTCAGTAAATTACGTTATTTAAATCACTAAAATTTCTGGTTCGTTATATCTTTCTTGTTATATTTCTTTTTGTTTTATTTTATCCTAACAATATGTTTTTCAGATAATTGGATACTTGGCACGTGAATACAGTGGATGTATTAGTATCGACATTTAAAGGTCGAAAAGGCAGGTCGTTGCACTATTCATCAAATATTTCCAGTTCGTTTTCTTTTAGTAAACCTTTTATGTTTGATTTTTACTAATATGTTGAATATTTATGTAATTTGCTTAATTTAGGTTATGAAAATCTCATGATTTGTTTTGATCTAAGTTTGCTGATGTTTTATTTTGTTGTTGTTGGCATTATTTCTTTATTGTAAAATTTCATGTTTATATGGAATGTTGTGTCACAATATGTATATTATATTTGAGAGAAATAAAGCTATTATATATTAGTGTTGTTAAAATAGATTAAGTGAGTAAAAATAGTGTTTAAATTGCTTACTTGTAGCAAATTCAAACAAGCACATATTTTTCTTTGAGACTGCATAATGTTTCTAATCTAGTCCACTAAATGTTTATGTATTGTTTTTAATCAAAGCGAACTATATTTTTTACTAGTATAGAAATGAATTGAATTTGCATTTGTAATCAAATATGTTCCTATAAGGTATAGGATATGCAACCAAATTGTGTCTTCTTCTTCTTTTTGTTGAAATTCATTTTCTAATCTTTCTTCGATTTCTTTTATATTATTTTCCGTTAGGAAAATATTTGCCCATGAAATCTTTTATTCTTTTGTGTGGTCTTCTTTTACTATGCGGTTTTGTATAACCCCTTTTTTTCTTTTGAATGCACTCCAACAATTAGGGTAATATCATTTTTGTGAACTTTACACTACTAGAAAATCAGTATATTCCAACGCCCCTATTCCAACGGCCGCCAACGGCTTCCAACGGCCCGTTAAATTTTACGTAGCCGTTGGAAGCCGTTTGAATCCATTGGAAATAAGCCGTTTGCGGCCGTTGGAAATTTTCCTGAGATATCAGCCCGCGAGCCATCTTCTCCCTCATTCTCATCTTCCCCAAATCAAATCCCCAAATCCCCCATCTCCTACCAAACCGTCGCCGCCCCAAAAACAATCCAAATCACCTCCTACGCCATCTACAAGGTACTCCGGTCCATCTCCATTCTTCTACGTCTCCAAATCAGGTATTTTTTTCTATACCTAATTTTTTGGTTTTTTTGATTTAGGGTTTAATTTGACTTCTGCTTGTTTCCTACTTGTTATTGTATGCATATTACATCATGCTATCCCCTAATTTTAGTTATTATCCCATAATAAACAAGTTATTACCGATTGAAAATTTTGTAATTTAGGATATTTTAATAGTTTATATATGTTGATTTGGTTAGTATTGAACGTATGTGTGTGATAGAGTTTATTGCATTTGGAATCCGTTAGAACGAATATTGGATTTGTGCGAATACGATTTTTGTATTTGTAGGAACACGTGAATTTGTAAAAAATGAATTTTGTGTACAAATTTAGTGTATAAAATGAATTTAGTACTTATGTAATAAAACAGTAAAATATAAACCAATATTAATTAAACGAATTATATATTTAAATTTAATATATACAAATATTTAAATCCTTAGATGTTATTCGGCCCCGTGTGACAAGTGTTGTATATGATCGTTTTAGGGATGTTCGTTTTTTCCACAAAACGGACAACTCTATTCATCTGATACATCATTTGTCGGATTTGTCCCAGTATTGGACAAGTTACAAACACTATAAAGCAATTATATTCCGTCAATCATATCACTTTAAACGGTTCACAAAATTTCGACGGCATTTCCTTTACGTTCCTTGTGTACACGCATTTGTGTACGATACAAGGAACACGGGGGAAATGCTGCCAAAATTTTGTGAATCGTTTAAAATGATATGATTTATGGAATATAATTACTATTGTGTTTGTAATGGGAAGTAGGATGACCGACCATGAAAGAAAGACACATAAGTTGCATTGAAACAATAGTTGCTTATTTAAAATAAAGTTTGTGAAATTAGCAGTTTGCGGCCGTTGGAAGCCGTTAGAAAATTTCCTGCAAAATATAAAATGAATGATTTATAACATTTTTACTCTATCATAGGTTTTCTAGTAGGGAAACATGGTCAATTACTTTAATGATCGGAGCTGGATGTATCAAAGAAGGGAAATTAGTGGCGCAATAAGCGAACATTTTCTAAAAGGGGTACAAGTGTTCATCGAATTTGCTATAAGTAATATTGCAAACGATGAAGAAATTCGTTGTCCATATAATAGATGCAAATTGTTGAACTATTTAGAACCGAATATGGCTAAGGTTCATTTGCGCCAATTCGGTTTCGTACCCAATTATTTGATGTGGGATCGTCATGGAGAAATTGTAGCCCCTAATAATCAAGAACAGTCGGTGGAGGTCATCAGCGAAGAAGGTAGTACGAATCTCATAGAACATATGGTCGAAGATGCAGCACAATCAATGTTCCCTATCGTTGTAATTGATAACGACGATGTTAACATCGAAGAGGAACCAAATGTTGGAGCTAAAAAAATATATGAGTTATTGAATCATGCTAAAATAAAACCCTTTGGAATGGATGTTTAAGCGGCTCTCAATTATCGGTAACTGCATAATACATTGCAATAAAATCAAAATACAACCTTACAGAAGCTGGATTTACGGCTGTTGTGCAAGCTGCTAAACGTCATATGCCATCCAATAATTTAATGTGCGAAAATTATTATGAAGTGAAAAAACTTATGTCATCTTTAGGTTTGCCATATCGAAAAATAGATACATGTTTAAAGGGTTGCATGTTGTATTGGAAAGAAGACATCAATCTTAGAAATTGTAAAATATGTAATCAGGAAAGATACAAATCGAGGAAAAAGAAGGGAAAAGAAGTTCCGTACAAGCGTATGCATTATTTGCCCCTCACCCCTAGACTTCAACGATTATATGCATCATCTGTAACAGCGCATCTTATGAGATGTCACAGTGTGAGAACACCTCAAGAAGGTACGTTGACACACCCAGCCGATGGAGAAGCATGGAAACATTTTGACAAGAAATATCCCGATTTCGCAGCGGAGAGCCGAAATGTTAGACTAGGTTTATGTACAGACGGCTTCTCACCGTTTTCTCAGTTTGGTTCTAAATATTCATCTTGGCTTATAATAATCACACCTTACAATCTACCTCCATGGATGTGTATGAAAACTCCATATATGTTTCTCACGATTGTCGTCCCTGGTCCTGATGATCCGACACAGGGGATTGATGTTTACTTACAACCGTTAATCGAAGATTTGAAAATATTATGGTATGAAGGAGTTGAAACATACGACATATCAAAAAAGAAATTTTTTCGGATGTTCGCTTCTTTGTTATGGACTATTAGCGATTTTCCTGCATATGCAATGCTTTCGGGTTGGAGTACGGCCGGTCGTTTTGCTTGTCCTTATTGCATGGAAGAAACACGAGCATTTTCTTTGCCCATTGGAAAGAAAATTTCATGATTTGATTGTCATCGATGTTTTCTTCATATTAATCACCCTTTTAGAAGAGACAAAAAAAACTTCATAGCTAATAGACATGAGACTCTACGACCACCAGCGGTTTGGTCAAGCGAGGATATATATGAACTTGTAAAAGATTATCCAAATATACACGAGACCGGACAACAAGAAGAAATTCAAGGTAAATCGACGTTTCATAATTGGTGCAAACAAAGTATATTCTGGGAATTGCCTTATTGGAAAAATCTATTAATCCGTTATAAAATTGACGTGATGCATAACGAAAAAAATGTATTTGATAATGTGTTTTATACAGTTTTGAATGTGAAGGGCAAGACTAAGGACGATTTGAAATCTAGACGTGATATAAAGCAAATATGCAATGATCCTGAGCTTCATATGACTCCCGACAATAAAAAACCCAAAGCATGCTATGAACTAGACAGCAACCAAGTTAAAGTACTGTTACAATGGGTGGAAGGATTATGATTTCCCGATGGAATTTCCTCTAATCTTCATAGATGTGTCGACTATAAAAATGGGAGACTGAGTGGAATGAAAAGCCATGATTGTCATGTAATGATGAAAAATTTGTTACCCATCGCTTTCAAAGAATTGTTACCGGTAAAAGTTTGGACGGTAATAACAGAACTTAGTTTATTTTACAAGGAGCTTTGTTCAACTACGTTAAAAGTTGACCGTCTACTTAAACTTGAAGAAGAAATTCCTATACTGCTTTGCAAACTGGAGAAAATATTTCCTTCGGATTTCTTTAATGTAATGGAGCATTTACTTGTTCATCTTCCATATGAAGCACGTCTTCGAGGTCCTGTGCAATATGGATGGATGTATCCATTCGAAAGGTATGCTACTATATTGAGTATGTAAATTTTGATTTAAGTATAAATATAGTAGTTGATTTTTAACCCAAATATTTTTTATTAGGTACTTAAATCATTTAAAGAAAAAAGTGAGACAAAAAGCTCGAGTTGAAGGTTCTATTTGCAAATCATATATCGAAGAAGAAGCTTGTTTCTTTTTCTCTCATTATTTTAAAGACCATGTGAACTTATCATTTGTAAGTGTTCCGCGTAATGACGATCAGGCCGTTGAACAAGATTCTTCTTCTGAATCAGTATTATCTATTTTTAAACAACATGGCCGACATGCTGGAAAATGTGAGGAAGTATGGCTAGATGATAAAGAATACCATGTAGCACACACATATATTCTTCTTAATTGTCCTAAAGTTGCACCATTTGTTAGGTAATTAGCACATTCCAAGTTTTTTTAAATTTAATACTACACGTGTGAATAAATAATAATGTAATATATCATGTTTGTGTTTGCAGTATTTATGAATCACAAAATCCAGGCGGCGATTTAAGCAAAGATTTCAGTACTTGGTTTTCGAAATACGTTTCTGATCCCACAAATAATGTGCTCGATAAAGGACTGAAACATTTGGCGTTTAGACCGAAAAGAAAAGTTAATACGTATCCAATATTTTTTGTTAATGGATATAAATTCAGCACCAAAGAATATGGTGCTGAAAAATTAACAAACAATACTGGTGTATTTGTTAAAGGCAATGATGACCCTAATAATCATATAAATGATTTTTATGGCATGTTAACTCAGATATTGCAGTTGACATATTTTACAAGACCCGTGGAGGATGTTTATTTGTTTAGATGCAACTGGTTCAGCAATGTTCCTGGTTCTGGTATTAACGTGCATCCAAAATATAATCTTATAGAAATTAAACATACCTCGCGTTATCAAAAGTACGACCCATTTATACTAGCCAAACAAGCCCTACAAGCTTATTATGCCCCTTATCCATCTCTAAAAAGGGATAAAGCAGATTGGTCTGTGGTTTTTAAAACCAAAGCAAGATTTACGTTAGATGGACAAAATATTCCAGACGAACAAGCCTATCAAGTAGATCTGGAGGAAAATGCTGAAATAGCAATTACAGACGATCAAACTGATTTTGGACCTTTAAAAGATGAGACAAATGTATTAGTCGAAGCATTTGAGAGTGTAGAGGAAAACGACATAGAGCACGAAACCGAGTCTGAATCAGAAAACGATGAGGACGACTGAGTAATATCCGGTAATTTTTAAAAGTATTCACATTACATTGATCTCTGATTAATAATGCATTTATCCAATTTATACAATTTTAATGACAATAAGTGTATACTCACACACTCAACACATACACAACATGACATATTTGTAGCATATTGTATTACATTTTTTAATGGTTCATCACATCATGATTATTATGAATTGTATATGTATGTATATATGGCAGGTATATATATTATGTCCGGTTCCGGTTTTGGTTCTGGGTCTCGGCGACGTGGCTCTTCACGTCATATTGGAGAGAGTAGTGGTGAGCCACCAGCTCGTCCACTTGTTTACTTGCAGCCTAAGGCTGATGAGACATAGGTATCATAATTAGCAAGTATAGCATTTTAATTTTTTAATTATACATGATATATCTACAATTCTCTAAAGTTCAATTTTATATCTAATGCAGTGGATTTGAGTTGGAGCCATCCAAAGTGGTTCTGAACATTTCGAAGCAGGCGTACATGGCTAGGATGACCGATTGCTGGCCCAAGTGGGGCAAGATCCCCGACGACGTGAGAGAGACGATTTGGCAAGATTTTCTGGTAAGTTTATACCGCTTTACAAGATGATTAATTAAATACATATAAATAATTAATAATATTTTCTCATTCTACAGGGCGCCATAGATTTGCAAGAGCCTGACGTCAATTTAGTTCAACGACACTGGAACTCCAGGATCGTGAAGAACTATAGGGAGACTATGTCGGAGACTAAAAAAGTAGGAAAGAAGCCCAAGTGGATGAGCGCGACTGTATGGGAGAAGAGGGTTGAGTGGTGGAACTCTGAGGAGTTCAAGGTAAATCTATAATAAATCTCAGCAATTTTTTACCGTTTAATAAATAATTAATCATTGTAAATTTGCAGGAGGAGTCAGCTAGGAACTCGGAAAACAGGAGCAGGAATCTTGTATCACACCATGGAGGCTCCAAATCTTTCCAGCATCACCGCGAAGATTTGATAAATTTATCTATTATCACATTTGTATATTGATCAGTTCAGTAATTAGTTATGTACAGTCAAATTATCCAAATTATCAATTGCAAGAACGAGCTCGTGGAGGCTCTGTTGGCTTAGTGGACGTGTTTGCTCACACCCATGCGTCTAGGCAAGTAGATGAGGCTGGCAATATCATATATCAGTGGGGTGATCAAGATAGGGCGACCGAGGCATATGTATGCATTTTTTAATTTCTAATACTTACACCGATAAGTTTATTAATTTCTAGCTATGCAAAATAATTACATGCTACTATTTTTCAACTGAAATTGTTTTTTTTCCAATTATAGTCGAGGTTGCAGGAGGCACAGGCTTATGCGCTTCAGCAGTCTGGTCGTGATGCGCTGACAGAGGAGGAGCGGGATAACATTTTTACCGCTGTTATGGATTCGGCGCAACGGAGTAGTCGTTTTGGCTTCGGGAACCTAACGGTAATTAATCCTTTTACATATGTACAAAAAATCAGCGTTTAGATATATAATGTTATAATATTTTATATGCTGAGACAACCCTTTTGCTATTATTTCTATTTGCAGGCTCGACAAGCTCAAAAAGACCAAGACAAAGAAGAAATAAAGGAGCTTAGAGCTATGGTTGAGAAGCTACGGGAGGAGAATCGTCTACGAGCCATCCAGGTGGAGCAGCTGGATCAAAAGCTTGCGCAGTATTTGCAGAATCATGGTACCCTTCCTTCATCGTCTGGTGCTTCTGGAGGTGACGAGGATCCTTGAGGAGGTATGTTTTTGATTATTTGTGTTTGAACAATGTATATATTGACTTGGAGATGTTTTGATGTTGATGGTGATGTTGTATATATTGGTACGGAGTGGGTGAGAAATTGTCAGGACCCGATTCTTCGTCTTCCGAAAATTCAACATCGATACTCACTTTATCGACTGCCGAGCAATCGAACGACGGAAAACCGAACACTGAGGGTTTTAAAAAGAATTTAAGAAAAGAAAAAAAAAGAAGAGAAGAGAAGAAGATAAAAGATGGAGAGGAAAGTGAACAGAAAATAAAGAGAAAGAAAATAGAAACGGAACAGAAAACAACTGAACAACAACAGAATCTCACAATTCGCAGCGGAACAACATATAATAATAAATGAATAATCTTTAAACAAAGAACTATATCAGTTATTACATTTTATACATTACATTTCATAACATCATCATATCATCAGAGTGTACAACAACAACATCAAACAGTGCAGTGGAAAAAGAAATACTATATAGTAGTAATACGTCATGCCATCCATATTGCCTCCAGCAACTCCAGAATATCCAGAAAATCCTGATAAACCTAACTCTCGACTGCCCGTGTGGAAATTGGTGGGCACCCAGAGTTTAGAAAGGAAAACAATAAACTCCAAGTCAGTCATGTGACTGGTGTGAGAACTCAAAACAGTTTATTTATCTTTAAAAATCAAATAGAGGAATATTTTTAAATTCAATTCGCAATGCGTTTAAAAATGAGACTACCATAAGGCCTCCCGCACACACACACAATGCAAACGCAGAATCGGAGGAGATTTCTCCTTATGATAGTCAAAGATGCTTGATACGCATTTAAAAGAATATTTGATATTATTATTAGTGTATAGTGTAGAAAAAATTCATTTCGAAAGTAGAATATAAATCTTAGCCAACATACGACCATTATCGTATGACTACTATAGCTAAAATCCAAACAGTGGGGCGCCACCATAAGTGAATGATAGGTTCTACAACTAATACCGTACAAGTATCGTATTGTTTCTTTGGATTTCCAACGAATGATCAGGCCAAGGAACTTCCCATTGCCACATGAGAATGCCTCTGGATGGACATCCCCGAGAACCAAACCGGATCTCTACCAACACAAGGCCGGGTTACCCCTAACTGAGTAACAACTGACCGAATATGCCATCCCCCGATCCTTTGGGACCTTTCACCGAGTGCTCGCTATCAATTTACACAATCATAACAAAGTGTTTTCAACATGAGTAAGTATCCGGGCTCCATACCATGATACCACCCATTTCCAGAAGGAAATGCACACATCCTAAAGGGCGCTACCCCTCATAACCTTGCTGCTTCTTTCCTGTTTTGACCATTCACGGGGTGTGAGGCTCGACGAAGTCACGTCCACAAAAACATACTTTATACAAAAGCCATGCTTTGGGTCAACAAATGATCATAGAAATGATCACAAAGATAGACGATCAAATAAACGATCCTATCACAAATAATCAACACAATGATCATTTACAGCATCACTCAGCATATCACATTACCAAATTGGGAATATATCGCTGATAACTTCAACTATATAACCTCTGAGCTCGTACGTCTCAGAGAAGGGTGTTAAGCTAAAAGAATAAATTCTCCGCCACCAACAGAAATATATTTGAAAGAAATCTGCTTTATATCTCAATTTGTAACGTCAGACATACAATCCATACAAGTCTGTTCCGGGCTCGAACAAAACCGAAGGCACTTCTTACGAAGCCCTTGCAATCCGGGTATTCACAATCCCGATCGAATTTCCCATCACTTAGGAGATCTCTATACCAGGAGCTACCCAGTGCAGAGATAATCGATAGGTCATCCTATCGCTTTCGCAAATACTCGGTCTTCAACACCGATCTTCAATGCAATTCACAACGACGTATCACATATTCGGAATGGGTTATACGACCCCATGGTCCTTTCCCGGTTAACCCGAATAGTGAGCGCTTATTCAAAAATAAGTGTGGCATTCAAATTCAAACAAATCACATCAATTACCCATTCAAAGGGAAATATTGATAGTCGGTTATTGAACTATCAATGGATATGCACACATCACCAGATTCCAAATAATTTTCCAAGTTATTTATTTTCCAAAATATCTTTACAAGATATAAAATTTCACACTTCAAAAATAAATCAATATTTATTTTTAAACAAATTCTCCTTTTCATTCATAAATTCCATAGTGAATTTATAATCCAAAATATCTATGAATATTCGATTTCGATTATTCATTTCAATTTATCTTCAAAAAGATAAATTCTTAAGATATTCACTTTATATTGGAAAACATTTCCATACTTATTTATTCATAAGTAATTCACAAATTTTATTTATTTTCAACACTTGGAAAATATTCAATATACTTAAATCGAAATTAAGTATATATTTCATTCTTTAAGGAAATCATTCTCTTAAACATATTTATTTGGGCCAAAACGAATGTTGCGTAAAACATCGTTACGACATCCCAAAATCATTAGTATAGGGATTCGAAATTAAAATAGATATATAAATCCCAATACTATACAAAACATTTCCTTTCGGAAATCATTTACTATAACAATAGTGTTATAGTCCACCATTTCCTTTTATTTCTCGAAAACGTCTATTTCAACAATCAATGTTGAAATCTATGGTTCCGAATCTCAACATATTTAAAACATCTTTAGATCGTTTTAATTCTATTTAAAACATCACATTCAAAACAATTTCTTTAACATATTATTCACTATTCAAAAACGTGAATATACTACGTTAACAAATTTTCATCACTTCTATTCATTTTATTTCAAAGTATTATTCACAGTCTAAAACGTTAATATAGCTTCATAAATAAGTTTCAACAATTTACTTATCAAAATAAGTCGTTTGCGGATTTATAAAACAACGTTTATAAATTCTATTTCTATTTATTTATAACAACTTCCTTTTATAAATTCCTTTATTAACCTATTCAATTTATAACTCAATTATAAAACAAAGGTTCATATTATAAGTCAAATACTTATAATTTATTCGTTCACAAAAAATCGTTCCTTTGAACTTCATAATTATAAATCTTATAACTTATAAGATTCAATGATTTATTCAAAACTATTCTTTTAATAACTTTATAAAATTTATAAATCTTACTATTTATAAATTTCATTTATAACTTCACCATTTTTAATTTCATAAATTCCATTCATTTACAAAATTCAATTTCACTTCATTCAAACACTTATAAAAACTCGTTTTATAATTCAAAGGTTTTAATTTATAAATATCAATTTATAAATCCTTTATAAAATCAATTTATACTATTATTTTAAAACATCTTTAATCTCCTTCATTATTTCACCATTTTGATTCATAAAATAATTAAATTTTATAAATCCTATATTTAAACTTTTCACAATAAATTCAAATTTCCCAAATTAAACTATTTTATAAAATCAATAGCATCATATTCTCAAAAATCAGTTTTTAACTATATTTCTCAAAAATCATAATTTTTATAACATTAAAAATTTATACGTTTATTTATTTTAAAATGAATCAATTCCAAAAATATTTTATAAACGTATACTTTCAAAAATCACTTTGAAATCATTTTTAAATTCCAAATTTGGTCCAATGATGCTACACACCAAATAGTCAATCACGACAACAACGATATCATATATCGATATGATAATCCATCAAATATCAAAATATCTGAAATCAAATAAAAACTGTTGAGGAATCCAGTTGGATCCCTCCAACCTGTTTCCTGCATCCACAAACATTAGCACAATACCAATTTCGCTCCAGTACGAAATTATCGCGGTATATGGGATTTAAAATATTATCCGCTTAATAGACGGCGCAATAGGGTCTCATCCGCTAAACAAAAAATGCGGGGAATCAATAACTCCAATATATACATATGCCAATATATATATATATTGCTATTATATATAATACCAATTTCACTGTTTATGAAATATTCGCGGTATATGTTTTTAATAAATAACATCCGCTTACTAACGGCGCATAATGTCTATTTTAACAATCAATAGATATCAATCATCATTCAAACATGCATTCAAATATTTTAAATCTAACTATTTAAAATAAAATCGAAACTGATTCGATTGAGTGAGAAATTCTCACCTTGATTTAAATTTCCGTTTTAGCGATTTATTTCGAATACGTTTAATTTTACCCAAAATTCTCACTAACTCCAAACGACTCCAATCCAATTTCATCGCGTAGTGCTCGTCCATACGATTCCAATGCAACTGGTTTCGCGCGTTTTCGACCTCGTATGAAAAAGATATGAATTTTTGAAGTTTGCATGATTTTTACTTAATAAATTTACAACATAAATTAAATTTTAAACCTAACTTTAATCTGGGCCATAGATAAAAACCCCCCCGATCTGGACCACACCATCCTTCTTCCTCTCCCTCTCGTTCTCCTTCACGTTTCCAGGCCGCACCACAAACCCATGCTCGATAGTTAGGGTTTAAATTTGCATCCTCCTCGTTCACCTATACTTCGATCAGGGAGTGCCAAACGAAGCCCCCTACCCCCTCCACCTTCGGCCTGAAGGCCATGAAACTCGGCTACCTCGTGATGCGCGCGCACGAAGGTGAACACCTGATGAACGCGGCCCCCTAGACGCCACCACGTCACTCCATATTTGATCATAGCCGTTCACATCGAAGCTCTCGTTGTGATCTTCATCTTTGCAGTTGAATGTTTTTGACGAATGTTGACGGATTGGAAGGAATCAAAGGAGAAACGAGAAGAGGTGCTGGCCGTTGTTTGCTAGGGTGGCGGCTAGGGTTTTGTAGATTAGGGTTTTTTTTTTTATGAAGGTGTTGGGGCTATTTATAAAGAAACGGTCGACACTATTCATCCCGGAAATTCCGAACTCCGATTTACGCGCCGTAACCAGCGTTTCTAGGGTTTACCCCGCGTTCCGGACACAATGAAACAGGTTTCGAAAGCTAATTCGGACATCTGTGCAAGTTATGGCTATAAACGCTCAATTTAAATTAAACCGATTTAAATCGATTTCTAGGCGTTTTAATTCGTACCGGACAAACGGTAAATCCAATTGACACGAAATTTTAAACCTTACAATAATATTACATTACGGATCCGATGAAACTGGTTTCGTCGAAATCCGAGACTTTTTGAAAAATGGCTATTTTAACTCGCCAAATTAAAATTAAAAATAATTCGATGCGTTTCGAGCTGCCACGCTCAAACGATAGCTCAGATTGACACGAAAATTGAAACTCAATAATAACTAACTATTACGGATCCAATGGAACTGGTTTCGTCCAATTCTGAGACTGTTTAAAAATTGACTATTTTCACTAGTCGATTTTAATATTAAAATATTCAATTTTCACAAATTAACTTTAAATTCGATTTTAAAAGTTCTAAAATATCGTTCTAACTTCCATATGATAAAATAAAATTTTACAAATCATTTTCAATCATATTTAACTCAATTTTCAATTATTTCCATAATTTAACATGTTAAATTATCGATTTAATTATCCAATTAAATCCAATAATTCAAATTAAATTTATTCGACTTATAAATTCACTTATTAATATTTAAAATTAATTAAATATTCATATTTTAATTTCTAAAAATTCTGGGTCGTTACAATCTTCCCCACTTAAAAGAATTTCGTCCTCGAAATTAACAAGTAAGAAAAGTTACAAAATCTATTAATTTTCCAAAATCCATAGTTAAACTTCTTACAATCTTTACTAAGTTTCCAAATCATACTTAGTTATCTTTTCAAAAACAACTACTATTGTTTGACTTCAATTCCAAAATAAAGTTAAAGTTTTCAAAATTTTCCCAATATTCCCAAATTTTTCTAACGCCTTAAATTTCCGGAAAAATTCGCCATAGTCTCCTTTGCGCGGCTCGATCCGAAAAAAATGACAGTATATATATCACAAATATACATCTCATCAAGTAATGAGGCATCCCGCAGGGAAAAAATTATAAAAGTACGATATTTAATCCGAGATATGTACCTTATATTTTATTAGCAAGCATATACGGCTAATATAGCGCGAAAGCGAGCTCCAAATGCGAAGCAAACGCGATCCGCACCTACTAAACACTCAACAAACAACATGAGAACATGTATATAGACAATAGTATCAATATACAACATATAGCAACATACTAACTATATATGTCACATAGCAAATGCAACTAAACAACAAATGCAATATATATTCAACCATCAACCAACTATAATCCATAACCAATAAATATTCATTCATATCCTTGTTAATATTCAATGAAATGGTTTTCAGTTTAAATCATATTTGATTCATTAACAGTGGATGTTCTTACTAACATTCATTTTCAATTAGTTTATATTCACTAATTCATATTTAAGTTGGTTCACTTCCAAATCAAATTCAATTCTATTTAAGATTTACTTAACTTCCAATCGAATTTCAACTACTTTAGCTTTCAATTCCATTAACTCTTAACGAATTATATACAATAAATCAACTAAAAACCATATAACAATCAAGTTATATTAATTGCAACCAAATTTCCTTTGCTTATCAATTGGTTTAAATTAAATTGATTTTCATTCTATTATTCAACTTCCAATGACATTAGATTTAAATGAATTAACACTTATATTCATTATTTCATATCAACTTAATTCACATTTAATTGATTAACATTCCATTCACTCATTCAATTCAATTTCTAAAGTTGAATTTTATTTATATAACTCAAATTCATATTTATCACTTAACTTTATTACTTTACTTTGATATCAATATCAACTTCATTCAACATCACTTAAGTTATACTTCCATTTAACTTTCAATTCATTTTTATTTACAACTCATATTCATAAATATATTCATATAGCTTCACTTCTTATATATATAAGTTTATTTCACAATTGTAAATCACTTTAATTATAATTTCCTACTTATAATTCTTTTACTTATACACTTATTCTTTTATTTAGGTTATTCAAACATCTAAACAATTAACTTATATACACTTTAATAATTCTTAAAAAAATTATTTCTTTATATATAAAATATACTCAAGGTAAAATTATTTTATTTACCCAATTTAAAACAATATTATGTCGAATTGTTCTATACAAGTGTTTAGAGATCCCTATCAACAACGTTAATTACTCGTATTAACCAGAATCTATATACCACTCAATAAACCAACCATCGCAATATAAAACAATTTATATTCACTAACAAATACTCTCTCATAGCTATTATTACACTCAACTCATTCTAGAGTACTGCTGACTCTATCTCTAATGAGTAATACCCAACAGAACCATGGTTGTCGCTTAACCATATGCTCCGATACCACATTGTCAGGACCCGATTCTTCGTCTTCCGAAAATTCAACATCGATACTCACTTTATCGACTGCCGAGCAATCGAACGACGGAAAACCGAACACTGAGGGTTTTAAAAAGAATTTAAGAAAAGAAAAAGAAAGAAGAGAAGAGAAGAAGATAGAAGATGGAGAGGAAAGTGAACAGAAAATAAAGAGAAAGAAAATAGAAACGGAACAAAAAACAACTGAACAACAACAGAATCTCACAATTCGCAGCGGAACAACATATAATAATAAATGAATAATCTTTAAACAAAGAACTATATCAGTTATTACATTTTATACATTACATTTCATAACATCATCATATCATCAGAGTGTACAACAACAACATCAAACAGTGCAGTGGAAAAAGAAATACTATATAGTAGTAATACGCCATGCCATCCATCTTGCCTCCAGCAACTCCAGAATATCCAGAAAATCCTGATAAACCTAACTCTCGACTGCCCGTGTGGAAATTGGTGGGCACCCAGAGTTTAGGAAGGAAAACATCAAACTCCAAGTCAGTCATGTGACTGGTGTGAGAACTCAAAACAGTTTATTTATCTTTAAAAATCAAATAGAGGAATATTTTTAAATTCAATTCGCAATGCTTTTAAAAATGAGACTACCATAAGGCCTCCCGCACACACACACAATGCAAACGCAGAATCGGAGGATATTTCTCCTTATGATAGTCAAAGATGCTTGATACGCATTTAAAAGAACATTTGATATTATTATTAGTGTATAGTGTAGAAAAAATTCATTTCGAAAGTAGAATATAAATCTTAGCCAACATACGACCATTATCGTATGCCTACTATAGCTAACATCCAAACAGTGGGGCGCCACCATAAGTGAATGATAGGTTCTACAACTAATACCGTACAAGTATCGTATTGTTTCTTTGGATTTCCAACGAATGATCAGGCCAAGGAACTTCCCATTGCGACATGAGAATGCCTCTGGATGGACATCCCCGAGAACCAAACCGGATCTCTACCAACACAAGGCCGGGTTACCCCTAACTGAGTAACAACTGACCGAATATGCCATCCCCCGGTCCTTTGGGACCTTTCACCGAGCGCTCGCAATCAATTCACACAATCATAACAAAGTGTTTTCAACATGAGTAAGTATCCGGGCTCCATACCATGATACCACCCTTTTCCAGAAGGAAATGCACACATCCTAAAGGGCGCTACCCCTCATAACCTTGCTGCTTCTTTCCTGTTTTGACCATTCACGGGGTGTGAGGCTCGACGAAGTCACGTCCACAAAAACATACTTTAGACAAAAGCCATGCTTTGGGTCAACAAATGATCATAGAAATGATCACAAAGATAGACGATCAAATAAACGATCCTATCACAAATAATCAACACAATGATCATTTACAGCATCACTCAGCATATCACATTACCAAATTGGGAATATATCGCCGATAACTTCAACTATATAACCTCTGAGCTCGTACGTCTCAGAGAAGGGTGTTAAGCTAAAAGAATAAATTCTCCGCCACCAACAGAAATATATTTGAAAGAAATCTGCTTTATATCTCAATTTGTAACGTCAGACATACAATCCATACAAGTCTGTTCCGGGCTCGAACAAAACCGAAGGCACTTTTTACGAAGCCCTTGCAATCCGGGTATTCACAATCCCGATCGAATTTCCCATCACTTAGGAGATCTCTATACCAGGAGCTACCCAGTGCAGAGACAATCGATAGGTCATCCTATCGCTTTCGCAAATACTCGGTCTTCAACACCGATCTTCAATGCAATTCACAACGACGTATCACATATTCGGAATGGGTTATACGACCCCATGGTCCTTTCCCGGTTAACCCGAATAGTGAGCGCTTATTCAAAAATAAGTGTGGCATTCAAATTCAAACAAATCACATCAATTACCCATTCAAAGGGAAATATTGATAGTCGGTTATTGAACTATCAATGGATATGCACACATCACCAGATTCCAAATAATTTTCCAAGTTATTTATTTTCCAAAATATCTTTACAAGATATAAAATTTCACACTTCAAAAATAAATCAATATTTATTTTTAAACAAATTCTCCTTTTCATTCATAAATTCCATAGTGAATTTATAATCCAAAATATCTATGAATATTCGATTTCGATTATTCATTTCAATTTATCTTCAAAAAGATAAATTCTTAAGATATTCACTTTATATTGGAAAACATTTCCATACTTATTTATTCATAAGCAATTCACAAATTTTATTTATTTTCAACACTTGGAAAATATTCAATATACTTAAATCGAAATTAAGTGTATATTTCATTCTTTAAGGAAATCATTCTCTTAAACATATTTATTTGGGCCAAAACGAATGTTGCGTAAAACATCGTTACGACATCCCAAAATCATTAGTATAGGGATTCGAAATTAAAATAGATATATAAATCCCAATACTATACAAAACATTTCCTTTCGGAAATCATTTACTATAACAATAGTGTTATTGTCCACCATTTCCTTTTATTTCTCGAAAACGTCTATTTCAACAATCAATGTTGAAATCTATGGTTCCGAATCTCAACATATTTAAAACATCTTTAGATCGTTTTAATTCTACTTAAAACATCACATTCAAAACAATTTCTTTAACATATTATTCACTATTCAAAAACGTGAATATACTACGTTAACAAATTTTCATCACTTCTATTCATTTTATTTCAAAGTATTATTCACAGTCTAAAACGTTAATATAGCTTCATAAATAAGTTTCAACAATTTACTTATCAAAATAAGTCGTTTGCGGATTTATAAAACAACGTTTATAAATTCTATTTCTATTTATTTATAACAACTTCCTTTTATAAATTCCTTTATTAACCTATTCAATTTATAACTCAATTATAAAACAAAGGTTCATATTATAAGTCAAATACTTATAATTTATTCGTTCACAAAAAATCGTTCCTTTGAACTTCATAATTATAAATCTTATAACTTATAAGATTCAATGATTTATTCAAAACTATTCTTTTAATAACTTTATAAAATTTATAAATCTTACTATTTATAAATTTCATTTATAACTTCACCATTTTTAATTTCATAAATTCCATTCATTTACAAAATTCAATTTCACTTCATTCAAACACTTATAAAAACTCGTTTTATAATTCAAAGGTTTTAATTTATAAATATCAATTTATAAATCCTTTATAAAATCAATTTATACTATTATTTTAAAACATCTTTAATCTCCTTCATTATTTCACCATTTTGATTCATAAAATAATTAAATTTTATAAATCCTATATTTAAACTTTTCACAATAAATTCAAATTTCCCAAATTAAACTATTTTATAAAATCAATAGCATCATATTCTCAAAAATCAGTTTTTAACTATATTTCTCAAAAATCATAATTTTTATAACATTAAAAATTTATACGTTTATTTATTTTAAAATGAATCAATTCCAAAAATATTTTATAAACGTATACTTTCAAAAATCACTTTGAAATCATTTTTAAATTCCAAATTTGGTCCAATGATGCTACACACCAAATAGTCAATCACGACAACAACGATATCATATATCGATATGATAATCCATCAAATATCAAAATATCTGAAATCAAATAAAAACTGTTGAGGAATCCAGTTGGATCCCTCCAACCTGTTTCCTGCATCCACAAACATTAGCACAATACCAATTTCGCTCCAGTACGAAATTATCGCGGTATATGGGATTTAAAATATTATCCGCTTAATAGACGGCGCAATAGGGTCTCATCCGCTAAACAAAAAATGCGGGGAATCAATAACTCCAATATATACATATGCCAATATATATATATTGCTATTATATATAATACCAATTTCACTGTTTATGAAATATTCGCGGTATATGTTTTTAATAAATAACATCCGCTTACTAACGGCGCATAATGTCTATTTTAACAATCAATAGATATCAATCATCATTCAAACATGCATTCAAATATTTTAAATCTAACTATTTAAAATAAAATCGAAACTGATTCGATTGAGTGAGAAATTCTCACCTTGATTTAAATTTCCGTTTTAGCGATTTATTTCGAATAAAATTAAACGGACGTTTAATTTTACCCAAAATTCTCACTAACTCCAAACGACTCCAATCTAATTTCATCGCGTAGTGCTCGTCCATACGATTCCAACGCAACTGGTTTCGCGCATTTTCGACCTCGTATGAAAAAGATATGAATTTTTGAAGTTTGCATGATTTTTACTTAATAAATTTACAACATAAATTAAATTTTAAACCTAACTTTAATCTGGGCCATAGATCCAAACCCCCCCTGATCTGGACCGCACCATCCTTCTTCCTCTCCCTCTCGTTCTCCTTCACGTTTCCAGGCCGCACCACAAACCCATGCTCGATAGTTAGGGTTTAAATTTGCATCCTCCTCGTTCACCTATACTTCGATCAGGGAGTGCCAAACGAAGCCCCCTACCCCCTCCACCTTCGGCCTGAAGGCCATGAAACTCGGCCACCTCGTGATGCGCGCACACGAAGGTGAACACCTGATGAACGCGGTCCCCTAGACGCCACCACGTCACTCCATATTTGATCATAGCCGTTCACATCGAAGCTCTCGTTGTGATCTTCATCTTTGTAGTTGAATGTTTTTGACGAATGTTGACGGATTGGAAGGAATCAAAGGAGAAACGAGAAGAGGTGCTGGCCGTTGTTTGCTAGGGTGGCGGCTAGGGTTTTGTAGATTAGGGTTTTTTTTTTTTTTTTTTATGAAGGTGTTGGGGCTATTTATAAAGAAACGATCGACACTATTCATCCCGGAAATTCCAAACTCCGATTTACGTGTCGTAACTAGCGTTTCTAGGGTTTACCCCGCATTCCGGACACAATGGAATAGGTTTCGAAAGCTAATTCGGACATCTGTGCAAGTTATGGCTATAAACGCTCAATTTAAATTAAACCGATTTAAATCGATTTCTAGGCGTTTTAATTCGTACCGGACAAACGGTAAATCCAATTGACACGAAATTTTAAACCTTACAATAATATCACATTATGGATCCGATGAAACTGGTTTCGTTGAAATCCGAGACTTTTTGAAAAATGGCTATTTTAACTCGCCAAATTAAAATTAAAAATAATTCGATGCGTTTCGAGCTGCCACGCTCAAACGATAGCTCCGATTGACACGAAAATTGAAATCCGGTAATAACTAACTATTACGGATCCAATGGAACTGGTTTCGTCCAATTCTGAGACTGTTCAAAAATTGACTATTTTCACTAGTCAATTTTAATATTTAAATATTCAATTTTCACAAATTAACTTTAAATTCGATTTTAAAAGTTCTAAAATATCGTTCTAACTTCCATATGATAAAATAAAATTTTACAAATCATTTTCAATCATATTTAACTCAATTTTCAATTATTTCCATAATTTAACATATTAAATTATCGATTTAATTATCCAATTAAATCCAATAATTCAAATTAAATTTATTCGACTTATAAATTCACTTATTAATATTTAAAATTAATTAAATATTCATATTTTAATTTCTAAAAATTCTAGGTCGTTACAGAAATATTTTAATGGTATGTACATGGTTTATTGACATTTGTTGATGGTATGTACGTTGATGGTATATTTTGTGATGTTTGATCAGTTTGGTTTGTTTATATTGGTGTTTTATTGATTTATGTGTATTGTTTGTATTGATATCGATATATATGTGTGGAATTGATTGGAAATGGAATGGAAATTGAATGGATTGGAAATGGTGTGGGTGGAAGGTAAATAGTCTTGCTGTTCTAAAGCAAAATAAACCCAGTATTTCCAACGGCTTCCAACGGCTTGTTGGCCATTTTATTGTAACGGTTTCTAACGGATTCCAACGGCTCCAAGCCGTTAGCGGCCATTGGAAATTCCGTTGGAAATGGTCCGTTGGATCCGTTGGAAAGCATTGGAAGGCGTGGGATTTATTCCAACGGCTATTCCAACGGCTTTCGACGGCCGCCAACGGTTAGGAGCCGTTGGAATAGCCGCATTATCTTGTAGTGTTGTCCTTTGATTTTCGAAATGAAAATAGTCAGTTACTGGGCTATATTGGATTTTGAAGAAATTAGGACCATGGGGATTAAATAAGTGTTTCAGTTTTTTTACCACTTTGAATCTTTATTGGACCTATAAATTCTAATTGATATTAGATCAATCTAAAATATTATTTAAGTAAAATCTTATTTAATTGATTTAATTAAATAAATTTTATTTCATTTTTAATTTAAATTCGAGTATATAAAAATATGCTAATGTATATAGTGCACATGCAACATATAAACGATATATACAGTCAACACGAACGTTTATTGTAACGACATGGGATTTTCGACTTCGAAAATTCTAGATTGTTAAAGAAAGAAGAAAGAAGAAAGAAGGAAAACAAGAAATAACAACTTCTCACATTCGCAGTGGATAAAATATAATAACAAATAATAACATTTTTATAAAGAAAAGATGTAATTGTTACTTTACATACAATTCATCAGAGTACAATCACTTATACATAAACTAGACAACTATACAATTTGTCTCAGATTTACAATCAATACAGACTACACTATTTCTTATACACAGCGGAAAACTCGATACATTCTTGCTATCCAGCTCGCCTCCTGAGCTCCAGAACGTCCTTAACTGAAATCTGTAATACTCGATCTGACCCGAGCATTACTCAAAGTAACACCCAGGTCAGGCTGGAAACCAGTGTGAGTAAACCCATCTAACAAGAAATACGAATGCATACAACTTTTAAAACTCGAGTAACTCGTACCTTATTATGAGTTCTTAACTTGCCATAATCAAAACTTTTTTCACAACAATCCTAAAAGTGCCATTACATAATTTATGGTCCAGTTTACTTAAATTATTCCATTCCATCCTATTGATTTCACAAATCAAATCTATAAAGAATTATTATAGATTCCAAATCGAAGTGGTTTTGGGTATTGCTGATACCCGACTCCAGTCTCTTCGAATTCAATATCATCTCTAATCCAAATTGATCAGTTTTAAACAACAAATTGATCGGTTTTAAACAATACAATTATATTCAGGATATCATAACCACAACAATTTACCCTGTAATATCATAGTTCAACTGAAGTATCTCATATCACAAAGCATCACAATCACATATCAGAGATATCAAATAATCCAAGTCATGCAATATATATTAATCATCCATAAGCAAGTTTTATTAGATATATAATTCCTAGCTAATTTAATTAATCTCCAATTAAATTAATCACCGACTTTAATCACTTAGATTTACTTTTAAATCCTGCTTACTTAACATAATTAAATAATCATCCATTAATCATCTCTCTTAATTAATCATCCTTAATTAATTATTATTTAATTACATTAAGTAATTTCCCTTAGTTAATTACATAAATTAATTACTCTTTAATCATTCACTTAAATTATTCTTAGAAACTAATTAATGATCCTCTGATTACTCTCATAAATTACTCTTTAATTAATTACATTTAACAAGTAATCTTGAATTGCTCACACTTATTAATTACCCTTAATTAATCACGTGCAGTAATTAACTATCCCTTAATTACTTACGTTAATTCATCCTTTAATTAATTATACTAAGTAATTAATCCTCAATTAATTCCATAAAGTAATCATCCTCTTTATTAAGTAAATTTTCCATTAAATACTTATACTAAGTAATCACTTAATTACGTAATTAGTTAATCACTAATTACAACTTAAGTACTTAATTAATTAATCACTAATTATCTGCTTAACAATCTTTAATTACTAATTAATTAATCTTTAATTAATTAGTTAATTAATAACCCTTAATCATTAATTAATTAACTCTTAATTAATAATTAATGACTCTTGAATTACCTCATTAATTATCAAACATTGATTAAGTTTAAGATAAAACATTTCCTTTAAAATTGCCTGATCACATTATGTAAAATCATTTAACTTTAATTAACACTTAATTATATTTAAAAATTACGTTAAAATGACTTAAAGATCAAGTTAACAAACTTAAGTTAAACAACATATAATCTCTTAATCCAAAGGTTTATGAAAACATTTATTATGGGAAAGAAATTTATTTAAAAAAAATTGAAACCAATTACATTTTAAATTTCAAAACTTTGCTTTTAAAAACTTTTTAAAACATGATAAAAAAACTTGCTTATCTTCTGCTTCAGATTAAACCCGATCTTTACTCGAGATTGGCTTCGAGTTCTTCTTCGTCTTTTTTTTATAAAAAAACTTAGTTTAAAATTTTAAAACTGATCCGATAATAAAATACTCCTACGAACACGAGAATAAACTCGAGCCCAACTTTATCTTCCCCGTGCTTCGACCTGAGGCAACAACCTCGCACACAAACACTGACACGCACACGTCGCCGTGCACATGCACCGACGATCCACGCCGTCGCGATCCTCGCCGATACCTTCCACACGTCGACGATGAACCCTAGAATCGATTCCGACCATCGATTCATCACCACGAAGCCCAAATCGAATTCGAACTTCTTCAAGCAAACCTGGAAGCCAGACATCACCTAAATCCAGCGTCGACAAGGCCACCCCGAACATCAGAGTCCCTGGAACTTCGGCCACGTCTTCGCTAGCCTCCATGCTACCATCAACCAAGCTCAGGTGAAACTCGATCACCCAAAGACACCGCATCAACAACATTTCCAACCACGACCATTTTTGGGTTTTTAAACCCTAGTTCTATCGATCGCCGACGCCACGACAATCTATCAACACTTCCACCATTTTTCTGACATCCCTAATCGCCAAGCAAGCTCCAACAAAAACTCGACCAACCAAAGGTTCGTCGATCGCTAGAAATAACCCAAAAACCAATTTCTGATCATTATCGAACTGCTCCATCAATACTCAACTAAAATCAAGATTTTTGTTTTAAAAATCCTAATTTGCAAAGGGAATTCAGATTATATACTTGAATTTACAAATCATTGGGTTTGTTTTTTTACATATTCTTAAATTTCCACCGTTCTTTCATTTTCCAGGGAAATTACAAACTTATTTCATATAATTAAAATTTTAAAACCATGGTTATGTTTAAACAAACAATAGTTGTATGAATACTTCAATCTAATAGAGATTACATGAAGAGAATTTAATTTTTTTCGTTCAATATTGAGCCTGTTAGAAAATAAACAGAGCAGATCACAATCATGCATACCAATATACCTTCATATAGACATGTTTCAAATTTTAACAAGCATGTTTACATAGGTTAAAACATGCATCACAAGGTTTACATCATACATTGCACATACATCAGATTTAAATCTAATTTATGGTTTTAAGTTTACTCATCGGACAAATATGAGCAGTGCGGTTTTGAATTTGAAAACTTGAAAGCTTATTTATCTTTGAAACTGAAACTGGAATTGATCTGAGATGAAATGATTTGCCTACTGATCTTGTTGATCTTGGATTTGAAAAGCTTGCTTTTTGAATTGAGAAAGATTGCCTTCTTGCTTTGTTACTGATTTTTGAATTTGAGAAAAAGTTTCACTTTTGATTTGTTTTTGCTGAACTTTTTTACAGGTTTTGTTGTTTTTAGAATATGAAGATAGGAAAAAGGAAACGGAGAAAAGGTATAAGTTTATATAAGTTAAATTAGGTTTTATTAAAAATAAAAGAAAATAAAAATAAAAGTGACACTTATGTTTTACCCTGCTTAATCATCTAACACATGTTATTAAAAAGACTTATATATCAACACTTTTAATTATGCATGAGTAAATAAGTTTTTAAATGGTTGTAAATATTTTATAATTAATTTCCTAATTAACAAATACATATCTTAATTTATATAAATTAAAATCCTTTAAAAGAAAATAATATAAAACAACTATATTCTAAACAAAATCATATATAATATAATTTTAAATCCAAAATATATTTAAGATATATATCTATCTTTTGAATTTCAATATTCTAATCCAAATTCAAATCCAAATTCAAATTCAATTTAAATTCAACTTAAATATATATATATATATATATATATATATATATATATATATATTTAAACAAACACAAATTCAGTTTGTAAATAATAAATCTACTTAAAATCTATTTATATAAAACTATACATTATTATTATTGCTTGAAAATAACAATTTTACCAATTTTTAATAATTTATAAAGGAGATTACTCTTTTTAAATTGCTTGAAATTTCTGGGATATCACATTCCTCCCCCCTTAGAATCTTTTCGTCCTCGAAAAGGAAAGAAGCCGGAATTTATTAAAATGCTTGTTATCAGGAAAACTACTCTTTTATTAAGAATTTTTAAAACACTTTTAAAATCTATATAGTATTACAAGAATAGTTTTATAAAAATACTTTTTATAACTCGATGTCTCAACCAGTCCATCCTTATTCTCATAGAAATTCGGTCATACGTTGATAAGGCATAGGACTGAAAATCTACAAGTACTTGGTAAACCCGTTTTCAACACCCAATGAAAATACTTGGAAAATAATTTATTGAAAATATAGAAAATATTTTTGAAATAGAGAAAATATCTTTGGTGAGAATTCTCTGGAAATCATCACCCCCATCCATGGTCGCAGTTAACCTGATGGTTACGTTGCCATCCTGGCAAAATCCATAGATAACTGCAGGCACTCCGCTCCCCTCGATTACGTCATGGATCCTACGACAGATCACAGCTACATCCTGGGTTACGTTGCCATCACAACAAAAGTCCATGTAACTGTAGGCATCAGCGCCCTCGAATTTCGCTGCCAAAAATGAAACTTTTCCCCTCGACCATAGATCACAGTCTACCGATGTTACGTTGCCTTCCTGGAAAAATCAAACGTAGACCGTTGACACTCGCCTCTATACGATTTTCGCTATGGTCCACAATAGATTGCAGCGACATCGAGTTACACTGTCGTCACAGCATAACCCAAACGCCTCTATAGGCATCAGAGCCCTCGACTTTCGCTACCCAATAATCCTCAGGAACTTTAGTTTGTCCGGACTTTCTCATAGGATCCACTTTAGAGTCTCCTCCTTGGAGCTCAAGGCAGTACCAACCTATGGTACTCCTAAGAAGTTCATTTCAAAGGAGCGCCTTTTTCTCGAGAGCCATTTTCAAAACACTTTATACTATAAAAACATAGTATTTTCCAAATCATACACCTAGTATGAATCACATATAAAGCTTCTTTACACAAAATTGATTATTCCAAAATCGATAATTCTCAAACTAGGCTTTCCAAATTCTAAAATTGATTTTTCCCCAAAAATCAATTGCCTTTCCAAATCCAAAGGTTCCAAAAACCTTTTCTCAAAATCATTCTCATAAGATCCTTTATATATATATATATATATATATATATATAACTTAAAAAAATCTTTGGATCGCTTCGTACTAGTATAAATTCTCCTTTTATACTTTAAATACTTTCAAAAACCCTTTTCTTCTGGCTATAGATTCAATAATGGGAGTTTATCAATTATATATACATAACTTTGTTTATGCCAAATCAAATATTCAAGTTTTATTTCTCTATAAAGTCACTTACCATATTACTTACTTCCATAAAGTAAATTTCTACCAAAGAAATATCCAATTTCCACTTTATTTCATCATATATTTCACAAAATATACTTTTCATTTCAAAAACCATTTTTACATTTCTTATCCACAAATTTCAATGTCAATTTCATTCAATTCCGTACGACGTACTTATATCATCCGTACGCTATATCAATCTGATTGCTCACTCGATCACACAATTTCTCTTCCGAATTAGTATCGTCCACCCGACTTCCTAGTGCGGACTCAGATCTGGTTTCTTGATCATAAACCGTCATTCTCCTTGCATAGCCATAACTATGATAGAGAATTTCCAAAACAAATCAAAGTTCCATATCCAGGTTTGCCGTCGAAAGTCGAGTGAAAAATCCCAACTCGGATCGATACACTCTCGAAATTCTGTGCTCCAATCTGAGTAAATGACTATGCGAATAGAGTAATATACATACATCCTACATATTTATCATCATTGATTACTAGCTAAATCAATTCTCTTTTTATTCACCTTTCCTTTAATTCTATTCACTTATTCACAATTGCTTCCATTTCCCATTGAGTTATCACTTCAATTATAAACAGTTTGTACTCTGACCAACTTAAATTTAAAAATAGCTTGAAAAGGTTTAAAATAGATAAGTAGTTGAAAAACAGTTATTATTTGTAAAATAGTTAAGTAGTTATAAAATAAATGTAAAGTAGTTAGATAATTGTAAAATAGTTGTAAAATAGTAATTAGTTATAAGATAGTTATAAAATAGAAATCAATTTATAAAACAATTATAAAATTGTTAAATAGTTTCAAAAATAATTGTAAAATAAGTATAAAATAGTTTGGCTTTAAAAAGAAAGGTTGTATATAGTAAATAGCTTAGAAAAATAGGTTTATATTAAAACAATTTATTTTGAAAATAGTCCAGAGTCAAACTGTTCAATTCCCAATCTCCATTCCCATCAATTCAATTTAAGTTTCCACTTTCATTTAAGTTGACTCAATTCCAATTTCAATAACTTCAATTTCTATTGAAATTGATTTAATCCCAATTCAAATTGAATCAACCTCAATTTCTTTCCAAATTCAAATCAAATTCCATTTGAATTTTAAACCTATTCAACTTTAATCACAATTCCAAATTATTCAAATAAATTTGGACCAATTTCAAATTGAACCCACTTTAATTTCTAATCATTTCAATTCCTGTTTGAATTAATCCAAATTCCAATCTCTACTTTTTAAATCATCTCGAATTATATAAATTCGAGTTAAATTTTCAAATGTTGATTTAATTTTCTTAAATCAAATTAACCTTTACTCCAATTTAACAACCCAAGTTCTTACACAATTAAATTTTGAGTCCAACATTTTAATATTTATTCAAATCACTTTTACTTACTTATCTCAAGTTTCCAAGTAAAAATTCAGAACCTTTTAAACATTTAATTTTGAGTCCAAATTTAAAATTTTTATTTTAAATTACCTTTACTTCTCCATAAACCTATTTTTAGGTTCAATAATAAGTCAAATCCTTTTTAAACAACTCAATCTTTAAAATTCAATTTTATCACCAAATTTCGATTTTGAAACCAAATCTCATAAATTTCAGTTGAAACTTTATCTTAAACATTCAAATCTTAAGTCCAAAATGATTCCATTTCTCTAATCCCCATTTTAAATTTGCGAGTCCCCTTTAAACATTTAAATCTTAAATTCAAAGTGATTTCATTTTCCATTTATCTCTGCAGTGGATATATATATATATATATATATATATATATATATATATATATATATATATATATAATTCCAATCCATTTCTTAATTCATTTCAAATATTCAAATTCACAGTTTCACAGATTATTAATAACAACAGGATGATAGCAGGGTATAAATAAACATCTAAATTATCTAAAACATCCATCAACAGCATACATCACACATTCCTAGAACTCAAACCCATTTTGAGATCTTTTATAACTTCCTACCAAATCAACCCATTTAACTTCCCTAAGTTAAATCTCAATTTCATCTTGAAATTTCCAAGTCAGGTTGTTTATTCCAAACTTATTTAACTTCTTCTAACTTAAATTCAATTTAATCTCATTAACCTTACCCAATTTGAATCCTCACTTCAAATTTCAAATTTCTATCAATATTCTTTCTTACTTATAAGTTCAAAACTTATATCACTTTGGGTTTTTACGTCACACTTCAAGAATCTAAACTCAACACCTTAGAGTTTATTCCAAATCATCTTTAATATTATGTATATCCATACATATATACATATTTATTTCTTAGTCCACCAAGTCATAATTTGAAATTTAAACCACCTTTGGTTTTAATTCAAAGCAAATTCCTTTAAAATTTTCAAACAACTCCTTATTTTTAAAATAAGATTATATTCAAAAATAGTCTGAATAATATTACTCATCATTTCTTTTAACATTCTGAAAACAATTTCAAATTCTTTTCTGGACTTAAAACTTCACAATTTGAATCCTTTTCCATTTACAAGTCCTTTTCATCTAAATTGTTACTGCTTAAAACTTTTCAATTTGCTTTATCATTATTCGATACAATTAACCAATTTAAGATAATAACCAAGATTACCATATTTGAAAACCAATTCACTATATAATCTTATATTTATTGAAAAATATCTCAACAAATTTCAGGATTTATTATCTGGTTTGAATTCATTTCTAGTTTATCTTAATTAATCCTTATTTGGATATATATTCATCACTTAATTCTTATCTAATTTCAATATCCAACAACCAATTTTCTTTATATACAATAATTGGAATATGATTTGCTGTATATATCAAAATATTAGCTTGTATATGAATCATTCGGTTTTGAAACCATTTTTAAACCTTTATATAAGAAAATAAGAAGTACACACACAGACACACACACACACACACTCTCAACTCATCCTAGGGTACCACTGACCCTATCCTTAATGAGTACACCCACCAAAACCAAGGCTCTCTCTTAACCTTCAGCTCTGATACCAAAATGTAATGACCCATGATTTTCGATTCCGAAAATTCCAGATTGTTAAAGAAAGAAGAAAGAAGAAAGAAGAAAGAAGAAAAATAGGAAACGACAACATCTCACATTCGCAGCGGATAAAATATAATAACAAATAATAGCATTTTTATAAAGAAAAGCTATAATTGTTACTTTACATACAATTCATCAAGGTACAATCACTTATACATAAACTGGACAGTTATACAACTTGTCTCAGATTTACAATCAATACAGACTACACAGTCTCTTATACACAGCGGAAAACTCCATACGTTCCTGCTATCCAGCTTGCCTCCTGGGCTCTAGAACGTCCTTACCTAAAATCTGTAATACTCGGTCTGACCCGAGCATTACATCAAAGTAACACCCGGCTCAGGTTGGAAACCAGCGTGAGTAAACCCATTTAACAAGAAATACCAATGCATATTACTTTTAAAACCCGGATAACTCGTACCTTATTAGGAGTTCTTAACTTGCGATAATCAAAACTTATTTCACACACAATCCTTCAAGTACCATTACATAATTTAAATGGTCCAGTTTACTTAAATTATTCCATTCCAGCCTATTGATTTCACAAATCAAATCTATAAAGAATTATTGTAGATTCCAAATCGAAGTGGTTTCGGGTATTGCTGATACCCGACTCCGGTCTCTTCGAATTCAATATCATCTCTAATCCAAATTGATAAGTTTTAAACAACACAATTATATTCAGGATATCATACCCCACAACAATTTACCCTGTAATATCATAGTTCAACTAAAGTATCTCATATCACAAAGCATCACAATCACATATCAAAGATATCAAATAATCTAAGTCATGCAATATATCTTAATCATCCATAAGCAAGTTTTATTAGATATATGATTACTAATTAATTTAATTAATCTCTAATTAAATTAATCACCAACTTTAATCACTTAGATTTACTTTTAAATCCTGCTTACTTAACATAATTAATTACAATTTTTTTTATTAATCATCCCTCTTAATTAATCATCCTTAATTAATTATTATTTAATTACATTAAGTAATTTCCCTTAATTAATTACATAAATTAATTACTCTTTAATCATTCACTTAAATTATTCTTAGAAATTAATTAATGATCCTCTAATTACTCTCATAAATTACTCTTTAATTAATTACATTTAACAAGTAATCATAAATTGCTCACACTTATTAATTAACCTTAATTAATCACATGTAGTAATTAACTATTCCTTAATTACTTACATTAATTCATCCTTTAATTAATTATACTAAGTAATTAATCCTCAATTAATTCCATAAAGTAATTATCCTCTTTATTAAGTAAATTTTCCATTAAATACGTATACTAAGCAATCACTTAATTACTCAATTAATTAATCACTAGTTACAACTTAATTACTTAATTAATTAATCACTATTATCTACTTAACAATCCTTAATTACAAATTAATTAATTAATTACCCTTAATCATTAATTCTCTTAATTAATTAATTAATTAAACTAATGACTCTTTAATTACCTCATTAATTATTGAACCTTGATTAAGTTTAAGATAAAACATTTCCTTTATAATTACCTAATCACATTATTTAAAATCATTTAACTTTAATTAACACTTAATTATATTTAAAAATTAAGTTAAAATGACTTAAAGATCAAGTTAACAAACTTAAGCTAAACAACATATAATCTCTTAATCCAAAGGTTTATGAAAACATTTATTATGGGAAAGAAATTTATTTAATTTTTTTTTAAAACTAATTTCATTTTAAATTTCAAAACTTTGCTTTTTAAAACATGATTAAAAAAAACTTGCTTATCTCCTGCTTCGGGTTAAACCCGAACTTTACTCGAGATAGGCCTCAAGTTCTTCTTCATCTTCTACTTCTTGTTTTTTTGAAAAAAAATTAGGTTAAAATTTTAAAACTGACCTGATAGTAAAATACTCCTACGAACACGAGAATAAACTCGAGCCCAACTTCATCTTCCTCGTGCTTCGACCCGAGGCAACAACTTCGCATACAAACATTGACACGCACACGTCGCCGTGCGCATGCACCGACGATCCACGCCATCGCGGTCCTCGCCGATACCTTCCACACATCGACAATGAACCCTTGAATCAATTTCGACCATCGAATCATCACCACGAAGCCCAAATCGAATTTGAGCTTCTTCAAGAAAATCTGGAAACCAGACATCACCTGAATCCAGCCTCGACGAGGCCACTCTGACCATCAGAATCCCTGGAACTCCGACCACACCTTCGCTAGCCTCTACGCTACCATCTCCCAAGCCCAGGTGAAACTCGATCACCCAGAGACACCGCATCAACAACACTTCCAACCTCGACCATTTTTGGGTTTTTAAACCCTAGGTCTATCGATCGTCGACGCCACGATAATCTATCAACACTTCCACCATTTTTCCTGATATCCCCAATCGCTAAGAAAGCTCCGACAAAAACCCGACCAACCAAAGGTTCGTCGATCGCCAAAAATAACCCAAAAACCAGTTTCTGATCATCATCGAACTGCACCATCAATACTGAACTAAAAATCAAGAAATCCTAATTTGCAAAGGGAGTTCAAATTATATACTTGAATTTACAAATCATTGGGTTTGATTTTTTACATATTCTTAAATTTCCACCGTTCTTTCATTTTCCAGAGAAGTTACAAACTTATTTCATATAATTAAAATTTTAAAACCTTGGTTATGTTTAAACAAACAACAGTTGTTTGAATACTTCAATCTAATAGAGATTACATGAAGAGAAATTTAATTTTTTTCGTTCAATATTGAGCCTGTTAGAAAATAAACAGAGCAGATCACAATCATGCATACAAATATACATTCATATAGACATGTTTCAGATTTTAATAAGCATGTATACATAGATTAAAACATGCATCACAAGATTTACATCAGACATTGCACATACATTTAAATCTAATTTATGGTTTTAAGTTTACTCATCAAACCAATATGAGCAGAGTAGTTTTGAATTTGAAAACTTGAAAGCTTTGTTTATCTTTGAAACTGAAACTGGAATTGATCTAAGATGAAATGATTTTCCTACTGATCTTGTTGATCTTAGATTTTAAAAGCTTTCCTTTTGAATTGAGAAAGATTTCCTTTTTGGTTTGTTACTGATTTTTGAATTTGAGAAAAAGTCTCTTTTGATTTGTTTTTACTGAAATTTGTTACAGGTTTTGTTGTTTTTAGAATATGAAGATAGGAAAAAGGAATTGGAGAGAAAAGGTATAAGTTTATACAAGTTAATTTAGGTTTTATTAAAAATAAAAGAAAATAAAAATAAAAGTGACACTTGTCTTTTAACCTACTTAATCTTCTAACACATGTTATTAAAAAGACTTATATATCAACACTTGTAATTATGCATGAGTAAATTAGTTTTTAAATGTTTATAAAGCTTTTATAATTAATTTCCTAATTAATAAATACATATCTTAATTTATATAAATTAAAACCCTTTAAAAGAAAATAATATAAAACAACTATATTCTAAATAAAATCATATATAATATAATTTTAAATCCAAAATATATTTAAGATATATATCTATCTTTTGAATTTCAATATTCTAATCCAAATTCAAATTCAATTTAAATTCAACTCAAATATATATATTTAAACAAACACAAATTCAATTTGTAAATAATAATTCTAGTTAAAATCTATTTATATAAAACAACACATTATTATTATTGCTTGAAAATAAGAATTTTACCAATTTTTACTAATTTATAAAGGAGATTATTACTCTTTTTAAATTGCTTGAAATTTCCGGGATATTACATTTATAGGTGTTGAAATTTACACTACATTGGTCAAATTTATCCCTTTATATATACACTTGTTGCTCATAGTATTATCTTGAAAAATACACATGGAGATATATATATATGTGTGTGTGTGTGTGTGTGTGTGTGTGTTTGTGTTTGTGTATATTCAATGATAATTATATATTTAAATTGAAATCATTTGGCTTATACAATTTATTTTGAATTAATATCTTAAACCTTGCTTTGAATTAAATATTGAAAATCGAATTTATGTTTAAACAAAATATCCATTTTAAATTTTGAATTCAAATTAAAATACATACGTACATACATATACTTGCATACATACATACATATATATATTTGTATATTCATGAAATATGTTTTTATATTCAATACACGCACGCACACATGTATTTAATTTTATAATTAACGAGAATTTTGGCATGTACAATGCACGTGCGTAGGAGTTACCGCTATTAAGAAACGACATTTGTGAGGTTTATTGAATTTTATAAAATGACTTTGATATGTACGTAATGCTGCTTTTTTTGGATAATGACTTTTAGAACGCATCCACATCCAATGGACATGTATACATAACTTTTGTATCAAACATAGAAATAATTTTTAAATTAGACCGACCTTATATACCCAAAAAGAAAAGTAATAAACCTATGGAATTATGAATTATTCTTGTATGTTCATGCATACTCTAGACAACAACTTTGATTCCTAACAGAAATAGAATATTTTCTTTAGTAGATATAGTAGTTAATCTAAAATAGATATGGTTGTATTTTGCAAGTACAAGGAAACAAAATGACATATTGTATCTCACAAATTATGTGACAGTAAATTGTAAGTGCTAAGTATAGTTGTCGTAATCATTTTCTCTCCTCCTTGTGCCGGGCTTAAAACCGGCATCAATAATAAGTCCTTTAAAATATCATCATTTTCAAGTAAACCTCTATGTTCAGCTGCTTCTTTAAATGTATTATATTGTGTTCCATTAATTTTTAGTAAGTCACTAAAAGATAGAGGACCTCTAACATGTGTTAATAATAATCAAAAATAATAATGATCACATTCAGTGGAACATATCGTATAAATTTTACCAATTGCCCTACGGTTATTTCGTCTGTGGTTACATTCCATATTTGTAGAGTCCTACCAACATTTTTCTGGAAACTAATAGTCTAAATATTTAGTTTTTTTTTCTGTTTGCATAAGTGTAGTACCATGTCTAATAAAAATGGAACATGCTTGAATTGATCAAACTAACTCATGCTAGACTTAAATGAACTGTTAGTTCACTTAGGATAGACAGGCAAATCAAAATAAAAACTTAATAAAAATAAAAAGAAACAAACCGATTGATTGAAAGGAAGTGGAAGATATATCAATTCTCATAAGAGCATCTCCAGTGGTAACGATTCAGGGTTGAATATTAAAGTTTTCAATTCCAGTCGTTAATTCAAGCCTTAAAATTAACGCTAATATTCAGGATCCGATTCAGGATCATGAACTGGGCTTGGACGTCCATTTAATGGATGCCTAAGCCCTGGCGCCCATTTAATGGGCGCCCAATCCCCCCAATTATGTGGGGTTCCAGGCTCCCATTTTATGGGAGACTGTAATCAGGCGCCCATTTAATGGGTGCCTGATGCCAGACGTCCATTAAATGGGCGTCTGACCTCTGGAGTTCACAACCCAATTCAGGGTTGAATATTCTGGGCTTTGAATATTCAACCCTGAATGGACTGGAGATGCCCTAACAATTTATAAAATAGACCGATAACCGGTAACACTGTAGTATGATATATGGTATTTATGTTCATGTTCCAATGATGTACATGTGAAAATAACATGGGTTATTTTATAACCGTATACTATTTTATATGTAAGTTTCGTGTTTGTTGTTTTATACATTTTGGCTACCTATACTTGCAAGGTTGTGTGCTTTCATGTTTTGACTTTATTGACTTGATCTATTTGCCATATAAAGTTGTTATAACCCAGCAACTTGTACAACCTTGTAACATTCATAGAGATAAATATTTATTTGATGCGTTTATAATTTTTGCAATTTTAGGATTCCGTGTAGTTTTGTTTCATTTCGGCATTTAATTTATACACTTTAATTCTTTTAACGATTTGGGTTGCTTTCCTTATTTTATTTCTGTTTACAGAAGCATAATTGAAAGATTACCATTTATCTTCCATATGAAGTGGAAGTAAAGGGCTGGATTTTTACATATTTTTATTTCACTGCTCATTTCCTTTTATTTTTCCATATTAATTTCACATAAATCATGCACAATACATGTAATGATCCACCAAACTTGATGTTTATCGATAAGCACGAAGTTCTACACATGAAAGACAATTAATATCGCATAATACTTGCATATGAAATTTTACAGTAGTATTGTTGTGTTGCTATATTTATTTTCATATTATTATGAATGGTTTGTTTATGTTCATTATTTATGTGAGTGCGGTCACACATCCAATTTCCTTTAATTTGGTTCTAAAAAACATATGAACTGCATGAACTATACTTAAATATTTAAATGCTTGGAGAATAGTGAAAAAATTATCATTTGATGCCAAAAAGAGATGTCCATGAAATAAACGACAATGTATATACTCAACAGCAAGATGCATATGTATCCCTATGAGCTATAACAATATAATGATATTAGTATAAATAGGAAGGCTGGAAAAACAATCGTGATATTTGATATATTTTATTATTAAAGAAGTCAGCTGGAGTGTTTCCTAAATTTAGTAATGTTAACGTGTATTGATAGTTCTTTTTTTGGTGTCTCTTCTTCCTATTAATTGCATTTACTTATATCGGTATAGAATGACTCACGCAGATTACGTGAAATTTGTAGATCAGTAATGAATTATATTAGACCGTGTAACCAGTTTGATTGTTTTTGGTTTTTTCGGTTTAAATACCCCAAATCCAAACTTTGAAATACTGAACTGATTTTTTTTTGACTTAGGTAATAATATACTTTTAAGCTATGCACTCACTCATTGAAATAAATAACATGTAAAACTTATATATTCTGCTAAAACCAGGCACAATGTAGTAAAAACCACTAATAGTTTAGGCTTATGAAATTGGCGAATAGATAAACAATGTAATACCAGTAACGTGCAAAAGCAATGAACGAATTAAAGTAATTGTACATGAAAACTAATTAATTTTCATTAGTCTCACATCACCTAAAACATCTTAATTGTTAGTGTATATAACCTAAGAGAGAAAATAGTAGGTTGTCCTGTTACGTCGAACTTATAAAATTGTGATGAGGAGGGAAGGGTAGATGAAGTCAAGTTGGTCTGGTAGTTGAAAAATGATATTTATTTTTATCAATCTTTATTGATATAAAGGGCATTTTCGAAATTTTAAAAAGACACGGTTGAAACTAATAGGTTGAATTCTCATTATTAATAGTACAGATTTTATGTATGAACTTGATACTAAGTAATATATATATATATATATATATATATTAATTAAAACAACCATTTTATATATTAATTAAAACAACCATTTTTTATTTCATTCGAAAGTTTTTTTAACTTGTATGGATTTTATTTTATATACATATACATTTATATAACTAAAATAATTTTGAAATTATTATTAATCGTTGTTTATGGAAATATATTGAAAATATTAATTTCTTTTAACAAAAAGCATATGGACGAATAAGACAAAAATTACATAAATTGCATTCATAAAATTATAAAATCATCTAGATAATTAAAAATAATTTTAAAACCAAAAACTAAATTTTATTTAATATATGGTTGAAAATACTTATATAATGTAACAATGCTTTTTCATATGTTTATTTGAAATAATTTGAATATACAAATTTAAATCGAATAATGCAACTGCATATAAATCTGTTTCAAAACATATATAAGATATAATCTACACTAATATGATATAATATGTAATCAAAATAAGGTTAGACTATTACCTGAATATGTGGCCTAAGATTCACACGTTTAATGATTGAATGACTCCGAGTTAAATCGAATCAGCTTTCAGATTTTGCTACGATCGAGAAAAGAACATGACCTTTCTTTTACTTTGATTTTGTAGTAATATTGTTTTTGAAATTAATGTCCATGGAGCCTTGATACTTGTAGCTAGAATAAAGAATAAGATGGAGGAAAAATTAGTGACTAATGATGTGTTTAAGTTGGCATTTAACAAGAGTTAAAAGTGGAGATATTTTCTCCTTCCTTTACCTATTCTTTTACCTGCCATTTCAAGTCTCAATTGAACACTTAAATCCTCTTTCCCTTGCAACCTAGGTTGACCATGTATTAAGTTATACGGGCCTTCAAGAATTCCCAAACCCATTTAATAATTAATCAATTTATATCGAATTTAAATATTTTTTGATATTTTATATTGATATGTAAATATATAAATTTTATGCATACACTTTATTAAATAATAATGGCACCCGAAAAATAAAATAATTAATATTTAATTGATATTAGTTTTTTTAATTAGTTACAATAATTATAAATTACATAAATCGTGTGGTATTTGAAGTATTCATAATCATAGTTGTGCGACTCAAAAGTGTAAACTCAGTTAGCGACTAATGTCGAACAATTCAAATACTAAAATTCACGCATCACCTTATCATGTGGTATGACTAGTTTGTCGAATTTATTGCTTACGCATATTTTTGCTAAAAGCCAATTTTACTATATTAGGTGGTAACCAGTAGTAACGATAATTTACATCAATTTTCCTCATCAAAACTATATCACTTAGGGACTTATGGAATTTGGTTTTAATCAAACTTCCAATATCATCCACATTCAACTTAGTTAATCCAAATATAAAGTCCATGGTTTAACAGTAGCAATTATTATTAACCGTACCACTCTGGTTAGAGACTTTGACTTTGAGTTGACTATAATATTAACCTAACATAACCGAGGAGACAAATTCTCTATTGAATAGTGTTTCACCTGCAATGTTTCTGATAGAGTTAGAGGTTGCAAAGATTCGCCTCTTTGACCCTGTGATGCCCCACCTCTATACCCACGCTAGCCAATGATACTACAGGGTAATGCCGTCAACTAACACGGAGAATAAGGCTGGTTAGGAGCGACCATCTATAGCCTTGCTCTAACTATCTATTGAATACATCGACAATAATCACACTAAACAGATCGACATATCTAATGAATACTTAAAACAAAACCATAGGTGGTTCTAGGATCTACCAGAACAGAATATAACAACTCAAATGTAATATACATCACAGAACAATAGATCATCATATACACATATACAGATACATAACAGAGTTTACAAAATAATACATGTCAAGTGGTATAGCAAACCACAATATACAGACGAATCAAAAGAATACATATATCAGAGTTACAATAAAAGGACTACACAAAAAAAAAGCTTTAACAAAAAGGAACAAGCTGAATAGTTCATGTGGAAGCAAAACAGGCTAAGTCCAAAAGCACCTAACCTGAAACATCTCGGTCTGACCCGAGTATAAATTATATGGGTCAGTCTAGCTAAACAAATCAGTTAGATAAACTGAACAACAATAAACCTACAAGGTTACAAAGTATAACAAATATCTCTAAAGGAGATAACACAATCATCTAACAAAAGATGAATCATATGATAACAAAACAAGCCTCATATCATAGGCAACATAGAGAAACAAAGGATACAAATATCCCAAATCAAGCCAAAAAGGCAAATAACAAATACCAACGAAGGTAACACAAGTTCCATAAGGTAATCGCTACATATCATGCGGCTCAAAAAGACCAACACCGAAGGGCGATACCAAGGGAATATATATATCAATAAAACATCAAAAAATTGCTCGAGCTCAGTACTGTATAAAGAAGGATCCATGAGTCCGAAGACTCCAAACCCAATATCACCCATGCGGCTCATAACGACCAACATCGGAAGCGATACTAAAGGGCACCCCAATATCACCCATGCGACTCATAACGACCAACATCGGAAGCGATACTAAAGGGCAACAAACCCGAAGGCAACATACCTGAAGGCAACAAACCGTAGTGGTGAAGGTCGGAGACCCAGTACTGGACACCACTAACTGGCGGAATGTGTCATAACTCTCAAAAAGGAATCCGAAAAGTGGTAACGCGAGTCCCATAACCACTCGTTCGCACTAAACGGTTTACTATTCGTCAGTCAATTTCACACTCAAAGCAGTACAAAGTTCACCTCATATCATCAGTAAACCAAACCCGAAGGTCAAAACGATCAATTGAATAGGTCGAGGATTAATTGGAAGAATAAACGCACAGATTCATGGTCCGTGTTTTGTCCAACCATTTAATCACCCTTCCACTTCGCTCGAAGTGCGAAATTGTGCGTGTGTTTTAAATAGAATTTATAAATCAGAGAAGCGAACTTTTAATACGGTTTGAAGAAATTAGTTATAAAAACCCGTGAATGAATTCAAAAAGGAATCATCAAGATCAAATATGCATAACCAACTAATTGAAATTAATATGCATCGATCAAATTTGGAAAACCAAACGAATAAGGCAATTTGGCAAAAACAGCATATTTAGACGTCTGAAAGAAGGGATTCAGAAGTCTGAATCTAAAAATTAATTTGTTTTTCAAAACAGAATTTAGACGTCTGAATCCAACCTTCCAGACGTCTGAAATAGACATATTTTGGCCTATTTCCTTTCTGGTCGAAATTTAGCCAATTCAGACGTCTGGAATATAATTTCAGACGTCTGAATCTGGGGAGAAAAATGTTCCCCAGAACAATATTCAGACGTCTGAAATAGGAGTTTCAGACGTCTGAAACCTGATGGTCAGGCATTTCCTGAACCTAGGCCATCCATGGCCAACAAATCGAAAGCAATCGGATGCGTGTTGATTATGGGCTTATGTCAAACGACTACCCAACCTTAACGACACACCCAAACACTCCGAACAACATAAACATCGACCATATAAAGTTTTACATAGATTTGGCTTCAAAAATCAATATTTGGTAATTTCACCAAAGCAATCCAAATCGAAAACAAGTGCATATGAACAAATGCTAGGAATTCATACCTAACAAAGATATATATATATAAGCATAGACGTGAGATAAAAATCTCACCTTATATCACAAAACAAAGAAGAAGATGCTCAAACACAAGAAGGAGACGAACTACTCTTCACTTCAACTCAACAAGCTTCAATCTAAGAATAAAACAAGTATTTTCCTAAGCTAGGTTTAGGAATACTTTCTGAAATTGAAGGAGAAAGAGTTGGAAAGGATAAGGAGGAGACTTACCTATGCTTCACTTTGAATTTGGAGCAAGAATCAAGTTTGCAAGGAGAAACTAGGGCTTGCAATTTCTATTTCCTCTTCCCTTCCACCATTTCCGTTTTTCTTAAGTTTTAGAAGAGTGGAATGAGAGAATGGAGAGGAGAGGGCTGAGTTAGGGGTTAAACTAACAAATTGGCTGAACCCAACCCAAACCCAACTAGAAAAAGTTGCAAAATTCAACTTACTCCAAACATATCAAGCTTATGCTTAAAAAGGTCGCAAACGCCATTTTGGAACCAATGGAAATGGTTTCAAGTTCCAATTCGGCCATTTGCAAAAAGTAACATTCCGGACTAAAAATCCGACTAACGACGCTATATTTAAATATAAAATTGTTATATATGCGGGTTGTTACAGATCTCCCCTCCTAACAAAATTGTGTCCCCACAATTCCTAGAGACGATATTTGTAACAACTACATACATACAACATTCAAAAGAAAAGGAAATAAGCTTGAGACGAAAAGATAAACTCACCGTTCCCAAGCAAAGATAGAAAACCCGGATTGGATCGCTCAATAAACTCTCTGGTTTCCCAAGTATAGTCATTGGGACTAGCGGACCATTGAACTTTAACGAGCGCCACGCCCTTGTTCCGAAGGTGTCGCACCTCCGTGTCAAGTACGCGAATAGGCTGTTGTAAATAGATAAGTCCGGTGAGATCTCAAGCTCAAGCAAATAAGGAGAATCAATAAAAGAATCCGATTCCCGAAGACACTTCCGAAGTTGCGAGACATGAAACACGTCATGAATGCCAGATAAATGAGCAGGAAGTGAAACTCTATAAGCCACAGGGCCAATACGTTCAGTAATAGAAAATGGTCCTATAAAGCGAGGAGCCAATTTCCCAGTCGTACTGAAACGCATAACCCCTTTCAAAGGAGAAACACGAATAAAAACAAGGTCATCAATCGAGAACTCGAGAGGCTTCCTACAACTATCCGCATAGGATTTCTGGCGACCCTGTGCCTCTTTCATTCTCAACTGGATGAGATCAATCTTCTCAGAAGAATCACGAACAAAATCTGGGCCAAGAAAAAGCTTCTCTCTAGATTCCAACCAACATGAAGGTGATCGACATGGCCTTCCGTATAAGGCTTCGAAAGGAGCCATACCGATACTAGACTGAAAACTATTGTTGTAGGAGAACTCTACAAGAGGTAGGTGATCCTCCCAACAACCACCGAAATCAAAAATACAAATACGGAGAAGATCTTCCAAGATACGATTTACCGGTCAGTCTGTCCGTCAGACTGCGGATAATAAGCTGTACTAAAATTAAGCTTTGTTCCCAAAGCTTGCTAAAGACTCTTCCAAAAATGACTCGTGAATAAAGGATCACGATCACTCACAATAGAACTAGGAACACCGTTAAGTCTCACGATTTCCTTGACATACAACTTAGCCAAATGCGAAGCAGTCCTATTAGACTTAATAGGGACAAAATGAGCAGACTTGGTAAGGCGATCAACAATAACCCAAATGCTAGAATGGCCCAATCTCGAACGAGGTAGGCCATCAATGAAATCCATAGAAATCTGATCTCGTTTCCACAATGGAATCTCTAGAGGCTGAAGAAGACCCGAAGGACGCTGATGTTCGGCCTTAAAACGCTGACAAGTTATGCAATTACTCACATAACTCGCCACATCGCGCTTCATGCCTTCCCAATAATAAAGACGACGCATATCGGCATACATCTTACTACTACCAGGATGAATGGTATACTTAGAACGGTGACAATCATCAAGAATGTCATGCCTAAGTGCAAAATTAGAAGGCACAAAAAGACGATTCTTCTTGCGAAGACACCCATGAGAATCAATGCTGAAATCCCGCAACGCCTCATCACAGGATCCAGACTCACAAAGCTGAATAAAATGCAACAAATCAGGATCACGCCGCTGGGCAACGGCAATACGATCCAATAAAATAGGTCGAGCTCCCAAACTAAATAATAGAATAGGAGAATCAGAAAATGAACCTTGATCCCGAATTTCACAAAAAGATAGAGTCTCAAGAATATCCCATTCGGCAAACATCATAGAAACAACAGCCGAATGTTTGCGACTAAGCGCATCAGCAACACGATTACCCTTACCAGGGGTATACTGGATATCAAAGTCATAGGAGGCAAGAAACTCGAGCCAACGCGGTTGTCTCATATTGAGTTCCGTCTGAGTGAACAAATACTTCAAGGATTTATGATCGATATAGAGAATGAAGCGCTCGCCCAACAAATAGTGTCGCCAAATCTTCAAGGCGAAGACAATGGCGGCTAACTCAAGATCATGAGTGGCATAGCGAACTTCATTCGGACGCAGTTGCCTAGAAGTATAAGCAACCACCCGATCCTTCTGCATAAGAACAGCACCGAGACCACTACCACAAGCATCGGTGTAGACAACAAGATCATGATTCCCCTCGAGAACCACAAGAATAGGAGCAATAGTGAGAAGTTCCTTTAATGTTAGAAAGGAAGCTTCACACTTGTCGGACCAAATAAAACGAATGCCTTTCCGAGTAAGGCAGGTGAGAGGAAGCACAACTCGGGAAAAATCCTTAATGAACCGACGGTAATAACCCGCCAATTCAAGGAAACTACGAATCTCATGCACATTCTCAGGCCTCTTCCAATTCTGGATGGCTTCGATCTTTGAGGGATTGACAGAAATGCCATCGGAAGATACAACATGGCCTAAGAAATTAACCCTATTCTCCCAAAAATGGCACTTGGAGAATTTGGCTCTAAGCTGATGATGACGGAGAGTACTCAAGACAATTCTCAAGTGATTAGCATGCTCGGCTTCAGACTTAGAATAAACAAGGATATCATCAATGAACACAAGAACGAACTTATCGAGATATTCCCGGAATACTCGATTCATGAGATCAACAAAGAAAGCAGGAGCGTTCGTCAAACCGAACGGCATAACGAGCCACTCAAAAGAACCATAACGAGTGCGGAAAGCGGTAAGAGGTATGCTATCCTCCGCGACTCATAACTGATGAAAACCCTTGGTAAGGTCAAGCTGAGAAAAGACCTTAGCACCACTCAATAGATCGAAAATATCATCGATCCTAGGCAATGGATACCTATTCCTAATGGTTAACTCGTTAAGCTTGCAATAGTCAATGCAAAGCCTAAGAGTTCCATCAGACTTCTTCACGAAGACGACCGCGGATCCCCACGGAGAAAAACTGGACTGAATCAACTGCTTGGACTTAAGCTCTAAAAGCTGCTTCTTGAGTTCCTCATTTTCCCTTGTAGACATCCTCATGGGAGGACGACTAACTGGCTGCGTTCCTGAAATGAGATCAATGCGGAACTCAATTGCCCGCTTAGGTGGCAAACCCGAGACAGGCTCCAAAACATCAGAAAAGTCACAAGCAATAGGAATACGAGATATATCATTATGATCACGCGAATCAAGAGAATATAAAGTCATTTCGGAATTATCCACATCCTGAAGAATAAGAGATAGAAGAGTAGGCGAATCCGGATGTCGAAGATACAAAATTCTCTCCGAACAAATAATCCTGGCATCATATCTCACTAGCCAGTCCATTCCCAAAATCATATCAAATCCCAGACAAGAAATAACGTGCAGATTCGCATGAAAAGAAAAGCCACATAAAACAATCTCAACATCATCACAAAGCATACTAAGGGTCGCGGATCCCCCAATAGGATTCGCAATCCTTAAAGAAGTAACCAAACAAGAAACATCCAAGGATAAATCATCAATGAGCTTCTTCGATACGAAAGAATGTGAAGCACCCGTATCAAAAAGAACTCGAATACTAAGATCACGAAATAAAATAGAACCTTCCAAAATAGATGGAGATATACCTTTTGGCTGAGAAGGACCTTCAGAAGCCTTGGCAGCATAAATCCTGCTAGACTTGGCACCAACCGGAACAGTAGGGCAAGCAGAAACATGATGACCTTCCTTCTTGCAATAGCGACAGAAGAGAGGCTTAGGACAAGCTCGAATAATATGATCAGGAGAACCACAATTGAAACACTTCCGGACGAAAGGTGTTCCAACAGACTGAGATTTGAGAACTAGAACCACCAGTCTTCTTCTTCTTAGAAGGAAAAGACCTGGACTTTTGAAATGGAAACGACCTCTTGTTGGGGTTCTTGGAAACCTCAACATCAACATCACTATCACACTCCTTCTCGACGGTCTCGAGATGAAGTGCCATATCAACCAACTCCTCAAAAGAAAGCTTAAGATGGAGCAACAAAGATTCTTAAGATATTTCTTAAGACCAGAAACAAACTTCAAATTCTTCTTATAAGAAGTGCTGATGAATTCAAGACCATACTTAGATAAAGCCTCGAATGATGCAACATACTCAGAAACAGAAGATTTCCCTTGCTTCAACTCAAGGAAGCGACGGGTCAATAAAACTTTTCAGATTCAGGAACGAACTTGAGTTCAAATCGCTCCCGAAACTGAGTCCAAGAAAGAGTAGACTCATCAATTTCGGCTACAAGAAGCTCATACCAATCAAGAGCACGCTCTTGTAATAAGCTAGAAGTTACAAGAACTCTATCATGGTCAGAAAGATCCATACGAGAGAAGATACGCTCGCACGTGTGAAACCAAGCTTGGACTTCAAGAACAGACTCGGAGCCCTTAAATGGCTTTCCTCCAAGATGACAAAAATCACTGCACAGACGTGCAAAGGCTGACTTGCGAGGTAGAGAAACTCGAGGATGAACTGGAGGCTGAGTGCTCCTAAACAATTCTAAAAACTGATCGGCAGACATATAAACGCCATCCGGATGTGAGCCACTGGATTGCCCAGCATCCGAACGTCGTCCCCTGCCTCTTCCAGCCATACGCTGAAAGTAAGATAAGAACAAGATTAATCACAAGGTAGATACTTCAATATGGAATACTACGGAATTTAAATACATTCCTAGACGTATTCCCACATTTTATCTAACCTTGATGGTAGAAGGAATAGAAAGGCACGATAATTCAAAGATTCGTATCACTTATACACTTTGATGTACTGTAATATGTGCATCTATTCTGTGTTTATCATATTTTGTTCCGAACTCAGCTCTAATACCACGCTGTGACGCCTCACCTCTATACCCACGCTAGCCAAGAACACTACAGGGTAATGCCGTCAACTAACACGGAGAATATGGCTGGTTAGGAGCGACCATCTATAGCCTTGCTCTAAATATCTATTGAATACATCGACAATAATCACACTAAACAGATGGACATATCCAATGAACACTTAAAACAAAACCATAGGTGGTTGTAGGATCTATCAGAACAGAATATAACAACTCAAATGTAATATACATCACAGAACATTAGATCGTCATATACACATATACAGATACATAACAGAGTTTACAAAATAATACATGTCAAGTGGTATAGCAAACCACAATATACAGACGAATCAAAAGAATACATATATCAGAGTTACAATAAAAGGACTACACAAAAAAAGCTTTAACAAAAAGGAACAAGCTGAATAGTCCATGCGGAAGCAAAACAGGCTAAGTCCAAAAGCACCTAACCTGAAACATCTCGGTTTGACCTGAGTATAAATTACACGGGTCAGTCTAGCTAAACAAATCAGTTAGATAAACTGAACAACAATAAACCTGCAAGGTTACAAAGTATAACAAATATCTCTAAAGGAGATAACACAATCATCTAACAAAAGATGAATCATATGGTAACAAAACAAGCTTCATATCATAGGCAACGTAGAGAAACAAAGGATACAAATATCCCAAATCAAGCCAAAAAGGCAAATAACAAATACCAACGAAGGTAACACAAGTTCCATAAGGTAATCGCTACATATCATGCGGCTCAAAAAGACCAACACCGAAGGGCGATACCAAGGGAATATACATATCAATAAAACATCAGAAAATTGCTCGAGCTCGGTACTGTATAAACAAGGATCCATGAGCCCGAAGACTCCAAACCTAATATCACCCATGCGGCTCATAACGACCAACATCGGAAGCGGTACTAAAGGGCACCCCAATATCACCCATGCGGCTCATAACGACCAACATCGGAAGCGATACTAAAGGGCAACAAACCCAAAGGCAACATACCCGAAGGCAACAAACCGTAGTGATGAAGGTCGGAGACCCAGTACTGGACACCACTAACTGGCGGAATGTGTCATAACTCTCAAAAAGGAATCCGAAAAGTGGTAACGCGAGTCCCATAACCACTCGTTCGCACTAAACGGTTTACTATTCGTCAGTCAATTTCACACTCAAAGCAGTACAAAGTTCACCTCATATCATCGGCAAACCAAACCCGAAGGTCAAAACGATCAATTGAAAAGGTCGAGGATTAATCGTAAGAATAAACGCACAGATTCATGGTCCGTGTTTTGTCCAACCATTTAATCACCTTTCCGCTTCGCTCGAAGTGCGAAATTGTGCGTGTGTTTTAAATAGAATTTATAAATCAGAGAAGCGAACTTTTAATACGGTTTGAAGAAATTAGTTATAAAAACCCATGAATGAATTCAAAAAGGAATCATCAAGATCAAATATGCATAACCAACTAATTGAAATTAATATGCATCGATCAAATTTGGAAAACCAAACGAATAAGGCAATTTGGCAAAAACAGCATATTCAGACGTCTGAAAGAAGGGATTCAGACGTCTGAATCTAAAATTTAATTTGTTTTTCAAAACAGAATTCAGACGTCTGAATCCAACCTTCCGGACGTCTGAAATAGACATATTTTGGCCTATTTCCTTTCTGGTCGAAATTTAGCCAATTCAGACGTCTGGAATATAATTTCAGACGTCTGAATCTGGGGTGAAAAATGTTCCCCTGAACAATATTCAGACGTCTGAAACCTGATGGTCAGGCATTTCCTGAACCTAGACCATCCATGGCCAACAAATCGAAAGCAATCAGATGCGTGTTGATTATGGGCTTATGTCAAACGACTACCCAACCTTAACGACACACCCAAACACTCCGAACAACATAAACATCAACCATATAAAGTTTTACATAGATTTGGCTTCAAAAATCAATATTTGGCAATTTCACCAAAGCAATCCAAATCGAAAACAAGTGCATATGAACAAATGCTAGGAATTTATACCTAACAAAGATATGTATATATATAAGCATAGATGTGAGATAAAAATATCACCTTATATCACAAAACAAAGAAGAAGATGCTCAAACACAAGAAGGAGACGAACTACACTTCACTTCTACTCAACAAGCTTCAATCTAAGAATAAAACAAGTATTTTCCTAAGCTAGGTTTAGGAATACTTTCTGAAATTGAAGGAGAAAGAGTTGGAAAGGATAAGGAGGTGACTTACCTATGCTTCACTTCGAATTTGGAGCAAGAATCAAGTTTGCAAGGAGAAACTAGGGCTTGCAATTTCTATTTCCTCTTCCCTTCCACCATTTCAGTTTTTCTTAAGTTTTAAAAGAGTGGAATGAGAGAATGGAGAGGAGAGGGCCGAGTTAGGGGTTAAACTAACAAATTGGCTGAACCCAACCCAAACCCAACTAGAAAAAGTTGCAAAATTCAACTTACTCCAAACATATCAAAGCTTATACTCAAAAAGGTCGCAAACGCCATTTTGGAACCAATGGAAATGGTTTCAAGTTCCAATTCGGCCATTTGCAAATAGTAACATTTCGGACCAAAAATCCGACTAACGACGCTATATTTAAATAAAATACTTAAATATAAAATCGTTAAATATGCGGGTTGTTACAGATAAACGCTGACAGTAATACATCCATAAATTTTTTATGTTCCGAGAATTTAAGTGCCGAAAAGAAAAATTGTTAGGGTAAAAGAAAAGAAAAAGAAAGAGAATAAGAAAGAAGAGAACACAACGTTAGAATGTCACATTTGAATAATAACATATAATATAAAAGATAGTACAAACTTTCACTCTAAGATACATAGCATTTAGAGTTACAACCCTAAGTATTATCATCAGTCTGAATAGTTATAACAACATATCCTCACAAATGCTGATATAAACAAGATAGAAAAAATAAGAATACTACGGTAGATGAAAACATCAGCCCATCTCCTCGAGATCTAAAAAATATAAAAACGAAAACCTTCCTTTCATAGACTACTCGAATGAGCACCTCATAACGATAAAGGAAATATAAAACCATGAGTCAAACATAAGTATGATATAAGAAACTAGATAAATATGTAGCTAGAATATAACAATACTTTTAAGACCATTCGAATCACCATAAAGGTTGTCCCCTCAAAAGAACCACACCTACCTAATAAGTATATAGATGATATGATAGATAAAGTCTAGGGTGTAGAGTATAAATAAAAAAGTTATGTTGCTTGCGTCTTACAACACAATAATATTGTAAGTACAACTAAAACCGCTAAGGTATGTTCACATATGCATTTCCATGGAAGTTCTCTTTAGTAAAAACCGAAAGCCAACCCCTACGACAAGGATCATAAACTACCTACCAAGCATCATATATTTTTAAATAAAATATACTATAAGGTAAACATAACTGGCCCATGCTCTAACACGTAATGCCGAATATCATTAACTCCCAGTAGCAACATCGATAAGCTTCTCTGGATATGGAGTTGGTATAACCTTTTGGGTTAACTAAACCCTACAGCTATGCATCCTATGTATCTTTAGTCATTTTCTAGTGGTGAAGTCAAGTTTAGCATCTTGACACATGAGTTTTAATTAGTTGGACAGATCTTAAATCTCTCTTTGGATTCTAGCTTCTCAAGCAGTTCACAAATCTGTCCATGGATTCCAACACAAGTCATCCGATGAATACTAACTTTGTCCTCTCTATTGAAATCAACCAAGACAGTACAACAAGATAACATTGTTTGAAATATTAACGTTGACCTCTCCCTTGAACCTTACCTTAGGATGGACAATTCAACTTTATAAAAATTCACTTTACAACTGATTCCAAAACACAGAACTCGTATATCCACTTTGACATGGTTGTCGGTGAGCAATGCACTTATCTGATCCCGGTCTCTTCAAAACTAAATCGGAGAATTTTCGGTTAACTCAATTTCAGTTCTTTAAGAAGTAAATGAACAATATAATGGAGTCCTCATTGGAGGATCTAGTATACATACATTCTTAAAGAAAGAGATGATTCGTACGAATAAGTCCTTCTTGGGGATCTCAAACTATATTAATACGTGATGCTTATATACACTTCTAAAGTAAATTTTGGTCAAACTCGATAGTTGACTAATCAATTACCCAGCACAAGAAAAACGATCATATATGGAAACCAACTCTAGTATAATTATCGTGTTTTCAACTTTCTCAGTTATATTATTCCTTGGTTATGAATGCAGCCGGTAGGTTAAAGTACCACTGCTTTTAAACCCTACTCAAACATTATTCATAACTCTCACAAATAGAATAAATTTACTTTGTTTGGCTTTTAATGCTAAGTATATGAAAAAATACTTTCCATAAATAAGTAAATGCACAAAGAACGATTAAGTCACACAAAGCACGATTAAGTCACACAAAGCACGATTAAATCGCACAAAGCACGATTAAGACACATAAGCAACTTCTAATACCCTTTTTATTTAATTAATTCTTTTATCAATTAAAAACTCTTTGTAAATACTTATATATATAATACCTTTACAAAAGTTATATACATGTATACTACTATTTCACTATTTATTTCTACTTTTTTAATTTTTAAAAATGCATTTATATTCTTATTCAAATGGTATAACAATATTCATAAATCTTAAACAAGATTTCATATTTAGCATTATCCTTAAAACGTCCTTCTAAAGATCTAATTATATAACTATTATCCACATATTTTAAGGATATAAGTAAAGGAATTCATGTTGAAGCTAAAGATTAATCTCAAAATTAAAAGTCTGATGTTGCAATTAATGATATCGAAAGGTTGTTGATTCAGAAGCATATGGTATAGAAGTTCAAGAATTGATGTCGAAGATTTACTAATGCCAAAGTACAAAGCTTCATGTCGAAGCTAGAGGTTGATGTCAAAGTTTGAGGCTTTGGATGTTAAAGCAGAGGAAAAAAATGTTGAACCTATGTACAGATGGAGATATCGGATCTCGCACCAATATGAGCATAATAAACGATATCGAAAAAAAGCAAGAAAGTACACAGGGGAAATAGTTGACATCGAAAGCTTATGACCAGTAATGATGTCGTGTTCCATCAATAAAGAATATTGTTGATGATGCATCTCTTCTCATTGATGTTGTATCTCATCAATGTTGCATCTCATCTCGTTAATGCAACATATAGTAAGAAAAATATGAAGGATATCATAAATCAGTAGTATGGTCAAAGAGGGCGCATATCATCAAACAAGGGAAATATTGATGTTGAAAGTTAACAAATATGAATGATATTAAATGAATGCAATCCTAGAAAGATGCCATCTGTAACAAGTACTATGCAAGAATTGATGTTGAAGATTATCTGTTGAATTGATGTCGCATTTCATGAATTATTCACATATCTATTATCCTCTTGACTCGCTCAACAAATCCAATATCCTCTTAACTCATAATCCATTCGATATCCATTTTTTACTCATCAATTTCATTCGACATCAATATGTTGAGTATTGAGTCAACCTCCAGTTTGCAGACCATTCAGCATTAATTTCACATCGGCGTCCCTTCCTATTTATAAGAGAAGATTCTAACCTTATAAATGATATCGAATTTATAGAGTTGGAGGAGTTTGAATTTGATCTGAATCTCATGAACATTAGATTATGATGGGATGAATAATGTCAAAGTTTGGGCTCCATGTCAAAGCTAGAGATTTCGTGTTGAAGTTTAAAGTTTGATATCAAAGATAATGGATGCCGGAGTCAATGGTTCCAAAAGTTAACAGACCTGGTATTTGTAAGGATATCGAAGGGTCTGATGCCATAGAGTAAATCATGCCGCATATTAAATTAAGTTGTTGGTTAAACCATGTTCGTAGTATCTGACATCGGAAGTATACTTGATGCTAAAGGCTTCTTGCCGAAGCACATAAATTGATGTCGTTGTTAAGCTCTGATGTTGAAGTCTAAGTGATGTCGGAGACTTACTGATGCCAAAGAAGTTGATGTTGTAGTAGAATTTTGATGTTGAAATCCACAGACTTATGTCAAAGTTTAGAATTTGATGGCGAAATCTAAAGAATGATGAAGAAAATCAAAGTTTGGTGCAAAGTCAAAGGTATCATGCTAAAACAGAGAACTCCATGCCAAAGTTCAAGAACCCATGCCCAAGTTTAGAAGTTCAGGCCAAGATGCAGGATCCATATTGAAAATAAAGGATTTTGAGGATAGAGTTTCTAAAAGTCACAAATTTTGATTTCAAAAAAGTAAAAAATTATATATCTCAGATCTTTATAAAAATGGGTTTCAAATATATTGAAGTTTTAGTTTTACAAGTTTCGAGTGCGAAGCTAGTTTCAAAAGTATTGAGATTAAGTATGTCATCATCATTTAAATATTTTTCAGTTTTTAAATATGTACATAATTTCAGATATATAAATGTTCAAGCATATACAGTTCCATATATGCCAAGTTTTCAAAGATTTACGGCTTTGAATATAGACATAAAGTTTAGTATATTGATGGATTCAAAGTATACATTGGTTTCCAATATACATCTTCATGTTTCAAATATATGTAAATGTTTCATGATCTCAAAAATATAAAGTACTAATTTTATATGTGGGATTTCAAATATATATACATGAGTTTCGTATATATCATCCTTTGGATGCATAAAGGTTTCAAAGATATATTAGTTTTAGATATATGTTTTTGGGTTTCATGAATAAAGGTTCTGATGTATATATAAGATTTGGATAAACAAACTTTGAGAATAGAATAATGAAAATTAGGTTAAAGGGCTTCTCATTTAAGGTAATAAGTTTTAAGAACAACAGTTATAAATAATTAGATTTAAGGATAATTTATATGAAACTGATAAATTCATTTATCTTTTTAAGTTATACGAAAAATGATAAATTCATTTATCATTATTTCTGCATAATTGAAAATGATAACTTCATTTATTTTTTTCTGTAAATTGTCCTTAAAATTAATTTTTCAGAAGCGCTATCCTTAAAACTTATTACTCTGCACAAAGAAACCCTTTGAGTGAAAATCCTTTTTGCATATATGTGATTCATATTTTAGATAAGTAAAGATTTCAAATGCATATAATTTTCATGCACATGAGGTTTCATTAATGTTTGAATTCAAATATATATACTAAATTATAAAGGTGTAATATTTTGAATACAACAGATTTCAAAGTGTTAAAGTGCTTGAATGGATATGAATTTTAAAATACTAGTTTTCGGATGCAAGGATTTTAAACATGTGAATCTTGAATGAAATGAGCTTTGAATATGTAATGGAATCAAAAGAACAAATTTTAAATATGTACCAGGTTTCATAAATATAAAGTTTCGTAAAACATAAGATTTCAAAGAATAAAGATTTTAAGTATAATGGCTTCTACTGCATATACAAAGTTTCTGATGCACAAAATTTGAAATAGTGGAGTTATATATATATATATATATATATATATTCAGATTTGTATTTATCTAAGTTTCAAAAGTATAGAGATTTAAATATATGTACCAGGTTTCAAAAGTATTAAATTTTGAATGTTATGTAAGAATCAAGTTTTTAAATATATAAGTTTCGTGTATATACATACATGTGGTTTTAAAGCTTTTAAGTATATTTGGTTTTAGGTGTGTGTGTATATTTTTTTTTTGTATGTATGTATGTACATACATATACATACACACATACATAAACACACACACACACACACATATAGTTCCATATATTTGAGGTTAAAAATTTATAGTTTCAAATATATGTAGTATTATATATACGGTTTTGAGTATGTATGTTATTTTGTAAAAAGAAATTTAAAAAAAATGCACAACAGGCTTCAAGAGTGCATGGCTTCAGGTTATATAATTTTACATGTATGCGTGTTAATTTCAAACATGTGCAGCTTTATATGTACTAGTAAAAACTAAAAGTTTTGAATTTATAAATGTGGGTTTTTAAAATATGCAGTTTTGTATTTAAATATAGGTCGGTTTTGTGTAAATTAAATCTATTAAATAATAGTAAAGAAGAAGAAATTCAAGCTCTCTTATTAATTGTAGGAGCTTTCTCCACTCTCCTTAATTCTATCTCAGATATTTTAGTTTTAAATTTTTATAATTTATCAATTTATAGTAACTCCACTAAACTTCTCATGCCAATTTATAATCAGATACATTCTTTTAAAAAATTCCTATAATTATTGTAACGTTCAGCATTTTCGACTCCCGAAAATCGACATCAATACGTCCACTGTATCAACTGCCGAGCAATCGAAGGCCGGAAAACCGAATTGTTAGGGTTAAAGAAGAAGAGGTAGAAGAAGAAAGAAAGAATCATACAATATATCAATGAATAATCTTAATAGAATCTCACAATCGCAGCGGAACAACATATAATATATCAATGAATAATCTTTAAAACAAAGAATCATATCTGTAATTACATTACATCACATTACATTACATTATCGGAGTTTACAACAACAAACAGCGGAAAAGAAATACTATATACAAGTGATACGCTACGCCATCCAGCTTGATCCTGATCTCCACAGCATCTCCTGAATTCCAGAATGACCTGATAACCTGACTTTAGACTGCCCGTGTGGAAATTGGTGGGCACCCAGAGTTTAGGAAGGGAACAATAAACTCCAAGTCAGTCATGGGACTGGTGTGAGAACTTAAAATAGTTTATCTTAAAAAACAAACAAAGAAATATTTTAAAATAGATCCGCAATGCTTTTAGAAAATGTAACTACCATAAGGCCTCCCGCCACACACACCATGCAAACGCAGAATTGGAGGAGATTTCTCCTTATGATAGTCAAACATGCTTGATACGCAAATTTCTTTGATATTATTACTATAAGTGCAAAGTGTGTAAAACCATTTCAAAAGTATAATATAAATCTTAGCCAGCATAGGTACCATTATATTATGCCTGCTATAGCAACCTCCTAAGGAGGCAGGTTATACAATTTGCAATCGTAAAGGGTTCGTATTGTTTCTTTGGATTTCCAACAAATGGTCAGGCCAAGGAACTTCCCATTGCCACATGGGTACGCCTCTGGAGAGACGCCTCGAGAACCTAACCGGATCTCTGCCAACACAAGGCTGGGTTACCTCAACAAAAGTAGGTAACTACTGACATGAGTATGCCATCCCCCGGTTGTAAACAACCTTTATCCGAGGATCCTCAACCAACATCAATCACAAGTCATATATATTTGCGACATCCGCATAAGTTAAATATATGGGCTCCATACCATGATACCACTTCTATCCAGAAGGAAATGCACATACCCTAAGGGGCGCTACTCCCTAAAACCTTGCTGCATCTTTCCTGTTTTGACCATTTCGGGGTGTGAGGTCCGACGAAGTCTCGTCCACAAAGCTACGCTTTTCACAAAAGCTATGCTTTGATCAACAAATAATCAGTAGCACTTCGTATGCCACATTACCAAATTGGGAATGTATCACTAGTAACCATCAACTACATAACCTCTGAGCTCGCACGTCTCAGAGAAGGGTGTTAAGCTAAGAGAATAAATTCTCCGCCACCAACAGAAATGTATTTGAAAGAAACCAGCTTTACATCTCAAATTGTAACGTTAGACACATATCCATACAAGTCTGTTCCAGGATCGAACGGAACCGAAGGCACTTCCAAAGAAGCCCTTGCAAATCTGGATATTCACTAATCACGTCCGGAATTCCCATCACAAAGGGTGATAAAATCTCTATATCGGAGATCAGCCGATGCAGAGACATTCGACGATAATCCTTCCGTTTTCGAAAATATCCGGTCTTTAACACCGGTCTTCAAATGCTATCCATTACGGTGTATCACTATTCGGAATGGGATTTATGACCCAAAGGTCCTCTCCCGGCTAAACCGAATGACGAGCGCTTATTTTAAAATAAGCGTAGCATTCAAATTCAAGCAAATCACAACAAATACCCATGTAAAGGTAAATATTGATAGTCGGTTATTTAACTATCAAAGCAAACCAACAAATATTCAGCACCATAACAATCACTATGCCCTTTTTTTAATCTTCCATAAATTAAATAACTTGCCAAATATTCACTTCAATTCATCTTTAAAAAGATATATTCTCTAAACCATTTCAATTTCTACATTGGAAAACATTTCCAAATACTTATTTAACAATAAGTAATTCACAAACCTATTAGTTTTCAATACTTAGAAAATATTCAATATACTTAAATCACAATTAAGTATATATTTTATTCTTTTAAGGAAAACGTTCTCTTTAAACACATTTATCTGGGTCAAAACGAATATTGCGCAAAACTTCATTACGACAACCCAAAATCAATAGCATAGGGATCCGAAAATACGATAGATATATAAATCCCAATACTATACAAAAACCTTTCCTTTCGAAAATCATTTACTATAACAACAGTGTTATAGTCCATCTTTTCCTTATTTCTCGAAAACGTCTATTTCAACGATGAATGTTGAAATCTATGGTTTCGATCCTTAACACATTTTAAAACAACTTCAAATCGTTTTAATTGTATTTAAAAGATCACTTCCTAAAACATTTCTTTAATATATTATTCACCGTCCAAAATCGTGGATATAAATCGCTTACCAAATTCAACACTTCTACATATTTAATTTAAAGGATTATCCACTGTCCAAAATCGTGGATATATCTCCTTTAATAAGCTTTCATATTTACTTATCAAATTCAATTGGTTTTGGATTTGTAAAATAATGTTTATAAATTCTCTCTCTCTCACACACACACACACACACACACACACATATTTTATAAAAACTTCAACTTATAAAATCTCTTAATTAACAAATTCTATTTATATCTCATTTAAGTGCCAAAATCCAATTTATAAATTAATTACTTATAAATCTTTTATTTTACAAAATCTATTCATTTTATAACTTCACAAATTATAAATCTAAAAAGTTCATTCACTCATGAAATCCATTTATACTTCATTTTAACACTTATAAAAACTCGGTTTATAATTCCAATATTTTAATTTATAAATATCAATTTTATAAAACTTTTATATAAACTGTTTATAATAATTCAAAAATCCCAATTTAAACCATTTTACAAATTAATCAACTACTTATTTCAAAAATCACATTTCGGTTATATTTGACAAAAATCATAATTTTTATAACATAAAATTATAATGTTTATTTATTTAAAATGAATCAATTCCAAAATTCAATAAAATGTATATTTTCAAAAATCACTTGAAAATCCTTTTAAATTCGAAATCGTCACTTTAACATTTTTAAAACTCCAAAAATAGGCCCAATGTTGCAACAACACCAATACATCAACCACGGTATCCAAACACCATATATCAGTATGATAACAGAATATATCGCAAATATCTGTAAATAAATCAATACTGTTGAGGAATCCAGTTGGATCCGTCCAACCTGTTTCCCTGCATCCATAGATGTTAGCACAATACCAATCCGTTTTAAGACAAAATATCGTGGTACATGGGTTTATAAAAATTATCATCCGCTATTATGCGGCGCAATAAGGTCTCATCTGCTATATAATGCGAGAAATCAACTCTAAGTACATAAATAATACCAATTTCACTTCAAGGTGGAATATCACGGTATATGTGTTTAATGTAATAACCTCCGCTTAATATGCGGCGTATAGGGTCTATTTCAACACAACAAATAGCAATCATCATTAAATCACACAATCAAGCAATTTTAAATTTAACTATTTAAAATTTAAATCGAACAAATTCGATTGAGTGAGAAGTTCTCACCTTACTTCCAATACAGTTTCAGCGTTTTATTCCGAATAAAATTAAACGCGCGTTTAATTTTATCCAAAATTCACATTAGCTCCAATCAACTTCAATCCAGCTCCATTGCGTAGTATTTGTCCATACGATTCCAACGCAACTCGTTTCGTGTGAAACGGATCTCGTATCAACAAGTTACAGCTTTTAGAAGTTTATACGAATTTTAAATATAATAATTTACAATTTTCTTATTTAATTTATAACCTTGCTTTTATCAAAGCCGCACGTTCTAACTTGATGAAATCAGGGTCGTGCCCTTATTCTTCTCCCCCATCAGGTAACGAACGCAACCCAAACCCATAGAAGCCGCCTCAAAACCCTAATGCTCGCGACCACTACGATGCTCGAAACATCATCACACCACCACCATTTGAAAGCTCGTGCTCCAACTCACCCTCGGCTTGAACGACGTGGAACTTGGCCACCCCCTTGCGCATAAAAACGCATGCGAACGCGCTGCGTACTCGGCCAAAATTTGGCCCCTACGATGCTCCATCGATGATCATCGCCGTATGGATTGAACGATCTCGCTTAGCTCTACAATTCTCGTGTTGAAGGTTTCTCGAATTGGTTGATGGATGGAAAGAGATTAAGTCTAGAAGTTTTGGAAATTTCTGGCCATTAAATGGAAACTGGCGGCTGTAACTCTAGCCAGGGTTTAAATGAAAATATAAAACTCTGAGGCCATTTATAGAAAATTCTCGCGACACTATTCACCCGAATTTTTTCCGAACTCCAAATGAAGCGTGCCGCCTGGCGTTTATAATGTTTTACCCCTATTCCAAACTCAATGGAATATATATTGGAAGCCAATTCGATCGTATTTGGAAGATAGGTTTTCAAATCGACTATTTTAAATTTAAAATTCACTTAAACCGATTTCAGTGCATTTTAGCTTGCCCCGGACAAACCGTAAATCCGATTGACACGAAATTTGAAATCTTACAATAATATAACATTATGGATCCGATGAAACTGGTTTTGTCGAAATCCGAGACTATTTGAAAAATGGCTATTTTACTCGTCAATTAAATATTAAAATATTCAATTTCCACAAATTAACTTTAAATTCAATTTTAAAAGTTCTATAACATCATTCTAACTCCAATATGATTTAATACAATTTTACAAATCAATTTTAATCACATTAAACCCAATTTCCAATTATTTCTGTAATTTCAAATATTAAATTATCGATTTAATTATCCAATTAAATCTAGATATTCGAAATATAATTTATTCGACTTACAAATTTTTTTTACTTGTAAATATTTAAAATCAATTAAATATACGAATTTCAAATGAAAAAAATTCTGGGTCGTTACAGTTATTCACAAATTTCTTCTTAGTTCTCTTCTAATATTTTACATTAAGTACATACATTTAAATTAATTACATAATTCAAAATTTAAATCATTTGATAAATTTAGGTAATTAATATTAGATACGTCGTTTAAATCCTAAAATACCAAAGTTGCATCAACAAACTGGTGAAATAAAATTTTCAATTGCATACAAAGATATGTGAATCACATAGCACAAATTATATACATCAACAATAATAACAAATTTATTTCCTAATTCGTTTATCTCAACGAAGTTATTATGCATTGCACTGAAAAATTTTACTTTTAGTTTTAAACACCTATATTTTAAATTTCTATAGTTACTTACAAACCCTTCTCAATTCTCTCCTAATATTTTTTTACTCATATTCATGTGTTAACCAATTATGTAATCTTTATTTTAAATCATTCAAACTTATTCAATTAACTAATATTTATTAATTCATCTAATAAATCTTAAAATATACCAATTTAAGTAGGTATATAAGCGAAGATGATAAAATTGTTATTTTTATTCATATATAAAGGTATATGAATCGCATAACATAAAATGTAAACATAAACAATAATATATTTTTAATTCATAATTCATTTATCTTCAAAATCATATATTGTAGCATACTTTTTTTTTACAACTTTTAAAGGGTAAACTTATATTTTACAACATAAGGATGAGAAAGCATGGATTACTCTAATACAAATTAAGTAATGTAGGCATTCACATTTTCAACATGATATTTTTACAACTTTAAAAGGATAAATTTATTTTTTACCGCATTGGGATGTGAAAGCACGGACTATTCTAATACAAATTAAGTTATGTAGACATTCTCATTTTCAACGTGATATTAAAACTTATCCAACTCATACTCAAATTAATGCTACAAATATTATTATTTTTGCAAATATTGAAGTTGTAAACATGACACTCATAAAACAACGTGAAATTTGTGATTAACTGTTAAGTTAAAAAATGTTTAATAATTGAAATCTCAAATAATAAATAAAAGTTCATTCGAGGATAAGTTAGTCGTAAGATGTTTTTCTCAACTACAACTACATACAAAGCTCTTCTCAATTTTTACCTTACTTTCTAACATTCAACTACATATATTTAATTGGTTAAGTTGATCATTAAGTTAAAATATTTAAATACATTTAATTACATAATATTCGTTATTTTGTTATTAATCCATAAAAATATATATACAGTATTCATATTAATAGAAATGGAAAATTCAATTTTTTCATCCACCTATATACAAAATACACATATCACATAACATCAACTATTTACATATACAGTAATAGAAACACACACATGAGCACGCACACATGTATATTGGTATCACTAAGTTAGGATAATAATTCCGACAAGAATATGTGGTTGGCGACCCTATACCTTACATTTAAGTGTTACATGTCTTTTTAAATCATAAATTTCTTTATTCGATAAATTTATCATACATTGCTTAAAAATATTCAATTTTTAACAACAATTAAAATTTAAAAATAACTTTTTAACAACATTACCATATGAAACGCATAGGTTACACACTAGTTTTGAGTAAATGTAAGATTTAAATATCTGTCAGCTTTTTAATATAAAAATTCTCAAGTATTAGGGTTTCATATATAAAGAGGTTTCAAGTATATGTGAATATCAGGTTTTGTAATACAAATATATATATATATATATATATATATATATAAAGTTTTATACATATATATAGGATTACGGAAGTATTAGCTTCAAATATTTATGTTAGTTGGTTTCGTAAGTGCAAGTTTTCAGCATGTTTTTAGTACCATGATTATAAATTTTTATACATGACAGTTTCATCTAAATAGACATAGAATATTAGTTTCTAAAATAAATGTATAATAATTTTGAATATTTTGAAAAAGTGTGATTTTGAATGCATAAGGACTTCGAATATTTCAAAGTTTGATATATATATATATATGTATATATATATATATATAATATTGATATACATATGTGAGCTTTCAAACAGGCATAGTTTTGTATATAACAAGACCTGGATGAATATAAACTTTAGATATATAAGTTTTGTATGCATAATTTTACACATATCAAGCTTTTGGAGATAATAGCTTCATATATGTGTGTGTGTATGTGTGCGTGTATGTAGTTCTGTATGTAATGATTTTAAATATGTACTAGCTATTAAGTATAACAGTTTTGCATACATCAAATACATAATAGTTTTCGATTTGACAGACTTTTGGAAATATAAGTTCAAACATATTAAGTGTCCTATATGAACATGTTAGTAGTACATAGAATTTCATATATTTGTATACCTAAAGACTTCGAAAATGCATTAAGTTTTAAATAATACAAAATTTTGAATAAACGTTAGATCATTGGAGGTATAAGCTATGAATTGGGCAAAACAAGATTTATCGACTATAGATAAATATTCAAGGAACCTCCAAATTTCATTATCAAAACATGATGAGAATCTCTATTACCAGATGAATTTCAGAATATATACCGTTAAAGTAAAAAGCCGGCAATCGCCTTTGTCAAGTGGATTTTTGATTTTCTATTAATTTGATCAAGAAGCAAAGGCTTAAGTTTATACCTTTTCTTTATCTTCCACAAAGGATGATTTGAATGTCCAAAATAAAATTTCGATCCTCCATCTCAAAGTTTGGATTTATACGTAACTATGGAATTCTTTATGGGCTTTCGGATTGTTATCATTTCTTAGTTGTAAGCCAGTTTCCAAATAAGGATTATTTCAAAAGGGAGGATTCTTAAAGAAAAGCATGTTCTTATCTATAAGTCTATCAGTCACGAATGTTGACTTTTTAGATGTATAAGCATGATATTTCTTTTCACTAAGCAAAATTCAAGGTAGTACAATTATGCATATCATGCAAAGCATATGAACATTCGGAGAAATTACCTTCAAACAAGGAAAGATTCAAGAGAGAGCATACAATCACCACATTTAGGGAGACAAGATAGTAATCGAAGTTGAATGAATAACCACCGACCAATTATCAAGGAATAGGGTATTAGATTATAGATTTATATTCTCGTTTTCAAAATGACTTTGACCTTATGGTGACAAGGCCGAAAGAAAGGAATAAGGCTACGAAAAGAGTCTAGAAAAGATTCTTATATGAATCATCTTAACATGTAGAGTGAATTAAAGGAAAAGGAGTTGCTAGTACCAAAGCAAGCAATGGAAGAATGACCAATACGTCAATACAAAATGAATATTGCAAGAAAACTACCTTTTGATTAAAAAGAGAGAATATTTTTTAAGTAAATCTATAGATTAAGGGTTAAATCATCATCGAATATTGTAACCTTCGAGCTATGAGATTCAAACTAAATCTACAAGAATTATCTGAAACTAGAGCAATAAAATTGCATGACAATGAAGGCTTCTAGAATCATGACTTATTTTGAATTCTAATACATTTATATTTTGATTATAACCTGTATCAAATTCTAAAGCACTCATTGTTCCAACATCAATATTGATTCGGTATAAAGATCGTGCACTCCTAGCAAGCTAACATAGATTAACCTAAGTCCCCTTTAGACAAGTTTCACATTTTGATGTTAATAAAGATTCATATTTCCAAAATCTCAAGTAGTAATGAGACACGAAACTAATTTAAAATATCTTGGGTAATTATGGGATTCTCACAAAAACTAACACCTATTATCTTTAAGATCAAGAATATCAATGATTTCTGATCTTCGATTACTAATGAAACTACTACCAAATGTCACATAGGGAAAAGCGCTTAAATTTATAATCAAGAATATTGTCACTAGGTTTGGAATTCCACATAAGATTATATCCGATAATGGAACTTAGTTTGAGAGTGAGGAATTTACCCGATTTTTCAATAAAAATGGAATTATCAAAAGCCTTTCATCTGCAGCATGGCTCGAGGCTGATGGATCCATTGAAGCTGCCAATAAAATGATTAAGACCGTCCTACAGAAACGGTTGGACAAAGCAAAGGAGATTGGGTAAAAGAACTACTTCTTGTGTTATCCGCATATAGAACTTCTACCAAAACTACAATAGGACATACCGTACTTTCTTTATCATAATGACGCAAAGCCATGTTTCCAATCGAGGTTGAAGTACCTTCTTATCAAAGGATTGCATGTGCATTTAATCCAAATCAATAATTGAAAAGAGAATCCTTAGAATTGATTAATGAGTTAAGGATGAAATAGCCATATAGACGGCTGAATATCAAAGAACGATATCGAAATACTGTAACTCAAAAGTGAAAAAAAGGTCATTTCAAAAAGGAGATGCAGTACTCCGAAAGGTTATGGAAAATTCTAAGAACCCGATAGGTGGACTATATAATAGCCAGATCTGATGGTAACATAATAGCCAGAACACGGAATGACGAACATTTGAGACCATACTTCCCAACAATGGATGATAAAGAATTTAGGATAGGTATATCTACATGGTTAAGGAGAAAAGGAAACTCTTAAAATAAAAGAAAAAGCCTTTGATCCTGCCAAGATGGTCTGGTCAAAGCTCCTCCAAGAGGAAGGATGAAGTAAGCCTTTTGTCCCATCTAAGATGGCATGGCTAAAGCATCGACTAAGCCTTCAGTCCTGCCTACGTGGCTCGACCAAAGCATAAGCCCTTATTCCTATCTTCCCGGCTTGTTTAAGGCACCTCTTAAAGAGAGGTCGGAGTAAGCCTTTGGCCCCACCTGAAAGTGACATGTCCAAAGCTTTTGATCTCGCCTAAGTGGCTTGGTCAAAGGGTCTCCTAGAGGGAGGACGGAGTAAGCCTTTAATCCCACCTAAGATGGCCTAGCTCAATGCTCCGAACTAGCCTTCAATACCTCCTATAAGGCCTAATTGAAGTGCCTCCTAAAGAGAGGTCGGGTAAGTCTTTGATACTACTTCATATAACAAAGCAAACACACCAGACGAAATCAATCGAGTAAATCACATTCTATTTAGAAGAATAGATCAAAGCAATCTTCTAAAGGAAAGATCAATCAAAATGAGCCATTTGCGCTCTATAGAAAAAGCAATCTTCTAGAGGAAGATCAATAAAAAATGAGTCATTTGCTCTGCAAAGAAAACGCAATCTCTTAGAGGAAGGTCATTAAAAATGAGCCATTTGTGCTCCAATGCAAAAAATAAACATTCTTTTTGAGAAAGATCTATCAAATATGAGTTGTCCTGAAAAGAAAGTGGGTTCTATTAAGGCAAAAGAAATTATTATTGGTAGATGGATTTTTTAATCTTCTATTCATATTATTGCCAGATAATTTTCTGATCTTCTATTTAGAAATTATTATTGCCAGATGATTTTTATTGTTTTTTATTCAAATTATTATTTTCAGATGATTCTCTAGTCTTCTATTTACAGTTTATTATTGCCGAAATTTTTTTTGGTCTTCTATTTAGAAACTATTATTGCATGTTTTCTGGTCTTCCATTTAGAAAATATTATTGCCAGGTAGTTTTCCGGTCTTCTATTCAAAAAATATTATTACCAGATGGTTCCAAATGGTTTTCTGGTCTTCTATTCATACTATTACCATATGGATTTTCAGGACTTCTATCGCTAGAGGATTTACTGGTCTTCTATTCATACTATTACCAGATGGATTTTCTCGACTTCTATTGCTAGATGGATTTTTAGGTCTTCTATTCATATTATTGCCAAATGGATTTTTAGGTCTTCTATTCAGATGGTTTGGATGATTTTTTATTCAGATGGATTTTCTAGTCTCTATTTAGAATATGATTATTGCTAGACGGTTTTCTAGGTTTCAGATCAAGAGATTATTTTTGTTAGATGGATCTTCCAATCTTCTACTCATAGAATTGCTAGAATAATTTTTGGTCCTCCCCCTATAACACTGCCAAATGGATGTCTGGTTTTCTTTTCATGAAATCATCATCACTAGAAAAAAATTAAGTCTTCTCTCCAAAAGATGTATCATCAGCTGATGATTTAATTTAAAAACTTCCATTCGAGAAATTGTTATTATGAGTTGGTTATTTAAGTTTCTGCTTAAGCGAGATTACTGTCAGATCAATTTCTGGTATTTTGAAGCAAATTTATAACCTGCTAAAGTAGTCTTAACTTATTCTATATATAAAGAATATACCCTAATTCATAGCTCAATCAAATTCAAGAAGTATTGATTAAAGTTAAAATCGAATTTAATAATGAAAATTGTTGTTCACTTTGTATTTTATAGGAAAGAAAAGAGAGAAAACCTTGCAAGGAGTTGGAAATGTAGAATATACTAGTGCATGATTTTTTTTTGATGATAATATATATATACAGCTTACTGCTTTATTCATGAAGGTACGAATAATGCGAAATAAGTAAATAACAACTGTGACAATAATACCTATCACCCAGTAGTAGTAAGAGTTAAAACTAAGAATTTTAAATTTAATATAGAAAATAAACATGAATGAGACAAATTACTTCATCAAGAAGTAGTAACTTTAATATGCTACTAATTGCAAAGCAAAGCAATATGATAAGAGTTCTGGAAATAAAAAATAAAATGAAATAAAAAAATAAAATGGCATTTATTTGTGTTTAAATACACACAGACACACATACATAACTTAAAACAACTATTTACCGCACCTTCATTCTAGCATTAGTTAAATAGTTCGACCATTTTTTATAGTAATTTACACGTCCTCATGAATGCAATTCGTCTTCAAACAAAGAATATAAATCATTAGAAGAAGGAAAATGTTTTTTGTATGAAATATTTCATTTTTAGAAAAAAATATCCATCCTAATAGTGCTCTATAATGTATTCACTTTGCGTTTAAAGCTTTATAAAAACTGTTGTTCAAAATTGTCATTTAAAATTATCTCCGAACTATAATGATATTAATAGGATAAATGTAATGATATTAAGTTTTTTCATATGTTTTACTGGAAATGACTTTCAAATTACCAGAGTTGTATATAGACTCATCAATAATATATGCAAAAAAACACCACTTCATAAACTTATAGTAGATGCCGCCTCCGTCGAATCCTACTTTTCCCTATTTTGTCTAAAGAAATCTTGCAAATCAAGCATCTTTACAGGCTCATGCTTCAAACTATTCATCGCCTATACTTAGCAATCGCCAACCACCTGAGCACTCATACAGTGAGAAGTGAGCTATCTCTTTCGAATAATCCAATCGCTCTCTGTTAATGCTACGTTGATAGTGAGATCGAGTTTGCGGATGAATAGAATAAAGGATCAATAGGAAATCGTCGAAGAATCGGGGATCGAATTCGGTGATGCGAAGGTAAGGGAGATCAACGTTGAGGGAGGTTGCATGGATGCTACGTCGCTAGCAAGATCGAATCTCGGTGGTAGATTTGGGATTAATTTTTGATCGTAGTGGAGGTGTGGATCCGATCTAGGGCATTAAAAACAATGTGATGTGGAGAGAGGGCAGAGGGATGACGAAGGAGTTTGGATTTGGTAACTAAATGCTTTTGATTTAGGGTTTTATAAGAACTGTCGAAGTATTTGGGGACGATGGGCATTTTGGGCAATTCAAAAGGACACGGTTGAAGTTGGGTCATGCAATTATCATTATTAATAGTAAAGATTGAGTTAAAAATAGGCATAGTTAGTACGCTCTTAATTTGAGGAAAATAAACAATATATGATATAAGAAATAAACATACTTCTCAGATAATACTTCAGATATTTGGAACATAAAATGATGGCATTGCAATTTGTAATAATGTAAAAATAGCTTTTGTCATATTTTAATTCAAAGAAAAGAAATTGGTGAACGGAAGCATGAAGGGTTTCAAAAAAAAACTTTGAAATTTAACCTACATATACAGAATAAGTAGCGGTGTTGTGTAAACCTCTATGTAATATTATAGCAATCCAGCGCAAAATTGATAGCAGAACATACTTATGGTAAGGTTAAGGTTTATCTTACCTATTATGATGTTAAATTATGTACTTATGCTTAAGTCTGAACAATTAGGATGCAACTTAGTAAGTGTTGCTATTTGTAAAGATATGATATTTTGTGATTTTCTATCAAAATCGATGATCTACTACCATACAAATTGTTGATAGTATGTCATTAATTAAGCATGCATAGAGTAAACCCATTAATCATCACAAATTTACTGTAAAAGCACATTATTTTCATGCACATCCATGAAATATTATCACAAAACAACCACAAATTTTGAAAAAACACACACACGCATATAGTACTACTTAGGTTTAAATTATGTATTATGATGTCAATGTGATTCATTGTGCAACTTAAACAGTTGATCCACGATCCAGTAACCTTTGCTATTTGGGACACTGTTGAAAATACATGACTTTGCACCAAAAGAACTGATCTAGCACCATTATTTTAGTTAAATAGAAAACAAAAATTAAGCTACCTACACAAACACCATTTACCAATAAAAAATTATAGTAGAAGTAACGTATCTTTAGGAACATATATGCAACGAAATCATAAAGCTTCCATCGACCACCATTGCGAAAATAAAGTATGTTTTAAAACTTTGCACAATATTATCTGAAGAAAGGCACAAATTTGGTGAGATAACAAATAGATAATTTTAGCATAATGAATCAAAGGAAAAGACGCACAGGACTACGACTGTGGCTAAACAGCCTTCATTACATTATATACAACTAGTAACGTGCAAAAGCATTGAACAAATTAAAGTAGTTGTACATGGAAACTAATTAATTTTAATTAGTCCCACATCGCCTAAAACATCTTAATTGTTAGTGTATATAAGCTAAGAGAGAAAATAGTAGGTTGTCCTGTTATGTAGAACGTATAAAATTATGATGCGGTGGGAAGGGTAGATAAAGTCAAGTTGGTCGTAAAGTAGTTGAAAAATGATATTTATGTTTTTCAATCTTTATTGATATAAAGGGCATTTTCGGAATTTCAAAAAGACATGATTGAAACTAATGGATTGAATTCTCATTTTTAATAGTAGAGATAAGCGATGAGCCAACAACTACCTCTACGAGTCAAAACATATACGATATGGCATATAAAATAATATATATATGTGTGTGTGTGTATATGTGTATATATGTATATATATTATAAATAATAAAAGTTACAAATGCGCTCTCTCGTATGCCCTAATGAAGTAAGAATCGCCTAATCTAAGCTTTTGATACCACATATAACAATCCACCATCTATGATGTCCCAACCGACGTCTTAAAGTGAAATTGGCATCGAGGACCTCGCAAATAGCGAATTTTTTTAGCTAATTATAAAACAGATCACAGAGCTATCTACAATATTTTACACTTTCTGAAACTCAAAGAGAAAGGAATAAAATATAATAGTGATCGGTAATACAATCCTACCCAAATATAATAATGAAGAGTAAATTAAATTCCAATTACAACTTCTCTCTCTATACTGACAATGGACATGGTATAATGTATGGGAATAAATAAAATAAAAGTAATAGCCAATAAAAAAATTAATGCACGTCTCCATCGCACCATCATTCCTGCAAGTCACCACTAGTCCTCTTTATCAACCTATCAAAGTATAACTAAAATAAGAAAATGATAGAGAGGGTCAGACATACCTCTGGTGAGTGAAACACATCATATAAGTGAGTAATACTAGTAGTAAAACAACACTTATGCTTGTAAATTATACATTAACTAGTGCCACCTGCACCCAACTAGTTAGCTGAACACAATATAATACCTAACGACAACATTGGAAAAGGCCTCACTAAATCTAACTCATATCAAATCATATGCACTTGATCGAACCAAAAGTCCCAAACCGCATGCCAAAGGCCGACTTCAACATGATTGAGCCCAAAATCCTAACTCTTTATTGTCAAAAACATATGTGAATTTCTACTTAAGAACTATATGTCACTTCCCACTATCGTCAAATCATAAGAAAATCACTATTGGGAATTACATGTCCTAGCCCACTATTGCCAAAATCATAGATGACTTGCTACCGAGGAACTCTATGTCTCAGCCTGCTACTGTTAAACCATAAGGGACTCACTACTGCGGAACGTAATATCTTAGACCACTATCGACAAATCATAAGCGATTTAATATTAGGAAACCAATGTCCCGGCCTACTACCATTAAGTCGTAAGTGATTCGCGACGAGGGAACGCAATGTCCCAACCCACTATCGCCAAATTGTAAGTGCCTCACTAGTACGGAACGCAATGTCTAGCTCACTATTTCCAAAATCGTAAGCAACTCGCTATTGTGGGACAAGATATCTCGGTCCAATATCGCCCAACTGTAAGCGACTCGCTTCCAAGGAACAAATTGCCTTAGCCCATTATCGTCATATCAAACAACGTATAATAAATCTACTAAAACCAGATATTTTTTTGAAGTGTCTCGAAACACAGCAAACCACATATAAAAATGCTTCTTGTCACACCACGGTCCCGATGCAATGAACCACGCATGAAATGAAGGTCGTATGCGAGAGTTATACGTGTCAAAGATTAAGAATTATTTAATTTAATAATGTAATTAATAATAATAATATTAGTATTTTATTCAATTGCTACGTTCATGGCATAATTGTTCCTAACCCTATGCTGCTTCCTATCACCATGCCGCCTTCCTTCGGCCACCGTCTCCAAATCCGACCACACCTCCATGGAAATATAGGCCAGTCCTGCCATCTATTGTAATCTCCGGTGATCTCCTCCACATCAGAATCAAATACTACTGCCGGCCCTTTAAAGACAAATTTTGGCCACCCTCGGTCATATTTGATCGATCAAGAACTAGCTTGGCAATCCACTCAGCCTGCTCTTCACTTCCATGCTTCGATCATTGTATCCTCATCGTTTCACCATTGGATCGAAATGACCAGTCCATGTTTACCGAACTTCCAATGATATTCAAGTCAATCTATAAATCCAATCGAAAAACGAACACCACTAGTGGATTCGTGTCATTGAGAACTATAATTTTGATATATAATAAGTCAGGTTTGGAATACTAATATATTTGACACTTTTTAAATTAGAAGGAGATTAAATTTTGCTAATTACAATCAATAAATTTCAAAATTTTAATTGTCTAGACACTGCATACTACATACTAATCAATTGTACATAAAAAAATCAGTTTTTAATTATGAACTACTCATTTTATAAATTTTCTTTAAGATCACAAATGGTGAATTACTACGTCTTATCTATATATACACAAATATGATAAATCCCACTCATTAATTAGCCATTCCTCCTCCTTAATTTGATGTCAATCCTTCCTCTTCTTCTACATAGTTTCCTTGCCTCTAAAACTACAAATTTTTCGATAGCTTCGATTTATTTGTGCATCTCTTTTCGTAGCAATCAGTTTCATATATAATTTGTTTGATTTGAATCTGATTTGGAGGATTTATGTTTGATTTAGGGATTAGGGTTTCAAAAGGGGAGGCATGATTATTAGAGAAAATGGAATATAGTTAGAGATCTATTTATATGCTAAAAAATATAATTTCTAAGTTAAACTCTTGAAACTAATATATTACGAAACTGCCATTGGATTTGACTTCTTCTAATATCTTGCCCATTTAACCAGTTCTGCAAATTATATTTGTTTTCTAACTGTAGACAATATTCCGGATGTAATGGAATATGTCCCAAATCCTAATTCCAAATCCTGCAGAAATTTGTAATTTTTCCCTTTATACTAAAGTTAAGATTTTATCCCTTTAATTTAGTTATTTAATTTTGTAAAATTACGAGGTGTTACAAAGACGATCAACGGTGAGAATCCATTTCCTTCTTACGATAAACATCAAGTCTTTGGTCGTCGTCATCTCTTGACATATACCGATTGTAGAGTCTTCGTGTTCCCCACCAAAAGGCATCTTCACACGGAAATTGCTCGCTCGAACGACCCACTAGATGCTCCAGTCAACCATCCCTGTAGTCAACATCGATCGATACCGATCCATTAAGTATTAATATCGATCCATACACTTAGCCAAAAAAATTCTCTCGGACCTTGCCGACTTCATTCCATTGTTTTATGTTAGTTCCAAAGCTGTAAACTATTAACACGTATCGACCTATTTGGATCCATCATAGGTCAATAGCGATTCTACACATTTAGCCAAAATTTTATGTTCTTATGCCCAGATACCTCCAACTCTAAATTTACGTTCCCAATTAAAGTGCCAGTAATCCATATGGTTCGGTGCTGATCCATATCGATCAATATTGATCCCTATACTTAGAGAATGTTCTCTAAGTTCTTTGGTCTTGATTCCAACAATTGTTCCATCTTTCGTCTTGCCGTATGTGATTCGAAATCCTCATCTTTATGTTATCATCGAAGACACCATCATATGTAGCCTTTTCATAAACATGTGAGTTCTCCATCCATAGAAGCATCATCCTTAAATCACTCTTTATTCATACACTTTTTTTTTGAAAACAGTTAAAGGGCCCAGCCCAATACAAAAAGAGGGTACTTAAAGAAATACCCAAAACACAAAAAACACAAAATAAAACCCTAGGCAAACTTAGGGTTGCTGACATACTTCACTTGCTAAACAAAATAGAAACAATGGCGATGATAAAAAAACAAAAGCGAAATCAGATACCTCTCATCTTTTTGTTTCTACTACTCTCGCCCCTCACCCAGTACGAAAGACACTGGTTGAACTTATTTCTCATGCTACTATCGGCTTTGATGTAGCTGATGTGGTTTCTCGAGGCAAAGTTACGTCTCGTGTGGCTAAGATCTACAGATCTGGTGTCAACGCGACTCAGATCTGTAGATCTGCAGCTGATATCACCATCTTCAAGATGATTGATGGTTAGAGGCTCATTATTGACACGATTGAGACGCTGATGAATGCTAGAATCAGTATGGTAAGCCTTCGGACTGTGGAGATGATGTTCGATATGTTTACTGCCTGCCTCTTTGCTCCAACAATCCGCAAGGAAGTCAAATCTAGTTTGGTTTCTGATCTTTTTCTTAGATTTTTGAAGGATGATTTTGCTATCATTCTCAATTATAATTCATCTTTGCTCTTTGGACAGCTTTGATTTGTTGTGAGTACGATTATTTCTCTCTTTCCAAATATGATAAACAGCAGAAGTTAGTAAAACGTGCGCGAGATCTCTTTCAAGGGATTTGTTTCTGAATTGATTTTTGATATCTGTTATAATTTGATTTAGCTCCATGCTACTTTTGTTGCTTATACTCAGTTTAGTTCTGATTTGACTCCATATATAATAACTGTAACCGCATTCAAAGAATAAATGAGTCACAGTTTCATTGGATAAGTTGCATAAGGAATAGAGCGAAGAAGTATTTCTTCCCCACTTATTGATTATATCCAAAGTTGGCAATCTATTTTTAATAGAAAAATATGTGCAGATAGCCATCTTAGGATTATTCACCTTGTTCCATATGCAACTATGCCAATCAACAGTGGGTTGTTTGATTCTGATATGCTTCCAAGTTTTCTTGAAAGAAAACTTACCTTTACTGCTAGCTAACCATTCCCAGTAGTCACATTCTGCATCATGTTCTAAGGGGATAATAATAATAAATTTTTTATGTGGATTTGTGATTGGATGAAGTTAGGGTTGCCGATGATTATTTTTAATAATGACATTAATATTAGCATTAGCTTAACCACAAATAACAAGATTATCCCAATCGACCCTATTTATAAAAGAATCATTTTGAAACCAAGGGTCAACCAAAGACTAGTTTCATTACCAGCTTTAAATTTTCTTTGAATTAAAAATTTTCCTAAAACTCTGCATTTTAAAATTTGATTCCAAGCATTTGATTGATTGTTTTTTGGTAAAGCAGTCCAGAAGTATCCATTTTAAGATATTTGCAAGTCATCCATTTTGTCCATAATGAATCACCACTTACAAATCTCCAAAAAAGTTTTAATTGACAAGTTAAACTTAAATCATTCAGATTTCTAATACCAAACCCACCTTCTTTTTTGGGTTTACATGCTTTTCCCAACTAATTTTATGATATTTACCTCTCTAAATAAATTCAGCACATCTGCTTTCAATTTTTTTAATTGTAGCGATAGGGATATGATATGTTTGAAACCAGTATAGAATAATGGCATAAACAACAGTCTTTATTAACTCAATTCTACCAGCAATAGATAGAAGCTTGCATGACCAAGTTTCCATTCTGCTATGAATTTTTTCTATCAGATTAAAGCAGTCACTATCTTTTGTCTGATTAAAAGATAAAGGTAGGCCTAAGTATTTGATAGGAAGATTACCTTCACACACTTTAAGAACATCCAGAACTTCTTTTTTATACCTGCAATATTTGCTGAAATATGCCTTTGTTTTAAATTCATTAATTTTAAGACCAGCATATTTGTACATATTCTTAAAAACCTGACTAATAGCCTCTGCATTCTCTTTGTTAGCTTTAGAGAACAACATAAGATCGTCAGCATAAATCAGGTGAGTAATGGATGGTTGAACTCTATTTATTGGGGAAATGTTGTTGTTGATAGTTTCTATGTCAATAAGAATAGAAAAATATTCCATGACCAAAGTAAAAGGATAGGGAGAAAGTGGATCTCCCTGTCTAATTCCCCTGTTATTCTTGATGAAACCCTCAGGTTTACCTTGAAATAAGATTGAGAAGGTGGGTGTATTAATGCACTCAAACATTAACTTACAGAATTTAGCAGGAAATTTCATGCATTTCATGATATGAATTATAAAATTTCTGTTAACTTTGTCGTAGGCTTTCTGGAGGTCAACTTTAAGACACATTTTATCCCCTTTTTTATTATTGAAATTCCTGACCATTTCATGTGCTAACAAAGAGTTTTCATATATTAATCTGCTAGGAATATAAGCACATTGATTTTCAGAGATTAAAAAGGGGAGAAACAATTTAATTCTATTACTTAAAATGGTAGCAATGATTTTATAAACAAAATTACAACAAGATATTGGTCTGTAATCTCCGATATAAGTTGGATTTTTGTTTTTTGGAATTAAGGTAATAAAAGTATGATTGAAACTTTTAAGCAACTTTCCTTCATCCAAAAATTCGTTGACTACTATAAAATTTGCTCTTTGATATTTTCCCAATGAGTTTTGAAATTTTTTGCATTGAAACCATTTGGACCAGGACTTTTATTATCACCAGCATTAAAAATAATTGATTTGATTTCATCCAAATTAATAGGAGCTAATAATATATCAGCAGCATTATCATTTAACACATTCTTACACACAATATTAGGAAAATTAGTTTCATTAGAGTCTGAAAAATATAGCTGGAAATAGAAATCGATAGCTTCATTGACAATCTTGTCAATGTCATTTGTGCACTCACCTCTTCTGTTAATAATTTTACCTATATTGTTGATGTGTTTTCTACAGCTCATTTTAGCATGGAAAAATTTGGTGCAATCATCTCCCATAGTAAGCCAGTCTACTTTATTTTTTTTGGAATAGATAGCGAGGTTGACTGGGCCCCTACCAGATTTATTGATACAGAATAAAAGAGAAAACACGGGGAACAACAGCAACACGAGACAAGAACTAGAAAAACACAACAAGAACAATGTAGCTTTTTGCTTATAATTGACTGTGTTGATATAAAGTTCTTGAGAAAGTTTAGCTTGATTAGAAAAGAATTTATCAATAATATCAGCATTGCCAGGGTCATCATCAGCAAGCTATTGTAAAAATTTCCCTTCTCTTAATTTATTTAAACTATCATTCTTACTGAAGTTAGCCTTATTCCAGTTTTTGATTTTATTTTTAGTGTTTTTAAGAAACATGTTGAAATAGAATTGGTAAAAACCATTACTTGAAAAATTGAAGCATTCATTAATTATTTCATTATACTCATTGTTTATAACCCAACCATTTTTAAACCTAAAAGAAGCAGCTTTAAGGTTATTATTAATTTGATTTTGGAAAAAGTTAATAAGTAAAGGGGTATGATCGCTAGTATTTTGCTCAATAGAGAAACAATAGAAATTTGGAAAAGTATCGCAAATTTTTTTATTAATTAACACTCTGTCAAGCTTACAATGAATATTTTTTCTTTACCAGATTTCCAAGTGTATTTATTACCATACATATTAGGTTCAGTTAGCCCAGATTCAAGTAAAAATTTATTGATTTTATCAAGCTTACTGTGGGGGTTTTATTACCATCATATTTTTCATTTACATGAAAAACAGTATTAAAATCACCTAAAATAATCCAAGGAAAATCATAATTTTGACTAAGAGCTTTAATCTATACCATAAATTGTTTCTTTCATTTTCAAAGTTACTTCCATAGATATTAGTGATTTGAAGTGAGAAACCACCAACATTTCTAAAGTTGCAATCAATAAATTGAATATCCTTATTGAAATTAACCATATTCCAGATATTAGAGTCCCATATGACTAGGATTCTACCCTCACTACCACAATCATTATTGTTGATGGATTTCCAGTTATTGGAGAGTTTAAAACAAAAAATTTCTATACTAGTATCATCCATCTTGTTTCAATGAGGGCAACTACAGATGGTTTATAAATTCTGACCATATTTAAAGTGTCAGTTTGTTTAGCAGGGGAGTTCATACCCCTAACATTCCAGGCAATAATAGACATAATAAAAATGATAAAGGCATATAAAATATAATAACTAAACAGGGTTTCAGATTGAACCTGATACACTGATACCCTTACCCTTCTTCTTTTTCTCCGAGCTTTTAGCTTTAAGTCTTGTGTTCATTTCATTCCAGTCTGGATTGATTGATATGTATTTTTGCCTAAAAGCTTTCTTCTCTTTATTTGTGCTCTTATATTTACCAATTGCTTTAGTCTTGGGAATATGTAATTATGATATGTCAAATTGCTTTTCAGATTCCTCCATGACATTGTCAGATGTTGATGCAATATTATTATCTGGGATTTGGATGCGAGAGATGTCAAACTCCTCAGCATTGCAAGGCATAGTTGAGTGGGTGCCAACATTGTCCTCAACTTCTGCAGCATTACCTGATGGAGGTTCACTCTCCATATTATCGTGACTCTGGTTGGATCTCAAATGAGGGATGTTGTTTATGTCTGTATCATGATTTTTTGTAATTGAACATAACTCTGAAATGGGAGGGATTTCAGAGTTAAAGACCTTTTCATTACTGATACCCTCCTTTAAGCTGTGTTGTGAACTATCTTTTGAATTCTCTTTTATACTTTTTGAATGATGAACTTCCGAAGCAGGAATCTGGTCATCTTGATCAGTGAGCAAATTTGGTGTTGTTTCTTGATTGAAGATGATACCTTTATGGCTGATTCGACCTTTGTTCTTCTGAATTCTTGATTTTTTTTTTGTCTCTTCAGTGAGATGCAATTCTTGAAATGTTGCATCCGCAACATTTTCTTGATCAGTGGTTATTTCTGTGTTTTGATTGTGAGCTCTGGGTATCCACTTTTGTTTTGAGACACATTGTTCTCTAATGTGTCCGAAGCATTTACAGATACTACCACTACACCACAGATAGGATTTTGGCGCAACCTTAGGCGGGACATTTGATACGGCTATAAGCTATATCAATTTTTAATACGGCTTATAGCTGTATCTATATAATTTAATATGGCTGTAAGCCGTATTAACATTTGATACAGCTTATAGCCGTATCAAAATCTGTGCCTCTTTTCGTGGGAAAATTTTCCCCAAAACGCACACCCTCCCTCCTTTTTTTCCAGCTTTCATTTTTTCCCCATGCTTATTTAGGGTTAAATCGCCAGAGAGCCTTCCACCTCGATCGATCGAACGAACGTTGCTTTGACGTTGTCCATCAGAGCCTTCCACGTCTTCTCGAATTCGACCACTGCACTCAGGTAATTTTGTTATGAAATTGCATGCTTAATTCCGTTGTTTTTGTTATGAAATTGCTTGCTTAATTTTGATGATAACAGAAGGGATTGATATGTATAGTTTAGACTAAGCCTCAATCTTAATGAGTTGCTGTAGGTAACCTAATTTATGTCCTTCCTTTTCTGCTAATGTTGGTCTACTGATCGAAATGTTTGTCCTTTTTTAATAAAGAATCTACGATTATTATTTATGCTTGAACTAGGAAGTTATTTGGTTACCCGTACCTGGGTGGATTAGTGACATGTCAATTGAATTACTAATTTTATCAATCTAATTTTCTGTTTAATTCTTATGTACTTTTGTTTGGAAATGTTTTATATTGCATGCTTAACCTTCTTTCTTGTTCCAATAATTGATGGTTTACTAAACCTGGCCTAACTAAGAAATAATATAATTATGAATACAATTATAATTCTTGTTACTTGTTTTTATCTTCTTTTAGTTAGCTTCCAATTTGAAAATAGGCAGCCTTTGACAGAATTTATGTTTGATATAATTGATTCTTCATTTGCATTCTATAATGATTACTTATTATGCATGAAACAGATGTCGTAATAGAATTACGAGAAATATAGATATGAATATTTAAAATTCTAAAGGATTGTGATATTAAGTATTCAAAGTGCATTGCAAATATTTCTTTAGTAGTGAAAAGATATCTTTTTAATGAATATTCACGATAATAAATAAATCAATAGATAGGTAATTTTGGTATTAGTGAATATAATTGAGATAAATAGGCAGGCTGTAAATACAAAAAGATGAGAAAAACATATTTATTAATGTCTCATTGTATTTCTGTCAATGCCTAATCGAGGTCAAAAAAACGAAACTTTTGTCTTTGGTAAAGAAAAACCACATAACTAGCCCTGTTCATGGCATGGCAAGAGCACCATGTACACAGAGTCTACTTGGTCTTTATTTTCTCTAGGAAAATTCTATTTGAACTCGTGAATTTGTTGAGTAACCCCATGTAATTTGGAAAAAATGAACCCAGTTTTTTTGCTGAGTAGCCCCATGTCTAATTTAAAAAAACCAATAATACCATGTCTAATACAATAGTCGATCTTATGCTATTTTGTATTATTTTGATCTCCTTGCATAATTTACGGCTTGGTGCTAATGTTGTATATGAATCTGACATTGTATATGGTTTTGACATTGTTGTATAAGTGGATAAAATTATTGTTAATGGCGCAAGCCAAGTATCAGGAGAGGGGTAATGCATAGACATTACTCCAGTGCTACAAAATAGCGTCGTTGTAATGACAATTTTTTTGAAAATAGTTTGGTGCTAATGTTGTATATTGTTCTGACATAGTTGTATAAGTGGATAAAATTGTTGTTAATGGCGCTAGCCAAGTATCAGGAGAGGGGTAATGCATAGACATTACTCCGGTGCTACAAAATGGCACCGTTGTAATGGCAAATTTTTTGGAAACAATTTAGTGCTAATGTTTAAAATAAACCCTATATTTTGAGTTCCATTTATTGAAATTTAAATAGTCCATATATTTTAACTATTTAAAATTAATTAAATGTTTAAAATCATACTATAAAATTCTAGGTTGTACACGAAAACAAAAAACGATCATGAAAAAGGCATGCGTATAAATCTTACAAGGAAGTTAATTGTTTACTAAATTATATTGTTCTTTACTAAACAATTTATATTATGAACGATCAAGTAGCTTGAATCATGTAAAATTACTAACTTAGAAAATGAAGTTACATCTGTTTCCCCATAAAGCTTTTTTTAAAACAATGATGATATCAAGTTTAGATATGTCCTCACAATTGATGATGGTGAATTATCATGTGGATTAAATCATGTTCTAATTTGGAAAGGAAAGTTACAGACTTATTTATTTTCTAGAAAAGATGCTTTTATGATAATGATTTCAAATTTTGAAATATTTTCACAATTTTATAATAATAAATGATACTTTACGTAAAATCTTATAGTTATCACTAAATTAGGAAAGGTTTATGAAATTACTTTTTTATAGAAAAAGGAAATTTATGCGATGTCCCTACATTATCTTGTTAATTTATTATACAATACGATAATTCAAATTCTGAAAATAACATTTTTGGAAACTTTTGGTAGTGGTGGAAATGGAATGAGGGGAAGAGGCAATTTTAGTGTCAAAGGTAGTTAATGTGACAGGGAGGAAGATGGTAGCAAGGAAGTTGAATTGGAGATAGTGCAGGGAGTTGAATTCTTGGGTGACTGTGGTTAAGGACTGCATATTTGAGGAGCAGGGTTGTGTTCGAAATTGTGAGGTTGTGTTTGGCAGTTTGAATGTATGGGAAGTGGCAGTGGATGTTGAGTGTTTGGTTGCAGTATAGTGGAGATTGGGTGGGGATATTTTGCTGGTGGGGTGTTTGGCAGAAGTAATAGTGTAGTGTTGTGGGACGGAATGAAAGATGAAATGTGGAAATAAAAAATGTAAAGTAGTGAACTAGGAAATACAGAGAATGCAATGTAGCAATGGAAATGCATAAATAAAGAATGAAATTTAAATGCAAACGGATTTGAGTATTTGGTTCTTAATAAAACAACTCAAAAAGTATTGTCCTCTCAATAGCAATTAACATTGCCATTAACACATCTATTAATATTTGAAGCAAAATTCAAATTTAAAAAGTTAGAAATGAATTACTTTTAGCCCAATTTGGCAGAGTAAGTCTTCTAAATTTTATTTTAAAGTTTTATTTCACGATTATTTTATAACTACAAACTTTGGGGGTTAGTATTTACTATTTACTCTCACATTAGCTGAACTATCAAAGAGAACGTGCATGCAAAAAAATGGCCCAACCAATGGTAATCGGTCAATACAATTAATTTTCATCAATTATTTGCGTTGACGGTTCACTTATTGTTTCATTCACATAAACTCTAATAAGTATAATGAATGAACCTGAATAATATCTTAGGTTTCACCCTAAAATCTCAAACTATAGAAATGAAATGGTTGTTGATATTGATGTTCACTTTAAATACATTATGCTTGGGACATCTTGAAAATAGAGGTTATATGGAATCTGTACATACAAGATTAGAGATATTCCGATGTACAAATGAATTGCATATTGTCATAGTTTAAAGCATAATGAGAATTAGAAAATGAATATGTGTTGGATATAAAAAAGAAGTAATTTATTATAGTAACATCTTTTCCATCCAAAAAAGAAAGAAAAAGAAAACGCTACTTCAGATAATAAGCGGAAATAAATAAGAATTGGTTTGTCAACATATGTACATAGTTACTACAATGTGATAGCACTATCTTGTTCTCATAAGAGTATCCAAATTATTGAAGAAAAAGGTAAGAATATAGATTCAATAAGCAATTGGTTCCATTTTAGTTGAGGATAAAGAACTCAGGCCAACAAAATTTCAAAGGCCGAACTATGCTGAATTGTATAGTTTGGACTTCTTAATAAACTGACTATGCTGAACTAGCAAAACGACAATAGAAAAAAAAATAACTATTATATTTAACAAGAACAATATAATTTAGTAAAGTTAAATATGTAGAATTAATCTTACAACAAATTTCTCAATATAATTTCAAAAATATTCTTTTCGAGCAATTGGAACGAGGACCCATTGAAAGGCAAGTCTCATGTTCTATTAAATATGATATAGGAGGGCAGTATGTCTTTCAGCATAGACAAACAATGGACAAATGAATCAGATCTAAGATTTACATACTATATAGACGGGGTGCAGAAGTTCATTAGTTTTGTTGAAAAAAACGGTGGTAAGAAAGGATTGTATTTATGCACTTGCACCCGGTGCAAAAATATGAAGACGATCAAATTAGATCACATTCATTTTCATTTGCTTGGATGGGGTATTATCCAATCGTATACAACGTGGTATTTTCATGGGGAAAAAAGGGCGGAGATGGAAAAACAGCAACTAGTTAGTCATGACAAAACTATTGCTGAGTCTGAACATATTAGGATGGAAGATCTGGTCAATGATGCAGATAGATTTCATCATTTTCAACCTACAAATTTGTTGCCTGATCATGCTAATGTTGGAGAGAAGTCTACTTATTATCCAGATTGGCGGGCCAATGAAAGTAAGAAGTATAAATCGCTTTTTGGTAGCGTAAAAGAGCCACTGTATCCTTCATGTTCAAAAGGGATTACGAAGTTGTATGCCATTGTGAAACCGAATAGCTTGAAGACCCAATACAGCTTTTCAGATAATGGTATGGATGCACTTCTCGAACTAATAAAGGAGTTACTCCCCGAAGGTAACACGCTGCCGACAAAGTACTCCGACGTGAAGAAGATCATTAAGCAAGTTGGGATGAATTACAAAACTTATGATGCATGCATCAATGATTGCATATTGTACTGGAAAGATGATGCGAACAAAGTTTCTTGTACAAATTGCAATGAATCAAGATATATGACATCATTAAAAGAAGAGAGAAAATGCACCAAAGTACCTCGAAAGACATTAAGACATTTTTCTTTAATTTCTAGATTGAAGAGACTGTATATTGTACCATGGATGGCAGATGCGATGACCTGGCATGGTCATGCCAAGTCTGATCCAACCATAATGCATCATCCATGTGACACTTCTCAATGGAAAGTCACAGATTCATTTGATCAAACTTTTGTTGCCGAGACACGAAATGTCACACTTGGAATAGCAACAGATGGTTTCTATCCACATGCTTCTCTCTCTAACCCTTACAGTTGTTGGCCAGTAATTGTAGTTGGGCAGAGTTCGTAAAAAATGAAGCAACGCCTGAAGCGAGCGGAAGAAGGGAGGTAGGCAAAAAGAACAGAGCATTGCTCAGTTATGCTTATCATGCAGGACGTAAAAGTCACGCTAAAATAGAACAAGAAATGGTAATTTATATTCATTTTCATTCAAATGATTTACACATTGTGATTGGATATTCATGTCGTTGCATCAACTTGTATTGCAGATCGTTGCTAGTCCATCAACAAATATAAGTCATCGTCAAGTATGGAAGAAGACACACAGGAAAAAATATGGTAGCATATCAGATGTCACTTCTTCATACTTTGTAAGTTAAACAAATATTAACTTGCATATTCTTTAAAATTTCTTATTCATGTAAGTATTATCATATTACAGGATCAAATTGCGAAAGCGAAGGAAAAGATCACTGATAGTGATGAAGAAAAATTGACAGTGGATGAAGACATCTTATCACAAGTGCTTGGTAAGGATGAAAGGGGTAGGAGCCGCGGTGTTGGGACCGTTATACCAAAGACTAAAGTTAAGGCTTGTGCCATTGCACAGAAACGACTCCGACATGTTCATGGCGAGCAGGGAGTTGAAAATGAGGGTGGGAAGTTTGGAGGGTACAGTGGGAAATTTGTCTGGGCAAATGGAGGTTTTGATCATCATGGTGGGAAATATTGAACAGGGAATTAGTGCACCGGTCAATTCTTCTGATGGAGGACGTGCAACACAATTCAATGCTCCTGAATTCATTGCTTCGCAGTTCCAGGATTCAACCAATGTTACAAACAATCAAAAATGTGAAATCCTCAACTCTGATTTAGAAGTAATAGGAATAGGTTTTAACATTTAAACATTTATGACATAATAAGCAGAAAACTTAAATAATAATAAATATTCCCTTTTATTGCAACAGGTACTATATGCCGAGATTCTACATTGTCCAACATCCATGGGAAATCTGTACCATCCACACATGAAAAGGTGGTGTTGGACAGTATACTGCTACCAGATGAGAGAACCAGCAAAATGAATCATCAATTTGCAGAGACCTTTGTTGATGTTGGAGTGGGTGGATATGTGTGCCATCCGAAGTGTCTTATTCGATATCTCTAGATGATGGAGCAGGTATATTTTCTGTTTATGTGGTCGATATTTCAAGTCCCATTAAATTGATTTGAATTTAATTCCAATTCAGATTAATATATTTCAAGTTGTTAATATACCATAAAACATCTTTTTAGATAAATGAATTATAAAACTAAAAACATCTAGCGAGTTGAATAACGTTTGATCATAGGAAACTACCATATTGTTTAAATCGTCGTATGCGTAATCGCATCAAAACAAGTAAAGTTTACAAACAAACATCTAGCTTGGTGCTAGATAAGTGATTCATCATAAATTGGTTGTCCATTTTGGTTGCATAGAGTTGATATATTATTTCTATATTTTCTTTTTGACATTATGGCATAATAAAACCTAGAATTGCTATCCCCCTCTGTTAGCCACTGGACTTTTGATTGCTGGAGATTGAAAATGTATTTCTCATGCATTCTTTTTTTAGTAAATTTCCAGTATGCAGAAGTACATCATAATCATATGCATCTTCAGAGTGACTATCAACAGCTAATAGTTTGTTATTGAATTGTTGCTCTAAAGTAGTCAAATCTGCATCGTCTTTTGGTTTTATTTTGTTTCATTCTTTTGAATTTTGCTTTATCCTTCTGAATTTTTTCTCTAAAGTTGTTGATGCTTTCTCTACAAAACACTTCCTTGACTACTTCATCTAATACCACATTTCAGTTTTAGTTTTGTGTGCATTCTTGTTTGCATTTAGTGCACCTCTGTTCTGTGTGCAACTTCTGTTCTTTTCTTTTAGTTTTTCTTTTTTTTGTTCATCTATGTTGTTTTCATGTGTGCATCTGTTCTTTTTTTGGTCTCTTAAACCAAAAACAATCACCTGGTTTTGGGATTTGCATTTTGTATTTTGTTTTGCAGTTTCCTGCATAATTCGTTACCCCATTTGTTCACTCTTTTGTTCCTGCATTCTTGGTTAAAAAAATTGCATTGAATCATTACATTTTGCTTTTCTGTTTACGATTCTATTTTTCAGTTTGAGTTTGCATTTCCAATTCTCAGTTGCTCGTATTGATTGTTTCATTTTTACATTATATTTTGATATTTTTTGTTGCACATTTTTGTTGCTCATACCAAAAAATGTTGCAACTTTTATTCCTCTCTGATCTTGCTACTTTCATTTCATTAAAAAAAAGGGAAGTTTACACTGCATTCAAAAAGGTTGCATTCATTCACATTCTCTTTATTCATAAACTGTCATTTTATTCACATTCTCTATTTCATTTCACTCTTTTTGCATTCAATTGTTGTTTACGTCACCACAACAATACACATTCCTCTTTCAACATTCCCTCCCCTTTCACCACCTACTACTTTTCACATTCTATCAACACTGAACCTTCCCATACACACTGTCCCTTCCCATACACCCAAACAGCCTCATACCCACTTCAATGTACATATATCTCACTGCTCTGTGCACATCAAATGTGCACATCAAAAAGAAAAGGAAAGAAAAGAGCCTCGATCACCTACAAAGTCACCATCCTCTATAGAACATCCCACTTCACTGCATCATTCTCCAATCACCTGCATACTCCCACTGGCAGCATCCCACTGACAAAAGCTTTTAGTCTTTAATTCTTTATGGTGTATTGAGTCTGTGTTTGGATATTTACTAGTTGCATCCATATGCATTTTCTAAATTTGAGTTTTCACATAACCAAATGGAAAAAAATGTAGTAGCAATCAACCGTAATATAGAGTTAACTCCTAAAACTAAAGATGTACTAATATTTTGTAATGCTTGTGTAGATGTTTTGGGCTGGAGGAGTTAGCATTTTGGCTTTGCATTGTGCAGTGGCGGTCGTAACAACACAGTATAACAGAGGCTTGTTGTGTATTTGTATTATGTAGTAATGTGATACGTTTGTATTATTGTTGTGCATTTGGATCTTGGTACTGGAGCGATAGTTTTTTCTAGTATCTGCTACTGCGATATATTAATGTGCTAAATACTAGTATGTAGTATTTTTCGTATTATGTAATGATATTGTTAAGTTATTACGCACTGCAATGTGGATTATTGAATCATTTGAATGTGCACTGTCTATAATATTATTTATTTTGATGTCTTGGAATGATTATTGATTATATATTGGATATGAATAGGTCTATAATATTATATATTGGATATGAATAGGTCTATAATATTATATATTGGATATTGATTATATATCTATATCTAATTGGGTCATTAGACGCTGCCTATTTGTCAAATAGATACGGCTTCTGGCCGTATCTAACGTGTCAATTAGATACAGCTAATGGCCGTATCTAATTGGCTCATTGGATATGGCTAAAAGCCGTATCAAAATATTAAGCTCGGCATATTTTGATACGGCTTTTAGCCGTATCAAAATATCGTTTATGGTGTAGTGTACACTTCGGTGGAACTCATTCGTATTCAATTTTTGAGTAATGTTGTAACATCCCGCCTTTTCGCACACTTTAAACCGACACACGTGCCAATTCAAAGCATACGCAAGGGCGGATTGTTATGGGGTAAATAAGAAAAACAGAGAAGAAATAAAACAAAATAGAATCTCACAGCGGAAGGATAAAATATAATAATCAATATACAGTTCATGATAACTGTTTACAAAATATTTATTTTACTTATACAATGAATATCAGAGTTACACATACCAATACAATCAATGCAGCGGAAATTTAGAGTGTGGTGCAATACTATAGATAATAATAATACGACTCCTTCGTCTTCGTCCTTCAAAGCTAAAGTCTTCGATCCTGAAACGCTCGGACTGACCCGAGCGAATTTGAAAAGACAAAAACACTCGAGTCAGACTAAAAGATCTTATGTGAGTTAAATTAACAGAAATAAATATGAGTACAGTAACTCAAGAGATGTTCGGGATTTACATCTCCTAAGGATCCGTTAAACTATTTACTATGTAGTATATTGCGCTGTTATAATAATGTCTATTTATAAAATAAACTTACTTTTAAATAGCGTTAAGGGGTTACCCATATAGCCCTTAACACAAATAATGCCAATAGTCTATACAGTACCGTAATACCTCCTGATCGGGAAGCTACCAGAGGATACTCCATAGGTACGACACAAATAGAAACTCGTAGTAAAGGCTCGGTATGGTAGGTGACACGGCACAACTAGGCAATGCCAGGGTAGATATACCAATTGCTATCCAGGCTGGTGGAAACGCGTAGCCGCAGTTACCGCCCACCTCGGACTAACTCCCCAAAATCAAAATATAGAAGTGGCCACTGAATCAATCCAAAATCAAAGTATAATATCGAAGAGGAGGGTCCGATCAGAGGAATGACCTCATTGGCCTGAGAATCGCTCCTGTTTTAGCCACCTTATGCCAACTCACGGGAGTCGGGTCCACGTATTTACCTTACAGGAAACGTCGCCACCACCTACTTCATTCTGGAATCTCCACCGCGTACACGGTTAGTCAAAGTGGTTTTCGGTATCGACAGAGAGTATGTCAGATATCCGATCCCGGTCTCTTTGCCAACCCATCGTTATTATAACACCGCGGTCATTTAAAAATAGGTTATACTTTAAAAATCAGAATAAACATTCCATTTCATAACCATGAATACGATATCATTTCAAAACCCAAAACCATATTTTATCACTTATCCCAAATATAATTCTTTTCCAAAATCAAAATGCTTTAACTTCATATCGTTTGAAAATCAAATATTTTCAAAGCATAGTATTTTGAAAATCATAATTTAAAACCATAACTTCTATAAAAAAAAACTTGAATGGTTTGGACATTCAACGGTATATGAATTAAATGGTTTAACTTAAATGTTACTTTGTAAAGAAAATAGTTCTCATAGCTTTACAAATACATTTCTTTATTAAAGTCTAAACCAAAATTTATATTATCTCTCTCAAGTTCCAAAACCACTTCAATTTATTTATATATACGTATATCCATTTTGAGTAACAATATTTCAAACTAAAATTGGATTTTATTCTTTCAACAGATCAATTGTTCTATTAATTAGTCTTGAATATTCACATAAAATCCATAAATAATAAGACTTCAATTTCTAGTAATAAAATATATATATATTCCCAATTCAAATTATACTAGAATATTCATTTCAATTTATTTTGGGAAAAATCCAATTATAAATATCATATCTTAAAATTTCCATACTTAACATTTAAACATATGATATAAATTATTAAACTCCATTTTCTTAATTTTTTTCCATTTTTAAATAAAGATTTTTATACACCTTTTAATTTCAAAATTTTCAACTTCATATGTATATATATGGAAGAATAATATTTATACAATATAAAATTTAAGATTTTTAGAAACCGTATTCCATCCAAACCATAGAAATCACATTAAAATAGTTATATATAGACCGCGGTGCCTGTATAAAATATTCTATCCTATGGTCAAGTGATACGGATATTTATCATTTCAATCCGCAATTTAAAAGATATAAAATTTTGCGGTTGTATATCATTTCAAACCACAATCCCGAATGAAATGAAATATGCATGATAATTCGCAATTTTATGATATTCAATAAACATCCATCAACATCATCCATCATCCAATCAAAATCATCAAGCAATATCAATCAATAACAATTTATATTTGATAATAGATAACAGGTAATAACTGGCAATTTTATTCAGATTAAATTTAACAACTATTAATCTAATAGTTTATATTCAGTAATAATCTATATAACTGTTAACTAGCAGTTTATAGGCAAACAAATAAATTCTAACTATCAATTAATACGCAATAAATAAATTAAATTAACAGTTAAACTTAATAAATGCAATTCAACAAATATGAGTGAAATAAACATGCCAAATACTCATAAATAAATTGCTATTCATTTCTAAAATTAATTTAACAAACATAAAAGCTTCTAGTAGTTGTGAGTGGGTTTTAAACACTCACCTTTGGAATTTAAATCGAATTTAAATTCAATTTAAACTCAAAATTTTGACGGTCTCCAAATCCATCCAAACCAGCGTCAAAACGTCAGAAATTCCGATACGATCCCAGCAAAACAAACCGCGTGTGAATCCGAGCTCGTATGCAAAAGTTATGGAAATTTGAAAAATGGAAAAATTCTGGTCCTGGGTCGACTTCGGTGCGCCGCCTCAATTCCTCGGTGCTTGCTTGGAGTTTTCGCCAAAACGACCCGGAGCGACCCGAGTCATTTTCTTCCTGACCCGAAGTTGCTCTAGGGTTTTCTCCCCTGAAACCCGAAGCGCGACCAGAAGCTGCTGCAGATCCGATTTTTTTTTTTTTTTTTTTTTTTTAACTTTGAATTTTTTTTTTGAACTGACTGGATCTAGGGTTAGCACCCATTGAAGAAGAAGAGGAGCTTGAAGAAAGTATACGCTCAGATGAAAAGAAATTAGGTGGAGGCTAGGGCTTGTAGCTAGGTTTATATAGAGGGGTTAGAGATAGAGTAGATAGACCGTAGAATGAACGTGCGGAACAAACTATGGCCCAAAAAGCCCGCTATGCCTCCGGAACCGAATTTATTAAATCTATATATCTAAATAGGTAATTTAAAATATTCTGAACGCGATGGAAAAAGTTTCACGTCCAAATTTGATCGTATGAAGAAGTTATGCTGAAAACAAAATTTTCAAATTGATTTTAATTAAATTTGATTTCAAGGCGTTTCACGCCCGTACGATCAAACGACAAGTCCGATCGATACGAAACTTGAAACCCTATAATAATTCACCGATACGGATCCGATGAAACTGGTTTCATCGAAATCCGAGTCCGTGACAAAAAAAGGCTATTTTTATATTCATTAAATAAATCAAAATAAATTACAAAAATCCAAATTTTATATTATATTCTAAAATTGTCCAAATTTTATTACTTATATAATTTAATCAATTTCAAATGATTTAACAAGCTTGGATGTGAATTAAAATTATAAGTATATCAATTTGCAGTGTTAATTTCTGCACTTTCCTATATTTAAGAATTATAAAATTAAATGCTCAAAACCCCGTATATTAGATTTTAACTTTTATATACTCATTCTTTATCCAAATAGGGATGCCACATATTTTGTTCATGATTCACAATATTATTCTTAAAGTTCATTTTAAATTTCAGTAACGTAATATTTAACGTTAAATTCCCTTTATTTATGCAATAAGCGCAATTATTGAATTTGATACTCAAATTGATTTATAGATTCTGCTTTCAAAAAATCTATATCAACAATTTGGTCTAATTATAAATAGAATAAGTATTAACCTCATCTTATAGAATTAATTATTGCAATAAATCCAATTTACCATATCTTAAATCCAAATTAATAGATAAAGCTTGATTCCTTTATTAACTCCTTTGGTTTTCAATTAACCTTTTATGGTGAATATAAATTCCAATGTATAATTGAAACCTTATTTCCATTTGATTTCACTATTTCATTAAAAATCCTCATATTCCAGCTAAATTTTAACTAACGTATAAATTAGCTATTTCAATTTCATTTAATTGCGATTATCATACTATAGAAATTAAATTCCATTAAATAAATAAATAAATGTTGATTCCCATCTATTTACATTATATTACATTGGTACTTCTATTTACAACTTAACTTTGTATAAATGTTTGAATGTAGAATCTTGTCTTTTTCACGTATTAATTAAGCCTTAAAAATCAATTAATATTATATCCTTGGTCTAACCTCATTTTACCCATATTTATATTAATATATCCTTTGAATTAGGTAAATTACCATTGATTATCTACCTTAACTTATCAGACTCCACTAACGTAATGGTTAAATATTAATTCCATTTGAAAAAAAACAATCCACAAGATTTGCATTTCACATTGCAAATGAATTCATAAATCTTGGCTTTCTTTTTCTTTGATTCTTAAAGGCCAAATCAAACTACCCTATCATCACTAATTTATGGAAATTAATTGCAATTGATTCTCCATTAAACTACATAAGTTATCCAATTGAAACCTAAGTGAAACGTTTATTTATTTAAAAATCCTACTGTTTAAAAGAGTATATCATCTACGGTATAATTTACATTTGACCTGATTTCTCATATATTTCACACAACAGTGAATTCCAATTTCTACCAACATTATGTTTAATATAAATTGGAAATCCAAACCATTGGTATTTCACAACCTTATTGCGTACATTTACGTATAGTTACACTAAGTCCATACACTGATTCATGAATTCATTAATTAATACACAATTTGCCTTTGTTTTCTTATATTAAGTTTATTACCGTTTTTAAGTACATTCATTATCGAACAATATTCATAAAAAAATTTATCTACACTTATTGCATTGGTTTATTCAACGGTCACCAAATGAAACAATCCTACTATTTATTTTAATATTAAATGAATCCCATTCTAGTAAATATTTTATTAATATTCACTAATTCAACATTTATTGGTTTCTTAACATTAACTTTTAACAAAGTGTGACAATTACATTATCCAAAACTATTGTCATAAAAATTAAATTGTTACATTAAATTCCAATTACTATAACAAATTACTACATTTTCTCAAATAAATCTTAAAGCCTTTTTTTTTTCTAAATCAGGTTAGAAATTATATTAATTTAACTCATTTAATATTATTAATTTAACGGGTCGTTACAATCTCCCCCACTCAAAACTTTTCGTCCCCGAAAAGGAAAAAGAAGGGAGAAGGAAGAATAAAACATTACATCTTATTTCAAATATTAACTTATAAACAATAATTTACTAAATTAATTTCCTTAAATGAGATATGCCCGTTTTATAGTCATTATAACCTTTTATACTTAAATCATTAAAGTTTGGAAAATATTCAACAAAATTCTAAGTCCAAAATTTACGAAAATTTTTGGCAGAGTCTCCTTTGTACGGAGAGACTCTGGAGAAAATATAATATCAAAATATACAAATATATTACATATATTATCAAAATATTATCCCAACACGGGCAAAATTATAAAATAGCGCTTTAAACGTAATCCGAAAACGTACCTATTTGTCGGGCAATACGCTTATTATTAGGGAACCAGAGCAGTAGCAGTGGCTTCCATAGCCTGCATTTCACTTATAAAATCTAAAAGGTTAAATATTTATTTTAAAGTGAACTATTCAAGTGGATTCAATCATTAGTCAACCAAACAATTCAACAACCATCAACCTTACAAACAACATACATACACACACAAAGCAATCATTTAATCCATCAAACAAATAGTTGTTTGGGTTCAAACTTGAAATTTGTATGAAATGAAATTAACTATCAAGTGCATCCTTTACTCAACAGTCTTAGATGGAACAAAGATAGATTATTTATTCATCCAACAACTTCAAGTTCCTTACCCCACAATCATAAATCAAACAATACAATTCAAACCAACAACCAAATTAACTTATTATACATTTATTTCATGCTTCAGTGGTTTGATTTTCTTTCTTTCATTTATGGAGGGATTTCTTTATTTCTTACAATTTTCGTTTTCCATTTATTACAAAATTCATTATATTTGCATTCCAATTTATTGACTAAAGTTTATATCATCTATTTATACTACTTACCTTTACTTATATAGTAAAATTTCCAATTTAACTTAAGTTTATACAATTAATTCTCATTAATAACAGCAAATTTATTGAATACCTTTATTACCTCAAGCTTCACTTGTAAGATTTCCCCTTACATTTTCTTACTAACATTGCAACTTTTATTATATGGTAAGTTATGTATGTTTTAAGAATGTAAGTGAAAATTTACAAGTTTCTTCTCAATTCCTTAAATTAATATATATTTGTTTTATAAATTACAATTTCAACTTACCTTTAATTTCATTCATTTATTTAATGTTGAAGTTTCTATTATATTTAATAGTAGTAACAATTTAATTACCCACTTTCTATTATATTAATTACAGTAACCCTTTTTAATTACACTTAAATTATTAACCCTTTAACCTTCATTCTTAAAAATAAGGAATTTTATTAATTAATTACTTAGGGTTTACAGTCATTTATATATTACTTACTTTCTATTATATTAGAATAGGGGGAAATTAAGGCGTACTTAAGTTAATAACCCTACAATCAAACTTTATAAATTAAGGAATTTCATTTTTACTTTCTTAAGGTTAAAATCACCTATTAATAATACAACCTTTAATTTTAGTAAAATTCCAATCATCACTTAAGTTAATACCATTAAATTCTTATTTATAACAGTAATTTATTGAATACTTCATTATTTCCAAAAATTCTACTTGCATAATATTCTATTCCACTCTTAATTCACATTTCAACTTTTTATACTTGGTAAGTTATTTATGTTAAAGAAAAAGCAAAAGAACTTATACAAGTTTAATCTCAACCCTTTTAATTCGTTGATTTTCAATAAATCTTTACCATTATTTATCAGTTAAAATTTTAACTTCCTTTATACCTAGCATTAATTTTCTTACTTAAATTAGAGGTTTCAATCCATTTATTACTTACTTTATATTTCCCTAAAAATAATTTAAACCATTAATTAGTGGAAAATTTTAGAATTAAATACCGGGTAAAATTTCAATTTTATTTTAAAAATAATAGATAAATGAGTTCTTACAACTTATATCTCAATTTATATTTAAAACAATTTAAAATTTTAGATAATTTCAAAATAAATCTGCAGTAGAATTTACTACAGTGGCCTTTCCCCTACGAAACTCGAAAATGAAAGTCGATGATGCGGCCGCCATCACCGAAATTATTTTCTAGTGACAGAGAGGAAAGTACAAAATTTATTTTCTCCAAAATCCTCTTTTAAAACAATTCTTCCGAATTATACTAAACATTTATATAAGAAATTACCTATAAACCAAATCATTATATTTCACAAATCCTTTGAAAGAAGATTTTCAAAAATCCTGGACTTAAGTTCTAAAATCTCCAATTTGATTTATTATAATTTCAACTTAGCTTCAATTGTTATAAATATTTTTATTTCCTAACACCCAATCTATAGCAACCAAATATATATATATTTTTATAAAAATATTTTTATATATAGAAAATATAATAGGCAAAATTATTTCATTCACCTATATTAAAAACAAATATTATGTCAGTCTGCCCTATTAAGTGTTTAGAAATCCCTATTGATGTCATAGCGTCCCATGCATCAACCAGAATTTATAAATACAAAGCGGAACAGACTAACACAATATCAAAATCTTTATTAACACTAACAAATACGCTCTCTCATATATATACACTCAGCGACTCCCATAGGGTATTACTGCCCTATTAACAAAGAGTCAAACCCCACAAAACCAAGGTTTATCGCTAAACCAAAGCTTTGATACCAACTGTAACATCCCGTCTTTTCGCACACTTTAAACCGACACACGTGCCAATTCAAAGCATACGCAAGGGCGGATTGTTATGGGGTAAATAAGAAAAACAGAGAAGAAATAAAACAAAATAGAATCTCACAGCGGAAGGATAAAATATAATAATCAATATACAGTTCATGATAACTGTTTACAAAATATTTATTTTACTTATACAATGAATATCAGAGTTACACATACCAATACAATCAATGCAGCGGAAATTTAGAGTGTGGTGCAATACTATAGATAATAATAATACGACTCCTTCGTCTTCGTCCTTCAAAGCTAAAGTCTTCGATCCTGAAACGCTCGGACTGACCCGAGCGAATTTGAAAAGACAAAAACACTCGAGTCAGACTAAAAGATCTTATGTGAGTTAAATTAACAGAAATAAATATGAGTACAGTAACTCAAGAGATGTTCGGGATTTACATCTCCTAAGGATCCGTTAAACTATTTACTATGTAGTATATTGCGCTATTATAATAGTGTCTATTTATAAAATAAAGTTACTTTTAAATAGCGTTAAGGGGTTACCCATATAGCCCTTAACACAAATAATGCCAATAGTCTATACAGTACCGTAATACCTCCTGATCGGGAAGCTACCAGAGGATACTCCATAGGTACGACACAAATAGAAACTCGTAGTAAAGGCTCGGTATGGTAGGTGACACGGCACAACTAGGCAATGCCAGGGTAGATATACCAATTGCTATCCAGGCTGGTGGAAACGCGTAGCCGCAGTTACCGCCCACCTCGGACTAACTCTCCAAAATCAAAATATAGAAGTGGCCACTGAATCAATCCAAAATCAAAGTATAATATCGAAGAGGAGGGTCCGATCAGAGGAATGACCTCATTGGCCTGAGAATCGCTCCTGTTTTAGCCACCTTATGCCAACTCACGGGAGTCGGGTCCACGTATTTACCTTACAGGAAACGTCGCCACCACCTACTTCATTCTGGAATCTCCACCGCGTACACGGTTAGTCAAAGTGGTTTTCGGTATCGACAGAGAGTATGTCAGATATCCGATCCCGGTCTCTTTGCCAACCCATCGTTATTATAACACCGCGGTCATTTAAAAATAGGTTATACTTTAAAAATCAGAATAAACATTCCATTTCATAACCATGAATACGATATCATTTCAAAACCCAAAACCATATTTTATCACTTATCCCAAATATAATTCTTTTCCAAAATCAAAATGCTTTAACTTCATATCGTCTGAAAATCAAATATTTTCAAAGCATAGTATTTTGAAAATCATAATTTAAAACCATAACTTCTATAAAAAAAAACTTGAATGGTTTGGACATTCAACGGTATATGAATTAAATGGTTTAACTTAAATATTACTTTGTAAAGAAAATAGTTCTCATGGATTTACAAATACATTTCTTTATTAAAGTCTAAACCAAAATTTATATTATCTCTCTCAAGTTCCAAAACCACTTCAATTTATTTATATATACGTATATCCATTTTGAGTAACAATATTTCAAACTAAAATTGGATTTTATTCTTTCAACAGATCAATTGTTCTATTAATTAGTCTTGAATATTCACATAAAATCCATAAATAATAAGACTTCAATTTCTAGTAATAAAATATATATATTTTCCCAATTCAAATTATACTAGAATATTCATTTCAATTTATTTTGGGGAAAATCCAATTATAAATATCATATCTTAAAATTTCCAAACTTAACATTTAAACATATGATATAAATTATTAAACTCCATTTTCTTAATTTTTTTCCATTTTTAAATAAAGATTTTTATACACCTTTTAATTTCAAAATTTTCAACTTCATATGTATATATATATATGGAAGAATAATATTTATACAATATAAAATTTAAGATTTTTAGAAACCGTATTCCATCCAAACCATAGAAATCACATTAAAAATAGTTATATATAGACCGCGGTGCCTGTATAAAATTTTCTATCCTATGGTCAAGTGATACGGATATTTATCATTTCAATCCGCAATTTAAAAGATATAAAATTTTGCTGTTGTATATCATTTCAAACCACAATCCCGAATGAAATGAAATATGCATGATAATTCGCAATTTTATGATATTCAATAAACATCCATCAACATCATCCATCATCCAATCAAAATCATCAAGCAATATCAATCAATAACAATTTATATTTGATAATAGATAACAGGTAATAACTGGCAATTTTATTCAGATTAAATTTAACAACTATTAATCTAATAGTTTATATTCAGTAATAATCTATATAACTGTTAACTAGCAGTTTATAGGCAAACAAATAAATTCTAACTATCAATTAATACACAATAAATAAATTAAATTAACAGTTAAACTTAATAAATGCAATGCAACAAATATGAGTGAAATAAACATGCCAAATACTCATAAATAAATTGCTATTCATTTCTAAAATTAATTTAATAAACATAAAAGCTTCTAGTAGTTGTGAGTGGGTTTTAAACACTCACCTTTGGAATTTAAATCGAATTTAAATTCAATTTAAACTCAAAATTTTGACGGTCTCCAAATCCATCCAAACCAGCATCAAAACGTCAGAAATTCCGATACGATCCCAGCAAAACAAACCGCGCGTGAATCCGAGCTCGTATGCAAAAGTTATGGAAATTTGAAAAATGGAAAAATTCTGGTCCTGGGTCGACTTCGGGTTCGACTTCGGTGCGCCGCCTCAATTCCCCGGTGCTTGCTTGGAGTTTTCGCCAAAACGACCTGGAGCGACCCGAGTCATTTTCTTCCTGACCCGAAGTTGCTTTAGGGTTTTCTCCCCTGAAACCCGAAGCGCGACCAGAAGCTGCTGCAGATCCGATTTTTTTTTTTTTTTTTTAACTTTGAATTTTTTTTTTTGAACTGACTGGATCTAGGGTTAGCACTCATTGAAGAAGAAGAGGAGCTTGAAGAAAGTATACGCTCAGATGAAAAGAAATTAGGTGGAGGCTAGGGCTTGTAGCTAGGTTTATATAGAGGGGTTAGAGATAGAGTAGATAGACCGTAGAATGAACGTGCGGAACAAACTATGGCCCAAAAAGCCCGCTATGCCTCCGGAACCGAATTTATTAAATCTATATATCCAAATAGGTAATTTAAAATATTCTGAACGCGATGGAAAAAGTTTCACGTCCAAATTTGATTGTATGAAGAAGTTATGCTGAAAACAAAATTTTCAAATTGATTTTAATTAAATTTGATTTCAAGGCGTTTCACGCCCGTACGATCAAACGACAAGTCCGATCGATACGAAACTTGAAACCCTATAATAATTCACCGATACGGATCCGATGAAACTGGTTTCATCGAAATCCGAGTCCGTGACAAAAAAAGGCTATTTTTATATTCATTAAATAAATCAAAATAAAGTACAAAAATCCAAATTTTATATTATATTCTAAAATTGTCCAAATTTTATTACTTATATAATTTAATCAATTTCAAATGATTTAACAAGCTTGGATGTGAATTAAAATTATAAGTATATCAATTTGCAGTGTTAATTTCTGCACTTTCCTATATTTAAGAATTATAAAATTAAATGCTCAAAACCCCGTATATTAGATTTTAACTTTTATATACTCATTCTTTATCCAAATAGGGATGCCACATACTTTGGTTCATGATCCACAATATTATTCTTAAAGTTCATTTTAAATTTCAGTAACGTAATATTTAACGTTAAATTCCCCTTATTTATGCAATAAGCGCAATTATTGAATTTGATACTCAAATTGATTTATAGATTCTGCTTTCAAAAAATCTATATCAACAATTTGGTCTAATTATAAATAGAATAAGTATTAACCTCATCTTATAGAATTAATTATTGCAATAAATCCAATTTACCATATCTTAAATCCAAATTAATAGATAAAGCTTGATTCCTTTATTAACTCCTTTGGTTTTCAATTAACCTTTTATGGTGAATATAAATTCCAATGTATAATTGAAACCTTATTTCCATTTGATTTCACTATTTCATTAAAAATCCTCATATTCCAGCTAAATTTCAACTAACGTATAAATTAGCTATTTCAATTTCATTTAATTGCGATTATCATACTATAGAAATTAAATTCCATTAAATAAATAAATAAATGTTGATTCCCATCTATTTACATTATATTACATTGGTACTTCTATTTACAACTTAGCTTTGTATAAATGTTTGAATGTAGAATCTTGTCTATTTCACGTATTAATAAAGCCTTAAAAATCAATTAATATTATATCCTTGGTCTAACCTCATTTTACCCATATTTATATTAATATATCCTTTGAATTAGGTAAATTACCATTGATTATCTACCTTAACTTATCAGACTCCACTAACGTAATGGTTAAATATTAATTCCATTTGAAAAAAAAACAATCCACAAGATTTGCATTTCACATTGCAAATGAATTCATAAATCTTGGCTTTCTTTTTCTTTGATTCTTAAAGGCCAAATCAAACTACCCTATCATCACTAATTTATGGCAATTAATTGCAATTGATTCTCCATTAAACTACATAAGTTATCCAATTGAAACCTAAGTGAAACGTTTATTTATTTAAAAATCCTACTGTTTAAAAGAGTATATCATCTACGGTATAATTTACATTTGACCCGATTTCTCATATATTTCACACAACAGTGAATTCCAATTTCTACCAACATTATGTTTAATATAAATTGGAAATCCAAACCATTGGTATTTCACAACCTTATTGCGTACATTTACGTATAGTTACACTAAGTCCATACACTGATTCATGAATTCATTAATTAATACACAATTTGCCTTTGTTTTCTTATATTAAGTTTATTACCGTTTTTAAGTACATTCATTATCGAACAATATTCATAAAAAAATTTATCTACACGTATTGCATTGGTTTATTCAACGGTCACCAAATGAAACAATCCTACTATTTATTTTAATATTAAATGAATCTCATTCTAGTAAATATTTTATTAATATTCACTAATTCAACATTTATTGGTTTCTTAACATTAACTTTTAACAAAGTGTGACAATTACATTATCCAAAACTATTGTCATAAAAATTAAATTGTTACATTAAATTCCAATTACTATAACAAATTACTACATTTTCTCAAATAAATCTTAAAGCCTTTTTTTTTCTAAATCAGGTTAGAAATTATATTAATTTAACTCATTTAATATTATTAATTTAACGAGTCGTTACAAATGTTTTCTCCATTTTATAATGTAAGATTGATTTCTTGAGGAAGTTCATCATCTGCAGATACCTCCACCAGAAAACGAGCGTAATTCAATCTCGTTTTCAAGGTTGTAGCTGCATCCATTTTTATGGGTTTTCCAATAATGCTGGCCATCACACTAAAAGCTTCACGATTCCATAATTTGAGATTTACATTGGGTAATTTAACCCATATCGGCATCGTACTAAGGAGATCCCTATCCATTTTCAGGGACTCAGACCATCTTCTCATTATGATGAGCTTTCCATTATAGAAGTATGCGCCATTTTGAATGATTGAATTGCAATCTTGAAATTCCTTGAATTTGACAATAAAGAACTCATTTTCTCTGGTAAAAATTTCAACTTCTTCAACAGGCTTCCATACATGCTGAATGTAAGCTTTAAAAAACATATAATATGGTTTGGTACCTACAACATAAACTAAGGTCAAATTATTCCAGCAGTCAATTGCTCTTTTACAGATAGATTCCTTTATAAAACCATATTTCTTACTGTTAATTTTGATGGGAGCAATAGTTTCAAGATTGCATTCATCATCTTTTGGTTCTTTGGCTTGCTCAGAAATAATGTCTGCCCATGATTTTTGCCCCTGTTCTTTGTTCAGAGAAAAATTCACGGGTTTCCTCGATTGGTACGATTGATCTCTCATATTCTGAGGAGGAACGGTTGGATTCTGACCATCTGTCTTCTTCATTTCACTATGGTTGATCCGTGAAACTCTCTGATTGCCGGGCAAATAGGGTTGACGTTTCTTTTGTGATCTTGATTGAACCAATTGAAACCCGTCGTTATCTATGATGATCCCATTGTTTGATTTTCTGATGTGAGATTCAGGTGGCCTGCTTTGATGCCTTGAAAATGAAAGATGTGATTGGTTTCTATGAGGAGAGAGATTTCCCCCCATGATCGAGGAAAACCCTAGATTTCTTTGGTTCTCTTTATTCATACATACATGTAGTATAAAACAACCATCATTATATCAAGCATAATAAGTCATAAATTATTCCAACAAAAACTTAAACTTCACATATAAGCTCATAACATTCAAAACATGTTTAAAACCATTAAAACATATTTTTAATCATGTTTTTAGATTAGGTCGAAAACCAAAATAGATTTTCAAGTTCAAAAGCAGGCCCAAAGCATTTTTAAACATATATAATAACGTATATGAGTAAGAGGTTTTAAACCACTCACCAACTGACGATTTAATCACTAAATCAGCCTCAAATCAATATGATTCGAATTGGATAAAAAAGATAAACAAAAAATCTCTTTCCAAGGTGGTGATAATTTGATCTCTAATGATGCATCTACGCTTAGCCATCTTAATCTCACGATTTAACTCAAAATAGAAAGTTTTTACATTGACTTTAGATAGAGAAATGTTAATAGAGGTTTACGGATGTTTTAAATCTAAAAATAAGTAATATTATATACTCTCTAACCCTCATCTACGTCCAAAATCCAAAATTAAAAAAACAGGCCAAAATATGGGCATTTGGGCCTAATTAAAACCTGTCTTATTTGATTCATAGCTGCTCATGGCACCATCCCCATGCCCATCCCCTCTCCTATCACCTTACCTACCCTTCCTCCTTCCATCCCATCCCCCTCAATTCATGTAGCTCTTGTACCACCTTCCCCTGCCAACCATACCATCCCATCCCCTTCCCCTTCTAGTCTGCCTCTTCCTCCCCTCCCTCCCGATCCATTTCCACCTCTTCTTCAGCCTTCACCTAACCTACCTTCTTCCTCCTCTCTCACCTCTTCTGCTTCTTTTTCTAACTGGTCCACCCTCTTTTCTTCTAAACCAAGGAATGTTGGTCATTACACTCCTATCTATTTTTATGTGAATTACATAGGCAGACCCATTGCTCCCCCCTCTGAAGTTGTGAATGTTGGTGTTAAAGCTTGGTTAGAGTTTCTGGTAGGGTTCTTTCTTGATGGAGCAGTTAATTATATGGCCGTCAAAGCCCATATAGAAAAGAACTGGAAGCTAAAAGGATCATATGAAATGTTGTCAGATAAAAAAATTTACTTCAGATTTTCTTCTTCTGAAGATAAATCATATGTCCTTCAAAAAGATCCTTCTTTCATCAGAGGCCATATGTTTATAATATATGCATGGAATCCAAATTTCAGCTCAGCCCAATCTACAGTTAAAAGTGTGCTAGTGTGTGTGCATTTTTATAGAATCCCATTGATGACATGGACTCTTCTTGGTATAAATTGGTTGGCGTGTCCCTTGGGGAAATTAGTTTGCTTTGATGAAAATACTGAGAAAATGAAAAGGTGTAAATATGCAAAATGTTTGGTAGATGTGATGCCTAACGAGGAACTGCCCAATTCCATTGTTGTTGATGAAGGTGACTGTCCTGATGTTATAGTTGAATATTCTTGGACACCCTGAATCCGTACAGCTTGCAAAAATTTGGTCATTCAACAAAGCAGTGTGAGGATATGAATCCTGGCAATGATGAGGCTCAAGTGAATAATCAAGATGGAAACATTGGTGAAGATGGAAATAAATATTATTCTGAAGTTAACTATGTTGAGAAAGCAAAAGAAAATTTTACTCTTATTAAGAGAAAAAGGAAAAGTGTAAAGAAAATTTGGAAAAAATTAAATCCTTAAATTTCCTCTGGAAAATCAAAAGATGCTTACGCTAGAATGGCCAAAAATTATGATGATGATAAGAATATAGCTTTCGGAGAGACATTGGTGGAAAGTATTAACGAGTCCAGTGCAAACTTAAATGTTGACATGCTAGTAAATATTAATGATGCTGTGAATGCACAAAATGAAGGTGATGCTATTGATATCCCCAAAGACCATGATGAGATTCCTCCAAGTGAACCTGGTGCTATTTCCTCTCTTAACAAAGAAGCTAGTGTTGATGTGGAAACAACTGAAGTGTTTCTAGATCATAATACAAATTCTGATGAAGTAATGCCCGTGTTTTCTCTTGGTTTGACTCGGAGTCAGGACCCAAAAATACTTCAACCCTCTCCTATTTCTTCACCGTCCATTATTTCTTCTGAACTCTTCAATATTCCAACAGATTCTTCTTGTTTTCAAAAACCATCAAAATTGACAAATCTTGAGCCTGAAGTAGCTACAACTTCAAAATCCTTTGATCCTCTACTTCTTTTAGACGCAAATGACTTGAATCCTTTAAATGCCAATGAAATTTCAACCCATTCTCAGACCAGTCCACCTCTACAGTCTCTCTCCTGCACTGACATGCACATCCCAGCTCTTGCCTCCTTTTCTTCTGATTCTCTCGATTCCCTTCATCTCAATCAAATACCTACTGTCGGTCAGGCTTCTGATCCTTCCATTTTCCCTCCATTACTCTACTCTTCAGTGGCCCTTCCCTTAAAAGAATTCTCGAACATCCCAAAACTCCTATGGTATTCTAACATTTCATCTCAGAAGAAAAGAGGTAGACCAAAAAAGTACCCCCACACTCAATCTCTGATGATATGGATAGTGGCACCGAGTTTTCCTATGATCAATTTCATTTATATCAATAACTACTAACGCATCACTTGGTGTGAAGAGCAGGTCATCCTCATTATTAATTTAATGATACACAAAATTTCCAACATAGGGTTTGGAATGTCAAGGGTGCAAATTCCATTGCTAAGCAACTTGAAGTTAAGAACTTAATATCCACAAATAATCTCCAAATGATAATTCTAGCTGAAACTAAGCTCAATTATACTACTACCATGAAGAGAGCTGATGTGATCAACTCCAAGTGGTCTAAACTTCATAACCTAGCCCAAGCCCCTTTGGTAGACTGTTAATAATGTGGAACCCTTCAATTTTTAACATAGACCCAATCTCAATGCAGAGACAGCTCATCCACTCAAAAGTTACTCACCTCCCCACTAATCAAATTCTCCTTTTAACTGCAATTTATGCTGATAACTCTGTGGCTAGCAGACAACCATTGCTTGATCTCATCCCTACTCTCCATTCATCTAATGCCCCCCCTGGATATGTGTGGGGGATTGGAATTGTATGCAATCACATTGTGATAAGCGTGTGGGTGTCCCCCTATCTCTTCACCAAACCAATCCATTAAAAAATTCAATATACTCTTCCATCTTATCCCTAATCTCCTCTAATGGTTGCTTCTATACTTGGAATAACTGTAGTAGGTCTGGTGCTAGAACCTTATGCAGACTTGACAAAGCATTTTACAACATTGCTTCTCTTTCCTAATGGCCTAACCTTCTTTATCACTCCCTTCCTTCCTCTCTTTCAGACCATTCCCCCATAATTCTTGACCAGGGTCATGAAGCAATGAAAAGAATTTCCTCATTTTCATTTTTTAATGCTTGGACTAATCATCCTGAATTTTTTAAGTTAGTTATTGATAATTGGAAATGTAATGTTTTTGAGGAATCCCATGTTTATTTTGCAGTTCAAGCTAAGGGTACTTAAAGAAAAGCTTATAAGCTGGGTTTTTCACACTTATGGCAGAGACTCTAAACTGTTAGAAGGCTTAAAAGAACAACTTCAGAATATTCAGTCTTCAATTATTTCAAACCCTACTGATTCCTCTCTTTCTTCATAGGAACACAAAATAAAGCTTGAATTAGCTAAAGCTTTGTCAGAAGAAAATATGATGCTCAGTCAAAAATCCAAAATTCAGTGGCACTTGAAATAGGAAAAAGCAAAAAACTGTTTTATTTGATAATACTATGATTTTTCATTACAGCCAACGTTATTACATAGAATCATTTTATATACATGAAGATGGGCTGAATATATATGCCCACAATACAGTTTGTAATCCATGGGATGTAACTTGATGTATCTGGACCGATGAAATGAATCAATGGTTGTGATTTGCTCTGACTGATGCCCTGGATAACTATCTGTGCTTTTGCAAATAGAGAAAACCTTGTTTCGTTTGCTTCATTATACGCCGCCTCAAACAAAACTAGGGTTTTATCTCTTCCTCAATTCTCATGTCGGTCGAAAAAAAATTGAGCTCATCTCGAAAGCGATTGAAATTTTTCGCCGATAAAGCCTTTGTTAAGAAGTCCGCTCTTTGATGAAAAGAGGGGACGTGATTGATGGCGAGCTTGCCGCTTCCTGTTCTTTCACGAACAAAGTGGAGATCTATCTCCATGTGCTTTGTGCGAGCATGTTGGACTTGATTCATAGATAAAGATATGGCGCTGAGGTTGTCGCACCAAATATTGGGTTTCTGAGTTGATTCGAACCCTAACTCCCCAATTAGGGTTTCGATTCAAATGATTTCGACGACAGTGCTCGCAATGTATCTATATTCAGCTTCTGCGCTGCTTCTGGAGATGGTGGACTGCTTCTTTATGCACCACGAGATCGGATTTTGTGCAAGATAGATGTAGAATGCAGAAATGGATTTTCTGTCATCAACATCATTAGCCCAGTCGGAATCACTGTAAGCACGTATGTTTATGTCTTTGCATGTCTTTAAATGTAAGCCATATGCTAATGTCCCTTTGAGATACCTGAGTATACATTTCACAGCACACCAATGCTCACTTAATGGATTTTGCATGTATTGGCACACTTTATTTACACTAAAACATATGTCGGGTCAAGTGATTGTGGCATACTGAAGTGCCCCAACGATACTTCGATACTGCTTGACATTTTCAACGGGTTCACATTTGTTTTTGGATAATTGCTTGTGATTTGTCACCGGGTTGGTAGTGGTTTGGCTTTATCCATGTCGGCCCTGACCAGAATGTCACTAATGTATTGTTTTTGTGATAAGATGATCTCACTGTCTGATTTTCTTTGGATGTTTATTCCCAGAAATTTTTTTAATTCACCCATGTCTTTAATTGCAAAGTGCTTGTCAAGTAATTTTATGACTTGATTGATATCATGTTGATCATCTCATGTGATAAGTATATCATCCACATATACCAGTATATATATGCTCATGTGCTTTCTTTTCCTTAAATAGAGCGAGTTATCTGACTTTGTAGCACTGAAACCTAATTGTGTAAGTGTATTCTTCAATTTCTCATGCCATGCTCTGGATGCTTGTTTTAGTCCATATATGGCCTTATGTAGCTTGCAAACAAGACCTTTACCAGCATTTGAATTATATCCCTCTGCCTGTTGCATATAAACTTCCTCACATAGCTCACCATTCAAAAAATCATTATGTACATCTAGTTGCTTTATTCTCCAATTTTTATGGAGTGCTAGTGTCAACATGATTCTTATAGTTGTGGGTTTGATTACTGGGAAAAAGGTCACTGTGAAATCAAAACCATACTGTTGAGAATATCCTTTTGCAACTAACCTGGCTTTATTTTTTATTATGTTGTCATCTGCATCTCTTTTAATTTTGTAAGTCCACCTCCCTACTATATTTTTGTGTCTTGGAGGTTCGACAAGAGTCCAAGTTCTATTTCTAATCAAAGCATTGAATACTTCATCCATAGCCCTTTTCCATTTCTCGTGTTTGATGGCCTGATCATATGAAGTTGGCTCCACTTCATTCTTTTGTGCTGTGTATATTTTAGGCTTAAAAATCCCACTTTTAGACCTTGTGATCATAGGGTGTTTTGTTTCTGTATGCTGATCATAAGTATCCTCCAATTGATTATCATTGCCTGCTTCTGTATTATTTTTCTGACTATTGTTGGATATATTATCACTCTGATCATTGTTTTGACTGTTGTTTAGCACACTGGTGCACTGTTCATCATTTGATTCAATTGGTAGAAAGCTAGTGATTTCATTGTCATGGTCTGAGTTGTACCCTGATGTAGTACTTGGTATGGATGCAGCTTTATCATTGAGCCTTTGATTATTGAGTATTTGTTGACTATCTCTTTTAGCATGTTGAGACAGTTCTGGAATGTGTATAACATGTTTTTTCTCATTATTGATTTTCCTGTCTTGTTTCCCTTTATCTGCAAATGGAAAAACATGTTCATTAAAAACCACATGTCTTGAAATATAAATCTTGCATCTACTGTCCATGCACTTATACCCTTTTTGATTATTTACATATCCCAAAAAAGTGCATGGACTGGATCTGAGACATAGTTTGTGCTTGTTGTATGGTCTAGTGTAAGGAAAACACAAACACCCAAAGGTTTTTAAACGATCATATTTTGGTTTAACTCCATAAAGTTTCTCATATGGACAAACGTTGTTTAATACTTTTGTTGGCATCCTATTAATAAGATATACTGCAGTGGCAAAAGCTTCACTCCAGTATTTCAGTGACAGTGATGCTTGAGATAAGAGTGTTGAACCAGTCTCCACAATATGCCTGTGTTTTCTTTCCACTAAACCATTTTGTTCTGATGTGTGGGGGCAAGTAATTCTATGAAGTATTCCTTTATGGTAAAGAAATCTTTCAGTGTTTTAAATTCCTCCCCACCATCAGTTTGAAATTTTTTAACACATTTGTTAATTTGCTTTTCAATGTGAGTGATGAAGTGTCAGACTTTGCCTTGAGAAAATATAACCAAGTGTGTCTGGTGTGTGCACATACAAGTGATAGATAATACCTGTATCCCTGAATTGAATTGAGTGGTGCTGGACCCCACAGATCTGCAACAATTAACTCAAGAGGATTTTCATATATGGTTTCAAAAATAGAAAAAGATAATTTATGCATTTTACCCATTTGACAGTGATCACATAAGTGTAAATCTGACATGTTTGGAACAGAAACATCATTTTGCATTAAGATCTGTTTGACAATATTATAACTGGAGTGCCCAAGTCTACAATGCCACTTATAAAATGCTTTTACATCACTATCATGCCTTGCACTAACATTATTAGACCATATTCTCTCATTAGCAGCATCATTATTTGCCATATTGCTGAATTTGTACAGACCATTGTCCAGTTTACCCTGTAACAATATGTTTTTATTTAATGAGTCTCTAACTAGACAGAATTTTGGGTGAAACTCAAAATACACCTTATTTTCATTGGCAAGTTGTGAAACACTAATAAGATTTTTCTTTATACTTGGCACTCTTAATAAATTATTTAAATAGAGTAGTCTTGTACCTTTTATACAGCCAGTACCAACATGTGTTATGTTTGTAGCTTCACCATTCCCCATGAGAACAGATTGATTACCTATGTACTCCTTGCTGTCCAAGTTTAAGTTTTGCAGATTGTTTGTGATGTGGTTTGTAGCACCAGGGTCTGGAAACCATTCATCCATACTGTAATCATTTGTTTTGGCTGTATCATCAGTGACATTGTCTCCATTATTCCTTAGTTGAGTTTGAATCATATTTGCATTAACTTGCTTATTGGCATGAGATGACTGGCCATTATTAGTGTCTTCCTTGTATCTGAAATAACACTTGTTTGCCATATGCCTAAATTTTTCACAAATCTGACATTTAACTCTGCTGTTATAATTGTTTCTCCCCCTACCTCTGCCTCTTTGAATGTAGCTTCTTCTCTGACTGTGACTGTCTTGCTTGGGTTGATTAGATATACCTTTTTGATTCTTGTTCTTTGATGTCGTTGCATAATTGACATTAAAATCTTCTTGCATGGACTTTCTTTGATCAATCCTTCCTTCATGAGCAAGGAGGGCTGTGTGGATGTAGTACAGATCTGGCAGAGTTGGTTGTGTTGCTATGTATGTAATTAAAGATTCATAATCTTGATCTAATCCATTGGTTATCACTAAAATTTGCTCACTGGTGGAGATATGATGGCCAACACCCTTTAATTTGTCACATAAGTTCTTGATCTTTGCAAGATAGTCTCTCATTGGCATATCATTCTTTCTTGCATTTTGCAGTCCCCTTCTGCAATGCATGACTCTTGCTGCTGGTTGTGAACTAAAAATGCGTTGAATTGCTGACCATATTTCATAGGAACTATTACACCCCACAATTTGTGATAACAAACTTTGGCTGATTGAAGATAGCAGTCATGATGATAGTAAATTATCTTGCTTTTGGTACAGTTTGTATTCTGGGTTACTGATGGTTTTTCCTTCCTTGTCAGTGATCATAGCTGGTGGGATGATCTTAGTGCCTATGACATAGTCATGTAAGTCATATCCTTTTAATGCAATCTCAACCTGATATTTCCATAAGATATAGTTATCTTCGTCTAATGGGGTAGTGATGACTTGACTTTTTGGTTTGATCAGGACCAGATCTGAACTCTGGTGATCTCTTAATGGATTTCCAGAAGTTCCTGATGTTACATCTTCCTCTTCAAGTGCCATGGTGATTCAAGAAATTTGAAATGCCGGTTTCTTGGAGACAAGAAATAAGAAAGTAAGACGGCGAGGCTAATCTTGGACTTAGCAGCCAAGAAACAAATCAGGGATGAAAAAAAGAAGGATCTGCTATGATAGGTGTATATTACTGTTTGAGCATGAAACAGTAATGTGCATGAATAGCAGTGACAAACTGTGCAACCAAAGAACATAAAATGAAGATGAATATTTGATTTCTTCTTTAGGATGACACATAAACGATATTGAAATGATAGAATGGATCTCTCCAAGATTAAGAGAAAGGTATGTCTTCCCGATGATGACACTTTTCTGAGGGGAGTCGAATCACTCAACAGTTTTGATTTTCTTGATTTGGTTTTGTGGTGAATATGCCTTTCAGCTATACTGCTCTAAAACCAAAATAGGAAAAAGCAAAAAACTGTTTTATTTGATAATACTATGATTTTTCATTACAGCCAACGTTATTACATAGAATCATTTTATATACATGAAGATGGGCTGAATATATAAGCCCACAATACAGTTTGTAATTCATGGATGCTCAGTCAAAAATCCAAAATTCAGTGGCACTTGTATGGTGATAAGAATACAGCAGCCTTCCACAATACATTGAAAATTAAAAATTCAAATTCAATTATTCATAGAATTCATGATATGGAAGGTAAAATGTGTTCTTCCTCTGATTCAATTCAAAATGCCTTTCTTGAGTATTTTACAGTGCTACTGGCCAGTAAGCACCTTGCTGATCTTCATCTTTCCCTCATATTTAAGGTTGAACTCCCTGCCATCTCTTTATCTCAAATTCATGACTTAATTCAACTGGTCACTGATTATGAGATAAAGATATCCATATTTAGTATGAATTAAAACAGCTCTCCTAGTCCTGATGGATTTAATGCTCACTTTTACAAATCATGTTGGCATATAATTGGAAAAGTAGTTATCAAAGCAGTGAATTTTTTTTCAAATATAACTGTATGCTTTCTGGAATAAGTGCAACCAAAATTGCCTTAATTCCAAAAGTTAATCAGCCTGATGTTGTCTCTCAATATAGACCTATAGCATATTGTAATGTTACCGACAAATGTATTGCTAAAATCTTTGCAACTAGGTTGAAACATGTTTTAGCTCTTGTGATATCTGTGAATCAAAATGCCTTTCTTCTAGGAAGGGATATCATTGACAACATTTTGCTTTCCACTGAGTTACTGTGAGGTTATAAAAGGCGATACATCTCTCCTAGATGTGCTATGAAGCTGGAAATTCAGAAGGCTTATGATACTGTTAACTGGAAATCTATCATCTACATTCTTCACTGCATGAAATTTCTCCACACTTTCTTAGCTTGGATATACTATTCAATCAGTCCTAATGGAGCTGTATTTGGTTTCTTTAGTGGTTCTAGAGGGTTAAGGCAAGGGGAACCTATTTTCCCCTACTTATTTATAAGTGTTATGGAATTATTAACCAGTCTTTTTAAAGCTGCCTTGAAAAATAAATTGATGGATTTTCATCCCCTATGTAGAAACCCTCAAATTTCCACTCTGATGTTTGTTGATGATTTATTGTTATTCACTAGACCAAATGAAAAGTCCATTTCTTTAGTTCTGAACATCCTTCACTCATTCCAATCTATTTCTGGTCTCAGTATAAACAAAGCAAAATCAAAAATTCCTGTAGCTGGTGTTCCTGAGGATGTCAAATCTAATATGATCGCTCTATCAACTCTATCTCCCTTTGATCACGATGAAACTTATTTAGGTGCCCCTCATATTTTTCTTCCTCTGTTCAAAAATCTCAGTGCCTACCATTATTTGAAAAAATGACTGCTAAGTTATTTTCCTGGACTGTTTCTAAACTGTCAATTGCAGGGAGGCTTGTCATTGTACAATCCATAACTTCTGCAATGTGCTTATATTATGCATGAACTTACATTCTTCCTGCAAAACTTGTTTCCATGATCAACACTTCTTTGAACCATTTTCCATGGCATGGTAATCCATTTTCTAAGAAGCTTATTCCTATACCATTCCAGTCTACTTGCTGGCCTCTGTCTTCTGGTGGTTTTCGAATTATGAATATTAAAAAGTGGAACATTGCTGCCTTCTCTTCTCATATAGAAAAATTGTTTAGTTTTGATAAGAATCTTTGGGGTATCTAGTGCAAGAAACACCTTCTTAAAAAACAACATTTTTGGACCATGCAAATTCCTGATGACTGCAGTACAACTTGGAGGAAATTGCTGAAGTTAAGGCCTCGCTTCCTTCCAATTTTTCAGCTAACAGTGAGGAGAAGCACATTTATATCCTTCTGGTTTGACCCATGGCCTCTAAAAGGTGTTATTCTGGCAAATGTTCTTCCATTCCACTTAAGAAGCATAACTGGTATTCCTGAGGAAGCAAACTAAGAACTTATTTATGTGATGATTCGACCAAATTACCATATTCCATATCATATGCTGTTAGGGAGGTTTGGAAATTTTTTGAAAACAAAAGATATACATGGTCAGAAGCTACTTGCTTATGGGGTGAAGGTGGTCATTCTATTAATAGAGTTTGTAAGTTTATTACCTTTTCCTCATGCTCTTTTCAATTTCCTTGGCACAAAAATATCTGGTTTTCCAACTTCACTCCTCGTTGCAACTTGCTTCTTTGGAGAGTTATTAAGAGTTGCCTACACACTCGTGATAGGCTTTTTTCAATGGTATTTATCCAATCTTCAAATTATTTACTGTGCGGTCATCATTTAGAATCTATTGAATACTTATTTTTTGCTTTCCAATACTCATTCTATATATGGCAGAGCATATTGAGTCATTGTCAACTCCATAGACCTTCAGTTGATTCCAAACTGGAATGGTACACCATCTTTAAGGCAATCAGATGGAGATGTTCAAAATCTTTGCTTCTTTCAAAAGTTTTAAAAGCCTCAGTTCAATTGATTTGGATTGAAAGAAACTCAAGATTGTTTTCAGGAATACATTCCACTAAACATAGTCTCTTTCATGCCTTAGTCAATTCTTTATAACTGCTGTGGAGGATCTTTGACATCTACATCATGTTATGCTTGTAATCGTCCTCGTTTGTGCTGCTTGGAGTCATCTTATGGTTTGCTTTGGGTCTTTCCTAAGTCTTATTGCCTTATTCAGTCCAATGGTAGGTTGTGATGTTGCTTGGTGTATTCCTTGGTCCAAAGGTAGAACTTAGTAGTCAGATGTGAGAGAAGATGGACATAAAGATAAAGAGCGATGACAACTTATGATAATTTACGCGAAGAGATAAAATAGAAAAACAGAGATAAAGATGGAGAAAAAGATAAAGAGGGATGATGACTAATGGTCAAACATGTTCTCATGTCTCTCCTAATCTTGGATAGCTACTACTTTCGTAGGGTCAATAACTATGCCCTCTTGCAAAACTACATATGCTAAGAATTGCACTTCTTTTCTCCAAAAGTAGCATTTCAAAATTTCATCCATAAAATGATGTTTCTTAGCATCTTAATCTCTTTCCTTAAGCGTGTCCTATGTTCCTCTTCGGCATAACAATAGACCAAAAATATCGTTAACGAGCATAAGCATGAATTTATTCAACCGATTTCTGAAAACTAAGTTTATAAGTCCAAAGAATATGCCAATGCATTAGTTATCATGAATGACATAAACTACCACTCATAAAATCCTGATAATATACAAATAGCAGTAATTGACAAAATATCCGAGTATAGAGAAAACATATTTGCACTTTTGATCCAATCGAACAAGTCATGTATGCATGGCAGACGATACTTGTTCTTCTTTGTCAACTTATTCAGCTCGGTATAATCAGCACATAGCCTCAACGAATCATCCACCATAATGGAAAATACTACCAGTGCTTCAAATTCGTACTCCATTGTACAAATCATTACTCAACAACTCATTGTTTGCACTTAACAATCCGCCTTTTAGACCCTTAGAAGTTGACACTAATACATCCACGGTATTCACGTGCCGAGCATCCAAGTGCCTGAAAGATATATTATTGGGGAGAAAGAAAAGGAAATACATAACGGAATCTCATAAAAAACGTGCTGAGTAATATATAATACTAACATATTTTTAAAAAAGAAAGAGACTTTAATATACATACATAAATTAGAGTACAACACTAATACATCATCCACCTGGACAGTAATCACAACCTATCATTACAATTGCTGATAACTAAAACAAGAACGAACAATGAAAGATAAAAGAAAATACGGAAGTATGTCTTGGAGGCATCCAGCTCATCTCTTAAAAGCTCCAAATTGTCCATCTAAATCTAGAAAATATGTTCGGGCTTATCCGAGCATTATAAGAAAAATAATGCCCAGATCATTCTAGTAAAACTAGTGTGAGAAACATAATCAAAGGATTACTTAATGTTATAAAACTTTGCTAAAATAAATGTATTTCGTAAGACAATGTTGCACATAAACACATGCAGATTTTTACCTTATGATAACCAAATCATTTTTACTTAAAATCCAGTGGTATTATGATAATGTCTATGGCAAAGTAAATATTAAACATAGCTAAAATTGTTACATTAATTGAATTCCAACATAATAGGTATACAACTAAATCCGTAAAGGCATGTATTGGAGATTGGATTTCCATCAATGATAAGGCTACTGGGGTACCACCTGCCATAGTAAACCTCTAGAAAAATATACCGAGGGCTTCACATGGACCCTCTGCCCAAACAGAGCCAGCCTTCCCTCGAACAAGACAATTCAGATTACATCATTCCCTAGGACAAAGGCTCCAAAACAATTTGCACCGGCCATGGACCCACTTCCAGACGCATACCAAATCCATAAATATCGAATCTAGATCGATGAATGGCTGCTTCTAATAGTAGCAAACCACATAGCTCTATCGGATATAACCTATTTTATTCATTACTGAGTTGTGAGGCTCACGATTACCTTTTTCCTCACCTAGCAAATCTCATATAGAATTTTAACACTATTCTCCAAGCAACAATGAACTACTTGCATTCAACCATATAACCTGTTCAGGATATGAATAAACTAAAGGCACAACTTCTACTACATCCATTTTGGAATCACCCTCCGGATTAGCAGCAATTAGTCATCGTGGTTAAAAAAAGCTCCATCTTTGATTCCATCATCTTCAAGATGTCTATAAAACGATGCTTGAGTTGGTTCAAAGTGGTTTTTGAATAATTCAAATTTATCCGATTTTGGTTTATTCAAACCAACATTCGATGGTTTTCGGTAAACTCAACATCGATTCTTTCAAAAATAATCTGACAATACATAAGAGCGGGGATCTCCTCCTAACCATTTAAGTAGATGGATTTTCTTATCATTTATCCTAGAAAAAAAAATGAGATTTATACACACGGTACAACATCATCAAAGATAACTGTGCTGTATAATCCTTATGTTTCTCCTAGATATTTCGAAGTTATATTTTGGCCTAGATTTTGATAGTTGGTTATTTAACTATCAAACAAACAAACAAACATATATTTTATTCTATGTAAGATCCACTAAGCCTCTATTAATTAATTTTTCCATAAATCAAATCACTTTTACATCTTTGATTCAAAATACCTTTACAAAGGGTATTTCACAAACCTCTTATACTCTTTTCAATACTTAGAGAATATTTATATACTTATCTGAACTGTACAAGTATATTACCAAAACATTATGCTTTCGGTACTTAGAAAATATATCTATATACCTATCTCAACGGTACAAGCATGTTTATAAAACTTAAGGGAGATTTATACTTTTTTAATTCATATTTAAATGGGCCAAACAAATTGCATTAAAAATAATACTTATTATAAAACCAAACCACTTATTCTTCGGTATTAAGTATGGAAAGAATGTTTTCCATCCCACCATAATTAAGAAGGATTAATTGTCAAAACAAATGTCAATCCTTTTATAAATTACATTTTATAAAAGCTCATTATTTATTTACATATGCTTTTATAAATCTCCAAATTAGTTTACAAAACTTCTTTAATAAATCGATAAAACGATTTATAAAATCCCTTACTTTTTCATTTTTTATGAATTTTACTTTGTAGTTCCTTTATAAAATCCTTTGTAAAATATCATTTAAAAAATCTTTTTTAAATAAATCCTTTAATAAAGTAAAACCGCTTTTATAAACAAATTATTACTCATAAACACCTTTATTTAATTAATTAATTTCCTTTAAGCATCATAATTAAATAATTAATTAACTTTGAAACCTCATTAATAAATAATTAACTAACTTACTTTAAATTGCCTTTTTCCTGTCTTAGAAAATCTCATTTGAAATGCTAGCCTGCCCTCCAGGTAGCAATCTAATGTCGGCATTCATCTATTCAAGTTGTTGAGGATATGAACAAACTGAAGGCACTACTTCTACTGCATCCATTTTGGAATCACTCTCAGTATTAGTAGCAAGTAGCCCTCACATTTCAAAGAGCACCGTCTTAGATTCCATTATCTTCAAAATGTCTTCAAAATGACGTTGGAGTTGGTTCAAAGGGGTTTTCAGATAATTCATAATTATCCGATCGTGGTCTCTTTGAATCAACATTCGATAGTTTTCGGTAAACTCAACTCTGGCTCTTTCGGAAATAATCAGGCAATACTAAGAGCGGAGATCACCTCTTAACCATTTAAGTGGATAGATTTCCTTATCATTTGTCCTAGAAGAACAAAACGAGATTCATACGCATAGTACATCATCATCGAAGATAACTGTGCCATATAACTTCCGTGTTTCTCCTAGATATTTCTAAAGTTATATTTTAACCAAGATTTTGATAGTCGGTTATTTAACTATCAAATAAACAAAAAAACATATATGTAATACCATATGGGATCCACTAAGCCTCTATTAATTAATCTTTCCATAAATCAAATCACTTTCACATCTTTGATTCAAAATACCTTTAGAAGGATATTTTCACAAACCTCTTATACTCTTTTCAATACTTGAAAAACATGTATATATTTATCTCAACAGTATAAGTATATTACCAAAACATAACGCTTTCAATACTTAGAAAATTATTCATATACTTATCTCAATTGTATAAGTATATTTACAAAACATAAGGAAGATTTACTCTTTTACAAATTCACATTTAAATAGGCCAAACAAATTTTATTTAAAACATTACTTACTATAAAACCAAACCACTTATCCTTCGGTATTAAGTATGGAAAGAACGTCTTCCATACCAATATAATTACGAAGGATTAATAGTCAAAACAAATCTCACTCCTTTTATACATTTCCGTTTTTTATAAGCCCATTTCATATTTATAAATACTTTTATAAATCTCCAAAATAATTTACAAATCTTCTTTTATAAATCTTTATAATTATTTATAAAATCCCTTTTTTTTATTTTTTTATAAATCTTCCTTTATAACTACTTATAAAATATCATTTGAAAATCTCTTTTAAATAAATTCTAAATAAAGTAAAATCCCTTTTACAAAAAATTAAGATTTATAAATACCTTTATTTGATTAATTTATTTCCTTTAAACATTATAATTAAATAGTTACTTAACTTTAAAACCTTATTAATAAATAATTAACTAACTTACTTTAAAACATCATTTATAAAACTTAACATCACATGGATACAAAATCAAAGTTAATTTAAATCCATAACTTTACAAATTCGAAAAGAGGTTTAGCGACTACAATGATACTAAATCAATTTACCCATTCAATTTAATTTGACCTTTCAAGTCACATAATTTGGTATTTAAATAGCATAGCATATATATAAAATCAATTAGGAATCACTAGTTAATCCATCACTTATCAAATATTGATTAATCCATATATTAGTATAGGCGTATGAGTAAATCTCTAAATTGACATAATAGCATAATAAGGATTTATTATGCTAAACAAATGTGTTCAATAATCTATCCAATTTAATTATGGCAGAACAGGAATTCATTCTGCTAAACAGATGTCCAAAAAAAATCTATTTCACATTTGTTTGGCTAATTAATAGCATAGACAAAGATAATCCCTCGTTTTAAACCCATTTACTTATAAAAGAAAGTTGCTTTTAGTTAAACTGATCCACGAAAATAAAGTGGTCGAAATTAAAAACTCTAGTCAATCAATTTAAAATAAGTTTAAACCTTGATTTAATAATAATTGGATATTAATTAATTCTTAATAAAATCTTAAATTAATTAGTAATGAACTAATAATAAACCCTGTCTAATTATTAATGAATATATCAACTAAACCTCTATTAATTAACTGTTAATGAAAAATTAAACCTTGCTTAAATAATAATTAAATAAATAAATAATATTGACTAAATCAGTAATTAATTAACTTTTACTTAATAAACTAATTATAATGATCTTACTTAATTAATAATTAAGCACTAATTAACTTTACTTAACTAATAATTAAATATTAATTATCTTTAATTAATTAATTAATTAATCATTAAAACTCATACTTGATTGGTAAGTAATAGTTACCCCTTTGTAGTTAAAAATATGTTTGAAATACCTTTGAAAAACACTTAAAAAGAAAACCACTTTAGTTTACAAAAGGTGTTTGTTTTACCTAGTTGCATCCATAACGACTATCGGCTATGGGTACCATAACTTTTAGAACTAATTTACATATTTATCGTCCTTCAAAACTTTAGCTCTTTGTTTAACTTATTTAAAAACTTATTTTTTTTGAAGACTAAAATAAAATTTCAAACTTACAAACTTTTCAACATAAAATACTTAAGTAAGATAAGTTGGAAACAAGGATCTCGATGCCGCAAACACGCAACTTTAAGTGCTATTTTCTTTAGCATACAACACATAACATACGTCCATACACTTAATCACATGCCAAAACAATTATACACAAAGTAAAATTTACCACTTTCAACATCACTCGACATCCAAACTATATTTCCAAGTCACAACCAAACAATGTGCACAATCTCACACACACACACATACACACACAAATACACACACACACACACACACACAGATATATATATGTATATATATATATATATATAACACCAAACACATATATTTCAACCAAGAGTAACACAATAAGTTAAAAAGTTTCAAATTAAAAAGTAAACTTACTTACGAAAAGCTCGCAAAAACAAAACTAAATCACCACTAGAACTTTGATCGCCTTAGATCTTGGATTCTACTTTCAAAAAACTTGTGTTTGGACCCTAGTAAAAGCATTTAGGCTCGGCCTAGGCGAATAAGGGCTCAGACTTAGGTGGAAATGGGTAGTATGGGCTTGTTCTAGGAGAAAGGATGTGTAGGAAGAGAGGAAATGCTTTAAATTATTTTTAATAGTTTTAAAAGTGGAAAAGGATATGATTTTTAAATTTGAAACTAAGGAAGTCATTAAAAGGTTTTTTCTGAACTTAACAAAGAAGAGGATGAAGTTTAAAAGAAGATATGAAATAGAAAATGAGAGAGAAATTTTGGAATTGTTTTTAATGTAAAATGAAATAACCAAATTACCAAATTAACCATTAAGTACATACCCTCCATTTAGATTTTGCCACATCACATCTCCACCCCCTTACTTCTTCCACATGCCATACATCACCACCCCCTCTTTTATCCACCAAATAATCCATTTCCTTTGTACCATGAAGTTAAGTGATAATGTGACATTTCATTCTCTTTTATTTTTATTTTTATTAAATTGAAAAATGTCACATCTCTCTTTTCTTATTTACTTAGACAAATATAATTTACCATTTACTATTATTAACTTTAACCATACTTGTTTTATTTGTAAATGTGTGTTTAGATATACCAAAGCGTTTACAATATTTTCAACAACTTTTAGAAGATGAAAATTTGGAAAATGATTTCCTATCACATTTTCTATTTTTTATTGAACTACCATTTAGTAAACCAAATTCAAAAATGAATTTTCTATCATTATTTATAAATTAAAAGAGGGTATTTTAATTATTAAAAATACTAATTGAATTTTTAAGATTAATTAAATATTCACAACCTAAAGAGATAAAATACTGTTACATTCTCCTCCTTCAAAAAGGATTTCGACCTCAAATTTTCACCACATGAGTATCCAATATTATTCATAGGTTTGTATTGACGTTCATAGATCATCCATACGCAAAATTCGATTTGTTTCTACTCAAATACATTACTTCTCTTCTGAATTAGTATCATTCACCTGATTCTCTTGTGTAGACTCCAATCAGTCTTCTTGATTAGAAAAATCTTTCTTCTTATATAGCAATAGACCATGATAGAAAACTTTAGTTCCATATCAAGAACCCTCACCAAGTGTTCGCCGTCTAAAAATCGAGTAAAAGATTTTTATTCGGAATGGTGCGGAACACCTCAAAGTCATATACTCAAAACTTGGATCAAAAACTATGTAAAAAAGAGAAATGATCTACGTTCAACTTACGTACTTATCCTGATTGCTTCTCGCTAATACTTTTGCCTCTAAAATTATTTATGAAAATATTTCATAAAACTAAACTTAAGTTTAACTTGTATAATATTCTACTGCATCTAGAGAGTTATACCACTATCCGGTTCAACCTTTCCCATTCGAATTTATTAAGTAAAATCAAAATCCAAATATCTGGGCTTTATTTCAAAGTTCCTTTCTGAAAGGATATTATATTGAACCATAGAAAATGCATACATATAGCCTAAATAACCTCAAAACGATACTAAGGAAATGGGTACTACCAAATAGTATCTTATATTCCCTTCCAAGGTGGGTAATACTCAAGAGAAGTGCTTGCCATCCAAACACATTTCTTTTCCATTTTTAGTTATATTTTTGATCCTTTCAAACTAGATAACTTAGAAATATTTCTTCCATTTCAAAATCCACTTTATGAAACAATTCTATATATACCTCGGGTTTGTTCGGTTTTGAACTTGTTTTCGAATATACAATGATAAAGAGAATAATTTACTAAGAGCATTACAATGTTTACCTAGAAAAACATTTGATTATTGTGTAGAAGATTATTCAGATCATCACAAAAAAAATTTGAGACCCATTCCCCATACCGACTAAAGAAAAATACCCTCACTTGAAATTTTTCTTTCCTAAAGTATTTAAAAATATTTTCAAGTAAAACTATTACTGCTTTTCTCAAAACATTTGAAATAATAATATATCTATTTCCTTTTGTAAATCAAATCATGCTCTTAGGATCAAAATTTATTTTATCAAAACTATTCTATAGCAAATTGCTATAGTAGCATTTCCCAACTTAGAAACTCAAAAATGAACACCGATGATGCCGCAGTCGTCATCTGAATTATTTTCAAATGATAGAAATGAATATAGTGCTTTCTATCTCCTTAAAAATCCCTTAGAAATATTTCTATTTATAAACACTTAAATAATACTATTATAATTCTTCCCAAAACCTTGAAAATCATTTTTCAAAAGCATCGGGATTTAAGTCCTCAAACTCAAATCCTTTTTATTTGTAAGCCACATTCTTATAAACCAATTTTATAAAATTAGCCTTTTTTTAAAATCATTTCTCAAATAATTATTCTAAATTACTCTAACTATTAATAAACATCTTTCATTAAAATCAAATTTTAAACCAACATCAATATCAAACGCCTTATAGTCAAATTGTGAAACTTAATTCACAAAGTGTTAGTTTTAATGTTTCCATAATTTTATCAACCCAACCCATGCTTCTTAAAAGGAAACTTACTAATAAATCAACAAATAATAATCACTGCACCAAAACTTGACGAGGAGTGGTAATCCTACATTATGCAAGATTGATCATATTTTCATTAATCTATCTTTTATTCAGCATTGGTCAAAATCTTTCTATAACATTTGTCAACCTTCTTTATCTGATCATAGACCATTAATTTTTCTTTGGGGTCTTGATGATTTTTGTGGAGGGAAACACTCTTTTAAATTTTTTAATTTTTGGACTAAGCAGGTGGAATATTATGATATCTTAAAGCAGGTCTGGAGTATGCAATTTGGAAAGGATCCTCTCACAAACATTATACTTAAGATGAAAGCTTTGAAATTTCAACTAAGAAATTGGTCTTCAGCAAGATTTGGTAAGGATTCTAAACTATCATCTCAAATTAGGAATCAGTTGATTATGGTACAAGAAAAACTCAGTGCTAGACCTTATGATAATATTTTACTTCAATCTGAAATGCAATTAAAGAATGCTCTGGAGCAAATTATCCAAAAAGAAGTATCAGCTCTCAGGCAAAAAATTCACTTGAGATTGGATAAAGAGGCTGATAGGAACACTAAATATTTTCATGATTACTTGAAAGTTAAAAGGAATAGAGAAAGCATTTTTCTGATAAAGGACATGAGTGGAAATTTGGTAGATAATTTTGATGGTATTAATGAAGCCTTTGTGAAGTATTTTACATCCATTTTAGCTCCAGATAATCAATTCATTCCTGACATTAAACCAATCTTTGATATCTCTCTTCCAACATTAAGTACTCTTCAATCTAACTTTCTGATAAGTGCTATTTCAAATAATGAAATTGAAGTTGCAGTTTTTAGTTTAGACAGTGATAGTTGTGGAGGTCCAGATGGTTATAATGCTCATTTTATTCAGCATAGTTGGAAGATAATTGGATATGATATTATCAAGGCTATTCAATATTTTTTTCTAAATAATAGATTACCTAATGGACTTGTTGCCACTGCTATTTCACTTATTCCTAAGACAGTTAATCCATCCTCTGTTGGTGATTTTAGACCAATTTCATGTTGTAATATCATTTATAAAATAATTTCAAAGGTTTTAGCTAATAGATTACAACAAGTTTTGCCATCTATCATCTCAAACAATCAGGCTGCATATGTTAAGGGCAGATCAATAAGTGACAATATTCTCTTAACCCAAGAACTTTTGTATGGGTATGAAAGGAAAAATATTTCTCCAAGGTGCATGTTAAAGCTTGATATTAAAAAGGCATTTGATTCCATTGCTTGGAATTCAATTATAGCAATCATGTCCAGAATGAACTTCCCTAAGCCATTTTTAGCATGGATTTACACTTGTATATCATCACCTATGTTTTCAATTTCTAGAGAGGGAGGTCTATTTGGTTATTTTAAAAATAAACAAGGTGTTAGGCAAGGTGATCCAATTTCTCCATACTTGTTCATAATTGTCATGGAGCTTCTCAATCCCATTTTGATGAATCTGGTTGCTAATGGAAACTTTCAACTTCATCCTAAATGTAAAAGACCTATTATTACCCACCTTCTCTTTGCTGATGACCTTATCATTTTTACTAAACCATCTTACCATAATATTCAGTGTATACTGTCAGCTCTTGAGCTTTTCTACTCTATTACTGGCCTTCTGATTAATCTTCAAAAGTCCAATATATTAGTTGCTGGGTTAGATTCTGGTAAGAAGAATGACATTATTAACTATTCTGGCCTTAAGGAATTACCCAAAAATTCTTTCTATTTGGGCTTGCCTATTTTTCTCTCTAGAGTTACTAAACAAAATTGCTTACCACTTTTTGAGAAGATAATTGAAAGGCTTCAATTATGGCCAAGAGATAAACTGTCTCAAGCTGGAAGATTAACAATCATTCAATCAATTGCAATGGCTATCACAACATATTGGACTAGACATTACATACTTCCTGTCAAGCTTATTAATATGATCTCTAGTGCATTTAATAAGTTTCTTTGGCATGGTGACCCTTTTTCTAGAAAGTTGATTCCTATCTCTTTCTACAAATTATTTGAATCCAAAAGGAAAGGTGGTCTTGGTATTACTAATATTTTTCTTTGGAATAAGGCAGCCATATCAGTATATTTCAACAAAATCTTTGAATATGATGGGAACTTATGGTCTCAATGGGTCAATAATAATCTTATTGGTAAAAAACATTTCTGGATTATGCCTATTCCACTAAGTTGCAGTTGGAGTTGGAGATGTATTCTCAAACTTAGAGAGACTTTCATTCCTCTTATTCAGTGTAACTATGTTTTGATTAAAGATTTATCATTCTGGCACTCACCATGGGCTAAACAAGGTATGATTTTAAGTTTAGTGGTGAATTATGACTTGAGAAGAAGTTCTGGAATTTCTGAACAAGCTAAGGTAGAGGAGTTTATGCATGATGGTAGTATTGTTTTACCATATTCTAGTTCCTTCCAACTTAGGAACTTATGGAATGCTATCACTGATCAGACTTTCATCAATAATGGCAATGCTTTAATTTGGTCAGACAAAGGTAAACAACATTCCATTAAACTGGTGTATAATACTCTCTGTCAAAATGGTCTGCAATTCCCTTGGCATTCAAGAATATGGAATACTGGTAGTAGTGCAAAGGATAATTTACTGTTATGGAAGGTGATGGCTAATGCATTAAATACTAAAGACAAACTTTGTAGAATGGGTATCATATCAGATGACTTATGTGTTCTTTGTAAATCAGAGTCAGAAAGTAACACGCATTTGTTTTTTGATTGTACTTTTGTATTTCAGATATGGTATAGGTTACTTGCTAATGGAGATTATTATAAACCATCACCTGTTAGCTCAGTGGAATGGTTCAATATATTTAAAGCTACAAGGTGGAAAACTCAGAAGACAAGACTGTTGCTTAAATTGCTTAAGAAACTGATACATGCTGTTTGGTCAGAAAGGAATGATAGAATTTTTGGTGTGGGATGCAAGAATGTGGCACAACTTTATAATCAGATACATGGCAAAATTCTCAGAGACTTGAAAGCAAATCTTATTTGATGTTCTTGGTAATTCATAACTGGTAGAGGGCTTATTTCTGGATTGAACTGCAGTAGTGGGTTTCTTCATCTTTCAGTTAGTTTGTATTATTTTTCTATGTGTATATGTTTTGTTTTTAATCAATGTAATGTCTTGTGAGGTTGTTAATGAGTGGTTCTGTCTTGATAGGTTTTGGCACTGAGGGGTTATTGTCTTGTGATTGTAATTGAGTGATTTCTGAGTGATTTGTGATCTGTTTTTGATCTTGTAATTTGATATAAGTCAATAAAATGAGTTTTACTCTTGCTTTTCAAAAAAAAAAAAAAACTTGACGAGGATGACTAAGCAAACCTTAAGTGATAATAATTGAAAATTACCATTTTTTAACAAATAAACATATCAAAACTATATTAACTTCTAAAATTGTCGTTATATATATATAATATACTTCTAGGTAAAATTCTTTCATTTACAGGTTAAAAACAATACTATGTTGGTTGGCCTTGTTCGGGTGTTTAGGAATCCATATCTATAATGTGGGCCAAAAGCATCGGTCGGAATTCATAAATCATTCAACTGATCAAACAACACAATATAAAACATTTTTATATCGCTAACAAATATGCGCTCTTATATATATACATATATATACACACATGCGCACGCGCTCAAACTCATTTTAGGGTGTTGTTAACCCTTTCTCTAATGATTTTACCTCCACTGAAGCTAAATTTATCGCTTAACCTTTAATATTGATACCAAGTGTAACAACCTACCTTTTTGACTCTCAAAAGTTGATACTAATACATTCACAGTACTCACATCTCGTGCATCCAAATGCTGGAAAGACATATTGTTGGGGAGAAATAACAAGAAAGATAGAATAGAATCTCTTAAAAAAGTGATGAGTAATATATAATACTAATCAAGTCTTTACAAAAAGAAAGACACTATAATATGCATACATAGTACAACACTAATCCTTCATTAGCCAGGGTAGTTATATCAACATGTCCTTACAGTTGGTGATAACCACAACAAGAACAAACAACAGGAGATAAAAGAAAATATGGAAGTGCGTCTTGGAGGCATCCAGCTCATCTCTAGAAAGCTTCAAAGTGTCTAGTTAAATCTGAAATATATGCTCGGGCTGACCAGTGCATTATAAGAAAGAAAACGTTTGGGTCAGTCTAATAAAGCCAACGCGAGAAACAGAATCAAACAGATAACTTAATGTTAGAAACTCTTTCAAAAATAAAGCTATCTCGTATGACCATGCTGCACATAAACACAAACGGGTTTTTACCTTACGATAACAAAATCATTTTCACTTTAAAATCTAGTGATATTATAATAATATCTTGGGTAAAATAAATAATAATCATAGCCAAAATTCTAATAATTATAGGTATATGAATAAATTCATAGGGCATGCATTGGAGATTGGATTTCCATCAATAACAAGGCTACTGGGTACCCCCCGCCACATTATACCTCTAGAAAAATGTACTGAAAGGCCTCACATGGACCCCTTGCCAACATAGAGCCGGCCTGTCCCTCGAACACGACAAGCTGGAATATGTCATTCATCGAGACCAAGATTCGAAAACAGTATACACAAACCATTGCCCCACTTCCATGTGAATAAAAATCCATAAATATCGATTCAACATTGAGGAATGACTGTTCCTAATGGTAGCAAACTACATAACTCTGCCATATATCCCCTGTTTTAGTCACGGGGTTGTGAGGCTTATGACGTCATGTTTGCCTTTTTCATGTTTTAGAAAATCACACTTGAAATGCTAACACTGCCCTCCAGGTAGCAATCTAATGCCGGAATTCATCTATACAAGTTGTTGAGGATATGGAAAAACCGAAGGCACTACTTCAACTACATCCATTTTGGAATCACCCTCTGGATTAGTAGCAAGTACCCCTCACACTTCAATGAGCACCGTCTTCGATGTTGAGTCAAGATTTTTATAGAGTTTTGATTTCTGACAAAGGAATAAGCCGTGATCGACAAAAAGAAGTTATTCATTTAAGAAACACAAAGAGCTCCATATATTAGAGGTTGATTATTTGGTATGTTAGTAATTTATGTTAAAATCTATCCTCAAATAATCATATAACTTCAATCTTTCAATATATATACATATGCACATTAACTGTGCAAATTGGACTAAACCGGTCGACCGGTTGAAAATAAGGTGGTCGACCGTTTTTGCCCAGAATGCACAGATAACATGCACACATGCACATAACGTATATATATTTGAATTCCTGTCTACCGGTCCATTTTTGACCTGTCGACCGTTTTTAAACAGAAAGCAACTTTTCCAAAAGACACTTCTCTTCTCCAAAGGTTGCATCTCCTATCTTTCATCAATGATCATAACTCTTAATGGAAACTGTTCACAAAGAGTTACAACTATTTTTCTCTATATATACTCATCTAAATCATTGATTCAAACAAGTTTTTACACGATCATATATGCTCTCTAATCTAATCTCTAACACTCCTGCATTCTAAAAATTAATTTAGCTTATTGAATCATTGAAATTATTTCATATCTTTTGATTCAATAAGTAAATACCTTCTTTAATCTTTACAAAACATCATTCATATTCTTTGAGGATAAGATTATAGGAAGGGTGTACTACTAGTGACAAATCCGTGTTTTCAAGAACACAAGTTGTCAACAACAATTGTATTTGTTTTTGTTGAAGTCCTCGTGTTGTAAGAGGCAAGTGTTGAAGTCCTCGGTGTTGTAAGAGGCAAGTGTTGAAGTCCTTAGTGTATTAGAGGCGTGAAATCCCGTTCGGCTGTTCGGGTATTGTAAACCTGTTCCTCCGGGTGAAGCGAGGTAGTTAATAGTGAAAATCCAGATAGGAGTCTGGGACTGGACGTAGGACGGTGCTCCGAACCAGTATAAAAATCTCTGGTGTGATTTTTCTATTTTTATTTTTGCTTTGCTACTATCATCTATTTTCCGCATTTATATTATAGTCCATATTACACGATCCGTGTGTACTATATTAGTACGTGCATTAGTATACACACCGCACTTTCATTTGGTGTCAGAGCACGGTTATCATATAACCGTAACACAGTTATTTGATATATTCTTGTAATATGGCAAATAACGCAAGTACTAGCACTCAAAACACCACTTACACAGAAGGGCAATCGACACAAAGACCTCCATTTTTCAATGGTCTTAACTACAGTTATTGGGCAACACGTATGTCATTCTTTATGCAATCAAGTAGCTATGATGCTTGGAATGCTACTCAAAGAGAAATAGTAAATCCAACAACTGATTATTCAGAATGGACTGTGGCTGAGAAAACGGCAGCAGCCGTAAATGCAAGAGCAATAAATATGTTGTTCTGTGCATTAGACCAAAATGAATATAACCGTGTTAGTATCTGCACTACTGCATATCAAATTTGGCAAACGCTAAAAATCACTCATGAAGGTACTAACAAGGTTAAACAAGCCAAAATAGCCATGCTGAAAAGTCAATTTCAAAATTTCAAAATGAAACCAAATGAAACAATCAATGACATGTATTCACGGTTTCAAACTATTCACCATGCACTTATTGGGTTAGGACAAAAGTATTCTGATTTTGATGTTGTTTCAACAGTCCTACATTCTCTGACTAATGAATGGGAAGGAAAAGTATTAGCAATTGAAGAAGCTAATGATCTTTCCGTCATGAAGCCAGATGAATTGATAGGAAATTTAATGTCCTATGAAGCAAATTTGCAGGCTAGAAAAGAACAGAAAGAAGAAAAGAAAAATGTAGCATTTCATGTTGAGAAAGATGAGAATGAATCAGATTCTGAAGATGAAGATTTGGCGTTCATTGCTAAAGGTTTCAAAAAATTCCTAAAATATCGAAAAGCCAGTCGCTACAATAAAGGGAAACCTGGATCAAATAAACCATCTTCATCTGCTATAGAATGTTTCAACTGCCATAAAAAGGGACACATGCAGAAGGATTGTCCAGAACAAAATAAAAAGTCAGAAAATGACAAATTCAAATATAAGAAGGACAAATCAAAGAAACGAGCCTTCTCAGTAACATGGGATGATTCAGAGTCATCTTCATCAGAAAGTGAAAGTGATTCGGAGAATGAACAAGCCAATGTTTGCTTTATGGCAACAGAAGATGAGGTACAAATTCCTACATTTGATGAATTACTTGATATTAATGCTGAATTGATAGTCAAATATAAAGACTTAAAACGTCAATTAAAAGTAGTCAAAGCAGATTTAAGTAGAGCAGAGTTTGAACGAGATATGTTAAAAGATGAGAAGAAAATATTAGAAGAAGAACTTGAAAATATTCAAGAATCATCATCTAATGTTGACTCTCAAATATCTCTTTTGAGTCAAGAAATAGAAGCTCAAAAAGAGAAAAATAATGCTCTCACTACTGAAAATCATGAACTTAAAGCAAAAGTCAAAATTCTAGACCTAGAAAAAGCTAGTTTACAAACAAAGTTTGATGACATTACTCAAAATATTTCTAACTTTAACAAAGGTCGAGAAAATTTTACTAAAATCATTGAAAGTTCACAATCTATTTCAGATAAACAAGGTTTGGGATATAACAAACATGAAACTAAGAAACATCTTAGAAATAAAAGGAAGAAGAAAGTACAAAAAACTGAAGCTAAGAAAAATCTTAGTTTATTATATTTCAAACCAAAACCAGTTGTGAAATTTCAAAAGAGAAATGTCAAGACTATCAAAATATGGGTTCCTAAAACAAATAATAATTTGATTAGGAAAATTTACATTCAGCAATTCATGAATAATGTACATTTTAATAACAATTATATATATAAAGGGGATACCGGACCCATATGGGTTTGGACTCCTAAGACCTAACTCTTAGGACCCTATAAAAAGTGGGTACCATGTACTTAATTCTATTTTTTGCAGGTCCTACTTAAGAAAAGAGGAAAATGGATATTCTGGCTGATATACTCCTATATTATTCCATTATCTATTATTCCTTTTTGTCGATGACAAAGGGGGAGAAAGTGCTAACAATTATTTGCAGGAATATATATGTATATAAGACAAAATCTCAGGGGGAGATCACATATTCAGGGGGAGATTCAGAACTTCAGATATATGTTGTCATCAATCAAAAAGGGGGAGAATGTTGAGTCAAGATTTTTATAGAGTTTTGATTTCTGACAAAGGAATAAGCCGTGATCGACAAAAAGAAGTTATTCATTTAAGAAACACAAAGAGCTCCATATATTAGAGGTTGATTATTTGGTATGTTAGTAATTTATGTTAAAATCTATCCTCAAATAATCATATAACTTCAATCTTTCAATATATATACATATGCACATTAACTGTGCAAATTGGACTAAACCGGTCGACCGGTTGAAAATAAGGTGGTCGACCGTTTTTGCCCAGAATGCACAGATAACATGCACACATGCACATAACGTATATATATTTGAATTCCTGTCTACCGGTCCATTTTTGACCTGTCGACCGTTTTTAAACAGAAAGCAACTTTTCCAAAAGACACTTCTCTTCTCCAAAGGTTGCATCTCCTATCTTTCATCAATGATCATAACTCTTAATGGCAACTGTTCACAAAGAGTTACAACTATTTTTCTCTATATATACTCATCTAAATCATTGATTCAAACAAGTTTTTACACGATCATATATGCTCTCTAATCTAATCTCTAACACTCCTGCATTCTAAAAATTAATTTAGCTTATTGAATCATTGAAATTATTTCATATCTTTTGATTCAATAAGTAAATACCTTCTTTAATCTTTACAAAACATCATTCATATTCTTTGAGGATAAGATTATAGGAAGGGTGTACTACTAGTGACAAATCCGTGTTTTCAAGAACACAAGTTGTCAACAACAATTGTATTTGTTTTTGTTGAAGTCCTCGTGTTGTAAGAGGCAAGTGTTGAAGTCCTCGGTGTTGTAAGAGGCAAGTGTTGAAGTCCTCAGTGTATTAGAGGCGTGAAATCCCGTTCGGCTGTTCGGGTATTGTAAACCTGTTCCTCCGGGTGAAGCGAGGTAGTTAATAGTGAAAATCCAGATAGGAGTCTGGGACTGGACGTAGGACGGTGCTCCGAACCAGTATAAAAATCTCTGGTGTGATTTTTCTATTTTTATTTTTGCTTTGCTACTATCATCTATTTTCCGCATTTATATTATAGTCCATATTACACGATCCGTGTGTACTATATTAGTACGTGCATTAGTATACACACCGCACTTTCATTCGATTCCATCATCTTTAAAATTTCTACAAAATGAGGCTGGAGTTGGTTCAAAGTGGTTTTGGATAATTCATAATTATCCGATCGTGGTCTCTTTGAACCAATATTCGATGGTTTACGGTAAACTCAACTCCGGTTCATTCAAAAATAATCAGACAATACATAAGAGTGGAGGTCACCTCCTAATCATTTAAGTGGACGGATTTCCTTATCATTTTTCTTAGAAGATAAAAATGAGATTTATACCCATAGTACAACATCATCGAATATAACCATGCCATATAACGTCAGTGTTTCTCCTGGATATTTCCAGAGTTATATTTTCACCAAGATTTTGATAGTCGGTTATTTAATTATCAAATAAACAAACAAACAAAGATTTAGTTCTATATTGGATCCACTAAGCCTCTATTAATTAGTCTTTTCATAAATCAAATCACTTTCATATCTTTGATTCAAAATAACTTTAGAAAGGATATCTTCACAAACCTCTTATACTCTTTTCAATACTTGAGAAACATTTATATACTTATCTCAACGGTATAAGTATATTACCAAAGCATAATGCTTTCAATACTTAGAAAATTATTCATATAATTATCTCAATGGTATAAGTATATTTACAAAACATAAGAAAGATTTAATCTTTTCCAAATTCATATTTAATTAGTCTAAACAAATTTCATTTAAAATATTACTTACTATAAAACCAAACTAATTATCCTTAGGTATTAAGTACGGAAAGAATGTCTTCGATACCACCATATCGACCTTAGATCTTAGATTCTACTTTGAAAAAACTTATTTCTGGACCATGGAAAAAGCATTTAGGCTTGGCCTAGGGGAACAAGGGCTAGGCCTCAGGTGGAAATGGGTGGTATGGGCTTGTTTTGGGAAGGAGGATGTGTAGGAAGGGAAGAAAAAGATTTTAAATGATTTTTAAGAGTTTTAAAAGTTGAAAAAAGGTGTGATTTTTAAATTTTGAAACTAAAGAAGCCACTAAAAGGTTATTTTTAAACTTAAGAAAGAAAAGGATGAAGTTTATAAAAGAAGAATGAAGTGGAAAAATGAGAGAGAAATTTTAGAATTGTTTTTATATAAAATGAAATAACCAAATTACCAAACTAACAATTATTTACATACCCTCCTTTTAGATTTTTGCCACATCACCTCACCACCCCCCTTACTTCTTCTACATGTCATGCATCGCCACCCCCTTTTTTTATCCACCAAATAATTCATTTCCTTTGTACCATGATGTTAAGTGATAATGTGACGTTTCATTCTCTTTTATTTTTAGTTTTATTTTTAAATTGAAAAATGTCACATTTCTCCTTTCTTATTTACTTAAGCAAATATGATTTACCATTTACTATTATTAACCTTAACCATACTTATTTTATTTGTAAATGTGTGTATAGATATACCAAACTGTTTACTACGTTTCCAATAACTTTTGCACAACGAAAAAAGTGAAAATTCGAAGAACGATTTCAGATCACATTTTCTGCTTTTCATCAAATTACCAATTTTAGTAAACTAGATTCAAAAATGAATTCTCTTTCATTAGTTATAAATTAAAAGAGGGTATTTTAATTATTAAAACTATTAATTGAATATTTACTGTAGTTCTTTGAGTTTCGTTCTCCTAATAAATAAATTTATTGGTATCACTCTTCTCAAAAATCATTGCAAAACTCAATTTCTGTGTATGGAAGTAACTCGAAGCCTCCTCAAAAAGGTCGAGGTACTCACTGTAATAAGTAACGATGATAACTCATGTTTCGGGATACTGAGAAAATATAAGTAGCTAATCATTATCAGACACTCATATCTATGATATTGCTCCAACGTCTGTCCACTCTCATCGTTTTCTATAATCGCCATTTGCCTTTCATATAATACCAGAAAATTTGAAAAATATTTTTATAAATATGAATAATAGGTAATACGAAAATAATTGGAATCTATGAATTAATTAGACAAATTGAATACATAGATGGGGGCAAAATGGTTTTTTAAAACATTAGAATTTGACGACGAATAGAGGAGATATTGTTAAAATAGTCGTCGAATCGAATCGAATCGAGCAGGCATGTAACATCCCATATCTTTGATTAAAATAGTCATCTTTGATTTGTCTCATTTGGTATTCGTATAGAGGAGATATGGTTAAAATAGACATCGAATCGAGCAGACATGTAACATCCCATATTTGGAGGTCAAAAGCTAAGCGCTACGGATGCTGCAGTCATCCATAGTATTAACTTCTAGTGACGAAATACGGTAATGTTAATGGTATTCATAATATCAGAAGCACTTGAATATGAAAAAAATCACAGATTTCCAAAAATAATAATTTTCAGTGATTACATCACAAATAATATCATATCCAAGTTACAAAAATCCCCAAACATATCACATGCATTGATCAAATATAATTTATAACAATACGCCAAAAGCGACATATGAAGATGCCCCCTTGGATGATAAAAGAAATATAGACATAATTATTTTAATACACAGTGGAAACAATTTTAAAACAGAATTCCTAAATTAGCCATCCGTCAGCTATCTACTCGTCTTCGGATGCTTTATTCGCCAAAATCTGCTAATACCTGAAAACCTAAACACTCTGCCTACTCAAATCAAATTTTGAGCATTAGAGAGTTTAAAGGGAGATAAAAACTTCAATTAAGACATAAAGCTTGGTATGAATAATTTCTATTACATCTCTGTTTATTGATAAATAGTAAGACCACGCCGCTTAGCGGAACAGGCTTCCCCTCACAAATATATCTTTTCAAAACATATATTTTACAAATCCTTTCATGCAGTCAAACTGGTTAATCAACTGATTATAATAATAATATAGCACTATCCATTATGCTAAAACAAGAAATAAAATAGACAATCTGTCTAAAATCTAAGCTGTCTGCTTTATACTGGACTATCTGTTCTAAAACTAATTATACCAAAATAGTAATATCTTTAATGCTAGATAATGGGTTATCTGCCTAAAACAATTAAAAAAGGTGGACTAGCTGTCCTTAAAAATTAGCAAGGTCCATTATGCTTGTAAATTAACTAACTGTTCATATCAGAGCTAACTACTCTTTTTTAAACTAACTGTCCTCAAGACTAACTGCTCTCTGGGCTGACTGCCCTCAAAATGGTATGACTGTCCGAATTTAAATGAGCTAACTACCCAAGTTTTCTTTTGGGTTAACTATCCTTTAAAATATATGGGCTAACTGCCCTTCAAAATTTTCCTTGAAAACCTTTTCAAAATGATTTAGTCCGTCAAATCATATATATACAAGGAAAATATATCTTTAGCTTTACTCTAAGCTATTTTGCCATGTCATATATACTTTACTCAAAATAATGTTGATGATGTTCAATAAGGATTATCTATCCTTTTGAAATAAGTTAAAGTCCTTTATAACTTAAAACACTAAGGCTATCTGCTTAATCCTATATTCGTAACCTTTGTTTAAAACTTTTAAACAACCTTTCGAAAACATAGAAGGTAACTCCTTCTAAACCATTAATAAAACCCTTCGAAATAATTGAAGGTAACTCCTTCAAAACCTTTTAAAAAGCCTTCCTTTTATTAGCTTTAAAACATATGACATCTGCCTTAAAATCCTTTAAACCTTAGCCTTTTGAAACATTGCAAAACTATACCTTTCGACCTTGTCGGAAGGTCCCACTTTTTGTTCTTTTCGGAAGATTTTTTTGGACCTAGTCGAAAGGTTTCACCTTTCGACTTTGTCGAAAGCCTGGGGTACCTCCCCTATAATCATTTATAAACCTTTCGAAAGAAACGAAACTTAAAAATATTTTGAAAATAACTGGTTCAATTTAAAACAAGTGGAAACCTTTCAAAACCATTCAAAGTTAACTACTTTGAAACCTTTAAAATGTTTCGACTTAAAACATTTGAATTATGCCTTCAAATAGAGAAAAATGATCAGAAAAACATTGAAGTCGAAAGCAACTGCTTCGAAACCTTTATAAAACCTTTCAAAACCATTCAAAAACAACGAAGTGTTGGTGTTGGAACCAACCCTTCAAAATCAATCGAGAGAGACAACAAGACTTAGAAAACGAAAGATTACCTTCGACTTCATCTGTGTTGAAAGGTTAGGAGGTGGCAATTATACTTTCAACCTTGTCGAAAGCTATACCTTTCGACTTTGTCGAAAGGTTTCAATTAAAACAAGAAAGCAAACCAATTGAAACCTTTTCTTTTAAAACATTTGACAATGTCGAAAGCACTTTATCAAAAGCTAACAGATGTATTTTCTTTGAAACCAAAACAAAGTTGCATCTCCTTCGAAGGCTCTAACATGTCATCTCTAAACACTTCGTACTCCTTCCAATTCACTATGTACCCGTTGCTTGATACAATGTGCATTGGTATTTGACCTAGTCGAAAGGTTTAATACCTTTCAACTTTGTCGGAAGGCTTGGAACAAAGGAGGAAGATCTAGCTGAAAGAGTAGAAATAGTGAAAATACTATTTATTTGTACTTTAAAATTGTCCTTTTGTACCCAACCTGCCTTCTTTGTCTAAATCTAATTGGTTGCCAGATTTTTATATTCAAAAATGCTACTGACATTCCTTATTCATAAATTTAAACAATTTTGAAAAATCCCCTTTCTCCTTTATAATTATATAAAACATTTAAGTCCCATACTTTAAATAATTTTATATAACTATAAAATTATCTTAGAAAATTCTGGAAAAATTCCAGAAAATCAATCAATATGTTCTTTATCAACATATAAAATTTTCAAGTCCAAATAATAAACTATTTTGCCGTAACTAATTTTTATAATCAAAAATACCATTTTCTTCCTTAGAAAATTCATAAAAATTCCACATAAATTCAGAAAAATCTGAAAATTGAAACCCATCTCTAAAATAACCTTTTATCATAAAAATTTGCGAGGCTAAGGGATGTCATTTATTATGGTTTTCATCTCAAAACATGTCATAAAATCATTATGAACATTCATAAATCATCAACATACACACACACACAATCATTTTATTATTCAAAAACATAGCAAATCTTTGCAAAATCATTTGGGTTTAATCTTAAACCGAAACCATAAAAATTAGAGAATTTAACATTATTCACCTTTGCTTTAGAGATTAAGGAGCTTGAGATTTGATTGAGTTTGATTCGAATATGCTTTCCCTTAAGCTTTTCCTTAGTTTCCTCTTCCCATTTCCTTGTTAATAGTGGCCAGCCACTTTAGAAAATTTTGAAATGAAATCAATGTGTATAGAGATTCACAGCCTAAGAAAGATAATATAGGAATGGCCTCTTTCCCATAATACCCTCTGCTAATTCATTTTAAATCCTTCATTTAATTTATTAGTTAAAAAGGCACGGCTGCCTTAATTAAATTGAATCTCAATCCCCTTATCAACACATTATTTTGTTTAGTTTATCTAACTAAATCTCCTAAATAATGTTATCGAAAATATGGTGCGTTACAGACTCCCCTCCTTAAAGAATTTCGTCCTCGAAATTATAATAAGGCCCACAAAACAAATAAGAAGGTAAAACATACCATCAAACTAGTCAGGATAAGTATCTCTAATCCTGCTCTCAACTTACCAAGCACAGTCTCTGTCATCATCACTCCACTGGACTTTGACTAGTCTGACCGTCTTGGTTCTAAGCCTCTTCTCATCTCTCGTAGCAATGCGAACTGGCTTCCTCGCTATGGTCAAGTCTGGTTCTACCACTAAATTATCTAGCATTGTCGGTGCAATAGCAGTCTTCGGGTCTCTAACACACTTTTTGAGATAAGAAACATGAAAAACATCGTGGAAACCTGCCAAATTGCTTGGTAACTCAAGTCTATAAGCGAGTGTTCCGATCCTCCCAAGAATAGGAAAAGGTCCAATGAACCTAGGAGATAACTTCCCTGATTTTCCAAATCTAAGCACACTCTTCATCAGTGACACTTTGATGAAAACTTGGTCCCCAACTGAGAACTTCAAATCTTTTCATCTCTTATCTACATAGCTTCTGCCTAAACTGAGCCCCCTTCATTCTATCTCGAATGACCTCAATCTTTTCTACAGCTTCTCTAACCAGATTTGGACCAAGAAGCAACCTATCCCCGGTCTCCAACCAACAAATGGGAGATTTGCATGGCCTTTCATACAAAGCTTCAAATGGTGCCATCACAATACTAGTTTGATAACTGTTGTTATACGAAAACTTTGACTATATGCAAATGATCTTCCCATGATCCCTCGAAATCTAGAAAACAAGCTCTTAACAAATCTTCCAAGATCTTGTTAACTCTTTACGTTTTTCCATTTGTCTGCGGATGGTAAGCGGTACTCATCCTAAGCTTGGCTCCCATAACTTCCTGCAAACTCTTCCAAAACTCGCTAGTTAACAAGGAATCTCTATCACTAACTATACTGCTAGGAACTCCATGCAGTCTAACCACATTCTTCATGAACAACCTTATTAGAACAAGTTCCGTCCATGTTGACTTAATTGAAATGAAATGGACACTCTTGGTCAATCTATCCACTATGACTAATATACTTTCACTAGCTCTATATGACCTTGGCAACCCGCCTATGAAGTCCATAGAAATAAAATCACACTTCCATGCTGGAATATCTATCAGTCGAAGCAAACCACTCTATTTTTGGTGTTCAGACTTTGCCTATTGGCAATTCAAGCACTACCTTACACACAAAACTAATATCCTACTTCATTCCTTTCCAAAGGAAACTTCTCTTCACATCTTGATACATCTTGGTACCTCCGGGATGTATAGTGAACTTCGAACGATGACATTCATTCAAGACTTCCTTCCTTATGTTTCCTACACTCGGAACACATAATCTACCTTTCTCTCTCAACCACTCATTCTAGTCAAGACCGAAATCTTTCAAGTCACCGATCTTGATTCTTTCTTTTAGCTTCCTGATCCGTTCAACTAACACTGGATCTTCCAACTGCTTAGGAGTAATTCGATCGGTCAAACTAGTCGAACTTCCAAACAAATCAATACAACTATATTACCACTAGATCTAGCCTCGGATATCTACTACACTCTGCAATCTGCTAATGCTTCTAAATATTTCCACTCAACCATCATCGCCAACACTGCATTCTGATGCTTCCTGCTAAGTGCATTTGGAACCTTGTTGTCTTTTCTTGGTGTGTACTCAATCCCAAAATCATAAGTGGCTATGAACTCTAACCACCTCTGTTGTCTCATGTTTGGCTCTTACTGAGAGAATAAATACTTCAGCAACTTATGATCCATATATAGCTCAAAAATTTCTCCTAAAAGCTAATGTCTCCACACCTTTAAAGCAAAAAACCACTGCAGGTAACTCTAAATCATGCATCAGATATCTAACCTCATGCGGTCTAAGCCATATAAAAGCATAGGCAATCACTTTACCTCTCTGTATTAGCATAGCTCCTAGTCCTGTACCACACGCATCGGTATAGACTACCAAATCCTGATTCCCCTCTGGAACAACCAACACCGGTGCATGGGTTAATAAGTGTTTCAAACTCTAAAATGCTTCCCCACACTTATCGGTCCACACAAACTTCACATCCTTCCTTGTCAGGCTGGTCGGTCATCGGTGCTGCTATCCGCTAGAAATCCTTAATGAAAACTCCGATAATAACCAACCAACTCAAGGAAACTCTTAATCCGATTAATGTTTCAAGTCTCTTCCAACTATTCATTGCCTCGATCTTAGATGGATCTACTGGTAACCCTTCCTCTGAGACTACATGACCAAGAAACTTCACCTCCTTCTTCTAGAAATGACACTTTGAAAACTTAGCTTTCAGCTGATGCTACCTCAATCTATGAAAACCGACACGAAACTATCCAAGTGCTTTCAGAAAACTTGGTTCATCAAATCTACAATGAAAGCTGTAGCATTCGTCAGTCCGAACGGCATAACTAACCATTCGTACGACCCATATCGAGTCCTGAATACTGTCAAATGTACACTATCCTCGGCTACCCTGAGCTGATGGAAACCTATTGCCAAATTCAACTGAGAAAATACCTATGCTCCACTTAGCTAGTCGAACAAATCGTCAATTCCAGGCAATGGATATCGATTTTTTATCGTCCCCTCATTCAACTTGTGATAATTTATACATAGCCTCAACGATCCATCCGGCTTCTTAGCAAACACTGCTGCTGCACCCCATGTCGAACTACTCGACTTGACAAAACTTTTGCCCTCTAAATCCACCAACTATACCTTCAACTCCCTCATCTCTGGTTCTACTCCTGGAACTAAATCTATATGAAACTCAATAGCTCGTTTCGGTGGCAACCCAACTACAGGCTCAAACACATCTACGATAACCATGAAAACTCGGCTCAACTCATCATCTGAATCCAAAGCACCCAACAAAGCAAACACCTCACCACTAGAACCCCTATGGTGAAAACAATCTGATCGCTACTATTCGAGTGTCTAGAAGATGTCTTCCTACCTTGGCAAAATATCTTAGCATCGTACTCACTTAACCAATCCATACAAAGGATAATCTCAAACCCCACAAAATCAAACATGCAAACTGCACACAAAGTATGACCCAACAAGTCAAACTTAAACTGATCACACCCAACCTTAGAGTTACATACCCTCCTGTTGGATTCGCAACCCATAAGGAAGTAACTAAATATTCGGGTTCAAGTTTATGCTTATCTATAAAAAATATAGATATAAAAGAATGCGATGCACCAATATCAAATAAAACGCTAATAGGCATACCATGAATATGAAGCGTTCCTCCAAGAACTGCCTTTCCCTTCTCATGGGCTGTTAGCTTAGAAGCGGTAGGCTCCAATGCATACACCTTGCCATTACCATCTCTAATGGGCTCCTTGCACTGGTTCTTATAATGGCATATCTGGTCACAGTTGAAACACTTGACATTCTTCCCCTTAGCCACATCCTTTGTCTTCCCTGAGTGACACTCATTAGCAAAGTGTCCTTTCTTGTCGCATTTATAGCAGACAATCTCAGACTTCGCTTTCTTGGCCGCTCCACCCTTTTAAGCACCTTTCTTAGGAAAGAACTTCCTCTTTTGACCCTGTCCAACTTGGACCCCTTTTGCCTTTCTCTTCTCCAAAGACTCAAGGACTTCTTTATGCCTCAAAGCCATCTCCATAACAATAAAAGTATCAACTTCTGGTGACGAAATATGGTAATGTTAATGGCACCATAATATCTGAAGCACTTGAATATGTAAAAAATCACATATTTCCAAAAATAATAATTTTCAATGATTACTTTACAGCTAATATCATATCCAATTTACAAAAATCCTCAACCGTATCCCAAGCATTGATCAAATATAATTTATAACAATACACCAAGAGCAATATGAAGACGCCCCTTTGGATGATCAAAGCAATATAGACATAATTGCCTTAATACACAGTAGAAATAATTTCAAAATAGAATTCCTAAATTACCTATCGATCAGCTACCTACTCGCCTTTGGATGCTTTATTCGCCAAAATCTACTGAAACCTGAAAACGTAAACCCTTAGCCTACTCAAATCAAATTTTGAGCACCCGAGAGTTTTAGGGAGAACAAAAACTTCGAGTCAGATATAAAGCCTGATATGAATAATTTCTATTACATCTCTATATACAGAAAAATAGTGAGACCATGCCGTTTAGCGAAACAGGTATTCCCTCACTAATATCTCTTTTCAAAGCATATATTTTGCAAATCCTTTTCTGCAACCAAACTGGTTAATCAACTAATAATAATAATAATAATATAGCAATATCCATTATGCTAAAACATGAATTAAATAGACTATCTGTCTAAAATCTGAGCTGTCTGCTCTAGAGTGGCCTATTTGTCCTAAAACTAATTATACCAAAATAGCAATATCTTTAATGCTAGATAATGGGCTACCTGCCCAAAACAGGTAAAAAGGGTGGACTAACTGTCCTTAAAAAGTAGCAAGGTCTGTTATGCTATTGAATGAACTAACTGTTCATACCAGAGCTAACTGCTCTTTCTGGACTAACTGTCCTCTGGGTGGACTGCCCTCAAGATGGACTGACTTTCTAAATTTAAATGAGCTAACTACCCAAATTTTATTTTGGGTTAACTATCCTTCAAAATATCTGGGGTAACTGCCCTTCAAATTTTTTTCTTGAAAACCTTTTCAAAATGATTTAGTCCGTCAAATCATATATATACAAGGAAAATGCATCTTTTGCTTTACTCTAAGTTATTTTGCTACGTTATATATAATTTACTCAAAATAATGTTGATGACCTTCAATAAAGATTATATATCCTTTTAAAATAAGTTAGAGTCCTTTATGACTTAAAACACTTAGGCTATCTGCCTAGTCCTTATATTTGAAACCTTTGTTTAAAACTTTTAAACAACCTTCTGAAAACAAAAAGGGCAACTCCTTCTAAACCATTAATAAAACCTTCGAAATCATTGAAGGTAGCTCCCTAAAAACCTTTTAAAAAGACTACCTTTTATAAGCTTTAAAACATATGACATCCGCCTTAAAATCCTTTAAACCTTAGCCCTTTGAAACATTGCAAAACCATACTTTTCTACCTTGTTGGAAGTACCCAACTTTCGATCTTGTCGGAAGTACCTAACTTTCGATCTTATCGGAAGGCTTCTTTTCGACCTAGTCGAAAGGTTTCACCTTTCAACTTTGTTGAAAGCCTGTGGTGCCTCCCCTATAATCATTTATAAACCTTTTGAAAGCAATTAAACTCAAAATCTTTCGAAAACATTGGGTTCAATTTAAAATAAGTGGAAACCTTTCGAAAACATTGGGTTCAATTTAAAACAAGTGGAAACCTTTCAAAACCATTCAAAGTTTACTAATTTGAAACCTTTAAAATGTTTTGACTTAAAACATTCGGATTATGCCTTCAAGTAGAGCAAAAGGATTAGAACAAATTGGAGTCAAAAGCAACTACTTCGAAACCTTTATAAAACCTTTCGAAACCATTCAAAAACAACGAAGTGTTTGTGTTGGAACCAACCCTTCGAAATCAATGGAGAGAGGTAGCAAGTTTTAGAAAAACAAAAATTACCTTCGACAACATCTGTGTCGAAAGGTTAGGAAGCGACAACTATACTTTCAACCTTGTCGAAAGTTACAACTTTCGATTTTGTCGAATGTTTTCAATTAAAACAAGAAAGAAAATCCATCAAAACCTTTTCTTTTAAACCATTTGACAACGTCAAAAACTCTTTGTTGAAAGCAAACGGGCGTATTTTCTTTAAAACCAAAACAAAGTTTGATCTCCTTCGAAAGCTCTAACCTTTCATCTCTAAACCCTTTGAATCCTTCCAATTAACTACGTACCAGTTATCTGTTACCATGTGTATTGGTATTTGACCTAGTTGAAGGTTTAATACCTTTTGACTTTGTCGAAAGGTTTGGATCAGAGGCGGAAGCTCTTGCCGAAAGAGTTGAAATAGTGAAAATACTATTTATTTGTACTTTAAAATTGTCCTTTTGTACCCAACATGACTTCTCTGTCTAAGTCTAATTGGTTGCTAGATTTTTATATTCAAAAATGCTGTTTAAACAATTTTGAAAAGTCCCTTTCTCCTTTATAATTATATAAAACATTTAAGTCACATACCTTAAATAATTTTATGTAACTATAAATCATCTTACGAAATTCGGGAAAAATTCCGAAAAATCAATTATTGTGTTCTTTTCAACCTATAAAATTTTCGAATCGAAACAATAAATTATTTTCCTGTGAATAATTTTTATAATCCAAAATACCATTTTCTTCCTTACAAAATTCATAAAAATTCCATGTAAATTCAGAAAAAATTGAAATCCATCTCTAAAATTACTTTATAGGTCATCATAAAAATTTGCAAGGCTGACAGATGTCATTTAATAGGGTTTTCATCTCAAAATATGTCATAAAATCTTTATGAACATTCATAAATCATCAACATACATATAATCATTTTATCGTTCAAAAACATGGTAAATCTTTACAAAACTATTTGGATTTAATCTTAAAACGAAACCATAAAAATTAGAGATGTAAACATTATTCGCCTTTACTTTGGAGATTAAGAAGCTTGAGAGTTGAATGAGTTTGATTTGAATATGCTTTCCCTTAAGCTTTTCCTTAGTTTCCTCTTCCCCTTTCCTTGTTAATGGTGGCCGGCCTCACTTTAGAAAATTTTGAAATGAAATGAATGTGTAAAGAGATATACGGCCTAAGGAAGATAATATTTGAATTGCCTCTTTCCCATAATACCACACCTCTAATCCATTTTAAACCCTTCGTTTAATTTATTAGTTAAAGGCATGGCTATCTTAATTAAGTCAAATCTCAATCCACTTATCAACACATTATTTTACTTAGTTTATCTAACTAAATCTCCTAAATAATGTTAATAAAAATCTTGTGTGTTATAAGGCACCAAACAGATTGAATTTGAGTTTTGAATGGACATATGGTTTTTCCTTCCTTTGGTTTAAAACTAAATTTGCGTATCTTATTTCAGATACTAACTACCATGTATCATTTTCTCCATCTTCCTCTAAAACAACTTACAATCAAACACAAGTATCTCACTCAAAGCTCCGCAAATTGAATGAAACCAAAAGCATCGCAAAGCCAGCAGACAAGGCTATTAGTGATTTGGAGGCAGAAATCCAAAAAGAGGAGACGTAGCAGCCAGGATAACAAAGATCTAGATAGGGGTAATCAGATACCTTAAAACTATTTGAGAACATTGGTTAAGGTGTAAGATAGTCTGATTATGCAAGCATCATTGGCAGCTTTCGGTATGCCACTGATTGTACTAGACTCGACATTGACCACGTCATTAAATTATTGTGCAGGATTACTAGAAGACCCAGTACAGAGCATTGACACACTACCTAAAGGGTCATGAGATACCTTAAAAGAACTATGAATTTTGGATTACACTACCAGAAGTTTCCCGATGTCCTTGAAGAATATAGCGATGTAGATTGGAATACGTTATCAAACGATTCCAAAGCCACTAGTGGATATATTTTCAGTATTGCAGGAGGAGCAGTTTCTTGGAAATGTAATGAACAGACTAATTTGGTTCAATCCACCATGGATTCAGAAATGATAACACTAGCTACTGCTAGTGAAGAAGCAGATTACTTAAAAAATCTGCTAATTAAGATCTCCTTATAGGAAAAACCGATACCAACTTTGCTGATCCATTGCATCAGTACCGCGGCTATTGCAAAAGTTGAGAACCGTTATCACGACGGTAAAAGACAACAAATTCGTTGTAAAAACAATACTATAAGAGAGTATATCTCATCGGAGGCTGTAAGAGTTGATCATGCATGCATTGATGAGAATCTGACGGATCCTTTGACGAAATAATTGTCTAGAGAAAAAGTCCTTTCTACATCTAAAAGAATGAGACTACTGTCCATAGAATGAGAACTCAAAGAATGGGTATCACTCATAATTGTAACCCAACCTAATGACTGAATATCCCAAGAATTAGGTTCAATGGGTGATAACAAGTTATGAAGTGACATTGATTGAACATGCTAATTTCATTAATTAGAAGCATGTAGTCCTGAAGTGATAAAATTATGAGTTTAACTCTTAAATGAAATTTGTACTCTATGTGAAGTGGAATAGCTAATTACAGGAGTACTCTTGATAAATTCACCTATGTGAATGTGGAAATGTGGCCGTTTCCTATGGAATTTTGGTCAAAATTCCTAGAGCGTTCACTAAACTGGGAAATACGTGCATGACCTTTAAAGCACGGGCTATAGACTGTACCCTAGAAAGGTTGTGTGTGGTTTAACATCAGGGATAGAGTTCAAGACTATGAGTTACTCTAGTATAATTTGGATGTTACTTTCTATGCAAAGGTTCAAATCGAAAGATACCTTTATTTATAAGCAATCTTATAAAATCAAAAATTGCTTGAGAAAAATATTTTTAAAATTCAACTGGAGGATTGTTGAAAATTTTGATTTTAAAATGAATCATTAAAAATATTGAAAGGGGTATAGAATACCACTCTTATTGAATAGTCTGACATTGTGAGGAACTATAGAGTGGTCCTATTTAAATATAGAATTCACAAGAAAAATGATGGGCCATTTTGGCATCCAATATTTTCTTTTGTGTTGAGGAGGGAGGGTATGCTGGCCATCATACACGTGTGCGCCGACCAACCAACCCGACTTGATCCGACCCATCCCGGACTTGGCTAATGTGATGTAGAACTCTTTATTTTTGATAGTATTTTTTTAACTGATTTTGACTTGGTAATAAGACTCAGTAAACTCAGATCCGATATTTTCTCATGACTCGGCCCTGTTTTCTACTTAGATTTTTTATCCTATATAAACCAAGCTATTTGACAGAATTTTTATCAGTTTGTATGCCGATTTCTCTTCTGCCTTAAACTTTCTTAGATCTGATCAATATTTTTTGTGTGCTATTGACTCACCAATCTTCGTGCAAGAGATTGTCGATATGCATTTAAGGTTTTTTTTATCCAAAAGACAACGCTGCATCAGAGACTGCCTTGCACGATTTCGACATGGCGGCAAAACGTCTTAACAAGAGCGACATAGTTCGCAACTCAACCACAAAGACACTACAGATTCAGATTGAGGTACAACAAAATGATGCAGAAAATAGTTTTTAAAAATGAAAGGATGTAAAACAAATGTGTTTAGAAAATACGGATGTAACCCTAATTTCCACTTTATTAAAAGTATTTTCAAGTGCAAGCTTAGAAGGTTACTGGGTTTACCATCAGTAATACATATAGCACGGAGCATTTTTGTATCAGAAATAACCGAGTACCTTTTGTTGTGTATATTGCTATATATGTATATCATAGTCGTTGGTTTATATGTTAAGCAACTACTGTTTACCTCTTTTTGTAAAAATAATAATACATAAAATATGAACCGTAGAGCATTATGCATTATGTTACACATGTCAGATAAATTGTGCTGCACATAAAATTCATAGGTGAAAAGAGAAACAAGAGTCTAATTCCCTTTACACAAGGAAAAACGAAGCCAGAAGTCGGTGAAAGCACTGGCAAGAGCACTAAAAGAAACTTTACCCAACTGAAGCAAGAAGTGGGGTTAGTGGCTCAAGATACATATAACCAGTATACATGTAGCATGTATACATGTTGTTGCATATTCGTCCCTGTTTTTTCTCTTTCATATTTTTCTCCTACCTTGATCAAATTTTGAACATAGTGAGACATGTCAAAAGGTTACAATAACAATATAGTTAGTTCATGATATATATTGAACTGGATAACCATTAACTTGAATGGCTATCAATTTCGATATTGCAAATCCTACTTTGATTGATATCAAAAGTCGAAATAACAACAATTTGTTGCATATTGATATCAAATATGAACCGTAGTTCATGACAGAGTTATTTGACCAACAATTCCACCATTTTCGTTAAAACTTACTACTATTGGCAGAGATTATCCAAATATCTAGATACATAATCGTATTACAGTTCCTTATGGTCATTTTGCTACTAGATGATTTTGAAATAGCAATACCATTCAAGTTGTGATAAATTTACTCCAATTTATAAACTCAATTCTGGCATATATATGACATCGTTTTGTATTATTATTACTTTTTACTAGCATTTATGTATCGTACTAAATATTCATGTCGTTTACTAACTTATGGATGCATATGATATATTTGATATTTTGACACTCCGTATCCTTCATTTGAGAGCTAAAATATCTCCTCTTTATGGATCAAAATCTCAAATGGAACATAGAATTCTAAGGGTGTATGTACGAGGTAGCAAAAAACTGAAGTGCAAACAGAGAAAATTTTAGAAGGTTAATTAAAATGAAACCAAACCCGAGAATAAAACCACTAGATGCTAAATAAGGTTGGAGAAAGGAGCATGCAACCAAGACTAATTGAATGTAGCATCTTCAATTGTTTTTTTAACAAGGAAAAGAAGCATACGTTGGTAATCAAAACAGGTCTAGAGTTAAAAAATGATTTGCAGAATAGTTTTTGATTTGAATATTTGATTGCCAGTAAATTGATGATTAAAACATTCACGAATTTCTCATTACATAACATATGTTACAATGATATGTTTGTATGACAAAGTTACAGAGTTAATTGGCTGAGAAAAATAAAATGACATGCATCCCACTATGAATCTATGATAAACTCGGCACATGTCTTCAAATGAATACGGTGCGGGTAGATTTGGCAACATAACCGCAACCAGAAAATTATCGCAGTTTAATGTAAATAAACCATTCTTCTCATACAATGCACGTATCTTATCTATTAAATAATAGCAAAGCGGAAGAATTTCAGACTCTCTTCTTAATTCTAGGAGTTTTCTCCACTCTCCTTAATCCTCTCAAGATATTTTGTTTTCAAATTTTTATAATTTATCATTTTAAAATTATTCTACTCAATTTCTTACACTATTTTCCATTCAAAACCAATTTTTCAACAAAATTTACAATTATTACAAATCTCTTCGCACTTCTATTCTAATATTTTACATTCAAGCCTATAAATTAAAATTAACTACATAATTCAAAATTTAAAACGTTTGATAAATTCAGCAAATATTTAGTCCATCAAATAAATCAAATAAATCCTAAAAGATGACAATTGCAATGTGTATACCTTAGTCGCATCAACAAATTGATAAAATTAATTTTTCATTTAGATACAAAGCATAGAAATTATAACATAATTAAATTATATACATTAAAAATAATAATAAATTTATTTTATAATTCGTTTGTCTGAATGTAGTTATGTATTGCACTAAAATTTCTATTTTTAACTTCAAATGCTTGCATTTTAAATTTTCTACAATTACTTACAAACTCTTCTCAATTCTCTACTAATATTTTATATTAAAGTCCATATATTCAACTAATTTTGCAATACTAAATCCAAAGTGTTTAAATAAATTCACTTAACTAATATTCATTAGTTCATCTAACAAATTCTAAAAAATAATTTAAATATATGTACAGTACTCGTATATATGAGAAAAAATGATATAATTATTTTTTTATTTCGATATAAAGACATATAAATCACATAATATAAAATGTATACATAAATAATAACATTTTTTATTTATAATTCATTTATCTTAAAAAATTATCATATATTACATAACTAAATTTTGTTGTTAACAACCTTTAAAGGATAAATTTATATTATTAAAATTGCAATGTGAACGCACGTATTACACCGTAAAAATTAGGTTATACAAAATTATCTTTTAACATGATATTAAACCTTACCAAATTCATAACTCAAGTAATGGCACATAACAATTATTATGCAATTATCAAAATTGTAAACATGACCCCCTTACAACAAAATGAAATCTATGGTTGATAGCAAAGTTAAAATTGTTCAATAACTAAAATATCAAATAATGGATTATGATTCACATATAGATAAGCTAGCCATAACATGCTCCTCTCGTCTACAATTACGTATAGAACCGTTCTCAATTTTCTCCTACTTTTTTACATTGAATTCCTTATAAATTATTTAAATAAATTCAATTATGTAATATCATTAATTCATTTGTAAATCCTAAAAAACAATCTAATATATATATATGCAACATTCATATTAATAGAAGTGGTAAAGTTTTTTTCTTCATTCATATATTAAAAATGTGCATATATAATAATACATATTTGAGTTAGAAAATTAATTCTCACATAGATTTTTTTTTTGATTTTTTTTCTTCATTCATATATTAAAAGTGGTAAAGTTTTTATTTTCAACGTTTCATCTGAACGTCCTATGTCATTTTAATTCAAAATTCATCTATCTTAATAAATTGATAATGTATTGCATAAAATTCTGCTTTTAACAATAATTAAAATGTAAATATCATTTTTACCAACATTACCGTGTGCAACGCACGGGTTACACACTAGTATATTATAAAAGCTAAACCCTTGAGAAAAGGTTAAAGTAAAGGCCTTTTTGAGATGTCTAAAATGCCAATTTTTAGAGTTTAATGCTTACACCAATGCAAGGATAATTCTGTCTTTTGGCCACACATTTCTACTGCTTCTCTCTTCTTTCGCATCCCAAGTATCGTTTCAACCGCAACAATCACCCTTTCTCCTACCGCATACAAAAGAACTCATTCTTAAACAATTTTCCATCATCTTTCTCATATTATTAGAAATAATATTAAAATTGAAAAACAGGTGGTTGCCGGCGTAAGTTGAAGTGTGGAAGACCAAATCTAATATGAATCTTTAAAAGCGGGGTCTTCAGTTTCTCCCTTTTCTATTGAATATTTGTACTTTAACAAAATAATTTTTCCTCTTCAAATAATCATTACTATATATTCTTCTTTTATAAAGGTAAGTCCTTTACTATTTTGTCCGACGAATTTTCTATGCAGAATTTGTAACCTTGCTTTCAATTTTGCAATAATTTCTCCATGATTTGCCTCCAACATAGGAATTATAGATGTGTTTTTAGACTATTGACGCTTGAAAAATTGACTATCATCAACTATAGTATTTTCTCATTCTATGTGATGGATAAATAAGTAGATTTCAAGTGGCTTCTTCATTCTTGAATGTATAAATATCAAAATTTAATTTCCTAGTTATGACATGTAGGATGTCTCATCCATTATGTTATGTTGATGAAGATTTTTGTCTAATGCATTCTTTGTTAATTTGTATCTTTAACATACAGAGTTCCTGAGGACAAAGTGGATAGAGTTGGACAACATGTTAATTTTTAAATTTGACAAAGGCAAAGTTGATGGACGAGTTCATGAGATTAATTGTGAGATAATGTGAGGTTAATCTGTTATTTCTAAATTATTTTTCTACATTCTATTATTGTACTTCTTTGCTTCTACAGTCGAAATTGTATCATTGGTGTATCATTGGGATAATAGTACCAATGTAAATGCTCTCAGCTTTTGTGTGTAGATGTATTTAAGTTCTCGTTATATTTTTATTGGATATGGACTACTCACATAATCACTTTAATGCATGGTTAGTTGATTAAATATACATATAGAAATCCATAGATTTTTCGGTTTAATTGGTTCTAATTAGTATAAGCATGTATTTTCCCTTTCAACATATCATACCAAATCTAAAATCTGGGTTATTTATATGGTTACATTCTTTTATTGTTGGATTTACATAAATTAGCACTTCATTTTTATATTTTTATTTGGGGGTTTTTAGGCTAAAGGAAAAAGTTAGAAAAATTTTTAGTGTCAGGGACAAGAAGTTTGTTTTTAAGGCTGAAGGACACTTTTTAGTGTAAATCACAAATGATAGTTGTAACTATCATTTTCAGCTTACACTAAAAAGTGTCCTTCAGGCTAAAAAACAAACTTGTTGTCCCTTAGACTAATTTTTTTTGCAACTTCTTCCTTGTGCCTATTTACCTGTTTCATTTGGAACCAAAAAATATATATTTATTGATTGGTTCATGTTAGGATTAAACTATAAATAAATATGATTTGTATACAATGACATTTAATTTGTAGTTTATGCTTAATTATTGGTAAACATTTAGCACACGTGCACGCGCACAATAGGCTAAGCATAAATTAAAAATTATCAAATCATTACCCAAATTGTGTCATTATATTTGGCAATAAGTACAAGTTACAAACATATTAAATTAACATATTACTATATTAGTAATACAAGCTACTAATATATTAAATTATTATTATTTTGAAAGAAGATAAATGGACTAACCCAAACTTACAACCAACATCTACTGGGGTAGAATCAACAACCCAAAACCAATCCAAAACAAATGAAGTAACCCTAATTAGGTTACGCCGAGATAAACTCTAACAAAACATAAAAGGCTCAAGCCCTAGAAAAATGGTGGAGCGGCGATTCACTTAAACTATGAACCTCTACCTCCATACTTAACTCGGCTAGCTTCCCCTCTTTCCCAATATGACAAACATTCATTAAACTCATCTCTCATCCCTTCAATGTCTTCGTTGAAGTGATAATTTCTCTGATTCAAGAGAAATAGAGAGGAATTGGCAGATCTGATCTCATTGTGACTCAGATCTGTTAGTTCCCTCTCAGGAATAGATTCGCCGCTTGAAATCAAGTTCCGATTAATCTCACTGACATCAGTTACTTGCTGCCTAGTTTGAAAGTCTTTCGGACAAGAAAGAAAATGCTCTAAATGCTTATTGCCTGCTTCTATGCTCCACTCATCAGCTAAAAAAGCAAACTTGGTTTATGGACGATTATTCTGCTATCTATCTCGATAAGTATCCATTTCTTCCCTTTGTTCATACTGATTATTATGAGTTCAAAAGTTTCTTTCTTTCCAAATATGAAATACTACAGTAGTGATTAATATGTGAGAATAAACTCTTTTAGTAGATTTGGCTTTAAATTTACTGTTGATATGTTGAATTGCTTGCATGAGATCCATCCGACCATTGTTTGGAATACCCAGTATTGTTTGAATGCGACTCCATATGAAATAAGAATAACAACATTCGAAAAATAGCCGATTAGCACTTTCATTAACTAAATTGCATAAGGACCAAAGTGAATTATTTATATTACCTCATTTATTTATTTTATCCTAAGTTGGCAATCTGTTATTAATAGAAAAGTATGAATAAAAAGCCACCTTGGGTCAATTCACTTTGTTCCGAATACATTGATGACACTCAACAATGGGTAGTTTATTTCTGATAGCTTTCCAAGTAATTTTAAAAGAAAACTTCCATTTGTTGCTTGCTTTCCATTCCCAGTAGTCGCTGTCTGCATAAATATCAAGAGGAATTTGGCAAATTTCATGTTTATGAGGATTAGTAGTTGGATGTAGTTGTTGTTGCCATTGATTATCCCTAATTATCATAGACACTGTTGCATTAGAACCACCCAAATGACTAAGTTATCCCACTCAACTTTATCAATGAAAGATTCATTTCTTAAACCAGGGGTCAAACCATAAACTGGTTTGTTCACCTACCTTAAATTTTCTTTCTAGAAAAGATTTGCCAATATCCCTACATTTTAAAATTTGCTTCCAAGCGTAAGATTGATTGTTTTTTAGAAAAACATTCCAGAAATTACCACTTTAAAGTATTTAGACCTCATCCACCCGACCCAAAGAGAATCTGCACTAATAAATCTCCAAAATAATTTTAAACGACAAGTTAAACTGAGATCTTTCACGCTTCTAATACCAAAACCCCCTTCTTTTTTAGGGCTACAGACTTTATCCTAGCTAATTTTATGATATTTGCCCCTCCATAAAAAGTCAGCACGTCTACTTTTAATTTTTCTAATGGATGCAGTTGGGATATGATAATTTTGTAACCAATACAAAATAATAACATATATAATAATTTTTATGAGTTCCATTCTAGCTGCAACAGAAAGTAGTTTGTAGGACTAAGTTTCCATTCTCTCTTGAATTTTTTCAATAAGCATAGAACAGTCAGAATCTCTAATTTGATTAATAGATAAAGGCAGACCCAAATATTTAATAGGCAGCCTACCCTCTGCAATATTTAGAGATTCTAAAATTTCTTTTTTATACCTAATATTTTTGCTGAAATATGCTTTGCTTTTGCATTCATTAAGAAGCGGGCCTGCATATTTATACGATTTTTTTTTAAAATTTGATTTTGTAGTTTCTGCATTAACTCTCTTTGCCTTGGTAAAAACTATAAGATCATTTGCATATATAAGAAGATTAATACAAGGCTGAATTCTGTTAAATGGAGTAATATTACCCTTGATAGCTTCAATTTCCATTAAGATTGAAAAATACTCTATGACCACAGTGAACATATAATTTGATAATGGATCACCTTGTTTAATACCCCTATTGCTTTTGATAAAACCCTCCGATTTACCTTGAATAAAAAGTAGGAGTATTTATACATTCAAAAATCAAATCACAAAACCTACTAGGGAAACCCATACATTTCATTATATGATAAATAAAATATCTATTGACTTTGTCATAATCTTTTTGCAAATCCATTTTAATACAAACATTATCTCCACTTTTAGTATTAAAGTTCCTAACCATTCCATGAGCACGAAGAGAATTCTCATAAATAATTCTACTGGGCACAAAAGCACTCTGATTTTTTGAAATCAGAAAAGACAAAAATACCTTTATTCTATTACTTAACAAAGTAGCAATAATTTTATAAATAAAATAGCAGCAAGAAATAGGTCTATAGTCACCAATACAAGTGGGGTTTTTATTTTTGGGGATTAAAGTAATAAAAGTATAGTTAATACATTTAAGAATTTTACCTTTATTTAAAAATCCATTAATTAAATCCAACCTGACCCTTAATACTATCCCAGTGATTTTTATAAAACTTTGCATTGAACCCATCAGAACCAGGGATTTTGTTATCACCAGCATTAAAAATAACATATTTAACTTCTTCAAATGAAATTGGAGAAAGCAATATTTCAGATGCGTTTTCATGCAGAATATTTTTACAGATGATAAGAGGAAAATTTTTTCAATAGACTCATAAAAATATAGCTTTTCATAATAATCAACAACATCTTTAGCTACTTTATCATAAGCACTAGATAGATTGCCTGTATTGTCTATAACATTACCAATGTTATTTATATGTTTTCTATTGCTCATTTTGGCATGAAAAAATTTAGTGCAGTCATCACCTAGGGTAAGCCAATCTACCTTAGCCTCTTGTTTAGCATTGACTGTATTAATGTAAAGCTCTGCTGAAAGATTTTTCTAATTAGTAAAAAAAAAAGTTTAGCAACATCTATATCCTCTGGATTTTTATCAACAATATATTGTAACTGTTTACCTTCTTTTCTCAATAAATCCAACTTATTATCATTTAGAAAATTATTATTTTTCCAAACTTTAAATTTACTTTCAGCATTTTTTAAAAACATATTGAACTGATACCGTTTAGTACCATTATAGGAAAATTTAGAACAATCTTCCATCAAAGCTTTATAATTTTCATCTAAAACCCACCCATTTTTAAATCTAAAAGTAGAAACTTTTTTACCAGAGTCTATATCACGAAAAAGATTGATAAGTAAAGGAGTATGATCACTTTTATTTTGTTCAAGTGTAGAACATATAAATTTAGGAAAAATGTTTGAAAACTCTTTGTTAATAAAAATCCTATCTAATTTACAATGAATATTTCTTTCCAAACCAGATTTCCAAGTAAATTTATTACCGCTTATATTTAGTTCTATTAATCCAGTCTTAAATAAAAATTTATTTAATCTATCTAATTTACTTTGAGGGAGTCTACTACCCCTTATTTTTCAAAAGCGTACAAAACAGGGTTAAAATCACCCATAACAAGCCAAGGAAAATTGTAACTTAAATTCGGGGCTTTTAATCTACACCATACACCATTTCTTTCACTTTCAAGATTGCTGCCTATATACTAGTGATTTGCAAAGAGAAACCACCAATATTTTTAAATTGACAGTCTATAAATTGTTTATCCTTATTAATATCCAAAATAGTCCAAATATTGGAATCCCAAACAATAATAATTCTACGCTTATAACCACAGTCATTATTGTTAATAACTTTCCAATTACTAGACAGATTTAAATATAACTTTTCAAAATTATCATCATTCTATTTATTTTCAACCGACGCCAAAACAGAGGGTTAATTAGCATTTAACACACACACAAACACACACACATATAGTATCAAATTGTTTAGAAGAGGAATTCATTCCTCTAGCATTCTATGCAAGCATAGACATTATCAAATATGATAAACAAAGTAAAGAGTTTAGATAGCACCTAACACAGCAGTGCCCTTACCTCTTCTTTTGTTTTCAACACTTTTAGCTTTAAGCCGTGTAGTCATTTCATCCCAATCTAGATTAATTGAAATGTAGTTCTGTAAGCTTTCTTCTCTTTATTACCCTTATACTTACCAGCTGTCTTTGTTTTTAGGATGTGTCGCTCTGAGATATCGAACAAGATCATCAGCACCCACCATCTCTGGATCAGTTCCACCATTATGCACTGCTTCTAGAAATATCAAATTGATTAGCAGTGTGAGGCATAGTTGAGTCACAATCCTTAGCTACTGCAACATGCTCTAGTGGAGGGGCTTCATCTATGATCCTATTTTAATCCTTCATATTGAATATCTAATGGACTTTATTAATTGTTATATTTCTAAAGTATGTAATTAAACATGAGTTTGTAACTGGAGGGTTTTCTGACTCAAAGACCATTATATTCTTTTGTCCCTCCTCTGAATTCCTCTGAATAGTTTCTTTTGATTTGTTTTCTTTTATAATATTATGAACTTCCTTAGCAATAATTTGATCTTCATGATTAGAGAGCTAGGAAATATTTTCTTTTTGATTGAAAATGATGCCTTCTTGGTTGATTCGATCATTGTCTTCAATAGAGATAATATGCTTTTGAAATGCTTCCGTATTTCTTCAAATTGAAGAATGTTTTTTGGAATAGTTTTCTTGACTTTCTTGATTATAAGTTTTGGGATCCACGCTTGTTTTGGACTACACTGATATTTGGTGTGGCCGAAACACTTGTATACATTACATTTTGGTGGAACCCATTCATATTCACTTTTTGAACAATAGTTTCACAATTATATAAAGAAAGATTAATTTCATCAGAAAGTTCATCATTTGCAGACTCTTCGACAAAAAAGCAAGCATAATTCAATCTTTTCTTCATAGTTGCAGTTGCATCCATTTTATTGGGTTTCCCAATGATACTGCCCACAACACAAAACACCTCACGGTCCCACAAATTTAGATTTACACTGGGTAGTCTAACCCAGATTGGCGTTGTTGTTAATAGATCTCTGTCCATTTTTAACGATTCAGACCGTCTTCTCATAATGATGAGTTTACCATTATAGAAATATGGAACTTTTTAAAAAATGAGTTGCAATCTTGAGATTCTTTAAATTTCATAAGAAAGAACTCGTTCTCTCTTGTGTAAATTTCAAAGTCACCTTCTGGTTTCCATACTCTCTGAATATAAGATTTGAAAAATAGGTAGTATGGTTTGGTACCCACCACAAAAACAAGCACTGAGTTATTCCATGATTCAGATGTTTTTTTACACATTTCTTCTTTAACTAAGCCATACTTCTTATTATTGATCTTGATAGGTGGTACATATTCAAGATTGCACTCATATTCCAATGGTTCTTGAGGCTGCTCTGCCACAATATCCACCCATGATTTCCAGCCTTGCTCCCTATTCAATGAGATAGTCATCGTCTTTCTTTGTAGTGACATCGGAATTCCCTTTTTTGACTGGGGTTGGTTGTTTTTTGACCATTTTTCCTTTTAAAATATCTTTATGGGGAGCTGATTGCAACTCTTGAACTTTCTTGGCCTGTTTCCTTCTCTGCAACCTAGATTAGACCAATTGGAAACCATCATCATTAGTGATGACAACCTCAAATGGCTTTCTGATTTGAGAGATCTCATGTGGTCTGAGTTGAGAGATATAATCAAAGAATTTTGAAGGAAATTTTGTGAGGAATTTGTTTTTCCCCATGGCTAAGTGGAACCCTAAATTTCAAGCTTAAAAACATTAATAGACAAAATATTTAATTAATAACGTATTAAATTAACTATTACTATATTAGTAAAGGTCTATTTAGTGCTTTATTAATTTTTATACCATACATTCAATGTGCATTATATATTTTATTTTAATAATAAAGAACTTTGAGGAAACAGTATTTAAATTGTTGGAAAAAATGCTAGAAATTCTTTGTAAAAGTCGACGTTAAAATTTGAGGTAGGCAGTTGATAGTGGAGTACTGCAAATTAACCGTAAGGTAATGTTAGGTCAGTATATCATTTCTAGATTACTTTTCTACATACTATTGTTGTACTTTTTTGCTTCTATTGTTGAAATAGTTTTGTTACTATTTTACTGGCATAACAGTACAGATGTACATGATCTCAATTTTGGTCCATGGACATAATTAAGTTCTCATTATGATTTTTTGGATATAGGTCATACGCATAAACAGCTTAATGCATGATTAATTGGTTAAATACACACACACACACACATATATATATGTATATATATATGTATATATATATATATGTCTATGTATGTATGTATGTATGCTTCAATTTAATTGGTTCTGATTAATAACAAGTCTAATTGTTTTTCTCAACTTCACATTAAATCTGAAATTTGAGTTATTGTATGACATGGTTATAATCTTTTACTGCTGGATTTACAAAAATTACTATTTTATTTTTTTATACCTTCATTTTCCATAAATAAATAAATATATATTTATGGATTGGTGTTATTTTGGCATTAAATTATAAATGAATAGGATTTGTATAAATGACATATTATAGTTTAAGTTGTTTAATTGATATGCGGTTAGAATTTAGCATAAATATATGTAACATCCTTAGCAATTTGCGTAAATAAAAATTTACTGCCCGGTCGTTACCCAAAGAGCGTTATTATATTTGGTAATTAGTAAAGGCTGCTATTATGTTATATTAACTATTACTATATTCATAAAGTGCATCTATAGCTTTTTTACCTATTATGACAATACATTCAATGTGCATTAATATTACTAACAATAAAGCAATTTTCTTTATTACTTGGCAAACCTTTCATCTATTTCTCCAGCTGCCTTGATCTTAGTACATTAAGCTTTTTGTTGTACCGTTGATGGTTAAATAATTAACAAAAGAATACTCACATATTAATTTTGTGGTGCTAAGATTATTAACTTCGCATATATTCTTATTGTAAAGATGCATGTGTTGCTGTTGTTGCTATTGAGTATTGATGAGTTGCTGCTTGACTCGCCTGAATTGAATATTGCCTTTCTCTAGAATACATAACCTTAGGCTTCTTTAATTGATGCTCTGTGCGTGTTTTTCAAAGTAACTACTTCCCATTTCACAAAACGTATTACCAATTTGTCCCTTTTATTTGGAGCTTAGAGTGGAGATTTAATGCATTGAAGAATCCAAGAAGAAAAATAGAAGACTCGGTTATTTGTTAAACAAATCTCCCACTAACTATTAATTAAAATATAAATCATTTTGTACATAATTTTGCAAATTTATCATAGTGATTTTATGTGGATATATGTTGTAATATATATATGCACTATTGTACATTATTACAAGGAATATAGAATAATAGAGTGAAAGTGTATTCTGAGCTATGTATATACAAATGTATTAGGGTTACAAGTTATTTGTGGAATACCCATTTACAACTGTATAATGAATTAGTCAAGGCCAAACAGTTTATATAAGGCCAATATTTGTACATAACAATGCAAGTATTCATAGTAATAAAGAAAACCTTTTCAATACTGCTGCTTTTGTAATATGGTATCAGAGTCAACTTGCCCATTGGCATAGACAAGAAGTGCCATGCATTATCTCATCAGTCAATTCACATCATATGAGATTGGTTGTGACTCTTTTCTCTATTGGAGTAAACTTCATCATTATAAAATGTTCTAACTTTTCCCGAAATCAGTTAAAAATCCAACCATAGATCATCAGAATTTCTAGCTTAACAGCATCATCGAATTCTGATTATTATGTCATGCTAGAATCTTGTCAATTAGAGTTCATCGTCCAAGATTAGCTGCACTTATTTCTCCTTAGAAAATACTTATTTATTGGAGAAGATATTGTTACCCATATACTTACTATGAAGTTCAAGAACACAGTTCTTGATCACAAGAAAGGCACTCTGATTCCTCAACATCGGTTGATTATCTTCTGGCTGCAAACTTAAGAGTGTGCCATGCCAAGAATCATCATCAACCTTTCTGATTGAAGATATCATCATGGTAGGAAATGAAGATAATGCCTCTGCCACTGCATCCCCTACTCAAGCAAACACTGCAACCAATGATACCCTTACATTTTCAATTATAAAACCCAAAAGTCAATTAGCGTCCGTTCAACTGGATGAAAGTAATTCTTGCTATGGAAACATCAAACTGAAACAACCACAAAATGATATAGTCTTGAAGAATATATCAATGGCACTATTACCATCCCACTAAAGATGACAGCAGATAATGAAGGAAAATTAACAGTCAACAAGGAGTATATAAACTATTAAAAGTAAGACAGTCTACTATCATCTTGGCTTTTATCATCAATCAGTGTAAATTTACTATCACAGTTTATTGGATGTAAGTCAGCACAATAGATATGGATTACAGTGGAACAAATCTTTAATTCTCAATCTGCAGTAAGAATTATGCACTACAAAAGATAGTTAAAAAATTTAAGAATAGATGATATGTCAATAAGGGAATATTTAACCAAGCCAACATGCTGTGATTTATTAGATACCGCTGGTCATAAGATATCAGGAACAGAGCAAATTCTGACTATATTGAATAGATTGAACGAGGAATATGAATCATTTGTAGCTGTTATATCATCAAAAGAAACTCTACCAAGCATGCAATATGTACATTCTACACTACTACCCCACAAAGGAAGAATAGAGAAAAAGAAGTCCTTAATAGATCTATCAGTGAATTATGCATCAACTATCAGAAATAAGCATCAGGAAAAATAAATCAGAAATAGAAATGAACAAGGCAATCAAAGAGGTAGTCAAATTTACAGAGGTAGGGGCAGAGATAGATGGAATAACAGTAGTAGAATAAGATGTCAGATTTGTGAAAAGTATGGACACACAAAAGGAAAATGCTACTTTAGATTTGATCAGAACTTTGTAGTAAGTCAACAAGGCAATAATAATCAAAGAAACTTCAATCTAAATGCAAATCTTGCTCACACAAATATGGATTTAAGAAATCCTACAAGAAGCTTAAGAAATCAGACAAACATGGAAATTTCAATGAGATCAGAGAACATATAGTGTGAAGACTGGTATCTACAGTCTGGTGCAGCAAATTATATCACAAGTAATTTGAATAATCTCAATCTTGGAAACAGGGAGTATAAAGGTACGCAATCTATTTTTATGGGTAATGGCAAATCTATTAGTATCATAGACACTGAAATGTAAGTATTAAAGGCAAAAGTGAACTCCAACTTAATAATTTACTAAGAGTTCCACAAATTAAGAAAAACTTAATGAGTGTGTCACAATTTTCCAAAGGTAACAAAATTTACTTTGAACTTTTTCATAAATACTGTCTGGTCTGAGATTTACCGAGTAAATAAATTTTACTACAGGGTAATGTGCACAATGGTCTATATATTTTCAATCTGGTAAAGGACAATAAGCCAACAGATGGAAGAAAATGGTGCAATTACTCTAAGACCGATGTTAATGTTGATATTTGAAATACTTTTGATATGTGGCATTATAAACTGGGATATCCCAGTGTTGATGTTGTAAAGAAAGTATTGAGAAATAATAATGCCAGTTTTGAAAATATATCATTACCTTATATATGTACTTCATGTCGAATGGGAAAAGGTCCCAAGCTACCATTTCCTGACTCGATAACTAAATACAGTAAACCCTTAGAAATGGTAACAGTTGACTTGTGGGGTCCAACCCTAGTATACTCTGATTATGCATTTAACTACTATGTTTCACTCATAGACTCATATTTTAGATATACTTGGATCTATTTTATTAAGTCAAAAGCATAAACATATAGAGCAGTGGTTTAATTCATCACTCAAGCAGAAAGATAAATAAATCAGTAACTAAAAGTAATGCAAACAGATGGAGGAATTGAATTTAAATCTCTAAAGGGGTATTTTCTGAAAAAATGAATAGTACATCGAACTACCTGTCCATATACCTCAGAGTAGAATTGTAGAATACAATAGCCTATGATTTTTGTTTGATGATAATAAACATATATATATATATATATATATATATATATATATATATATATTCGCTTAAATGTATTTGTTGTTGTACTATTATTTTTCACATAATCAAGTGCACAAGGACAGCATCAAGCTCGAACACACATGAAAACATGTATCAAGACAACCAGACTGCAAATATACATGCATATAAACCAACATGAAACATGGAACCGGAACCAGACTAGTCAAAGTACTCAACCTCAATCATAGCATGCAATAAAGAATACATTTAACTACATGCTTTTGTGTAGGTGGAGTTTTGTTCCGGGGGGGGGGGGGGGGTATTCAAATAGGGGGAGCTCATGGAATTCATCAAAACCAAATACATTTAATAGAGTCAAAATCTTAATATATGTTTGTTATCATCAAAAGGGGGAGATTGTAGAATACAATAACCTACGATTTTTGTTTGATGATAATAAATACGTATATATTCGTTTAAATGTATTTGTTGCTGTACTATTTTATTTTTCACATAATTAAATAAATGTTTGTTGAATATAATAAATAACTCATAATTCATATCTAAACAAATATTTTATTCAAACAAATATTTTATTACAAATTCAAATAGTACAAATTCGAGCTCTCACTACATTTATACATTTTCAATTGCAACACAACTTCAATTACAACACATTTTCACTTTACAGTATTTCATACATAATTCATCATACTACATATGTTCACTCATCACTCGTATTTCCAGCCTGTATCCAGCATCTGAACTATCTGCAAAATAAACACTGACGCAATAAAATTGAAAAGGAAATATTTTTGCAGTGTTCAATAAGTTGTGTTTTTGAAAATATTATTTGCTTCGGTTAATTGGGTTGTTCGCCGTCATTTTTGGTAATTCATCTTACATGAACAACTTGTGACATGCACAGTGTATCACTATACATGCCACGAGGCCGTGCATACTGATATACACTTGCTTGTTAAAATTGCAGGGAGCAGGGACAGGTGAGCATAAGGTCAAACCTAAGTCAAAGACTGCATTCAACTCAGGTGCAAAGTAAAAACAAGACTTCAACATGAAACTAAACTACAATAAGAAGTTCACAAACAAACAAAAGTGAACATGACAAAACAACAAGCCAGTGGAACCAGACCGAACAAGTGAACAAGTTCAAATGTATATGGATATCAATTCAGAGGCAAGCAGGTTCAAATACTAATGGAATGCAAACCAGACTTGTCTATAGTTCAGAGGCATGAACACACACAAGACCTCATGTTGCAGCAGACTTACAACTTACAACATGATAACATGAAGTGCGAATAGACTTGGATAAGGTGAACATGGCAACTCAACAACCAAGTGCATAAGGACAACCACAAGCTCGAACATACATGAAAACATGTATCAAGACAACCAGACTACAAATATACATGTATACAAACCAACATGAAACATGGAACCAAAACCAGACCAGTCAAAGCACTCAACCTCAACCATAACATGCAACGGAGAAAACAAAATCAGAAAGCAAGCAGAATGAAGGGATGAAGGAAACTTAGGCATGAACTGACTCGTAACAACTGGCAATTTAACTCGAAGCAACTGGCAGTTTAACTTCAAGCATGAACACAATAACAAAGACAAGTTCAAGGTCAGACTCATAATTGAATCAGACTTCGTAAAGCAACTAGAACCAGACCACAATGCACTGATATATATGCAACCAGATCACATGACAACAGTGCAGACTCAGCGTGGTGAGCCGATCAACATACCAACCAGACTCAAGTGAAACATTCAAACATGAAGAAGCAACATAAAACATGACTTGAACTAAATTAAAAAATGGTACATTGATATGCAAAGCAAGTTCAAATTGGTAAAGTGGTGAACACAAGTTCATATGAAATCAGGTCCAACCAACAAACATACAAAACAAGACAACAACACAACCAGACTATAATAACAAGTGCATATGCAAGACAAGTTTCAACATGTTCAAAGTGGTGCACCACACATACATACACACACATGAAACAGATGAGAATTCAAGTAGCTCTCTGAAACAACACAAAAATGAAGCACACACATATATACATATACATATATATACATCAATACATACATAGATATATATATATAAATATATATATGGAAACATCGATGCATTGGAACTCGAAGCAACTAGCACAGTAACAGTTTGAATAAAGTGCAAAGAGTTCTATCGATGAACATGATCAAAAGCATAGTAACAAAGTAGTTCGAACAAATCCATGGGTCACATTTCAAAAGAATTGGTCAAACAAAACCGTGTTGAAGTGTTCAATCAAAAATTTAGAAAATTGTTTAATGTCGCAGGGGATTTCAAACTGAACAAGTCAAGTTTTTCTCAAATTTCAAATGTCAAAGTTGTAGCAAAGAAAAGAACGGAACCGACTCAAAGAAAGTCTAGAAAATTCAACAACGAACAAGTTAGATATCATAGTGTTCATTCGATCAAAAATCAACGCAAGTGCCAAAATCATGAAATATTTAAACTCAAATATACGAAAGAAAATATAGGGTTTTTATCCCTATTTAACACAATCTCATCATCGGCAAATTAATCATCGAGTTCGAGCCCACGAAAATCAACAGAGCAATCAAGTCGAGCATAATTAAAATCGAAAAGGGGCAAAAAAAGGTCACATACCAATTTCCATCCATTCGAACTCGACATTTGAAGCAGCCATGAACAATTAAAATGATCGAAGAAGCATCGAAGTGAATTGAGAGCATATTAGCAAACGACTCGAGCTTTAGTTTTTCAAGCGACGGCTCAAGTCATCAAAATCCTACATTTTTGAAGAGAAGCAAAATGGAACAGCCGAAGCCAAGAAAGGGAAGAATGTCTGTGGGCCAGTGCTTTTAATTATATTGGACTTAAATTTTAGTATAGGATTTTTATTTAGTTGTTTATTTTTTTGTAAACTTTCTCTTTTAAAATTTGAAAATTTCAAGTTTTGTAACTAGCTGCAAACTACGGGGCATAGTTTGAGAATTCGCAACTCAGTGGCCGAGTTATGGCAGGGTTTTGAACTTAGAGTTAGGTTAGTCAAGTTAGCGGGTGTCGCAAGTTTACGTGTGTGTAAGCGTCTAACTACTTAATCTCTAGTAGAAACCTTGGAGGCAGCACGTAGACAGGTTTTTGCCAAAGCTGGGTAAATCTATGTGTGATCTCTATTGCATTACTTTCTGCTTTTATTTTAATTTTCGCATTAATTTTTAGTGCACGCTATTCACCCCCCTCTAGGGTGAAAATGATCCTACAAGAATGGCTTGGTGGAAAGGAAACATAGACACATAGTTGATACTGGCCTCACCCTTCTAGCTCAAGCATCAATGCCTTTAAAACTTTGACCAAACTCCTCCAATATTGTAGTGTATTTTATCAGTAAGTTACCAACCAAGGTACTTCAATAGAGATGTTGCTTAATATAAAGCCAGATTACTCCAAACTTAAAGCCTTTGGGTGTTTATGTTTTCCATACCTGCAGCCATTCAATGATTACAAGCTAAGTTTTAGATCCTTACCTTGCACCTTCATTGGCTATGCTTCAAATCAGAAAGGATACAAATGCTTAAATAGCAATGGAAAAGTGATCATATCAAAATATGTTGCCTTCAATTAATTTTTTCTCCTTTTGCGAGGAAAGAAATAAGAACCACTCATAAGGTGTACAATGCCAAAACTTCACTTCCTCGTATACCAAAGTATAGGTATGAGCAACCTGAAAGAATTCACATAGATGGTGAAGAGACTTCACAATCACAACACACAGTGTCCATCATTGGACTAGGTCAGGATACAACTGAGAATCCAGACCATTCAAGCTCAATCAATCAAGACATGGTCAACTATCATAGACACGGAGCATCATGAAGACCCTTCATCTAGTACACATGAAGTCAGTGGACCACATGTTGACCAAGATCAAACACCTATAAGAGGAGGACATCCCATGATTACAAGGGCCAAAAGTAGAATTTTCAAACCCAAGATATATACAGATATGAAAAGCAACGATGAACCAACCAGCAATAAAGAAGCAATAAAAAATGAAAAATGGAAACTAGCCATGGATGAAGAGTACAATGCTGTAATGAAAAATGATACATGGAGCATTGTACCCATATCAAAAGATAAGAATGTTATTGGATACAAATGGACTTACAAGTTCAAAAGAAATCCAGACGGAACAATATTAAAGTACAAAGCAAGATTGGTAGCTAAAGGTTATAAGCAGTAGTATGGTTTTGACTTTAGTGAAAAAAATTCTCCTGTAGTTAAACCATCAACAATTAGAGCGATCCTTACCATAGCATTGTACAACAATTAGGAAGTTAGGCAATTAGATGTCAACAATGCATTTCTAAATGGTGAACTCTAAGAAGAAGTGTATATGCAACAACCACAAGGATATAGATAGGGCAACAACAATGAAACAATATGCAGATTACACAGAGAAATTTATGGACTCAAGCAGGCACCAAGAGTATGGTATGAAAAGCTAAAGAAAGTCTTAATCCGTCTGGGTTACAAGCCAACAAGATCTGATAACTCACTGTACATTAAGATCAGAAACAATAATACAACATACATATTAGTCTATGCGGATGACTTTATGATTATAGGTAGCAGCAATGAAGAAATCAATCATGTCATACAATATCTAGACACGACGTTTTCAATCAAAGACTTAGGAACTCTAAGTTACTTCTTAGGAATTGAAGTCATCAGAAGATCAGATACTGAATTATTATTGTGTCAACGAAAATATATCTCAAAAATTGTAGACCGAGTAAGAATGAGTCAAGCTAAAGCAATGACAACTCCAATGGTCAGCAATTTACATTTATCAAAATACAAAGGAGAACCAGTCAATAATGAAAAGCAGTACAGAAGTATAGTGGGTGCTCTCTGCAATACGTCACTATTACAAGACCAGATATATCATTTTGTGTAAACAAAGTATGTCAGTACATGCAAAAACCATTGGAAAGTGGTAGAACGAATATCGAGGTATCTAAATGGTACCATGAATCAGGATATATGTTTTAAAAGAAATAAAATATTAAATATACAAGGATACACAGATGCATACTGGGCATCAGATCCAAGTGACTGTAGATCTACAACTGGACACCATATCTATATAGGCAATAATCAGTACCATGGTGCTCCAAGAAACAGCCTACAGTCTCTCGATCTAGTACTGAGGCAAAATACAGAAGTGTCACATGCGCAACAGCTGAAATCATGTGGCTCGAATCTCTTCTCAGTGAAATCAGAATTCAACTCACAAAGAAATCAGTAACCTAGTGTGATAATTTAAGCACTATTTCCCTCACTACAAACCCTATGCTTCACTCACGAACAAAGCACATAGAAATTGATCTGTACTTTGTTCGCGAGCAAGTAATTAAATGCAAATTGAACATCAATCACTACCAGCAAGCTAACAGAGGGCAGACATACTCATAAAATCTCTCTCTTGAAGAATTATATAGATTGAAGTCAGATTTAAAAATTGAAGAGATCGATTTATCGGGGGGTAATAGAGTGAAAGTGTATTCTGAGCAGTGTATATACAAATGTATTAGGGTTACATGGGTATTTATGGAATACCCATTTACAACTGTATGATGAATTATTTAAGGCCGAACAGTTTATATAAGGCCAAGACTTGTACATAACAATGTACACATTCAAAGTAATAAAGAAAATCTTTTCAATATAGCCGCTTTTGTAATAGTGAAATATAGTTGGAGCTTGAGAATATTTGTTTGTATATGTAATAATTATTGACTGTAATGTCAAATGTCGATATAAGATGGAACAATTCAGAGCACAAGTAACCACTAATGCATGTTGTTCTCTAATTTGACAAACTACAACTAGGTATTTGTGTACATAATAGGGGTGTTATGGTTGAACCATTAACCGCTCAACCGCAACAACCGTTCATGCGGTTACCATCTATAACGGTTACAGTTGAAGAATCAAATAACCACGGTAAACCGTAACAACCATACATGATTGTTTTTTATAATATTAAACATTAAATTGTAAAAATTAGTAATTTAAGTTAAAGAAATAACTTGTACATTAATAATATATGCCTTTATGAACTAATAATATGTACCTTCATATTGGTCATTTATAACAAATATTTAAATTTGCAAAAATAGTTAGAGCTATATGAATTTATCATAATGCATATAATTGAAAATATATGTACAACATGCTTCAAAATTTAAAAAACTAAGTGTTAACCATCATAGATGATTGAATAACGGTTATAAGAATTTATAACCGCCAACAACGGTTCCAGTTACGGTTGGTGCTAATAATGACGGTTACCGCAACCGTATCATCCCTAGTACATAACATAAAATTTTAACACCATATTGTTTGCCCAACATTTTGAAGTTGTGTTACATAAGCATAACCAGAAATGCCAATAGAACACTGAAGCAATAACTCCAATGAAGTACTTACAGATCATCATCCAATGGAAAAAAATTCAGTACTGAAGCAACAAAGCAAAGATGAGGCAACGACTGGCGAATGGCTTTCCAAATTTTGACATATTTTTTATGCATACGTCCATATATATATATATATATATATATATTAATGTACCTATGTTTTATCTCTTTTGTTGATATTCTATGTGACGATCTTATATTATATTATATGTAAGATTACCCATCAGACTTGTTGATGGCTTTTAGTTATTTTATATAAAAAGAGTGCGAACAACTCGTCATCCATGACATCCCAATCACATTTAAAAATAGCACTGGTATCGCGAACCTCACAGAGGGAATATCATTTTTTGTTAAAATATAAAACAGATGACGGAGCTATCTACAATACTTTACACTTTCTTAAACTCACAACGAAAAGAATAAATTATAATAGTAATCAATAATACAAGGTCAGACAAATAAAATAATACATAATCAAATAAACTTCACTTACAACTTTTGTCTATACTTGTAACTAAATCAGCATAGTGTTGGGGGATAACTGAGATAAAATAGTATATAGCTAATAGACAAATAAGTGTATCTTTGTTGTACCATCAAGCATCCAAGTCACCACCAGTCCTCTTATTGACTTATTAAAGTATAACTAAAAAGAAGAAAATGATAGAGGAGGTCAGACATATGTCTAGTGAGTGAAATACATCACATATATGAGTGTATAATACTAATAAGCTAGTAAAACAACGCTTATGCTCGAAACTCATACCTAACCTATGTCACATGCACCCAACAAGTCGGTTAAACACAATATAGTAATAGAGTGACATTATTTGCTAATGTCATCACTAAAACCTATCACATGTATCATATGCATAAGATTGGAACCAAAGTCCCAATTTGCATGTCGAAATCGTGTGCAACTTGCTATTGAGGACCTATATGTATCCGCCTCTATCGCTAAATCGTATACCGAAGACTCAACTACTCTAAAAGTATCATATCATCACATCGTAAATGACTTGCTACTTGTAACGACCTAATTTTTCGATGCTCAAAAGTCGACATCAATACGTCTACTATATCAAATGCAGAACAATCGAGTGCCAAAAAATCAAACCGTTAGGATTAAAGAAGAAGAAGGTAGAAGAAGAAGAAGACAGAGACAATATCAGAATATATCATCCACAGCGGAACAATATATAATAGATAATTGAATAATCTTTAAACAAAGGAACTATATCAGTTTATACATTACATCATCAGAGCATTACGACAACAAAACACGACACTAGGCATTTATGACAATTTGTCCATATAAAAACTGAACTTGGAGCAACCCATACGCAGCAGATACTATAAAATATAAGTGATACATCTCGCCATCCCGCTTGTCTCCTGATCCCACAGCATATTTTTCTGATTTCGCTCCAGAAAAACTGATAACCTGACTCTAGGCTGCCGGTGTGGAAAATTATGGGCACCTAGAGTGTAGAAAGGGAACAATAAACTCCAGGTCAGTCATGGGACTGGTGTGAGATCTTAAAATAGTTATTTGCACAAAAGAAAAGGGAAAAGAAATCCGCTGATGCTTTTGGAAAATGAAACTACCATAAGACCTCCCGCCACACACATAATGCAAGCGCACACTTAGGGGAGATTTCTCCTTATGATTGTCAAAAATGCTTGATATGCAAAAATCCTTTTGATATTATTATTAGTGCATAGTGTGGAAAACATTTCGAAAGTATAATATAAATCTTAGCCAGCATACATACCATTATAGTATGCCTATTATAACTACCATAATAGATGGCAGGTTCTACAACTAAAACCGTACAAGGCTCGTATTGGGTGATTGGATTTCCAACAAATGGTCAAGGCTAAAGAACTTCCTTTCCAAAAGGGTATGCCTCTGGAGGAACGCTTCGAGAACCTAACCGGATCTCTACCAACACAAGACTGGGTTACCTCTATAACTAGGTAACTAATTGTCACGAGTATGCCACCCCCCGGTCTAGACCGACCTTTACCGAGATGCCTCAACTAACAACAACCACATAAGTAAATAATCTGAGCTTCATACCAGAATACCACTTTTATCCACACAAGTAAAATATCTAGGCTCCATACTAGATATCACTTTTTATCCAGAAGGAAATGTACATACCCTGAGGGGCGCGACCCCCATAACCTTGCTGCATCTTTTCCTGTTTCGACCATTTCCGGGGTGTGAGGTTCGACGAAGTCTCGTCCACAAAGTTACACTTTTCACAAAAGCCTTGCTTCGATCAACAAATGATCAACACTTAGCATGCCATATTACCAAATTGGGAATATATCACTAGTAACCATCAAGTACATAACCCCTGAGCTCATACGTCTCAGAGAATGGTGTTAAGCTAAGAAAATAAATTCTCTGCCACCAACATAAATGTATTTGATAGAAACCAGCTTTACATCTCAAAGTGTAACGTCAGACGTACATCCATACAAGTCCATCCCGGGTCTGATTAGAACCGAAGGCACTTCCTCCAATTAAGGAAAGAAGCCCTTGCAAATCCAGATATTCCCTAATCACGTCTAGATTCCCCATCACATATGGTGATATAAATCTCTATACCGGAGAAACTCGGTGCCGAGACATTCAACAGGTAATCCTTTCGTTTTCGAAAATAACCGGTCTTCAACACCATCTTCAAATGCAATCCCCTTTCGTCGTATCATTTATTCGGAATGGGTTTTATGACATAAAGTCCTCTCCCGGCTTAACTGAATAACGAGCGCTTATTTTAAAAAAACAAATTCAAGTGCCGTTTCAAAGGCCAATATTGATAATCAGTTATTTAACTATCAAACAACATTCACAACAACCATCAAGCCTCAATAATATCCCAAATTGTTTATACTGATAGTTATTTAACTATCAAACAATATTCGCAACAACCATTAAATTTAAATAATTTCCACAAATTATTTATGTTTAAACTATCTTCGCAAGATATATTTTCACACTACAACCCTTTGAAAACAAATTTCAAATCACTTTCCTCACGAGGAATAAATTTCCAAATAGTATTTATTTCCACTGAAAAATTTGCCAAGTCCTGAATACTTTAAAATAATTTAAATCACGTATCCAAAAATATATACTTGGAAACATTTAAAATAAAAACTATCTTTTAAACACTTTGTTTAAATATTAGTTATGAAATATTATACTAATATCTCATATAAAACTTAAGCCCAAACTAAATTGTAAAAATAAAATTATTACATAGAGTATGATTATTTAAATAACCATCTTCTAAATCAGTTACTAGTTAAATCTTTAAAATAATCACCTCTATTATTAACTTGATAAATATTTACTTTAAAATTTCAAAAAACAATTTAAGAAAATAATTTCTCCAAAAATATTCTTTTAAAAACCAACTTTAGAACTTTTAATTTACATTTAAAAGCTACTTTGACAACATATTCGACTTTCCAGGGAAAATACTCTTTCCATTCCAAAATAGTTCATTTAAAACAATTAATAAATCCTTCTTGATTTATTTGAAATTTACATTCCAAATTCGTAGATTTTCTTTCCACGGTTTTAAAAATAATCCAATATTTATTTTTAAAACAAATTACCCATTCCTTTATAAATTCCCATTGTGAATTTATATTTCCAAATATCCATTGATATACAATTTCCAAATATTCACTTTCAAACACCAAATCAAATTCCAAATTGATTTCCAAAAATATACTTTCTTTATTTCTCCCAAACTATTTAAAATCCGAATTTTAAATAAATTCTTCAACCTTTAAACAATACTACTCAAAATCCATTTATTTCCATTTATTAAAATCTTTTCCCCGTACTTGGAGTTTATTCGTTAAAAATCAATCTTTACCTTTTATAATTTCTTATTTTAAATTTATCCAATTCTCTAAAATTAATTTACTCAAAATTTTCTACTTTGATTTCCAAAAAATCCAATTATATATTTCTGGTATCCTACGATACCAAAAATGTATTCGGCTAAACCATAGCCTTCAATGATTTCAATCACCAATATAATCATTCACGGATTATCAATAAATCACATCACAACATATGAAATAAATTAAACAATTTGAGGAATCCAGTTGGTTCCCTCCAACCTGTTTCCCTGCATCCACAGTAGCACATCTTCCGCTTCATGGTGGGATATCGTGATATATGGGATTATATCATATCATCTGCCATTATGCGGCGTATAGGGTCTCATCCGCTATATAATGCGGAAAATCAATCACTCCAGTATATACATATATATAATATCACCCAACATATATATTATCAAATTCATACAAGCACATCCAACAATTTAAATTTAACTATTTAAATTAAAGAAGTCAATTCGATTGAGTGAGAAGATCTCACCTTTGCTTTTGTTCGCAGTCCACTTCAATTTCGACTGGGTTTCCCGTTTTTCCACCTTGTATGAATTTTTATACAATTTATTAATATTCAAATAATCGAATAATCAACCTTCATTTGATAATTTTAATTGACCATTGATTTTATTTTAAGCTGGCACGTTTAATTTTAAACCAATTCCTTTTAATAAATTTATTTAACTAAAAATTAATTTAAATCTAAATTTCCTTTAATAATTTATTTTCAGTAGTTAAAATAATTAAATAGGTTAATAAAATAAATTAATCCCCAAAAAATTAATTTAAAAATAAATTAGATAATTAAAATATGTAAATTTATATTTATTTCCTTTCTGAACTATATATATGTACTTATAAAATAATTATAGATCTCAAAAAAATCTACCTTCATATAAACTTTTCAACATTCAAAATTTCTATTTTTAAAATCTTCCATATTCTTATTATTATTTTATTTTCCTGTTTACATATACATTAAACATGCATGTATATTTTTCTGTTTTAAATGGTCAGCTAACAAATATATATTATCTTTTAAATTGAAAAATAAAAGATGAGCGACATATGTGCTTTACTGTGGATATATATTACAAAATACGCTTTACCTCAATGTCTTTTTTGATTTTCATACATACATATATATATATATATATATAAATTTAATACCCAAATTCGTTAATCAAAAATTAATTATAGAAAATACCTTCTGCTCCCACCTTCGATCAAACTCTACCCATCGTGAGCTCTAAACAATTCGCCATCCACGCCTCGCCCTCGACTTCAGTTCGAGTGTTAAACCCTAAGTCATCGATGCCGCTTTCCTTCACGAATTCTACAATTTGGCTCGCCTTCGAGCTGCCGATCGATCACGACACCCTCACAGCGCCACGTCGGCCTCCCCAACGACGTGCCTGACGAACCAAGCTATATCTCAGATACATCGGTGAAACTGGATCCATCTTTGAATGCGATTTTGTTTTCGAACGAATCGATTTGTTTGTCTATTCACTTTTTTTTAATTTGAATTTAGGATCTAATAGAAAGGGGAAGGCCCGAAATTTTGATTTGAACGGGGAGATTCGACTTCGATTGCTGCTTCAATTTTTTTTAAATGAAAGACTTTGGCCATAAAAATTTTCTCCGTTCGTATACTTTTCTTTTTTTTTATTCGAAACGCGTTCAAATAGAACATAGAAGAGAAGCCAAGTGTTTGAAAGGGGAAAATGTGTAAAGTTTTCCCTGAGAAAACATTATTATATTAAATACACACACACACACACACAGATATATACATATATATATTTAAATTTAAATCGTTACAATTACGCAACTCACAATCTCGATCTCCAATCGACGCGTGCCGCTAGATGTTCATATGGTTATACCCCTATTCCGAATGCAATGGAAAAGGTTCCGAGTCCAAATTTGATCGTATGGAGAATATAGCTTTTTGGACCAGTTATATATTAAATTTTTGATATGAATTCAGCGCGTTTATTAACCGTACGATCACAAGACACCATCGAATGCTACGACAATTGAAATCCGATGATAGTACAATATTACGAATCCAATGGAATTATTTTCGTCGAAATCTGAGACTGTGCCTGTAACATCCCGCCTTTTTTTACGGTTTAAATCGATACACGTGCCAATTCAAACCGTTCAGAAGGGCGAAGTGTTATGGGGTAAATAAGAAAAACGAGAAAGAAATAAAACAAAACAGAATCTCACAGCGGAAGGATAAAATATAATAATCAAGTATACAGTTTATAAAGCTGTTTCAAAATATTCGATTATACTTATACAACATACATCAGAGTTACACATACCATATAACAATGCAGCGGAACAATATGAGTATAGTGGAATATAATAAATAATAACAATAATGAAATCTTCGTCTTCGTCCTCCGGAAACAAAGTCTTCAAATCCTGAAACTCTCGGACTGACCCGAGCGGATTGAAAACAAAACACTCGAGTCAGAACTAAAAGACCTTATGCAAGTTAAATTAATAGAAATAAATATGAATGCAGTAACTCAAAAGATGCTCGGGATTCACATCTCTTAAGGATCCGTTAAAATATTTACTATGTAGTATATTTCGCTATTATAATAGTGTCTAATTGTAAAATAAACTTACTTTTTTCTTAGCATTAAAGAGTGACCCAATATTCCCCTTAACACGTAATAGTCCCAGTAGTCCATCCAATATCATAGTCCCTCCTGATCGGGAAGCCACCAAAGGATACCACCCGGGCTACGGGAAAAATTCCAAACTCGTACAAGGCGCGATAGGGTAGTGACATGGCACAACTAGGCAATGCCAGGGTAGATATACCAATTACGCTTCCGGGTCGGTGGTAACGCGTAGCCGCAGCTACCTCCCACCTCGAGCCACACCCCCAAATAAAAAAAATCAAAAGTGGCCACCGAATCAATCCAAAAGTCAAAGTATAATATCGAAGGGATGTGTACGATCAAAGGTGCTACCTCAATTAACCCGTCAATCGCTCCTGTTTTAGCCACCTTATGCCAACTCACGGGAGTTGGGTCCACATATTTACCTCAAGGAAACGCCGCCGCTATCCTACTTCATTCTGGAATCTCCACTGCGTACACGGTTGTTAAAGTGGTTTTCGGAGTTGGCAGAGAGTATGAAAACTCCCGATCCCGGTCTCTTTAACAACCAAACGTTATTATAACAGCCGGTTTTTTTCAAAATAATTTATACCTTTAATAACCAGAATAAAATATTCATTTCAATCTACATAAATACGATATCATTTATATTTTAAAGATCTAAATCCATATGATATCAAATATATCTTTTTCAAAAATCATAGCCTTTTCAAATCTATATACCTTGAAACCATAGCTTTGAAACATAAATTTAATACTTAATTGTTCAAATACTATATTACTTTATAAAATAAAACAGCTTCTTTAAGTTTCACAATAAATTTCCAATATCAATTTGAACCTCCAAATAAACCATTTTAATTCCCATATATTTCAAAGTTTAAATATTCTATATCTCAAACTTTATAGTTCATCTATTTCCATCCTTAAATATTCCACTATTTCAAAATGGATTCTTTGGTAATTTAATGTATATCAGATCCAATTCCTATTATTTAAATTTGAAATATTTACTTACTAAACAAATATTATTCAGGTAAAACCCTTAAACTTCAATAACAGGATATTCTTTTAATTAAATTAACTTGATAATATTCTTTAAATAAATTTGATATTCGTTTAAATCCTCAAATTAAAAAATCAAGTTATAAGATCATTCCCTTTTAAATCTTAATTTATTTACACTTCAAAACAAATTTTTCGAGGAAAATTCTTAAATACTTTAATTCAAATCATATTCACATTTATCTTCAACCTTACTTTTATTTGAGTTATTATAAACTCTATATACAATAGAATTTCAAATATATTCTTAACCATATTATATAAACGAAATCAACTTCATTATTTAGCTTATTTTAAAATTCGAAACAAATTTATACATAGCTAAATTCAAGAAATTTTACTATATATATATATATCAAAATTTAATATTTATTAAATCGTATTCTTTCCAAAACCATAGAAAATCATTTCAAAAATAATTTTATATATATACCGCGGCGCCTGTATAAAATTTTCTAGCCTATGGTCAAGTGATACGGATATTTATCATTTCAATCCGCAATTTAAAAATAAAATGCGGTTGTATATCATTTCAAACTGCAATCCCGAATGAAATGAAAATACATAGTAACTTGCAGTTTATACAATATAAATACAACATTCATTCATCCATCATATCAATCAGCAAACATTTATCAGTTTATCATCCAATTCAAAAAATCACATCGATAAATAATAATTAACTACTGACAGTTAATTTTTTTAGTAATGAATTAAATAACTGTTTAACTGTAGTTTATATGCAATAATAAATTTAACTAAAATTTTAACTGGCAGTTTTTATGCAAAAATGAATTAAATAACAAGTAAATTATATGAATGCAAATTTACTGAGATAATGATGAAATATATGCCAAACAGCTATAAATAAATTTCTAAACACATCATAAATCAATTTAACAAACACAAGAAATTTAGAAGTTGTGAGTGAGTTAAAACACTCACCTTTGATTTTAGCCCATAAAAATCCAAACAGAAAACTCAACAATCTCCAAATTCAACTAAATCAATTTCATGTTATGTTTTCTCAAGATGAGGCTTCAGAAAAAGATTGAAGAACAACTAAGATGAGACCAGGAAGTGTACGAAAAATGAAAAAAAGCATTTTTATAAAAGAATGCTTTTGGATTTGCAAGAATAAGAGCTTTTGAATATGAGGTGATAGGAGAAACAAAATGTAAAAGAAGAAATAAGATGTAGGTTATTTATAATTAGGAAATGAATGTGGAGGGACAAAAATAAATGTCACGTTTTATTAGTTTGATTCTAAATTAATTAAGTGCTAGATACAGAAAAGTTTGAATACATCACATATATTCATACTTTAACTGTGTGTCAAAATTGCTAAACATATATCAAGTATGATTAGTTGGTGACAATATATAGGAATAAACAAGAATAAATGTAGATGCAATCACATAAGGATCTAACAGGGAAGGAGACAAAAGGTGACGACATTGATTAATTCCACTTTCCTACTTTAGCCAATTTTATTAATACGACATTTAATTATCATGCAAGTTGTATTACGACTAGAAAACATAAACAACAAACAATAAATTAATATGTATATAATATTACCTCACTTTTAAATTGTTCGATATTAATAATAAAAATTAAATCATGCTTTAGCAATTTGAAATTAAAAAATTAAATGTTTATATGTATACACATACACACAAACACACATACATGTGTGTACAAAGATTAAACCAAAGCTTATTAATTAATTCAAAGCATACTTCCATACCACATTAAATTGTCTAATGCATTTGTAAACTTATGTATACTTGAAGTCAAAAATACACATATACATATAAATTAAACCTTTTTACCTTAATGAAATTTATTTATTTTTTTAACAAAACAAAAGTGGAACACGACAAATTAAGCAATATAGTAACAAACCTATAAGATCCTTAAATAAGGACATTTGAGATAATAATTTAGGTAACAAATTTAAATATTGTTGTAATCAAAATCAAAGCTTAGATTTATCATCGAAAAATTGTTAAGCATATGTAAACTTCTATTATAATTGATTAGATTAAGAACAAATAATTTATTCAACAAAGTATTCAAATTTCATGATATTTTCAATTCAAGATAAAGTGACAATATATGTATACAATATTTATGTTTCAACACAAATGCAAATTATATGTATATAAACTTTCAGATCTAAAAAAATGCAATTTGGTTTAAGAGTTTAAAACATGGATCTATAATTAAAACATTCTTTTAATATACATACAAAAAAATTTGTTTTTGTTTTGATTTATCAAATTAAAAGTCAAATTAATTAATTCAACAACAAAATTCAAATAAATAAATAAATGTTGATTCCCATTCTTATTATTAAAACAATCATTATCCTATAAACATATTTATATTTGGTTACGTTTCATTACATTGATACTTCTGTTTCACCTTTATTCGTATTACTATTTTATTTCCACTAATTGTGTAATAACTACCAAATCTAACATATTGAAATTTGTCGATTTCATCCATAAATTAAGATTTTAAATCCACTTAACTAATTTTCCTCGGTTCCATCCTTTATTACATCAACTGTTACTTTAATTTACATTAACCAACGTAAAATTAAGATTTATTTGTTGTGACGCCCCACCTCTATACCCACGCTAGCCAAGAACACTCCGGAGTAGTGCTGTCAACTAGCACGGAGAATAAGGCTGTTGAGGAGCGACCATCCATGTAATTGCTTATCACACGGTGGCTATAAATAATCTTCGGAAACAAACATAGAAATAATCATATCACAAATCAGTCACAGATATCCATATCACAAAGGCGGAAGAAGATATGAATATATAACTAACACATGAAAGTGTACATCAGAGTAGTGGTCAATAAGGTCCACGATAATACAAAAGAATAGCAACACGTGCTATACAAAAGAATACAACTATGAGTCTATATCTCAAGTGTATACAACAAAAACTGCTAATCTAAACAGTTAGCCAAAAGTCAGAGTGATGAATCCCTGGGAAGAAGTCAAGCAGAAGCACCTGTAACATCTCGGTCTGACCCGAGTATTATTTAAGAAAATAATAAACGGATCAGTCTAGCTATAAATATCAGATGACATGATATAACATAAAAGATATGGCATAAACATAAACATCCATAACGACATACCACTATAAGTATGTAAATAATGATCAACAGAAGATCAATCAATAAGAGATAATCAATATCACAAGAATCTTTTCAAAGATTCGAAGGGGGCATCATACCCTAAACTTGTACTCATAACAAGTCAATGACATAAATTCCAGAAATCAACACGAGAAATCCAGAAATCATAAAAAGGGAAAGAGGCCTATCACATGACGGTCCGAAGACCATGGGGAGCTACCCCACATGTGTGAGTGGAATCACACAGATTGAGGTCAAGACTAACCAAAAAGCAGAAAGGTATGTGTGAATGGAATCACACAAGTGGTGTCTAGTCTAACCTTGCAATGAAAGAGACATCGCGCAATTGCTAGTCTAATTCATAAAGCGATCATCAAGATCAACGAGAAGTGTCAATTACACTAAGCTAGTAAATATAGAAGTTTAGCTTCATGTCCCATAACCACTTGCTTAACTTAAATATTTACGAACAAACTGTAAATCTTCACTAATAAAATTGTCACAAGAGGTTCAATCGAACAAGTCCAAGAATTAACCGACGAAGTGAACGCAAGCGTTTCATACCACTTGTTTTACTAAGTCGTTTAATTAGATTTCTCATCCGAGTGAGGTAAAGGCTTGTATATACTAATAGATTGGAAAACGGTTTAAGAAAAGAGCTTTGTTATTAAAAATAGAGTTGAAATTGTTTGTTAAAAGAGTTTTGATATTTACTACTAGTATTGAAACCTTTATATTATAAAGTGACAAAACACATAAGCAAGTGTAGAAACAATCAGTCACAAAGATCGCATACGGAGATGCGAATAAAATCCAAGGAAATCAGCTCAATATTTTTCAGATAAGATCCCCTACGGAGGGGGGGTCCAGGGGGGGTGGCAACCCCCCAAGGTGAGGGTGCGGGGACAACGCCACCGCTTACGGGGTTCGACCTGCCCGGTCAGGTCGCGGGGGTCCAGGGGGCAGCGCCCCGTCCAAAACGGTACGACCTAGTGAAGACAAAATGAGGTCTAACGACCTAAAAGTTAAGGGTCCAACGACCTATAGGTTCACGCGACCTAGGTGGAATGCGACCTACGAGATAGGCAAGTGGAACGACCTAAAGATGAATGGGTCGAACGACCTAACGTGAGCATAGGTGAAGCGACCTATCGGTCCAACGACCTAAGGGGAAAAGGCAACCTAGGTCTAACGACCTAACTGCTCACGACCTAAGGGTCTAAAGGGTCAAACGACCTAGTGGTGTTCGCGAGTTAGCCGAAGCGAGCGACCTAAGAGAGACGAGCGACTTAAGGAACTCGCGACCTAACATTTTAATAGGTCAAGCGACCTAAGTGGTCAGGCGACCTAAGGTCTTACGACCTAACGACCTACGGTCTAAAGGCCACGCGACCTAGAGGATCTGCGAGCTAACGAGGCCGACCTAAGGTGCAAGCGACCTAAGGGACAACGGGCTAAAGTATGGTACGCGACCTAAAAGATGGCGCGACCTAAGGTGAGAGCAGGTCGAGCGACTTAAGGCGATGCGCGACCTAAGACCTAGCGACCTAAAGGGATGCGCGACCTAAGAGAGGCATCAGGTCGAACGACTTAAGGGTCATGCGACCTACGACCTAAGCGCCATACGACCTAAGCTCAAATACGAGCTACGAGCTAGCGACCTACGACCTAAGCTCAAATGCGAGCTAAGGCCTACGGCCTAAGGCCCTAACGTACTAACATTTGTCGCGACCTAAGTGGTGACGACCTAACAAGGAAAGGCTGAGCGACCTAACGCTGTAGAGGGGATTTAAGGCCAGAAACGACCTACGACCTAAACCCCATACGACCTAACGTGAAACGACCTAACTCCGAAGTGAAAATTCAAGGCAGTGCGACCTAGCGCGCTAACACGTGAACGACCTAAGGGTTAGGTCGCGAGCGACCTAACTCCGAACACACGAAAATGGCCAGAACGACCTAAGTGCAGAAAATTCACCAAAACGCTAAAAATTGGAGTTTTTGGCCAATCCAATCCAAACCAAATGCAAATGTGCATGCAAAAGTGATAGGGAATCATTCCCAACAGTCCAATATAGTTATAGACTAGATTTGTGAGATAAAAATCTCACCTTTGCACTAAAGTTTATGAAGATGAAGCTTGAAAGCAAGGAGAAGCAATCCAAAGCTTGAATCCAATATCTTCTACTTGAATTTGGAGTTGAATGTTGGATTTGGAATTGAATTTGTGCTTGGAGTTTTAATTTCCCATTCCCTCCACCATTAATGCCAAAGCTTGATTAGTTAGGAAATTTATGAAGAGTGAGGAGAAGAGGGTTGGAACTTGGGCTTAATAGGCTAAACTAACCCAAAGTCCAAAGCGGGAAAAGTTAGTGAAATTTCACTAACTCCAAACCTATCGATGTTTATACTTAAAAAGTTGTAAACGACATTTCGAACTCAATGGAAGTGGTCTCGAGTCCTAATTTGACCGTTTGCAAAAAGTAGCTTTTCGGACCAAAATCCGATTAACGAGTTAATATTTAAATAAAATATTTAAATACAAACTCGATAAATATGCGGGTTGTTACATTTGTAATCGATTACCAAATTTTATTTTAACTCATTAAATAAACAAGCAACCCAAAAATTGCAACTTATGTTCTTTTAATTGCATTGACATTTAAACTTATTACTTTTATCAACACTATTATCATTAATTGCAAACGGATTACCAATTTTAGTCACCCTAAATAACTAACGTATATTAATCTACACTATTCCCAAGTTACAAATTTTGAATTGATTACTATTTATTATTATCGTTTCACTGATTAATTCAACATTTGCATTGGTTTTTCTTATAATAAATTTATTACCTAATACTCCTATATTCATCTTAGATTTGTTCAAAAGGCTATATTTCAATTTATAACCAAAAATTTCTATTGATTTCCCATTTTAATTTATTAGCCTCCATTAACGTTGATTTACCTTTAAGTTATCACTAACGGACAAGTGTTGAAATTGATTACATACACCGTTCTCACCCTGTTACCAATTGGATGAATTTTCATTGATTCGTCGCTATTGCATTAATATCCACAAATTTCATCCACATCTGTAAAATTTAATATTAAATTCCCCTTATTTGCAATTAATTCACTTATTGAATTTTTTTTACTTTCAAATAAATTAATAAATCTAAAATTTCACTCCTAAGATCCACCACTTGTTATATTATAAATGAAATTAACATTGGTTACATCCTATGGAATTAACAATCTTTTATGACAAATCAATTTATCCTAACTGCACAATTAGGTCAATTAACTGCAATTAATTTCACATTAAATTTTATAAATTATCAATTGAAACTTTAACAAATCCGTTACTTGATTTAAAACCCTGCTATTCCATAATTGACATTTATAGGTGAAACTAACATTGACTTATATTTCATATCATAAATGCATGCTTTATTTCATACTATTTAGTTATATTTGCCAAGTATGTATTTTAATTACTATTTATATTCTTTAATTAATTTACTTTCTTGGTTTCATACTTAATAATTTTCACTTCCAACAATATTATAATTACCTACATGACATTGATTTTTATTTCATGATTCATTAAATAAATCCACTAATTGCCTTTGTTTCCTTATATTCAATTTATTACCATTTTAAATACGTTTATTATCAGCAACATTCCTTAAAATTACTTATCTACAATTATTGCATTGGTTTATCCAACAGTTACTTTTTCATTTACTCATTTTCTATTTATAACCAAATGTAATAATTTTCACACTTCCTTTATGTTATTAATTACCATTAAAGTAACTTTTATCATCTACAATAAACATTGCAATTACTTACCTACATTGATTACAAAAAATTTCCATTTATTGCATATTACTTTCGGTTTCTATAACATTGAATTAATTAAATTTATTACTAATTATATCATTGCATTAGTTAATACAAATCCCATTTGTTTTTCTTATATCCAATTCCTTAGCCTATAACAATTTCCATTACTTTAAATAAATCGTAACTTCATTTCATTGTTAATACTTATCTTTAATTTTAAATGTTGCATTTCATTTATTTAAAATTTTAGTATTTACTTATTTCTTCCTAAAATTAATTACAAACTCTTAATTAAATTAAGCAATTAATTTCTCAAAATTTACGGGTCGTTACAGTGCCTGGGAAGGCTGTTTTTAAATATCAATTTAAACGAAATAAATTCAAAAATGAACAAATCACTTTCAAATTTGATTCTACCACATTTATTATCTTCAGTGTTGCCAATATAAATTTTGTAAGCCTTAGAAATATTTTTAACTAGCTTAAAAATCAAGATTTAATATTTTACCCAATTTCAAATTATTAAATTCAATAATCTAATTGCCAAATAAATAGTGATATTTGAAATTTTCAAGTTAAACTAACTTCAAATATTTAAATTCAATTAAATATTCTAATTATCAAATGACAAAAATTCTGGGTCGTCACACTCTTCCCCCCTTAAAAGAATTTTTTCCTCGAAATTACTAGTTAAGAAGAATGATCCTTAACCCGTTTATTATTTTCCCAATCCAAAGAGTTTTATCAACTTACCAAAACAAATCTTTTTATTAAAGACCGATTATTACTTCAACTAATTTTCCAAAATCTTCCATAATTTCCAAACAACATTGTTTTCTTAACAATTCAAATTTAAATTTTAAATTATCTAGGTTTCTCAAAAAAATTCTAACTCTCTAAGTTTTTTAAAAATTTCGCTAGCGTATCTTTTGCGCGGCTAGCTCTGTACGAGTACAAAATGCCACAACGGGCCCTAGATTTCAAAAAGAAAACAAAAGGCCAAGTGGCTAGTCCAGAAAATCATCAAATTTCATAAAGAAATTCAAATACATAGCTTTTAGTCGAGTAATTTAAATTTATCTTCGAAATCAAAAATCCAATTTCCTTTTCCATTATAATACCTTTATATCATACTTCATAATAATACCCAACATAGCTTTCAAATTCATTTTATATATTTCTTTACAAAAGTTTCAATATCTATTTTATTCAAGTCCGTACAATGCACATATATCATCCGTATGAAATACCAAACTCGATCGCTCACTCGATCACATAAGTTCACTTCTGATCAAGTATCGTCAACCCGACTTTCTACTGCGGACTCAGATCTGGTTTTTTGATCAGAAGCCGTCATTCTCCTTGCATAGCCGTAAACTACGATAGAGAATTTTCAGAATCAACCAAAAATCCATATCCAGGTTCGCCATCGAAAATCGAGTGAAATATCCTAACTCGGATCGATATAACTATCTTGAAATTCTATGCTCGAATTATGGATCAAATTGCCATGTGAATAAAATAATATATGTACATCCTACATATTCATTTCCAAATAGATTATTAGCTATATCAATTTCCTTTTCTTTTATTCACATTGATTTTCATTCACTTATTCACAATTATCATTTCATTCATCTTTATTAAATCTTTATTCAAATTTTCACTGAGAATATTTTCTCCAATACTAATTTTGCTTAATAATTTCACACTTTATTTCTTAAGTTCAATGCAAATATTCTATATACACCTTATATTTAATTTCAATTCACCACTTTGGTTTTATTTTTAATTTTATTTAAATTTTTCATTTTCAAATTTATTTGAATTCAATTTCCCTTTCATTTTATAAATACTGAATTCAGTTCGTTTCAAACCATATTTAATTTGTCATTTCTTCAATTAGTTTCACTCACTAATTTTATTTCAATACTTTGTTTTATTTAGTCCAATTGACTAATTTCCATTTACTTACAAATTCAAAATGAATTTCAACATTTAGTTTCAATTTCATTACATGCAATTGTAAATTCATTTATTCGTCCACAAATTTATTTTCCACCTTAATAAATTTTATTCCAATCCATTTAGTCTACTAGACTTGCTTCACAGATTTACTTTTATTCAAATTGATCCAAATTAAATTCAGTTTCAATTTGAATCTTTCTAAGTTTCCAAACTTATTTATTACTCCATAAACATTTTAAAATAAGGTTCCAGAGTTTAAATAATCACTTAAGTATTTCAAAAATTATTTTTGAAATCAATTATATCCAAAATCAAACTATTTCAAAATCAAGATCAATTTCGCAAATATTCCAAATTCAAAACATTCGGGTAGCAATTCCTCCCTTGGAAACTCGAAAATGAACACCGGTGATGTCGCGATCATCATCGGAATTATTTTCCAACGACCCGAAAAGAGTTTAGTGCTTTTATACCTTCAAAAACATTTTCCAACTATTTTTAAATTTCAAACTTCACCAAATTTCATATTCAATTCAAAAATATATCCCAAATAATTTCACCATTATTTTTTCAAAACCTTTGAAAATCAGTTCTCAGTTTCAAATCATGGGAATTTAATCTTTTGAAATTTCAATCCTTTCAATTTTTTCCATATTTCTCTGGAATTTCATTTGTAATTATAAATTTCATTTATAACTCACATATACAAACCTTATTTGTATATGAAATTTATTTCTTTTCAGTTATGATTTCAATTTCTTATTCAATAATCAATGATAATAATTTAATATTATCACTTCCTAAGAACCAACAATCATATATAACTATAATAATTTATGGAAAATTATTTCTTTTATATACAAAAATAATTTGGGTAAAATTATTTCATTTACCCTATTTTAAAATAATATTGTGCCGGTTTACCTTGTTTAAGAGTTTAGACACCCCTATCGATACAGTTGGCCAGACTACACAGACCAGAATCTATAAACAATCAACCGATAAGTCAATACAATATAAAACAATTTTATATCCACTAACAAATACGCACTCAAATCTATTATTATACTCAAACTCATTCTAGAGTACTACAGACTCTATCACTAATGAGCAATTTCCCCACTAGAGCCAAAGTTATCGCTTAACCAATTGCTCTGATACCATATTGTAACGACCTAATTTTTCAATGCCCGAAAGTCGACATCAATATATCCACTGTATCAAATGCCGAACAATCGAATGCTGGAAAACCGAACCGTTAGGGTTAACGAAGAAGGTAGAAGAAGAAGACAGAAACAATATTAGAATCTAACAATCGCAGCGGAACAATATATAATAGATAATTGAATAATCTTTAAACAAAGGAACTATATCTGTTTATACATTACATCATCAGAGTATTACAACAAAAAAACACGGCAATAGGCATTTATGACAATTTGTCCATATAAAAATTGAACTTGCAGCAACCTATATGCAGCAGATACTACATAATATAAGTGATACGTCTCGCCATCCCGCTTGTCTCCTGATCTCCACAGCATACATTTCCGACTTCGCTCCAGAACAACTGATAACCTGACTCTAGGCTGCCCGTGTGGAAAATTATGGGAATCCAGAGTTTAGAAAGGGAATAATAAACACCAGGTCAGTCATGGGACTGGTGTGAGATCTTAAAACGGTTATTTGCACAAAAGAAGAGGGAAAAGAAATCCTTTGATGCTTTTGAAAAATGAAACTACCATAAGCACTTCTGCCACACACACAACGCAAACGCACACTAAGGGGAGATTTCTCCTTACGATAGTCAAACATGTGTGATACACGCAAATCCTTTTGATATTATTGTTAGTGCATAGTGTGGAAAACATTTCGAAAGTATAATATTAATCTTAGCCAGCATACGTACCATTATAGTATGCCTACTATAACTACCATATTAGATGGCAGGTTCTACAACTAAAACTATATAGGGCTCGTATTGGGTGATTGGATTTCCAACAAATGGATAAGGCTAAGGAACTTCCTTTCCGAAAGGGTACGCCTCTAGAGGGACGCCCCGAGAACCTAACTGGATCTCTACCAATACAAGGCCGGGTTACCTCTTTAACTAGGTAATTAACTGTCATGAGTATGCCACGCACGGTCTAGACCGACCTTACAGAAGCGCCTCAACAACCAACAACCACATAAGTAAATATCTGGGCTCCATACTAGAATACCACTTTTATCCACACAAGTTAAATATCTAGGCTCCATACCCGATACCACTTTTTATCTAGAAGGAAATGTACATACCCTAAGGGGCACGACCCGCATAACCTTGCTGCATCTTTTCCTGTTTCAACCATTTCCGAGGTGTAAGGTTCGACGAAGTCTCGTCCATAAAGCTACGCTTTTCATAAAAGCCATGCTTCGATCAACAAATGATCAACACAGCATGCCACATTACCAAATTGGGAATATATCACTAGTAACCATCAACTACATAACCTTTGAGCTCGTACGTCTCAGAGAAGGGTGTTAAGCTAAGAGAATAAATTCTCCACCACCAACAGAAATGTATTTGATAGAAACCAGCTTTACATCTCAAAGTGTAACGTCATACATACATCCATACAAGTCCATCCTGGGTCTGAATGGAACCGAAGGCACTTCCTCCAATTAAGGAAAGAAACCCTTGCAAACCTAGATATTCCCTAATCATGTCCGGACTCCCCATCACATAGGGTGATATAAATCTCTATACCGGAGTGACTCGGTGTAGAGACATTCGACAAGTAATCCTTTCGTTTTCAAAAATACCCGGTCTTCAACACCATCTTCAAATGCAATCCCCTTTCGTCGTATCATTTATTCGGAATGGGTTTTATGACATAAAGTCCTCTTCCGGATTAATGGAATAATGAGCGCTTATTTAAAAATAAATTCAAGTGACGTCTCAAAGGCCAATATTGATAGTCGATTATTTAACTATCAAACAACATTCACAACAACCATGAAGCCTCAATAATTTCCCAATTGTTGATACTGATGGTCGGTTATTTAACTATCAAACAATATTCACAACAACCATCAAATTTAAATAATTTCCTCAAATTATTTATTTTCAAAATATCTTCGCAAGATATATTTTCACACTACAACCCTTTGAAAACAAATTTCAAATCACTTTCCTCACGCGGATTAAATTTCCAAACATTATTTATTTCCACTGAAAAATTTTCCAAGTCTTAAATACTTTAAAAATAATTTAAATCACTTATCCATATATATATATATATATATATATATACACACTTGGAAACATTTAAAATAAAAACTATCTTTTAAACACTTTATTTAAATATTAGTCATGAAATGTTATAGTAATATCTCATATAAAACTTAATCCCAAACTAAATTATAAAATTAAAATTATTAGACAGAGTATGATTATTTAAATAACCATCTTCTAGATCAATTACTAGTTAAATCTTTAAATAATCGCCTCCATAATTAACTTGATAAATATTTACTTTTAAAATTTCAAAAATAATTTAAGAAAATAATTTCTCCAAAAATATTCTTTTAAAAACCAACTCTAGGACTTTTAATTTACATTTAAAAGCTACTTTGACAACATACTCGGCTTTTAAAGGAAAATAGTCTTTCCATTCCAAAATAGTTCATTTAAAACAGTAAATTAAATCCTTCTCGGTTTATTTGAAATTTACATTCCAAATTCGTAGATTTTCTTTCCAAACTTTTAAAAATAACCCAATATTTATTTTTAAAACAAATTACCCATTCCTTTATAGATTCCCATCGTGAATTTATATTTCCAAATATCCATTGATATACAATTTCCAAATCAATTTCCAAATATTCACTTTCAAACGCCAAATCAAATTCCAAATTGATTTCCAAAAATTTACTTTCTTTTTAAAATAAATTTCTTTATTTCTCCCAAACTATTTAAAATCTGACTTTTAAATAAATTCTTCAACCTTTAAACAATACTACTCAAAATCCATTTATTTCCATTTATTAATATCTTTTCCCCATACTTGGAATTTATTCGATAAAAATCAATATTTACCTTTTTAAATTTCTTCTTTTAAATTTATCCAATTCTCTAAAATTTATTTACTCAAATTTTCTACTGTAATTTCTAAAAAAACCCAATTATATATTTCTGATATCCTACGATACCAAAAATATATTCGGCTAAACCATAGCCATCAATGATTTAAATCACCAATATAATCATTCACAGATTATCAATAAATCACATCATAACATATGAAATAAATTCAACAATTTGAGGAATCCAATTGGATCCCTCTAACCTATTTCCCTGCATCCACAGATGTTGGCACAACAATTAAATACTAATTCCACTTCGAGGTGGAATATCGTGTTATATGGGATTATATCATATCATCCGCTATTATGCGGCGCATAGGGTCTCATCCGCTATATAATGCAGGAAATCAATCACTCCAATATATATATATATATATATATATATATATAATATCACCCAACAGATAAATTATCCGATTCATCCAAGCACATCCAACAATTTAAATTTAACTATTTAAATGAAACAAATCAATTTGATTGAGGGAGAAGATCTCACCTTTACTTTTGTTCACAGTCCACTTCAACTTTGACTTGGTTTCCCGTTTTTCGACCTTGTATAAATATTTATACAATTTATTAATATTCGAAATAATCGAATAATTAATCTTTATTTGATTATTTTAATTGACCAGTGATTTTATTTTAAACTAACACTTTTAATTTTAAACCAATTCCTTTTAATAAATTTATTTAACTAAAAATTAACTTAAAACTAAATTTCCTTTAATAATTTATTTTCGGTAGTTAAAATAATTAAATAGGTTAATTAAATAAATTGGTTAATAAAATAAATTAATCACCAAACCATTAATTTAAAAATAAATTAGCAAATAAAAATATGTAAATGTATATTTATTTCCTTTTTGAACCATATATATATATATACTTATAAAATATTATAGATCTAAAAAAAAATCTAACTTCATATAAACTTTTCAACATTCAAAATTTCTATTTTTAAAATCTTATCCATATTCTTATTATTATTATTATTATTTCTGTTTTACCTATACATTAAACATGCATGTATATTTTTCTGTTTTAAAATGGTCAGCTAACAAATATATATTATATTTTAAATTGAAAAAAAAAGATGAACGACATATGTGCATTACTGTGGATATATATTACAAAATATTGTTTATCTCAATGTCTTTTCTAATTTACTTGTGTGTGTGTGTGTGTTTATATATATATATGTATATGTATATGTATATGTATATGTATATGTATATGTATATGTATATGTATATGTATATGTATATGTATATGTATATGTATATGTATATGTATATATGTATATGTATATGCATTTAAAATAAAATACCCAAATTCGTTAATCAAAAATTAATTATAGAAAATACCTTATGCTCCCACCTTCGATCAGACTCTGCCCATCGCGAGCTCTAGACAATTCGCCATCCACGCCTCGTCCTCGACTTTAGTTCAAGCATTGAACCCTAGGTCATCGATGCCGCTTTCCTTCATGAGTTCTACAACGTGGCTCGCCTTCGAACTGCCGATAGATCAGACACCCTCACAGCGCCACGTTGGCCTCCCCAACGACGCGCCAGACGAACCAAGCTATATTTCGTATACATCGGTGAAACTGGATCCATCTTCGAATGCGATTTTGTTTTCAAACGAATCGATTTCTTCGTCTATTAGCTTTTTTTAAATTGAATTTGGGATCTAATAAAAAGGGGAAGGCTTGAAATTTTGATTTGAAAGGAGAGATTCGACTTCGATTGCTGCTTCCATTTTTTTTACGAAAGACTTTCGCGTTAAAAATATTTCTTCGTTCGTATACTTTTATTTTTATTTTTTTTCAAATGCATGTAAAAAGACAGAGAAGAGAAGTCAATTGATCGAAAGGGTAAAACGTGTAATGTTTTCCCTAAGAAAACATTATTATATTAAAGCATATATATATATTAAATTTAAATTTAAGTCGTTATAATTACGCAGCTCACAAATCTCGATCTCCAATCAAGGCGTGCCACGTTCATAAGGTTATGCCCCTATTCTGAATGCAATGAAAAAGGTTCCGAGTCCAAATTTTATCGTATGGAGAAGATAGCTTTTTGGACCAGTTATAATATTAAATTTTCGATATGAATTCAGCGCGTTTATTGACCATACAATCACACGACAACTCCGAATGATACGAAAATTGAAATTCGATGATAATATAATATTATTGATCCAATGGAACTGGTTTCGTCGAAATCCGAGACTATGCCTCAGAAGGCTATTTTAAATATCAATTTAGACGATATAAATTCAAAACTGAACAATTCACTTTCAAATATGATTCTATCACATTTATTATCTTCGGTGTTGCGAATATAAATTTTATAAGCCTTAGAAATATTTTTAACCAGCTTAAAAATCAAGATTCAATATTTTACCCAATTTCAAATTATTAGATTCAATAATTTAATTGCCAAATAAATAGTGATATTTGAATTTTCGAGTTAAACTAACTTCAAATATTTAAAATCAATTAAATATTCTAATAGTCGAATGTAAAAAATTCTTGGTCATCACATTATTCCCCCTTAAAAGAATTTCATCCTCGAAATTACTAGTTAAGAAGAATGATTCTTAACCCGTTTATCATTTTCCCAATCCAAATAGTTTTATCAACTTACCAAAACAAATCTTTTTATTGAAGACCCATTATTACTTCAACTAATTTCCAAAATCTTCTATAGTTTTCAAACAACATTATTTTCTTAATAATTCAAATTTAAGTTTAAATTCAAATTTTAAATTATCCAGATTTCTCAAAAAAAAAATTAACTCTCTAAATTTTCGAAAAAATTCGCTGGTGTCTTCTTTGCGCGGCTAGCTCGGTACGACCACAAAATGCCTCCATGGTCCTCCAGATTTCAAAAACAAAACAAAAGGCCAAGTGGCTAGTCCAGAAAATCATCAAATTTCATATAGAAATTAATACATACCTTTTTGTCGAGCAATTTAAATTTATCTTTGAAAATCAAAAATCCAATTTCCTTTTCCTTTATAACACTTTTATATCCTGCTTCATAATAATATCCAACCATAGCTTTCAAAATCATTTTATACATTTATTTACAGAAATTTCAATATCTATTTTATTCAAGTCTGTACGATGCACATATATAAATCGTATGCAATACCAACCTCGATCGCTCACTCGATCACACAATTTCACTTCCGAACTAGTATCGTCCATCCGACTTTCTAGTGCGGACTCAGATCTGGTTTCTTGATCAGAAACTATCATTCTCCTTACATAGCCGTATACTATGATAGAGAATTTCCAGAATCAACCAAAAATCCATATCCAGGTTCGCGGTCGAAAATCGAGTGAAAAATCCCAACTCGGATCGATATAACTATCTTGAAATTCCATGCTCGAATTTTGGATCAAATCGCTATGCGAATAAAATAATATACGTATATTCTATGTATTTATTTCCAAATTGATTATTAGCTATATCAATTTCCTTTTCTTTTATTCACATTGTTTTTCATTCACTTATTCACAATTACCATTTCGTTCATCTTTATTAAATCTTTATTCAAATTTTAACTGAGAATATTTTCTCCAATACTAATTTTGCTTAAGAATTTCACACTGTTTTGCTTTAGTTCAATGCAAATTTTCTATATACACCTTATATTTAATTTCATTTCACCACATTGGCTTTATCTATACTTTTATTCAAATTTTTCATTTTCAAATTTATTTGAATTCAATTTCCCTTTCATTTTATAAATATTGAATTCAATTCATTTCAAACCATATTTAATTTGTCATTTCTTCAGTTAGTTTCACTTACTAAATTTTATTTCAATACTTTGTTTTATTTAGTCCACTTGACTAATTTCCATTTACTTACAAATTCAAAATGAATTTCAACATTTAGTTCCAATTTCATTTACTTGCAATTATAAATTCATTTATTCATTCACAAATTTATTTTCCACCTTAATAAATTTAATTCCAAATCATTTAGTCTACTAGACTTACTTCTTAGATTTGCTTTTATTCAAATTAATCCAAATTAAATTCAGTTTCAATTTGAATCTTTCTACGTTTCCAAACTTATTTATTATTCCATAAATATTTTAAAATAAGATTTTAGAGTTTAAATATAAGTATTTCAAAAATTATTTTTGAAATCAATTATATCCAAAATCAAACTATTTCAAAATCAAACTCAATTTCGCAAATATTCCCAATTCAAAACATTCGGGTAGCAATTCCTCCCTTGGAAACTCGAAAATGAACACCGATGATGTCGCGATCATCATCGGAATTATTTTCTAGCGACCGAAAAGAGTTTAGTGCTTTTATCCTTTCAAAAAAATTTCCAAAATCTTTTAAATTTCAAACTCCACCAAATTTCATATCCAATTCAAAAATATTTCCCAAATAATTTCACTATTATTTTTCCAAAACCTTTAAAAATCATTTTCAAATCAAGGAAATTTAATCTTTTGAAATTTCAATCCTTTTAGTTTATTTTCAAATATTTCTCTGGGATTTCATTTCCAATTATAAATTTCATTTATAATTCACGTTTACGAACCATATTCGTATATGAAATTTATTTCTTTTCAGTTATGATTTCAATTTCTTATTCAATAATCAATCATAATAATTTAATATTATCACTTCCTAGCAACCAAGCAATCATATATAACTATAATAATTTACGGAAAATTATTTCTTTTATGTACAAAAATAATTTGGGTAAAATTATTTCATTTTCCCTATTTTAAAACAATTCTGTGTCGGTTTACTTTGTTTAAGAGTTTAGAAACCCCTATCGATACATTTGGCCAGACTGCACCGACTAGAATCTTTAAACAATCAACCGATAAGTCAACACAATATAAAACAATTTTATATCCACTAACAAATATGCACTCATATCTATTATTACACTCAAACTCATTCTAGAGTACTACTAACTCTATCTCTAAAGAGAAATTTCCCCACCAGAGCCAAGTTTCTTGCTTAACCAATTGCTTTGATACCACATCGTAACGACCCAATTTTTTGATGCCCTAAAGTCGACATCAATATGTCCACTGTATCAAATGTCGAATAATCGAATGCCGGAAAACCGAACTGTTATGGTTAAAGAAGAAGAAGGTAGAAGAAGAAGACAGAAATAATGTCAGAATCTCATATTCGCAGCGGAACAATATATAATAGGTAATTGAATATTCTTTGAACAAAGGAACTATATCTGTTTATACATTACATCATCAGAGTATTACAACAACAAAACATGACACTAGGCACTCATGACAATTTGTCCATATAAAAACTGAACTTGTAGTAACCCATACGCAGCAAATACTGCATAATATAAGTGATACGTCTTGCCATCCCACTTGTCTCCTGATCTCCACAACATACTTTTTCGACTTCACTTTAGAACAACTAATAACCTGACTCTGGGCTGGCCGTGTGGAAAATTATGGGCACCCAGAGTTTAGAAAGAGAACAATAAACTCCAGGTTAGTCATAGGACTGGTGTGAGATCGCAAAACAGTTACTTGCACAAAATAAAAGGGAAAAGAAATCTGTTGATGCTTTTGGAAAATGAAACAACCATAAGGCCTGCTGCCACACGCATAATGCAATCGCACACTTGGGGGAGATTTCTCCTTATGATAGTAAAACATGCTTGATATGCAAGAATAATTTTGATATTATTATTAGTGCATAGCGTGGAAAACATTTCGAAAGTATAATATTAATCTTATCCGGCATACGTACTATTATAGTATGCCTACTATAGCTACCATATTAGATGGCAGGTTCCACAGCTAAAACAGTACATGGCTCGTATTGGGGGATTGGATTTCCAACAAATGGTCAAGGCTAAGGAACTTCCTTTCCGAAAGGGTACGCCTCTGGAGGGACCCCCCGAGAGCCTAACCGGATCTCTGCCAACACAAGGACGGGTTAGCTCTGTAACTAGGTAACTAGCTGTCATGAGTATGCCACCCCCTGGTCTAAAGCGACCTATACCAAGGCGTCTCAACAACCAACAACCACATAAGTAAATAATCTAGGCACCATACCAGAATACCACTTTTATCCACACAAGTTAAATATCAGGGATCCATACCAGATACCACTTTTTATCCAGAAGGAAATGTACATACCCTGAGTGGCGCGACCCCCATAACCTTGCTGCATCTTTTCCTGTTTCAACCATTTCCGGGGTGTGAGGTTCGACGAAGTCTCGTCCATAAAGCTACGCTTTTCACAAAAGTCATGCTTCGATCAACAAATGATCAACACTTATCATGCCACATTACCATATTGGGAATATATCACTAGTAACCATCAACTACATAACCTTTGAGCTCGTACGTCTCAGAGAATGGTGTTAAGCTAAGAGAATAAATTATCCACCACCAACAGAAATGTATTTGATAGAAACTAGCTTTACATCTCAAAGTGTAACGTCATACATACATCCATACAAGTCCATCCTGGGTCTGAATGGAACCGAAGGCACTTCCTCCTATTAAGGAAAGAAACCCTTGCAAACCTAGATATTCCCTAATCACGTCCGGACTCTCCATCACATAGGGTGATATAAATCTCTATACCGTAGCAACTTGGTGCAGAGACATTAAACGGGTAATCCTTTCCTTTTCGAAAATACCCGGTCTTCAACACCATCTTCAAATACTATCCCTTTTTGTTGTATCATTTATTCGGAATGGGTTTTATGACATAAAGTCCTCTCTCGGATTAACGGAATAATGAGCGCTTATTTTAAAAAAATTCAAGTGACCTTTCAAAGGCCAATATTGATAGTCGATTATTTTATCTATCAAACAACATTCACAACAACCATGAAGCCTCAATAATTTCTTAATTTTTTATACTGATAGTCGGTTATTTAACTATCAAACAAAATTCACAACAACCATCAAATTTAAATAATTTCCCCAAATTATTTATTTTCAAAATATCTTCGCAAGGTATATTTTCACACTACATCCCTTTGAAAACAAATTTCAAATCACTTTCCTCACGCAGAATAAATTTTCAAATATTATTTATTTCCACTGAAAAATTTTCCAAGTCCTGAATACTTTAAAAATATTTAAATCACTTATCCAAAAATATATATTTGACAACATTTAAAATAAAAACTATCTTTTAAACACTTTATTTAAATATTAGTTATGAAATATTATACTAATATCTCATATAAAACTTAAGCCCAAACTAAATTGTAAAAATAAATTATTAGATAGAGTATGATTATTTGAATAACTATCTTCTAAATCAATTACTAGTTAAATCTTTGAAATAATAAACTCTATAATTAATTTGATAAATATTTACTTTTAAAACTTCAAAAACAATTTAAGAATATAATTTCTCCAAAAATATTCTTTTAAAAACCAACTTTAGAACTTTTAATTTACATTTAAAAGCTACTTTGACAACATACTCGGCTTTCTAGGGAAAATATTCTTTCCATTCCAAAATAGTTCATTTAAAACAATTAATAATTCCTTCTCGATTTATTTGAAATTAACATTCCAAATTCGTAGATTTTCTTTCCACACTTTTAAAAATAACCCAATATTTATTTTTAAAATAAATTACCCATTCCTTTATAAATTCCCATCATGAATTTATATTTCCAAATATCCACTGATATACAATTTCCAAATCAATTTCCAAATATTCACTTTCAAACACCAAATCAAATTCCAAATCGATTTCCAAAAATTAATTTATTTTTAAATAAATTTCTTTATTTCTCCCAAACTATTTAAAATCTAGATTATAAATAATTCTTCAACCTTTAAACAATACTACTCAAAATCTATATATTTCCATTTATTAAAATCTTTTACCCATACTTGGAATTTATTCGATAAAAATCAATCTTTACCTTTTTAAATTTCTTCTTTTAAATTTATCCAATTCACTAAAATTAATTTATTCAAAATTTTCTACTTTAATTTCCAAAAAATCCAACTATATATATTTCTGGTATCCTACGATACCAAAAATATATTCGGCTAAACCATAGCCTTCAATGATTTCAATCACCAATATAATCATTCACAAATTATCAATAAATCACATCACAACATATGATATAAATTCAACAATTTGAGGAATTCGATTGGATCCCTCCAACCTGTTTCTCTGCATCCACAAATGTTAGCAAAAAAATTAAATACCAATTCCACTTCGAGGTGGAATATCGCGATATATGGGATTATATCATATCATCTGCTATTATGTGGCGTATAGGGTCTCATCCGCTATATAATGCGGGAAATAAATCACTCCAATATATATATATATATACTAACTACTATATATAATATCACCCAACAGATAAATTATCAAAGTCATCCAAGCACATCTAACAATTTAGATTTAACTATTAAATTAAACAAATCAATTCGATTGAGTGAGAAGATCTCACCTTTGCTTTTGTTCGCAATCCACTTCAACTTGGACTTGGTTTCTCGTTTTTCGACCTTGTATAAATATTTATACAATTTATTAATATTCGAAATAATCGAATAATCAATCTTCATTTGATATTTTTAATTAACCAGTGATTTTATTTTAAACTAACACTTTTAATTTTAAACCAATTCCTTTTAATAAATTTATTTAACTAAAAATTAATTTAAAACTAAATTTCCTATAATAATTTATTTTCAGCAGTTAAAATAATTAAATAGGTTAATAAAATAAATTAATCACCAAACCATTAATTTAAAAATAAATTAGCAAATTAAACTATGTAAATGTATATTTATTTCCTTTTTGAACTATATATATGTGCTTATAAAATAATTATAGATCTAAGAAAAAATCTAACTTCATATAAAAATTTCAACATTCAAAATTTCTATTATTAAAATCTTATCCATATTCTTATTTTTTTTTGGTTTCACCTTTGCATTAAACATGTATGTATATTTTTCTGTTTTAAAATGGCAGCTAACAAATATATATTATCTTTTAAATTGAAAAAAAAAAGATGAACATCATATATGCTTACTATGGATATATATTACAATATATGCTTTACCTCAATGTCTTTTCTGATTTACATATATTTTTTTAATATAAAATTAAATACCCAAATTCGTTAATCAAAAATTAATTATACAAAATACCTTCTGCTCCCACCTTCGATCAGACTCTCCCCATCGCAAGCTCTAGACAATTCGCCATCCACGCCTCGCCCTCGACTTTAGTTCGAGCGTTGAACCCTAGGTCATTGATGCCGCTTTCCTTCACGAGTTCTATAACGTGGCTCGCCTTCGAGCTGCCGATAGATTGCGACACCCTCACAGCGCCACGTCGGCCTCCCCAACGACGCGCCTGACGAACCAAGCTATATCTCATGTACATCGGTGAAACTGGATCAATCTTCGAATGCGATTTTGTTTTCGAACAAATCGATTTGCTCGTCTATTCACTTTTTTTAATTGAATTTGGGATCTAATAGAAAGGGGAAAGCTTTAAATTTTGATTTGAACGGAGAGATTCAACTTCGATTGTTGCTTCCATTTTTTTCTAAACGAAGGACTTTCGCCATAAAAAAATTTCTTCATTCGTAAACATTTTTTTTATTTTTTTTCAAACGCATGTAAAAAGAACATAGAAGAGAAGCCAAGTGTTCAAATGGGGAAAACGTGTTAAGTTTGCCCTGAGAAAACATTATTATATTAAATACACACACACACACACATATATATATATTCTTTTAAATTTAAATTTAAATCGTTATAATTACGCAACTCACAATCTCGATCTCCAATCGAGGCATGCAGCTAGGCGTTCATATGGTTATACCCCTATTTCGAATGCAATGGAAAAGGTTTCGAGTCCAAATTTGATCGTATGGAGAAGATAGCTTTATGTACCAGTTATAATATTAAATTTTCGATATGAATTCAGCGCGTGTATTAACCGTACGATCACATGGCAACTCTGAATGCTACGAAAATTGAAATTCGATGATAATACAATATTACGGATCTAATGGATCTGGTTTCATCGAAATCCGAAACTGTGCCCCGAAAGGCCTTTTTTAAATATCAATTTAAACGATATAAATTCAAAACTGAACAAATCATTTTTAAATTTTCTTCAATCACATTTATTATCTTCAGTATTTCCAATATAAATTTTTAAGCCTTAGAAATATTTTTAACCAGCTTAAAAATCAAAGTTCAATATTTTACCCAATTTTAAATTATGAAATTGAATAATCTAATGGCCAAATAAATAGTGATATTTGAAATTTTCAAGTTAAACTAACTTTAAGTGTTTAAAATCAATTAAATATTCTAATTGTCAAATGTCAAAAATTCTGGGTCGTCCCACTACTGAAGAACCATATGTCTCAGCCGGCTATCACTAGAGGTCATTGGTCACATCGAAGAACTCGTTTCCTCTAAAAAGCATATCATATAGCCTACATTATATTGGAGCTGGGCCAACCAGCAATGGAAGTTATGGGTGAATTTCAAAAATTTACCATATTGGATCTTTATTTGACTTATGAAATCTAATTTATTTAGAACATTTCTAAATTTAGTTTAAACAAAATCATGTATTTCGGCTAAATTTATAAATTGTTAATAGGAATTTATTTAATTTATTTTCAATTTATGTACAAGTATACATATGTATTATATACATATGTATATATGTATGGATGTGTAACATGATGTACCACGTAAGGTGTAGCATGTTTGTATATAGATGTTGATATTTACATCACAATGGCATGTTAGCACATCCTATGTGTATTATAGATTGTCCAAATATATGTATATGTTTACTATTATTATATGTGTATGTAAATATTCAAGTAATATATATATATTATTAGAAAATATTATATAAATAAATATACACATACATATATGTGTGTGTGTAAAATATAATAATATATTGAAATAATAAACATAAATATATAAATATATAATATATAATTTAATTTTTTTGACAAATATACATACATATATCTAAATGTATTTTTTTTGGCAAAGCTGATATATCTAAATGTATTAAAGTAACATAACTATATATATGTTTATGTATATAAATATAGTTATCAAAAGTAAATATAATTTAGAAAATTTTATATAATTATAAAATTTAAAATAAATAACTTTTTAATATTTTCATTCCAGATCAAATACACTGCAATTCCAAATTTAAATACAATTTTATTATATTAATATATATATATATATATATATTAAGAATTAATTAGTCAAACAACAATAAATAAAAGATAGAAAATATGTACATAACAAATATTTCATATTTTAAATTTTCAAAATATTAATAATGTATTAATAATGTTATTAAATATCCTAAGAATTTTTTGGAATTTTTCTAAGTCAAAATACTATTTTTACTAATGAAATGCATTTTGGCCAAATTAAAAATAGTTTTTAAAAATATTATAAATGATATAGAAAATCTATTTTTGATTAATAGCTTATGAGATATCATATTAATTAGAAAATATATAAAAATATGAATTTTCAACCCATGATTTATTTTATGTGAATTTATTAATTCTTATAATGATTAAACAATAATAATAATAATATTAAACAATTACCAAATAGTTATTTTCAGTTACTAAAAATTACTTTTAGTATAAATGTACATTTTAAAAATATTAGATCAATTATTTATGTAATATAGTTATAAATTTTAATATAAGTCATATAAATAAATTGGTTAATATCTATACTCTAAAGCAAAACCTTGGTCAAAGTGGTCAAACTGAAGCCTTTTATCTACTTCCCATATTGCCCACGTTCAGAATACCAAGAAATCATTCCAGAAGGGCAATTCAGTCTTTTCCCATACACATCCCACGTTGCCGACAGTATTATTCCCACGGCTCTTTTCCAACCTCTTCATTTTCCTCTTCGTCCTCCACTTTCCTCTAAACCCACTTTCCCCTTCCCTACAAAACATTTCTATTCCCCTCCTTCATTTTCATAACCGTCCCACCTAAGCTAAACGTCCTTTATCGAAAAATAATGTCTACTCCCCTCCTTCAACTGTCCACCAACCACCCCTACACCGACCGTCCTTTCCTTCTAATTCTCCTTCCCGTCCAAGTCTGCTACTTCAGTCGATGTCGCTGCTAGTACTCTCCGTCGACTCCAGCTCCGTTGCCAAATATTGTTCAACTTCTTCATTTTAGTTTTTGGTATTTCAGTTTCAACTATTATCCACTCTTAACCACTCAATTATGATGTCCTTTAAAACTACTACTATGCCTTTGTTGCTTTTTTTGATTTATTGCTTTACCTTTTCAGGGTTATATTATGATTCAGGCATTCCTGCGGGGGTACGCTGATCATTCATTATGAGTTTGCTTGCACATTGTTATTGGTCTTTGGAAATTCCAATACAGACAGTTGTTCAAAAACTGATAGTTGTTTTAATTCCGAACATTTAATATGGTAATAATCGAGGTAATCTTTGTGCCAATTTCTATTTCCATTCATTTCCCCTTAATTTCATTACCATTTTTTTGTTTGCGTTAATTTAATGTTTTCTTTGTGAATTCTGATTGATAGAATATGAATGATATGCTGAAATTTTTCGTGAATTAATCTTTTTTCATTCATAAGATAACTAAATCAAAGTTTTGCTTTGATAAGCTTAAGAGCTACAACTGAATGCAAGAGCTGATGAAAGGTGAGTGCATGCTTTATACTGATTATGGTTTCTCTTCTCATTTTCTTTGGTCTGATATCATACTCTGTGCGTCATCCTCTCTTATTGGAGTAGTAGCTTGATTGCTGATTATGGCATAGTTGAAGGTGTACCAATCTATGATTTATTTTGGTTTTCACATATGTTTTATCAAAAGGGAATGATAGATATGTGGCTAATTGGCACAACTGAATATAGTTGGCTTTTATAATCTCAGTTTTCAAGTAGTTTTACATTTTGTTTGGTACACAAAATTGACAGCACTGCATTTTACCGATTTTAAAAGTTTCTACATACCAGTGCTAATTTTAAGTGAGTCAAGTCGCGGTTTTAATATGTTTATTTTGTTTTGTTTTAAATAATTTGCTAATAATTCCTATTACAGTATATCCCTTTACAAAAATGGAAAAGCATGCAATTTTCAACCATCTCCTAAGGCACTTGCTTCTTACGTTTGCAGACACTTTGTTCCATGTCGAAAATGAGAATCAACCTACATTAAAGTGTTGCACGTGAATGGAATAACTAAGTTTGAAACATATGATTTCTTATATGTATACACGTACTTACAACACAATGAAATAGCTATCTTTCATTCGTACATACATCTAAATAGTAGAAATCAAATTTAATACAATATCAATTTTCTGTAGAACCCAATAAATGGTTTACTCATATGGCTCAAGTACTCTATTATTGGTAACATCACAATATTGTTATGAGTCAATGAGTGCTCTTATATGTATGCACATACTCATTTCGTATTCCCGTCTTTCCAATAGGACATGTTTCTGCAATTACGAGATCCATTATGTCCTCCATTCTTCCAAGCATCCACTTCCACTACTCTCTTCTTTTCTTCAGAAAGAAACCGCCCTGCTTAATGGTGTAAAACATGTTTTTTGAACTGACTCTTATCCAATCTCTAATTTATTAGTTGAAATGTCATAATTTTAATTTGCAAGGATCACATCAAAGTTGGGTTCTGCTTCATGTCCCTAACGATCCTTTATAAGAAGAAAATGTGGAAGACAAATGGAATGGATAACACATGGCTATTCTACTTAAAGAAATGCAAACAACTGTAAGCTTAATTTCAAATATAATGTCTATAGCATTTGAATATTTCTTCCTGGTCTATTTAATGGAAAAAATGCATGGTTCTCTTAAAATAAGAGCATACAACAATGATAATAATGGGTTTTTTTTATTTTGGTTTCATGTTTAATTCATTTTAGTCACCTTTCTGATAGTAAAGTTACATAGAATAACATATTTCATGTGATAAAAGTTGTGATGATTATACTTAAGAACATCATGCCTTCAGTTGTTCATTCTTTAGACGAAATAACCGGTGATATGCATGCATGATTAGACATTTATATGTGCATGCATCATTAAGTTATTTATTCAATTTTTAATCGTTTTTTTATTTTATACATTATATACATACACACGGTTTGGACAAGCGTTTATTTGCAGGTAGAAGAAAGGAGCTCAAGCATGAAATTGTGTTATTGGTAGCAAGAGTACAATCTAGCTTAAACATTGAATCTTCAACAAAGTAAGACTCATCGGGACCATTAGCTGGAATTTTATAGGCTAGCACAATGAGATCCAACATTTGAAGTTCCATATTTTATTTTGAATAATTCAAGCAAAGGTTAGAATTAAGAGAAGCTTACAACAAAGAGAACAAACCAAATGAATCTGAGCGCTCAACTTGATGTCTTAAGATAAATTATTTTTTGCATTTTCTTATCATTTTTTATATTAACCCAGTTGGAATCGGTTCAGACTACAATGAAAATTTAGGATTTGGTGATGTGGAAATCGTTGTGGGCGAAACCGGCTGGCGGACTGTTGGCGAACCGGGTCGGTTGGAGCTGATCCGTAAACCGCTGCTGCTTACAATGGCGGGTTGGTTGAGAAGTACAATAAAGGGAAGAGGACTCCATTAATTCCCGATAAAAAGTTTGAGACATATACTTTTGCATTGTTCAATGAGGATCAAAAGCCTGGGCCAAATGTGGAGATGAACTGAGGGGCGTTTAGGCCTCATTTTAGTGTTGTTTACAATGCTAGAGTTATCCGCAACAGTAAGGTGAGTCCTTACAGTACTACGGTACATTATTATACCCTTTTCTTCTTCTTTTTACCTTTTTAAGTTTAAATGATGCCTAATTAATCATTGCAAGAAGTCACTTGCATATATTTCACTGTAAATATTATATATATTCGATTATTGTATGGAAAATTAGAAATTTGAGTTGTTATTATAACACATAAGTTGTATCATACAATTCCTCGTACAACCTAATTTTTAATTATTTAGCCTTTTCTTAATCTTAGGGACATAACAACTATTGTTAAAATATTTTATTCGCATTGCCAAATGTGTATTTATCTGTTTCTTCCTATAATACATAGTACTCCTTTTCTCATAAGATCTTTTGAAATACATTGTTTTACACATTCACACCAATGTATTGCATACATAAGCTTTACCTAGCTTAATTGAGATGAATAGAAGAGTAAGGGTAGGAGCGGTTACAGGAACAGAAGTGGGTGAGTAGTTTTCAAGTAATTCACAGCAGAAGAGTGGTTAGAGAAGAAGGTAGCATGTGATATGGCATTAGTTATTACCAGCCTCTACAAAATGTTTATTATCTCATAGGTGTGGAAACAAAGTGATGTAATGGGCTTGTTTGAAGGATTATTTAATGAATCGAAAGAAGGGACATTACGCTGTTAGGAGTGGTTTCAAGCAGCTTGGAAATTTGCTGTACATAGTTCTAATTTTAAATTGTTTAGATACATACGGCCTGTTATTGCTTGGGTTGTATTTTGTGTAGTACTTTGTAATGTGTTTGAAAGCAATAAAAATTAACCCATTTTCACCTTTCATATGCTAATATGGATACGTTCTGACCATGACATGAGCACACAATTTTTATTAGAAAAATTGGTTTTTTATTGTGATAGTCGCAATTTTAAACTAATTTTATTAAGATTAAGGCCTTACTTGCTAGGATGAACACACACGTATCTGTGTACATATGTATGTATGTGTCTTTGTGTGTGTGTATATTTCACTACCATAACTGTAGCGCACACAGAATTTTCGCCCTTCCTTCTTGGCACACGTCCAACGGACGTGCCACCATACTCGTATTAATATATATGTATGTATGTATGTATGTATGTATGTATGTATGTATGTATGTATGTATGTATGTATGTATGTATGTATGTTTATGTATATAATATAAATAATTAAAAATAATAATTTCGATTATGTGTATCAGATCCTTAAGGAAAGTTATATTTTTATTTTATTTTATACACATACACACATGACCAATCAATATGTGACAAAAATAATATCTATACGAATCTCACCTAACTAACAATATAGTGATAGTAATATAGTAATAGCAATATACGTGTATACATGAACAATATACATTTATATAGAGGTAAAACATCATATATATAAACTAAACACTTACCTAAAACTAATGCCCTCAAGTGCACCTTGCAATGAGTTCTCCTCCCTTAGAAAACTTCTCGATTCGTCAGATTTCTAGTTCTTGAACTATAGAGCTGTTGCTGTCAAATAGCTTTTGATTTGAATTAATTTAATTTGAGTTTTGATGGAGTATATAAAGAGATGAATTTTGACCATAAAATGATAGAGGAGGCAAAAAAAGTCCTTTTCTCATTAGGGTTAGGAGTCCTTTTATAGTGGAAAAAATAAAGAGAAAGGTGGATCATATCTCTTACCCTTTCTTCTTAAATCTGAGCTATCCTTCTAAAATAACCGAAGCACATTTTTCAGCCTCCCCTTACATCCATTTTTGGCCAAAGTTTTCATCCTCTTTCATGATCTTGAAAACCATTTTAAGCCAAAATAAATATTTTTAACTAAGTTTAATTTAGCTGCTTATAGATATTATTTATCAATTGTTATATTTATAACCATTAAAAATATACAGTAATATTTATTCCTCAAATCATATTCAAATACCATAACTAATATTTCATAAATATTAATTAATTTAATTAATTTATAACAATTATAAACTAATTAAATCGTTTATTCTAAATAGAATTCATCATTTTGGTTGTGTGACTCTTGGGTGTAAATTCATTCAATGATTAATATCGAATTATTCGAATGTTAACGCTTATAGTCACTTAATAGGTAATGTGACATTTTAGCCAAATTTATCACTATCTTATTTTTGATAAAATCTAATTTCACTTTATTTAGCATTACCCAGTTGTGATATTTATTTACACCAATTCTCTTTGTCAAAACTATATCACTTTGGACTTATGGGATTTGGTAATGGTCAAAATTCCAATATCATCCATATTCAACTCTATAGTCTAAAAATAAAGTCTTTCATTCAATAATAACAATTATTGTTAACCGAAATACTGTAGCCGGAGACTTTGAGTTGACTGTGATACTAACCTTGTATAACCGAGGAGACGAATCCTCTCTTGAATAGTGCTTCACTTCCAACAATTCCACTCGACCCAACTGTAGTCACTCGATGGAACGCCATGCCATGATTTGACTATAATCAAAGCAAAGCTTTTATATTGAAGATCCACATTATTCTTAATTTGAGAGAACCGTGTAAATCAGTCATATCGATATATTCTGTTTGACCTTGGCTATATTAACCAACAAAAAATATTGAGTGATTCGTTCTATAGTTATCCTGTAACTATCAATACTTAACAACTTGGTTCTTTCAATAGGCATGAGTAATACACTATCCAACATTTGGAGAGTATTATGTACTCTAGTCCCAACGAATACATCGATATCGAGTCTTTATGCATCTTGACCATGAACTTTTAAAATGGTATATTTATCTTTATTGTGATAAATTACTCATTGTTACAACACTTTATAACTACTATAACAAAACATACCATTTATAGATTTTCTAGTAAATATACTTTTAATTAAATTACTTAACTAATATACTACATTATATCAAGTATACAATAGAAAGAAAAAATCTTTATTTCGAACACGATTGGTCAACGAGTTAGATATATGTAACGAATTACATAATTGCCCCTAGGGCATACCCCTAACCCAATCACATTATCCCAATCATCATCATATAGGCCATCGATCACACCGAATAACTCATTTCCTATGGAAAGTGTACCGTACCTACCATCATCAAATTGTGCACCGAAGAACTAATTTCTTTTGAAAAATGCCCGGCAACATTGTCATTAGACATCGACAGTTGCATTAAAGAACTCATTTCCTCTCAAAAATATACTGCCATGCCTATACTCATAATCGCCATCACTAACATCATCGGTTATATCGATTAATTTGTTTCCTTTAAAAAATGTATCGTAATGCCTACGCTCGTAATCGTCGGTCTAATAATGCATAACGAACCTACTCAACTAGGATGCCTTTCTAAAGTACCTCAAAACAAAGAAATAATATTACAAAGCATTCCTCGTCTTGGCCCGACCACAACGCCATGAACCATACATGAAACAGATATCGTATGCAAGAGTTATAGACGTTTGAAGTTTAGGAGCAATATCCTAATTATTAAATTTATTATTGTGGTTGTTGCTGCTGTTGTTATTTATTTTATCTCCTTCATGTGTATTCAGTTCCGTAACATCAATCTCGATGAAAACCTTGACCGCAACTTTCAAGCGCCATTGACGCCATCTCTGACCACCATTCCCTATCAGATGACAACAACATCTCCCTACGCCATGTCGAGTTCAATGCCCACGTCGTGGCCACGATGTTCGACATCACCTACCAGAGGTTGGTACTGCCATTGAAACACCAAATCTAGCAAATCCAGATCACCTACTGTGACGACGCATCCTGAGACCCACATTAACAAAGAGTATTAATGGGTAATATTGTCTGCTAATGTAGAGAATAGGGCTGGCTAGGAGCGACCATCTATAGCCTTGTCTTAAATTTCTAGTGAATACATCGATAAATGCTCTATATTATTTTTCTCTAATTCAGGTGGATCGACATATCCAATAAATACTTAATACAAAGCCATATGTGGCTATAGGATCTATCAGAATAAAATAAACAACTCAAATGCATAACACATCACAGAACAGCAAACATATATATACGCACACATATATACTGATACATCCCAATACAATACAAATAATACATCATAAGTGGTATGACGACCACAATATACCCACGAGTACAAATACTATACATAGTAGAGTAGCGACAAAATGACTACAACAAAAAGGGCTAGTAGATAAGTCCATGCGGAAGTAGAATAGGCAAAGTCCATAAGGGTACCTAACCTAAAACACCTCGGTCTGACCCGAGTATAAAATACACGTGTCAGTCTAGCTAAACGTAACAGTTAATAAGGATAAGCAGTAATAGATGCATAATGATAAGGGTAATATTCTTCTAAAACAAGAGGGAACAATACTGAGTTTAAGCATGAGTATAACGTACTTTAAGTGATGGGATGATATCACTACACCAACATATAATCTCAAAAGAGATAAGACAATTCATAAAACGCTAAAGATAGGAATCCTCATATCATCGGCATATCACAAATCATTAATAGTGGTTTAGGGAAAATATAACTCCTAAAAAGGAGAAATCCCAAACCCACCATATTGGCAATCTCAAAGAAATCACCATCTTAAAATACGCCATAAGGCAAATATAATTCTCCAACATAGAAGAATATAATCCCAAATAAACGCCAAAGGCAAATCTTATGTAATAATGCCAATAGGCAAATCTCAGAATAACTTCAAAAGGCAAATCTCAAATAATGCCTGTGTAGGCAACTCAAATCTCAAAAATAGAACTTCCAAGAATTTAAATTCCCGAAAGGTAATCGCTACAAATATATTGAACATTTCAAAGGACCAATTTCAAAAAGGGGCGATACACTAGGGAAAAGTCAAAGAAATCATCTCAAAAGTGTTTGCATGTGCGTGTAGCCGAAGCCTTGCCAAGTACTGTTATCTCAAATAGGTACCCCGCCCGAAGGCAAAATGCCACAATGACAAATACGCCGCAATGGAAAATACACCGCAATGGAAAACGCTACAACGGCAAATGTCTCGAAGACAAATACGCCGCAATGGTAACGACCCGAAGGTCCAGTACTGGCACATTGCAATGGAAAATGTATCACAAACTCTCGGATAGAAACCCAAACAGTGTTAATATGTGTCTCATACTACACGTTCGCACTAAACGATTTACAAACGGCTAGTAAACTTCACACTCAAAGCAGTAAAAAAGTTTACCTCATCTCATCGGTAAACTCGACACGAACATCAAAATGATCAAACGAACAGGTTGCAATTAACAGATAAGATAAACGCATGTGTCCCATACCATGTGTTTTACCAAACCGTTTAGTTCTCCTTCTCATTCACTCGAATAGTGCAAAAACGTGTATTATATATATGAAATAATTTACATGAGAAAACAAGCTTTTAAAACCAATTTCCAAAACTGATTTTGAAAGCCATATTTGAAAATTCCCTTATTAAAGAGAACAATTAGACTTTGTATTTGGAAATATTTTAATATATTATATAATAATTATTTTGAAATGCCTATTAATTTTAAAAATCATTTCAGAACGATTTGGAGAAAACTATGTTCGAAAACGAATAAAAACAAGGAAAATCACTCAATCCCATATTCGAATTAAATTCGAATTTAAATCAAATTTTAAAATCACAAATTCCTCCAAATCTTGGCTAGTCCATTAATAGACATCATAGCCTTCTAACACATTCAAATGCGTCTCAAAATTGCAAAAGGAATGATGTCAAAAGGCCTTGGAATCGAAGGTAAAAGTAGAAGAAAACTAAAAAAAACAAATCTATCTTGCACTTCCTTAGGTCGACCACTAGGCCGACCTTGATGACACTCAGGTCGACCGTATGGTCAACCTGAGGATGTGTATGGTTAACCTCCCGGTCGACCATGCATACGTGAAGTCCATTTCCTCCTCCAGGTCGTTTTCTCTTGTGCATTTTCGTTAACCATGGTCGATTGTTCACGGTCGACCTGGGTAGGTCATGGTAGACCAAGCATGTGCATTTTCATTTGTTTATTTTTGTTGATTTATTTATCATTTTATACAATTATGTTGCTTTGTTTCCTTTCATATTTAATTACTCTTATTTTATTCCTTAATTGAATTACTTAATGGTCAAGTCGTTATTAACTTTAACGGTGTTAATTAATCATTAGTTTATTTTAGATTTTTGAGATAAATGTGTGATCCTTAAAAGTAGAGGAGTGCACACATGTGTGTGTATATGTATCACTGAAAATAAAGGTGTTGTCAACATGCCTGGCGGTAACTAATCATAATACAAAAACAATGAATAAGGACATGGGTACATCTAGAATGAGCTCTGTCTAGGCCACCGCCCATTACACCTTAATATTGAGCTACAGCAAGCTCACCACCCAGTAATGAGGTGTTAGAAGTACCCAAAAAATTCATGATGCAACCCAGTGTGGATGAGATTGATAGACAACACCAGCTGAGAAAGAACACCACTCTACAACTCGAAAAATCCAGAATGAACGCCTCATTGGAAATGCGGATGATCTAGAATGAAGAAAGCCACACTACAGACGTGGAAGAACTGGAAAGAACGCCTCACTACAAATGCGGTTGATCCAGAATTAGGAACGCCATACTACAGATGCAGAAGAACTAGAAAGAACTCGTCACTGCGAACGTGGAAGGTCCAAAATGAATATCTTGTTGTAATCCTGTCAACAGCAATCCTGAAAACCTACAAATAGTAATCTAGCGCCATTTTGGCCTAAAGTATTATCTGTAAATGTAAATAAAGAAAATTATAAGAATAATACACATATATGTATATAAATGAATTTATATGCATATATATATATGTATTAATGAAGTAAAAGAAAAAAACTAAAGTTAATAATTATAAGACGGAAAAGCAAATAAAATAAGAAACAGGCTAAAAAAGAATCCAAGCTCATTAAGCAACATCTTAACCAACTCAAAAGATGTAAACAAGAGATATCAAAATCAAAAAGGTAAAAAATTAACAAAATATGAAGTTAAAAACCTATAAACTAAAACATCTTAAAAATTATCCTTATGCTCCTTTAATCAAAAGAACATTATGATAATCAGTAAAATCATCGTTCAAATTTAAGAAAATGTTAATGCTATAATTAATAATGTTAAAAATATTGTTTTAGCTAATGACAAAAAGAAGTATTATTACATGAACAAATAATACATAAACATAAGTACAAAATTATAGCATTAAAACAATATTTCATAATTAATAATGTTAATGCTATAATACATAAACATAAGTACAAACAAGTATCCAACGATCATGCCAAAAAGAAGTATTATTACATAAACAAATAATCATATTAGTACCAAAGTTAAAAATCTCATGACACTTTAAAATAGATTTCCAAAAAGTAGACAACTTGTTGATAACAGAAGGTGCAATTTGGTATAAATTATTACTACCATTATAATAATGTTTAGAAATGATCTCCTTCCAAATAGAGTTATCATTAACATCCTTAAATTTCCATAACCACTTCCCTAACAAAGACAAATTCATGTCACACAAATTAATTACTCCTAAACCACCTTCCTTTTTTATTTACAAATTCTTTCCCAATTAACTAAACATTTAAGATAAATGTTAGAATTATCTACACTCCATAAGAAGTTCCTTCTTATTTTATCAATTTTGTTAATCATCCAATCTAGGAAAAGATGTGCAGACATCCAATAGATTAGAAGAGCGGATAAAACAGAATTGATGAGTACTAATCTACCCACTCTAGATAAAAACCTCTGTAACATTCCTAATTTTAAGGCCAAATTAATTTAATAATTAATTTGATCTTCGGAATTAAACTTTGAAATATTTGATAATTAATATAAAATTTTGAATTAAATTGTGAGATTAATTGGTAAAATTTATTTAAGTTTCTCCAAAAACAATTAAAATGTGGATTTTATAAATAGATTGTGAAAATAGGAATTAATAAAAGCTTTAAAATTTATATATATGTATATAAATGGATTTTTTAATTGAATCTGGAATTTGAAATTCAAGAATAAATATTCTGAGAAATAAACTGGATTTAAGAATTTTATAAACTAGTAGAGATTTGTTTTCTATTATATATACATGTATGTAAATATATACATTGTGATTGGGAAGATAGGATTTAAGATCAATATAAGAATTATTTTCTTAAGGATGTATAAATGGTTATAAAAGGAAATATAAATAGAAAATAATATAAAGATATCTGAATTTAATTTTATGAAATGGATTTTAAAAGTTGTTTGGAGTTAAACCTTTATTCTAAAGACTTATATACATATATAATCTATATATGTGTTTATTATTAAGATACAGCTAACTTTGAAATCAATTTCTTTAAAAGTTATGATTTGTACAATGACTTGAATTTAAAATTTAAAACAAGAATGAATATAAAAAAATATTTACCTATTGAAATTTAATAAATGTATTGTAAATAAAATTGATTTAATAAATAAATTAGATTTTAAAAGCTTTATGAATTAAGGATTACATGTGCGTGTATGTATATGAACAAGAATGAAAGTTTTAAAACTTACATATATGTGTACATATCTTTTGAAAAAGAAATATAGCTTGTAAATAAAGTCAAGACAATTATATAAACAAATAAAACTAAACATAGGGTCTAAAACATAATATTACTTGTTTTGGACATGTGTAAACCATGCATAAGAAATTAAACAAGTGTAATAATTTTGGCATGCAAATGAACATGTGGCTTCATCTCTTTTAAAATTGAACATATAGGATATATGTAAAGATAATAAAACAGGTTGTTTCCATTTTTTCTCAGATTTGAGAAACCAATACAAAACAAAACAGAGATAAAAAATTGATTGAAAACCTAAAACAAATCAAAACTAGAATCAAACACTTCAGTTTCAACCTGAAGCAGTCAGATTAGGAATGCAACTCAGATTCAAAGGAAATTCAATACAAGTAAACAAAGCAAATTCTTTACAAGTTCAACATGGAAATCAAGCTTCATGTTTGAATAAGTAGGATAGTTCAAACAAATGGATTCAGCAATCAAAACCCAGTAGCAATTCAAAGCAAACCAGGAAAACAAATCATCTCAAAGTCATTCTCTGCTCTTCTCTATCAAACAACTCAGGTAAGTAAATTCAAGCAAACCCATAAGTAAAATTTTAATTTAAAATTTGAAGCAATTTAAAACCGTAACTTATTCAGTATTTTCAACCTGAGGAAATGATAATCAAAGAGCAGTTCAAATGAACCAAGCTTGGAAAACCAGATCTGTTCCAATGTTTCTGATTCGTTTTGTTAAACCACACAGGTGAGCAAAGTGTGACATTCCGGAATTTTGACCCTATTACTATAATAAGTTTTTAATCAAATTTAAATAAAATACAAGATTTTCATTTTGAAATAAATAAGATTTTGGATATTATTAGTTGTATATGTATTATAAAGGAATTATAATTTCAAAATATAAAATAGCTCTTTTAACAATATTTAAAATTAAATCTGTTTTATTCAATTAAATTAAAAGTTATGTGAATGACATTTAATATCAAATATATGAATGCAGTTAATAATAATAATAAGTATAATAACACAATTATATTCATATTAAATCTAAATACATTAATGCAGATATAAGTCACAAATCAAATATTTGGGATATTTAACTTTAATAATAATAAAAAAGATTAAGTTGTGTTTCTAAACAACAATGTTTATAATTAAAATAAAGTAAGCTTATAAATATTTAATACGAGTATAACATAAAATATGGTTATAAACATAAGTATACATAAACATAAGTACAAAATTATAACATGAATATAAGATATAAATAAAAACATAACTATGTGAAGACAAACATATAAATCTGTCAAAAACAAATGTATAGTTTGTGTTTAAGTTATAAGATAATAAAACAAAAAGGCAAAACCATTGTATAATTACACTAGACAAACAAGGTTCTGCAAATATCTTTAAAACAAAATTTAACTTGTCTGCAAACATTACTTATATGTGAACATAAGAGAACAAGTATTCATATCAAGATAATAAAACAAAACTCTTGTACAAAACGTTTATGTCAGCAAATACTAATTAGTGTAAACCCATATGAAACGTATTAGTACAAACATAAGCCTGCAATATCTTTGTACAAATGTTTGTGTCAGCAAACATTATAATATGTTAACATATATGTTAACATAAACATTAATTAGCCCACCTTTATATCTGGAAACATATCTTCCAGCCGAAAATATCCAGTTCATTTCAGGTTTTAGTACCTTATTACAAATAGAAAATAAAGCAAGATATCATATCAGCAAAGCTTGTTCCAGAAGGTGTTTTATTCAAAGTTATATATATGTATATTCATCATTCTATTTGTATATATCATTTAGTTCAGTGATAACTTCAAAAGCAAAAACCTGATAAAGCAAAAGTAATATAAACAAAACTTTATATTCTCAAGCTGAAGCAAAATTCAGAAAGCAAAAGAAGTTTACTAGAATTCAAAAACTTCAAACTGCAGTATTCTTGCATCATCCAATACTTCTCTGTTTCAACTGTAGAGTGGTGAGTAAACTTCTTTAAAATCTAACTTTTAGTAATTACTTCTGGAAGAATTGATATGATGATGTTTAATGTTCTTGAATGTTTGCTACTTACTGTGAGTTCTGCATATTTTGTTCTTCCAGGATTCAACTTCTGTTGAGGCAAAGAAATTAGAGAATATATCATACTTTTATAACAATCCATTGACTTTAAGTAGTAACTTAATTAAATAAATTTGTTTAAGTTTAAGATTAAGGGTTGGGAAATTTTTCTATATAGCAGTAAATCGTAAAACACTGTAAACTAAATTTTTACAGTAAAAATAACATAAAGATCAAAATTTGAACAACACGAATTGTAAACTTGAATTGATATATTGTAACTACAAATGAAAATATGATTTTTAAGACAAAATTTATAATTTTTAGTTACCTATGTTTAGAGCAGTTTGACAGTTAACCATAAATGCTTTTATTTGAAATTCTGATGATTCCTTCAATAATTGTTGATACAATTTTGACATGAAGCTTGTGTATAGATGTATGAATAATAGAAAAATGTGAGAAAAAATTTTAATTGCAAGATTTTTGAGGATTAATCAAAAGTAGGGTTTATGGGTCTGTATTTTTTTGGGTTCGGTTCATCGATGCATGCGACGTCGTTGCATAACCGAGTGCCATAAGACATGGGAGGGTGCTCGAATGTGATGTCGGCAAGGTTTGGCCGAAGTCTTGTCATCTCTGGGGGTCGCGATAGTGAGAACGAGGTGGATTTGTCCATCGTGTTCGTGGAACAGTTCAACCTTTCAGGCATTATTTTGTTTCCGAGTATTTCATGTATATCTGGGTTTCGATTTCGTGAGAGGGGATGCTATGGGGTCTGTTGGTGGGGTTGAGGTGCGATGGCGCGGTGGTGAACCGCCGTGCACGTGCACGGCGGCGGGGAAGATTCTGGGCATTTTCGACTCGTGTGAAACGCGAGTTGGTTCGCGTGTTGCTTCGGGTTGGTCACCGGGACAGGGTTGCGCGCGTGTGTTAACAAGTTTCTACAGTTTTAAACTTAAGCTTTTATAAATAAATAAAAAGAAACAGAAGAGTAAGAAACAGGGGAAGAAGAAGAGAGGCAGGGAGTGACGCGAGGAAAGTTAGGGTTTATCTCGAGTTCAACCCGAGGTATCGCGTCGTTATCTTCGGTTTTAAAATTCCAGGAAGTTGCTAATTTTAATATTAGTTGAAAAGATATATAAGTTAAGTATATAGTTATATAAGCTAAGTATTAATCAAGTTGATAATGTTTACAAACTGTTGAAGCCAAGAAGAGTTACAGAAAACAAAGAAGAGTAATTAAGTTAATTTTAAAGTAAATTATGAATGTAATAAATTTTATAATTGTAATTTAATAAGTAGTTCAAAACGTAATTAAATTTGTAATTAAAGATTTTAATGATAATCTTGTATAAAATCATTTGTAATTAATAATTTAATTAATCATTTGAAGTTGATTAATTAACAAATCATAGTTAACTGATTAAGTAACTGATTAGGATTAAACGATTAAGTTGATTAATAATTAATGATTAATTAAGAAATTAATAATAATAAAATGTGTAATTGAGTTTTATGAATCAATAATTAAGGTTATTGATTAGTAATTAAGAATTAATTAATTAATTAAGTGAATAATTAATAAGTAATTAATAAATTGAAGTAAGTTAATTAATTAGTAATTGATTAAGCAAGAATAAAATATAATTTACTCTTAAGTATGCAATTAAGTTTAAAATAAATCAAATGACCTGTTGATATGAATCGATGGTTCTATTTGATTGCATCTGATGTTTATTTATATCCTGTGATGTTCTGCGATATTCTGGATATATCAGTAATGATTGTGTATGATTTATCTGTGTTAAATTGCTATATGGTTTAACTGATGTTATTTATCTGCGTTAAATTGCTATATGAATTCAATTGTTAAATTTAAATTGTTTAAGTTAATTAGACAACTTGGCCTTTAAAATGGCGTTTGGATTTCGATGAGACCGGGATCGGGTATCGATTTGATATTCCAAAAACCACATCGATCCAAATTAAATGTTAGGTCGTGTAATCTCAAGTGAAGATCGAGATGGTGTTTTCAGAATGCAAGGGCTATCGTCGTTAACTCTGAGGGTGATTCCAAAATGAGTGTAACGAGATAATGCCTTCGGTTTTGTTCGAACCCGGAACGAACTTGTATGGATTGAATGCTTTCAGCATATCGTCAGGCGAACGATGAGCATTCTAAGAGATATGTTCTATAAAGGGACAAGCAGCCTCAAGTCTCATCAACCGGGAATGGCTAAAACAGGGGATGTGCAGCAAGGTTAGGTGGGTCATGCCCAAGCAGGACGAGGTATACCCCTGTCTAGATGTCCCTTTTATTCGGCTGTGTGGACGGTTGGTCTGCAGCCAACTGCGGGGTTATCTTGTTCGGAACTGTTCAGTAAGGAATGGTTCCGGCCTTGCGTTGCTGGGGAGTTAGGGTGGCTCCTCGGTATGGTGATCTAGGCCACGTACTGTGACGGGCGGTACCCCAGTAGCCCTGCCATTGTATGGGATCCAATTTCCAATAAGTGTCGTACCTTTTGATTGTGCCCAACTACGTTGGAATGTGAGATGTAAGCATTTCAGCTATTTCTGTATTTTACTTGAAAACCCTAGACACTATTATAATATCATTGAATTTCCTATAAAATGTTTTGGTTAGCGTAAGGTAAAAACTTACCCGTATTTATGTGTGGGAAGTCTTACGTGATACCTTTATTTTAAATGATTTTCAAAGTTAAACAACTTTAACCTGTTTACTCATACCAGACCCATGTCTGACCCGGAGTTTATATTTTGTTTTTCATAAACTCTTGGGTACTCAAATTTTTATGAGTAGCCAAGTGATAGGTATTCGGAGTATAGAGTTTTCTGGAGGAGTTGGAGCAGAAGACCAGACGTAGGTATCTATCTATATAGTTCCGCTGTGTTAGTTAGTTTATGATATTTGAGATGTATGTTTTGACAGATATGTATATGATAGTCATGTTGAATGATATTGTATAACTCTGATGTATATATAACTATGTAATAGTTATGTTGATATATTATATTTTATTCCATTCCGCTGTGAGATTCTGATGTTGTTATTCTTTCTTTCTATTCTTTTCTATTTCTATCCATTTCTTTCTTATTGATGACACGTCTTCCTGGGCGTAGGAAGCCGGGTCGTCACAGCTGGTATCAGAGCGCTAGGTTGATCGAGTACCTAGGCTCTGGAGTGATATTTATCTTGAGAGTGCATATTTGTATTTTCATATATATATATATATATATATATATATATATATATATATATATTAAAGTTTTATTTGATTCGGGTGCATCTTTGAGTTTCATATCTTCAGAATCGGTAGAAAAGTTTTCTCTTAACCCCAGTACGGTGGTTCGTCCCAATATTGTATCTAATCCTATAGGTGGAGCAACAAAATTGGATACGATCTATAAGGACTTGAAGCTTTCTTATTTGTCCCACAGTTTCTCTTCTGACCCGTATGTGTTAAATTTTAAAGGATTTGATCTTATTTTGGGAATGGATTGGCTCGATAAGTATAAAGCAGTCCTAAATTGTGATGAGAGGACAGTTTCATTGGATACTGATTTGGGTAGGATTGCCAAAGTATCGTGCGATAGTTCTAGATTTCACTTAAGTAGTCTTTTGCTAGGAGATGAGACTTCTCAAGAGAAAGTTGAAGAAATCGATGTGGTTCAAGATTTTCCTGATGTTTTTGAAGAAGTTAAGTGTCTTCCACCACATCGAGAGATTGAGTTTCGTATTGATTTGATTCCAGGAGCTGTGACGGTGATTCAACCCAGTAGGAGAATGCCTCCTAGAGAAAGAGAAGAGTTGATTAAGTAGACGCAAGATCTTTTGGAGAAGGGTTTGATTAGACCTAGTTTTTCTTGTTGGGGCTTTGCTGCGATGTTTTTCACCAAATCGGATGGTTCGCTAAGATTCTGTGTTGATTATAGAGAATTGAACAAAGTGACCATTCGAAATAAATATCTTTTTCCTCGCATTGATGATCTTTTTGACCAGTTGCATGGAGCTTCTATCTTTTCTCAACTGGATCTAGCTTCAGGTTTCCATCAATTAAGAGTAGCTGAAGATAGTATTCCCTTGACAGCATTTGGGGGACCGAATTGTTTTTATGAGTGGTTGGTTATGCCATTCGGGTCAACCAATGCACCTGCCTATTTTGTTGACCTTATGAACTGAGTCTTTAGAGATGTGTTGAATAAGTTTGTTTTGGTATTCATTGATGATATCTTGGTCTACTCCAAATCGAAAGAAGAGCACAGACATCATTTGAGAATTGTATTGGAGACTCTGAGGAAGCATGTGTTGAAGGCAAAGTTTTCAAAGTGCCATTTTTGGAAATCAGAAGTCAAATTTTTAGGGTACATTGTTTCTGGTGAAGGCATTTCAGTAGATCCAGCAAAGGTTGAAACTATTTTGCAATGGAAATAGCCGGAGACACCGACTGAAGTTCGCAGTTTTCTGGGTTTGGCTGGCTACTACAGAAAATTCATTAAGGATTATTCCAAAATTTCTTCACATCTGACCAAGCTGACTAAGAAGGAGCTAAATTCAAATGGACACCTCAGTGTGAAGAAGCTTTTCAGGAATTGAAGACAAGGCTAACTAGTGCGCTAGTACTTGCTATTCCGGATGGAAAGAGCAAATTTGAAGTATATACGGATGCATGTTTAGTTGGATTGGGAGCAGTTTTGATGCAAAACGGTAGAATTATTGCGTATGCTAGTCGACAATTGAAGTCCTATGAGAAGAACTATGCTACGCATGATCTAGAACTGTTAGCCATTGTTTTTGCTTTGAAGATCTGGAGACATTATATTTTAGGAGAAAAGTTTGAGTTATTCACGGAACACAAACCGTTGAAATATATTTTCTCTCAAAAAGATCATAATTTGAGACAGTAGAGATGGGTCGAATTTTTGGCATCTTATGATCTGGATATTTTGTATACTCCGGGGAAAGCGAATGTCGTGATTGATGCTCTTAGTAGAAATGTTGTTTTATCTCTTTTGGAATTAGTTCCATCTCTCCAAGAAAGAATCGTTAGTAAGCAAACGGAGGATAAATCTTTTGAGGAAATAATTCTTGGAACTAAAGACGGTCGATATTCGAATTTCAAGATAGACGATCAAGGTGCTTTAAGGATTAATGGTCGTTTGTGTGTGCCTAATATAGATGGACTGAGGCAAGAAGTCTTAACTGAGTGTCATCGCTCCAAATTGAATATTCATCCGGGAATCTCGAAGATGTATAAAGATATGAGGAGAGTTTTCTGGTGGCCGAATATGAAGAAGGATGTAGCTGCTTTTGTAAATAGTTGTACCATTTGCCAGCAAGTGAAGGGTGATCAACAAAAGTCTGCAGGACTATTGCAACCTTTGGAAATTCCAGGTTGGAAGTGGGAGATGATCTCGATGGACTTCATCGACGGCTTGCCTAGAACCAGAAAAGGAAAATGAAGGAATATGGGTTATTGTTGATCATTTAACGAAGAGTGCCCATTTTATTCCAGTTAAGGCAACTCGTACTGCACTTTCCTTGGCAGAAATTTTCTTGAAGGAGATAGTCAAATTACATGGTATTCCTGTCAGCATAGTAAGTGACCGTGATCCTATTTTCACTAGTAAATTCTAGGAAGCTTTGCAATCAGCAATGGGAACAAGTTTGAGATTAAGTACAGCCTATCATCCTCAGACGGACGGACAAACGGAGAGACTTAATCGTATTTTGGAAGATATGTTGCGAGCTTGGGTATTGGATTTTGGTGGATCATGGGAAGACCATCTTCATCTAGTGGAATTTTCCTATAATAATAGTTACCAAGCGAGTATTAAGATGGCTCCTTATGAAGCTCTGTATGGAAGACCGTGTAGATCTCCATCTTGTTGGATTGAATCGAATGATCGACTTGTGGTCGGACCCGATCTAATTCATGAAGCTTCTGCGAAGGTTAAGCTTATCAAGAAAAGGATGAAAGCCGCTCAAGATCGTCAGAAGAAATATGCAGATAAGAGACGAAGACTATTGGAATTTGAGATCGGAGATTTAGTTTTTATCAAAGTTTCCCCAATCAAAGGTGCTACAAGATTCGGAAAGACGGGAAAACTTGCTCCAAGATATATTGGTTCATTCCGAGTGCTGGAAAGAATTGGAACTATAGCCTGCAGGATTGAATTGCCAGAAGGGATGTCTGGGATTCGCAATGTATTTCATGTGTCTCATTTAAGGAAATATATTCATGACCCATCATTAGTGATAGAACCGGTTGTTCAGAAAGATTTAGAAGTAGAACCCAACCTGACTGTGGTTAGAGATCCTGTTCAGATTGTAGATCAAGACGAGAAGCAGCTCAGGAACAAAGTGGTGAAACTCGTCAAGGTGCAATGGAGTGAGGATCCCAGAGATTGTACCTGAGAAACTCTTGATAGTTTTAGAAAAGCTTATCCAAATTTATGTTCGGATAGCTAGTAATGTTAGTGGAATTGACTGTTTGATTGTTTGTTTTGTATGGATGATATGTATGTTTAGAGTGTTAACATTAAGCTTTTGAAATTAACTGTTGTTTAAATTTCGGGGACGAAATTCTTTTAAGGGGGGAGGAATGTGACATTCCGGAATTTTGACCCTATTATTATAATAAGTTTTTAATCAAACTTAAATAAAATACAAAATTTTCATTTTGAAATAAATAAGATTTTGGATATTATTATTTGTATATGTATTATAAAGGAATTTATAATTTTAAAATATAAAATAGACTCTTTTAACAATATTTAAAATTAAATCTGTTTTATTCAATTAAATTAAAAGTTATGTGAATGACATTTAATATCAAATATATTAATGTAGTTAATAATAATAATAATAAGTATAATAACACAATTATATTCATATTAAATCTAAATACATTAATGCAGATATAAGTCATAAATCAAATATTTGGGATATTTAACTTTAATAAAATAAAATAAGATTGAGTAGTGTTTCTAAACAACAACGTTTATAATTAAAATAAAGTAAGCTTATAAATATTTAATATGAGTATAACATAAAATATGGTTATAAACATAAGTATACATAAACATAAGTACAAAACTATAACATGAATATAAGATATAAATAAAAACGTAACTATGTGAAGACAAACATATAAATCTGTCAAAAACAAATGTATAGTTTGTGTTTAAGTTATAAGATAATAAAACAAAATGGCAAAACCATTGTATAATTACACTAGACAAACAAGGTTCTGCAAATATCTTTAAAACAAAATTTAACTTGTCTACAAACATTACTTATATGTGAACATAAGAGAACAAGTATTCATATCAAGATAATAAAACAAAACTCTTGTACAAAATGTTTATGTCAGCAAATACTAATTAGTGTAAACCCATATGAAACATATTAGTACAAACATAAGCCTGTAATATCTTTGTACAAATGTTTGTGTCAGCAAACATTATGTTATGTTAACATATATGTTAACACAAACATTAATTAGCCCACCTTTATATCTAGAAACGTATCTTCCAGCCGAAAATATCCAGTTCATTTCAGGTTTTAGTACCTTATTACAAATAGAAAATAAAGCAAGATATCATATCAGCAAAGCTTGTTCCAGAAGGTGTTTTATTCAAAGTTATACATATGTATATTCATCATTCTATTTGTATATATCATTTAGTTCAGTCATAACTTCAAAAGCAAAAACCTGATAAAGCAAAAGTAATATAAACAAAACTTTATATTCTCAAGCTGAAGCAAAATTCAGAAAGCAAAAGAAGTTTACTGGAATTCAAAAACTTCAAACTGCAGTATTCTTGCATCATCCAATACTTCTCTGTTTCAACAGTAGAGTGGTGAGTAAACTTCTTTAAAATCTAAATTTTAGTAATTACTTCTGGAAGAATTGATATGATGATGTTTAATGTTCTTGAATGTTTGCTACTTACTGTGAGTTCTGCATATTTTGTTCTTCCAGGATTCAACTTCTGTTGAGGCAAAGAAATTAGATAATATATCATACTTTTATAACAATTCATTGACTTTAAGTAGTAACTTAATTAAATAAATTTGTTTAAGTTTAAGATTAAGGGTTGGAAAATTTTTCTATATAGCAGTAAATCGTAAAACACTGTAAACTAAATTTTTACAGTAAAAATAACATAAAGATCAAAATTTGAACAACACGAATTGTAAACTTGAATTGATATATTGTAACTACAAATGAAAGTATGATTTTTAAGACAAAATTTATAATTTTTAGTTACCTATGTTTAGATCAGTTTGACAGTTAACCATAAATGCTTTTATTTGAAATTCTGATGATTCCTTCAATAATTGTTGATACAATTTTGACATGGAGCTTGTGTATAGATGTATGAATAACAGAAAAATGTGAGAAAAATTTTTAATTGTAAGATTTTTGAGGATTAATCAAAAGTAGGGTTTATGGGTCTGTATTTTTTTGGGTTCGTTCATCGATGCACGCGACGTCGTTGCATAACCGAGTGCCATGAGACTTGGGAGGGTGCTCGAGTGTGATGTCGGCAAGGTTTGGTCGAAGTCTTGTCGTCTCTGGGGGTCGCGATAGTGAGAACGAGGTGGATTTGTCCATCGTGTACGTGGAACAGTTCGACCTTTCAGGCATTATTTTGTTTCCGAGTATTTCGTGTATATCTGGGTTTCGATTTCGTGTGAGGGGATGCTGTGGGGTCTGTTGGTGGGGTTGAGGTGCGATGGCGCGGTGGTGAACCGCCGTGCACGTGCACGGCGGCGGGGAAAATTCTGGGCATTTTCGACTCGTGTGAAATGCGAGTTGGTTCGTGTGTTGCTTTGGGTTGGTCACCGGGAGAGGGTTGCGCTCGTGTGTTAGCAAGTTTCTACATTTTTAAACTTAAGCTTTTATAAAAAAACAGAAGAGTAAGAAACAGGGGAAGAAGAAGAGAGGCAGGGAGTGACGCGAGGAAAGTTAGGGGTTATCTCGAGTTCAACCCGAGGTATCGCGTCGTTATCTTCGGTTTTAAAATTCCAGGAATTTGCTAATTTTAATATTAGTTGAAAAGATATATAAGTTAAGTATATAGTTATATAAGCTAAGTATTAATCAAGTTGATAATGTTTACAAACTGTTGAAGCCAAGAAGAATTACAGAAAACAAAGAAGAGTAATTAAGTTAATTTCAAAGTAAATTATGAATGTAATAAATTTTATAATTGTAATTTAATAAGTAGTTCAAAATGTAATTAAATTTGTAATTAAAGATTTTAATGATAATCTTGTATAAAATCAATTGTAATTAAGAATTTAATTAATCATTTGAAGTTGATTAATTAACAAATCGTAGTTAACTGATTAAGTAACTGATAAGGATTAAACGATTAAGTTAATTAATAACTAATGATTAATTAAGCAATTAATAATAATAAAATGTGTAATTGAGTTTTATAAATCAATAATTAAGGTTATTGATTAGTAATTAAGAATTAATTAATTAATTAAGCGAATAATTAATAAGTAATTAATAAATTGAAGTAAGTTAATTAATTAGTAATTGATTAAGCAAGAATAAAATATAATTTACTTTTAAGTATGCAATTAATTTTAAAATAAATCAAATGACCTGTTGATATGAATCGATGGTTCTATTTGATTGCATCTTATGTTTATTTATATCCTGTGATGTTCTGTGATATTCTGGATATATTTGTAATGATTGTGTATGATTTATCTGTGTTAAATTGCTATATGGTTTATCTGATGTTATTTATCTGCGTTAAATTGCTATATGAATTCAATTGTTAAATTTAAATTGTTTAAGTTAATTAGACAACTTGGCCTTTAAAATGGCGTTTGGATTTCGATGAGACCGGGATCAGGTATCGATTTGATATTCCAAAAACCACATCGATCCAAATTAAACGTTAGGTCGTGTAATCTCAAGTGAAGATCGAGATGGTGTTTTCAGAATGCAAGAGTTATTGTCGTTAACTCTGAGGGTGATTCCAAAATGAGTGTAACGAGATAATGCCTTCGGTTTTGTTCGAACCCGGAACGAACTTGTATGGATTGAATGCTTTCAGCACATCGTCAGACGGACGATGAGCATTCTAAGAGATATGTTCTATAAAGGTAAACGCAGCCTCAAGCCTCATCAACCAGGAATGGCTAAAACAGGGGATGTGCAGCAAGGTTAGGTGGGTCATGCCCAAGCAGGACGAGGTATACCCCTGTCTAGATGTCCCTTTTATTCGGCTGTGCGGGCGGTTGGTCTGCAGCCAACTACGGGGTTATCTTGTTCGGGACTGTTCAGTAAGGAATGGTTTGGCCTTGTGTTGCAGGGGAGTTAGGGTGGCTCCTTGGTACAGTGATCTAGGCCACGTACTGTGACGGGCGGTACCCCGGTAGCCCTGCCATTGTATGTGATCCACTTTCCAATAAGCGTCGTACGTTTTGATTGTGCCCAACTACGTTGGAATGTGAGATGTAAGCATTTCAGCTATTTCTGTATTTTACTTGAAAACCCTAGACACTATTATAATATCATTGAATTTTCTATAAAATGTTTTGGTTAGCGTAAGGTAAAAACTTACCCGTATTTATGTGTGGGAAGTCTTACGTGATACCTTTATTTTAAATGATTTTCAAAGTTAAACAACTTTAACCTGTTTACTCATACCAGACGCATGTCTAACCCGGAGTTTATATTTTGTTTTTCATAAACTCTTGGGTACTCAAATTTTTATGAGTAGCCAAGTGATAGGTATTCGGAGTATAGAGTTTTCTGGAGGAGTTGGAGCAGAAGACCAGACGTATGTATCTATCTATATAGTTTCGCTGTGTTAGTTAGTTTATGATATTTGAGATGTATGTTCTGACAGATATTTATATGATAGTCATGTTGAATGATATTGTATAACTCTGATGTATATATAACTATGTAATAGTTATGTTGATATATTATATTTTATTCCATTCTGCTGTGAGATTCTGATGTTGTTATTCTTTCTTTCTATTCTTTTCTATTTCTATCCCTTTTCTTTCTTATTGATGACACGTCTTCCTGGGCGTAGGAAGCCGGATCGTCACACAAAGTATCCCAAATAAAGTTCAAATCTGTGCTATACTTTGATATATGTGTTAATTCTGGGGTGAAAATTATTTGCATGGATGATAAATATCTGGAATATAGTATGAATTATTCTTGAATTCATGTGTATGCCTGTGTACATTATATTATATATCTCTGCTATATATATACAGGTTCAAGAACATAAGAAAGGAAATCCAATAACTCCTTATATAATCTATTTTAGACTTCAATTCCTAAATGAAAAATGATCATATGAATGTAACATCATTTTTAAAAATAAAGTCAAGTATCTAAAATTAGCAGTTAAAAAAAAATTACAGTTAAAATCAAACCAAAGCGGAAAATCAATTTTCTAGAAATTAAGCATTGATTCTACAACTTGATTCGTGGTAGAAATTAATGAATTCTGATAAATGTTTCATGATTTTTAAGATTACATATATTAGGAATTTATAAGTTAAACTGATTATGAGTTTTCATCGATTTACGATGATCAGTGAGGTGATAGTCTTAGTGTTTAGCGCTGAAGATAGCCCGTATGATGTAGATTCAGGGAAAAATACTTAGGGAAATTCTAGAATGTTGTGTTGGCGAAACGATGAAGAACTAGGGTTTAATGTCTCGTCTTTGGTCGTTCGATAGTCGTGGCATTTTCATCGTCGGTGGAGCATCAGATTGGATGGGACCGGAGGGAATTGAAGCGTGGCGACGTAACGAAGCTTGTGGCCGATTGGCGTGAGCTCTGTTGAAATATATCGGTGGGGCGAGATGTTTTTCTGGTGCGTCATATGGGTTCCAGTGGTGGTTGTATACTTCGATTTTGATTTTCCAATCAATTGGGTCACCTGGGTTGCCGTGGTGGCTTAGAGGAGGAACAGCAACTTATCGAGGCTCAGGGCAGTGGTCGGAAATGATCGGGAAGATCGTATACGTGCACGCGCGTATCAGTGTATCCGAGGGGTTTAGATTGGGAACGAAGAAGAAAGACTCGGGTTTGTGCTCGTACCCTTTGTTGCTTGTCTCAAAGCTGCACTCAAGGCTAGTGATTTAAAACAGGTTTTAGAATTTAAAAAAGAATCAAAGTTTTAAAAGAAAAGAGAGGCTTGGCTCGTGTGAGTGATTGGGAGAATTTTGCCTGGGTTCGGTTATAAGTTTTAAAATAAAGGAAATGCAGATTTTAAAAGAAATAGAAAATGAAAGAAATCAAGTTTTCAATGCAATTGAAAATAAACAAGCCTTCAGAAATAAAAATGGTTAACAAGTGTTGCAAACATGTTTTAAAGGTTAAATTTTTAAAGATTAAATGTTTTCTTTAACGTTTGACTAAGAAGTTTTGTAATTGTTTAAACTTAAATTTTGTTAAGTAAAAATTGTAAGTTATTGTGAATCTTAAATCAGAAATGAAATTAAATAGTTAATTCAAAAAGTAAAATGTTTTAGTTGTGAATTAACTTAAAAATCTAAGTTAATGAATGGATTAACCAAAATTTTATTTCAAAGATCAAGGGTTTAAAAATTAAAAGTTTTAAAATTAACAGTTAAATAATTACTTTGTGTAATTACATTTAAGGTAATTAATTTATTAAGATTAAGAAATGTAAGAAATTAAGGATGAATAATTAATGATTAAAGATTGATTAATCAAGTATTTAAAGATTAATTTAAAGAATAATTAATTAACATGATTAATTAATTAAGGTGATTAATTTGAGAATAGTTAATTAAGTAAAGGTTAATTAATTAATGAAAGTGATTAAGGGATGATTTTTAATTAAGATTTAATTAATTTTTGTAATTAATTAAGGATAATTAATCAAAGGATTAGTTATTAATAAAAGGTTAATTAATTATTAATAAATGATTAAAAAATAATTAATCAAAATGATTTGTAATTAATTAATGTTAATTAACTAGGATTAATAATTGAATTCAAAAGTAGTTAGTCTGATTTAAATAAATCAGATAATTAAGTTGATCTTACTTATGGATGTTTAGATCCTACTGAATGTTGAATTGTTTGATATCCCTGATATGTGATATGAATTATTCTGATTATGCTGTGGAATGTGATGTAATTTATTTATCCATGATGTAATTTATTTATCTGCGATGAACTTATATTATTCATCGGTGATCTGTAAATGAAGATAAGCGTTATAGATTTATACCGCTTATTGATATTGATATAATTGAATCTGCAATGATTGATGATGTTACACTATTGTGTAAATCCCCTGGACTACACCTTACACACACAAATATGGATTGCACGAGGAAATTGGTTAAGTCACAGATTTTTGAAATGGTATTAAAGTTGAATTTTTGAATCCAAAATAGTTTTGGAATTGGAATTGAAAGCTTTTGAAAATGAGTTTCAAAAATAAAAGTTATTTTGAATAACTTAATAAAGTTTTGAAATTTAAATAATTTGATTTAAATTTGAATTCAATATTTGAAATTGAATTCAATAATTTGGGGATTATGGTTTAAAAAGATTATATAAGTTATAAAGGTGTTTATATGGGTTTTTAACCATTTTAAAAAAAATTGGAATTTACATTTAAACCCAAGTTTTATACTTGAATGGCTTTAACTTATGTAAATGCAATCAGCTTTAACTTATGTGAAAGATGATTAAACCTTGTTTTGAAATCGAAGAAAGTTTTAAATGGTATATCTTTCATATAAAAGATTTGAATTGGAAATGGTTTGAAAGTTATGAGTTAAATCTTTAATTTAAAGATTGGATAAGTTAATCCAATTTGAAATGAAATTGTTTTGAAAAGCCGTGAATAAAGCTTTGTGGAAAATTGGTGAACTTTGTGAAATGAACCCTTTTTGTTTAAAAGATTTGGAATGGTAATTTGTTTTAAACCTTTTAAAGAAAGGTTTTGGATAATAAGTTGTGACTTAACTGAAATCCTATATCCATATGTTTTTAAATATTACGCTCATTATTTGGTTTAGCCGGGAGAGGACCTTGTGTCATATAATCCATTCTGAATATTGATACATAGATATAGATAGCATTTGAAGACCGGTGGTGAAGACCGGGTATTTTCAAGAATGAAAGGATAACCCGTCGATTGTCTCTGCACTGAGTCGCGTTGGTATAGAGATTCCCTAAGTGATGGGAAGTCCGATCGGGATTGTGAATACCTGGATTTGCAAGGGCTTCTTCGAAAGTGTCTTCGGTTCTGTTCGAACCTGGAACAGACTTGTATGGATGTGTGTTTGACATTACACTTTGAGATGTAAAACTGGTTTCTATCAAGTACATTTCTGTTTGGTGGCGGAGATTCATTCTCTTAGCTTAACACCCTTCTCTGAGACGTATGAGCTCAGAGGTTATGTAGTTGATGGTTATTAGTGATATATTCCCAATTTGCTAATGTGGCATATGAAGTGCTTCTTATTATTTGTTGATCAAAGCATGACTTTGTGAAAAAGTGTAGCTTTGTGGACGAGACCTCATCGAGCCTCACAACCCGGTAATGGTCGAAACAGGAAAGATGCGGCAAGGTTTCAGGGTCGCACCCCTAGGGTATGTCCATTCCTTTTGGAAAAGGGTAGTATCATGCTATGGATCCTAGATACTTACTCATGTGGACACTGTATATTTGTTACTGTGTGATGTTGTTGGTATAAAGGGCCCTTGGATAAAGGTCGCAAACGACCGGGGTTGGCATATCTTAGGTGTTACTCCCGGGAAGGGAGGACACCAGCCTTATGTTAGCAGAGAGCCGGGTAGGTTCCCGGGACGTCCCTCTAGAGGCGTACCCATATGGCAATAGGAAGTTCCTTAGCCTGACCATTCGTTGGAAATCCAATTCCCAATACGAACCCAGTACGGTTTTAGTTGTAGAACCTGCCATTTGACATGGCAGCTATAGTAGGCATTGTATAATGGTACCTATATTGGCTAAGATTAATATAATATTTTCGAAATGTCTTCACACTATGTACTAGTAATAATATCAAAGATTTTTCTCGTATTAAGCATATTTGGCTATCATAAGGAGAAATCTCCGCCAAGTGTGCGATTGCATTGTGTGTGTGCCGGGAGGCCTTATGGTAGTTTCATTCTCCAAAATGCATTGCGGTTTTCATTGTTTTAAATTCCTTTGTTGTTTGTTTTAAAGATAAAACTATTTTTGTTTGCTCACACCAGTCCCATGACTGACCTGGAGTTTATTGTTCCTTTCCTAAACTCTGAGTGTCCACAATTTTCCACACGGGCAGTCTAGAGTTGGGTTTTTCAGATAGTCTAATTGTAGGAATTGATTCGATGGCCTTCGAAGCCCTTTGGATTTGTGGATCGTATTTTCTACACTTCATCATTCACGGCTGACGTTGCTTAGCTTTGTACAACGTGATGGGGTTCGAGCTAGCTTTGGATTGGAGATGGAGTTTTTGGAGTTTGGCATTGAAGACGTTATCTTTCCGTTGCTATTTCTTGTATCTCTGATAGTATTGATATGTATTGTATCATTCTATTGTATTCAGTTGTATCAGATATTGTATCAAATGTATTATTCATTTTCTTCCGCTGTGTTGTTGTACTTAATGTGTTATAGGCTCCGACGAACCAGATTCGATGTTTGGATCTACGGCATTTGAATTCGAGTGACGTATTTGGTGTCGATTTTCGAAGGTCGAGTCAGGGTCGTTATAGTGGCATCAGAGCTGAAGGTTGAAACTTTAGCTTAGGAGTATAACACATTGAGTAACTCATTAGAGATAGGGTGAAGTATACCCTAGAATGAGCATATCCCTAAGATATCTGTCCGTATGCCTCAGTAAATTCTCTTACTATTCACTGATAATGAGTATGAGTACAAGAAGAGATCGAGATAGGGGACAGGGGAGTACTAGTATAAATGGTCAATACCCTGCAACAGTGGAAGCAACATTCTCCACCAATCTCCTTTGATTCGATTCCAATTTCTTTGATGTCTTCGTGGCAGCTCGAGGAAGAAGGTTCGGCGTAATGGCGGCCATACGAATCCTTATGATAATTTCCATTTCGTATTCTCTTTGTTGGTTTTCTATCAGCTTTTCGTTTATAAATTTGATAAATTTGAAAATTTAAATTGAAATAAATTGGTTAACTAAAATATAAAGTAAAAAATTCAATTGTATCGATAAAACGATTTCGATTAAAACCAAAATTGAAATTCTGTTGTAATTTCTTGTGTATATCAAAGTCCGTAGAGGGACAAGTTATATATAATTGGGGTGTTCCGACTTAAGTTTGGAATCCATATCTAGTGTTTGTGAGTTGTGGAAGATTAAATCCATTTATCTATCATTTTGGGTCTTGATATATCCTACGGGTGGTAAGTTATTCCTTTGAGCTAACCAGTGCCCCTTCATATTTCGTAGATCTGGTGACCCGAGTATCTCGTATAGTATTGAATGAGTTGTTCTCATATCTATTGTTGATATTCTGATTTGGTACGCCAAATGCAAAATAAATGTTCAGTTTGTTCTGAAAAGATATTTCTCTATCTTTGTGTATCTATCCATTCTTTATTGTCTCCCTGGCAAATTTCGGGGACGAAATTTTCTTAAGGGGGAAACCTGTAACATTCCTGATTTTAAAGCCAAATTAATTTAATAATTAATTTGATCTTTGGAATTAAACTTTGAAATATTTGATAATTAATATTAAATTTTGAATTAAATTATGAGATTAATTGGTAAAATTTATTTGAGTTTCTCCAAAAAGCAATTAAAATGTGGGTTTTATAAATAGATTGTGAAAATAGGAATTAATAAAAGCTTTAAAATTTATATATATGTATATAAATGGATTTTTTTAATTGAATCTGGAATTTGAAATTCAAGAATAAATATTCTGAGAAATAAACTGGATTTAAGAATTTTATAAACTAGTAGCGATTTGTTTTCTATTATATATACATGTATGTAAATATATACATTGTGATTGGGAAGATAGGTTTTAAGATCAATATAAGAATTATTTTCTTAAGGATGTATAAATAGTTATAAAAGGAAATATAAATAGAAAATAATATAAAGATATTTGAATTTAATTTTATGAAATGGATTTAAAAGTTGTTTGAAGTTAAACCTTTATTCTAAAGACTTAGATACGTATATAATCTATATATGTGTTTATTATTAAGATACAACTAAACTTTGAAATCAATTTCTTTAAAAGTTATGATTTGTACAACGGAATTTAAAATTTAAAACAAGAATGAATATAAAAAAATTACCTTTTGAAATTTAATAAATGTATTGTAAATAAAATTGATTTAATAAATAAATTAGATTTGAAAAGCTTTATGAATTAAGGATTACATGTGTGTGTGTGTATAAACAAGAATGAAAGTTTTAAAACTTACATATATGTATACATATCTTTTGAAAAAAAAATATAGCTTGTAAATAAAGTCAAGACAATTATATAAACAAATAAAACTAAACATAGGGTCTAAAACATAATATTACTTGTTTTGAACAAGTGTAAACCATGCATAAGAAATTAAACAAGTGTTATAATTTTGGCATGCAAATAAACAAGTGGCTTCATCTCTTTTAAAATTGAACATATAGGATATATGTAAAGATAATAAAACAGGCTATTTCCATTTTTTCTCAGATTTGAGAAACCAATACAAAACAAAACAGAGAGAGAAAAATTTGATTGAAAATCTGAAACAAATCAAAACGAGAATCAAACACTTCAGTTTCAACCTGAAGCAATCAGATTAAGAATGCAACTCAGATTCAAAGGAAATTCAATACAAGTAAACAAAGAAAATTCTTTACAAGTTCAACTTGGAAATCAAGCTTCAAGTTCAATCAGTAGGATAGTTCAAACAAATGGATTCAGCAATCAAATCCAGCAGCAATTCAAAGCAAATCAGGAAAACAAATCATCTCAAAATCATTCTCTGTTCTTCTCTGTCAAACAACCCAGGTGAGTAAACTCAAGCAAACCCATAAGTAAATATTTAATTTAAAATTTGAAGCAATTTAAAACCGTAACTAATTCAGTATTTTTAACCTGAGGAAATGATAATCAAAGAGCAGTTCAAATGAATCAAGCTTGGAAAACTAGATCTGTTCCACTGTCTCTGTTTCTTTCTGTTAAACTACACAGGTGAGCAAACTATCCCAAATAAAGTTTAAATTTGCGGTATACTTCGATATATGTGTTAATTCTGGGGTGAAAATTGTTTGCATGGATGGTAAATATCTGGAATACAGTATGAATTACTCTATAATTCATGTGTTTGCCTGTGTACATTATATTATATATCTATGATATATGTATGTGTGTATATATATACAGGTTTCAAGAACATAAGAAAGAAAATCCAATAACTCCTTATATAATCTGTTTTAGACTTTAATTCCTAAATGAAAAATGATCATATGAATGTAACATCATTTTTAAAAATAAATTCATGTATCTAAAATAGCAGTTAATAAAAAAAATTACAGTTAAAATCAAACCAAAGCAGAAAATCAGTTGTCTGGAAATTAAGCTTTGATTCTACAACTTGATTCGTGGTAGAAATTGATAAAATTTTCATGATTTTTAAGGTTATATATATTGGGAATTTATAAGTTAAACGGATTATGAGTTTTCATTGATTTACAATGATCGATGAGGTGATAGTCTTAGTGTTTAGGGCGGAAGGTAGCCAGTATGATGTAGGTTCAGGGAAAAATATCTAGGGAAATTCTAGAATGTTGTGTTGGCGAAACAATGAAGAACTAGGGTTTAATGTCTCGTCTTTGGGCGTTCGATAGTCGTGGCATTTTCATCGTCGGTGGAGCATCGGATTGGATGGGACCGGAGGGAATAGAAGCGAGGCGACGTAACGAAGCTTGTGGTCGATTGGCGTGAGCCCTGGTGAACTATATCGGTGGGGTGAGATGTTTTTCTGGTGGGTCATATGGGTTCCAGTGGTGGTTGTATACTTCGATTTTGATTTTCCAATCAATTGGGTAACCAGGGTTGTCGTGGTGGCTTAAGGGAGGATCGGCAACTTGCCGAGGCTCAGGGCAGTGGTCGGAGATGATCGGGAAGGTCGTATACATGCACGCGCGTATCAGTGTATCTGAGGGGTTTAGATTGGGAACGAACAAGAAAGACTCGGGTTTGTGCTCGTACCCTTTCCTGCTTGTCTGAAACCGCACTCAAGGCTAGTGATTTAAAACAGGTTTTAGAATTTAAAACAAAGAATCAAAGTTTTAAAAGAAAAGAGAGGCTTGGCTCATGTGAGTGATTGGGAGAATTTTGCCTGGGTTCGGTAATAAGTTTTAAAATAAAGGAAATGCAGATTTTAAAAGAAATAGAAAATGAAAGAAATCAAGTTTTCAAAGTCAATTGAAAATAAACAAGCCTTCAGAAATAAAAATGGTTAACAAGTGTTGCAAACAGGTTTCAAAGGTTAAATTTTAAAAGATTAAATGTTTTCTTTAACGTTTGACTAAGAAGTTATGTAATTGTTTAAACTTAAATTTTGTTAAGTAAAAATTGTAAGTTATTGTGAATCTTAAATCAGAAATGAAATTAAATAGTTAATTCAAAAAGTAAAATGTTTTAGTTGTGAATTAACTTAAAAATCTAAGTTAATGAACGGATTAACCAAAATTTTATTTCAAAGATCAAGGGTTTAAAAATTTATTAACAGTTAAATAATTACTTTGTGTAATTACATTTAAGGATAATTAATTTATTGAGATTAATAAATGTAAGGAATTAAGGATGAATAATTAATGATTAAAGATTGATTAATCAAATGTTTAAAGATTAATTTAAAGAATAATTTATTAACATGATTAATTAATTAAGGTGATTAATTTGAGAATAGTTAATTAAGTAAAGGTTAATTAATTAATGAAAGTGATTAAGGGATGATTGTTAATTAAGAGTTAATTGATTTTTGTAATTAGTTAAGGATATTAATCAAAGGATTAGTTATTAATAAAAGGTTAATTAATTTATTAATAAATGATTAAAGAATAATTAATCAAAATGATTTGTAATTAATTAATGTTAATTAACCAGGATTAGTAATTGAATTCAAAAGTAGTTAGTTCGATTTAAATAAATCAGATAATTAAGTTGATCTTACTTATGGATGTTTAGATCCTATTGAATGTTGAATTGTTTGATATCCCTGATATGTGATATGAATTATTCTTATTGTGCTATGGATTGTGATGTAATTTATTTATCCATGATGTAATATATTTATCTGCAATGAACTTATATTATTCATCGGTGATCTGTAAATGAAGATAAGCGCTATAGATTTATACCGCTTATCGATATTGATATGATTGAATCTGTAATGATTGATGATGTTGCACTGTTTTGTAAAACCCCAGGACTACACCTTACACACACAAATATGGGTTGCATGAGGAAATTGGTTAAGTCATAGATTTTTGAAACGGTATTAAAGTTGAATTTTTGAATCCAAAATAGTTTTGGAATTGGAATTGAAAGCTTTTGAAAATGAGTCTCAAAAATGAAAATTATTTTGAATAACTTAATAAAGTTTTGAAATTTAAATAATTTGATTTAAATTTGAATTCAATATTTGAAATTGAATTCAATATTGGAAATTATGTTTTAAAAAGATTATATAAGTTATAAAGGTGTTTATATAGGTTTTTAACCATTTAAAAAAAATATTGTTTTGGAATTTAAATTTAAACCCAAGTTTAATACTTGAATGGCTTTAACTTATGTAAATGCAATCAGCTTTAACTTATGTGAAAGATGATTAAACCTAGTTTTGAAATCGAAGAGAGTTTTAAATAGTATATTTTTCATATAAAAGATTTGAATTGGAAATTGTTTGAAAGTTATGAATTAAATCTTTAATTTAAAGATTGGATAAGTTAATCCAATTTGAAATGAAATTGTTTTGAAAAGCCGTGAATGGACCTTTGTGGAAAATTGGTGAACTTTGTGAAATGAACCCTTTTGTTTAAAAGATTTGGAGTGGTAATTTGTTTTAAACCATTTAAAGATAGGTTTTGGATAATAAGTTGTGACTTAACTGAAATCCTATATCCATATGTTTTTAAATATTGCGCTCATTATTCGGTTTAGCCGGGAGAGGACCTTGTGTCATATAACCCATTCTGAATAATGACACGTCGATATAGATAGCATTTGAAGACCGGTGGTGAAGACCGGGTATTTTCGAGAATGAAAGGATAACCTGTCGATTGTCTCTGCACTGAGTCGCGTCGGTATAGAGATTCCTTAAGTGATGGGAAGTCTGATCGGGATTGTGAATACCCGGATTTGCAAGGGCTTCTTCGGAAGTACCTTCGGTTCTGTTAGAACCCGGAACAAACTTGTATGGATATGTGTCTGACATTACACTTTGAGATGTAATGCTGATTTCTATCAAATACATTTCTGTTTGGTGTCGAAGATTCGTTCTCTTAGCCTAACACCCTTCTCTGAGACATACGAGCTCAGAGGTTATATAGTTGATAGTTACTAGTGATACATTTCCAATTTGGTAATGTGGCATGCGAAGTGCTGCTGATCATTTGTTGATCAAAGCATGATTTTATGAAAAAGTGTAGCTTTGTGGACGAGACCTCATCGAGCCTCACAACCCGGTAATGGTCGAAACAGGAAAGATGCGGCAAGGTTTCAGGGGTCGCACCCCTAGGGTATGTCCATTCCTTCTGAAAAAGGGTGGTATCATGGTATGGAGCCCAGATACTTACTCATGTGGACACTGTATATTTATTACTGTGTGATGTTGTTGGTATAGAGGGCCCTCGGATAAAGGTCGGAAACGATCGGGGGTGACATATCTTAGGTGTTACTCCCGGGAAGGGAGGACACCGGCCTTGTGTTGGTAGAGAGCCGGGTAGGTTCTCGGTACGTCCCTCCAGTATAGCAATAGAAAGTTCCTTAGCTTGACCATTGTTGGAAATCCAATTCCCAATACGAACCCAGTATGGTTTTAGTTATAGAACCTGCCATTTAACATGGCAGCTATAGTAGGCATAGTATAATTGTATCTATGCTGGCTAAGATTAATATTATATTTTCAAAATGTCTTCACACTATGCACTAGTAATAATATCAAAGAGTTTTCTTGTGTTAAGAATATCTAACTATCATAAGGAGAAATTTCCTCCCAGTGTGTGATTGCATTATGTGTGTATCGAGAGGCCTTATGGTAGTTTCATTCTCCAAAAAGCATTGCGGTTTTCAATGTTTTAAATTCCTTTGTTGTTTGTTCTAAAGATAAAACTATTTTTGTTTGCTCACACCAATCTCATGACTGACCTGGAGTTTATTTTTCCTTTTCTAAACCCTGGGTGCCCATAATTTTCCACACGGGCAATCTAGAGTTGGGTTTTTCAGATAGTCGAATTGTAGGAATTGATTCGATAACCTTCGAAGCCCTTTGGATTTGCGGATCGCATTTGCTACATTTCAGCATTCACGACTGACCTTGCTTAGCTTTGTACAACGTGATGGGGTTCGAGCAAGCTTTGGATTGGAGATGGAGTTTTTGGAGTTTGGCATTAAAGACATTATCTTTCCGTTGCTATTTTTTATATCTCTAGTAGTATTGATATCTATTGTATCATTCTATTGTATTCGGTTGTATCAGATATTGTATCAAATGTATTATTCATTTTCTTCCGCTGTGTTGTTATACTTAATGTGTTATAAGCTCCGACGAACCAGATTCGACGTTTGGATCGGCGGCATTTGAATACGAGTGACGTATTCGGTGCCAATTTTCGAAGGTCGAATCAGGGTCGTTATAACCTCCCATTTGTTTTAGATTATTTCTTTAATTACATATATAATTATCTCTGGCTGTAAAAATTCAAACACTAATGAATTTTTTCATTTGAACTCTAATTGGAAAAGTTTATGTATGAGAATTGATTAGAAAATTACCATAAATCCGGCAGTATAAGTCTCATGGTGGAATTCCCACATGTGTAAAAATTCCATTTTCACCGTTTGTTATTAATTCATTAATTTCTTTTCAATTAATTACCATAAATACAAAGGGTGTTACACTCATGGGTACTTTGATCGACTACCCCGGATTGGTTGTTTATATCTGTATGCCTTAGACCGGTGGAATGGGTCAATTTTCAATATTGGGCTTAGATGAGTACACTGAAAACCAAAATTTTCATTAGTCTCTGGTTAAAGAAAGGTCATACAGTTATGATATATCTAGAGCACATTGAGTGATAGTGAGGATTGTTTGATGGATGCTTTGATTGTCTTATTCTGTAATATATCACTCTAGGGATGTCCATCGAGATAGGTATCGGGGATAGGGATACCTAGACACGTGTTATTATACTTTGTTTGCAGTATACCTCTTAATATACATAGAATGGCATATTATGTTCGTTATGTAATAACTCTTTGGTTGCAGGGACATGTCAGGTATGGTTCGTATACCCTTGTTCCTTACTATATTGACTTTTATAGTATTTTGAGATTCATTTATCGCTCACACTAAACTATTATCTGACTCGTGGTTTTTTGTTTTGCTTCTTATTATTTCAGGTGCTCTTAAATGAGTAGACTAAAAGGTAGGTTTAGGTATATGTAGTGAGGTGCGGAGGACGAGTAAGATGGAACTTCTCATATTATAGATGGATATTATTCTTATTCCTCTATGCAACGTTGTGGATCCCAGGCAATGTTTATTTACTACTATGGGACAATTTATTTTAATTTTGTATTAACTCTATTACTGTGTTGTATGACTCTGTGGATCCATTCTCTGATACTAGTTCACTTAATTATTACTTTCTTTTTTATTTTATATCTATGATGTATATTATATTTTATTTCATGGACTATGAGATATACGATAAGTTATGTGATGTTTTACTTCATTTTCAATCCTTGATGATCATCCAACATCAGTTGGGCATATTAGCAGCACATTATAGAGTTATATTGGATGTCAATAGTGTAGAGTAGTTGTCACATTTGGTATTAGAGCTTAGGTTATATTATTAACTTGAGTTGATATTGTGGTCCAGTAGAGATAGGGAATGAGTTATCATCTTAGATTGGATTGAGAGTGTGTATATTTACATATATACACGAGAGAGTGTGTACTTGTTATATATTTTGGTTTTCAAAACTACGTAGTAGTATATAAGTCGCACGCACACACGAGTACCATTGATACAGTTTCCTTATATGGGGGACTGATCATTCTTGTAACATATCAAAAATGAGTCGGCATATGAGAAACACTATAAGAAAGTCCATCTTTGGAGTTGAGGAAGGAGCGAGTTCGAGGACTACTAACCCTGACTTGTAGGACAATGTTTAACGCAATGATGACGAACTTGCTGTAAAATTCCCAACGGCCTCTCCGAATGTTGTTATTATTGGTGGCGCTCAGGTGCAAGCATCAAGGGCCGACTTTGCTAAGTTATGTAAGGATTTATCCACCTTGGGAGGCAAATTGTTTCTTGGAATGGAGTCAGCCGTCGAATTGTAGGACTGGCTGGACACCTATGAGTATATCTTTGGTGATATGGAAGTAGATGATGCCATGAGTAAAAACTGACCTCTAGATAGCTTAAAGAGGGGGCTATGAACTGGCAGAACACTGTTACTATAGTTACACCCATGGATTAGTTCACTTGGGACTAGTTCAAGGCTAAATTTAGGGAGAGGTTCATTTTAGCTACCCAGAAGTCGGTGCAATTCAAGAGATTTACCGATTTAAAGCTTGGAGATATGCCTGTCTCTGAGTATACTATTGATTTCGATGCTATGTCGAAGTATAGGATGTCTTCCATCGTCACTTTATTGAGGAGGAATGGAATTTTTTATGTGTTTAGACTATTATCTAGGAGAGAAGTTGTTGAGCCATATCGATGAGCCAATTGAGAGAATTGTCGAGAAAGATCTTCACCTTAAGAGTTTACATCCCAAGTTTAAATCAGCTAATTTTATTAAGTAAGAGCCAAAAGCACAACAGTGTAGTGGAGGAAGAAGAAATGGAACCGAAAGAGGAAGAGTTTCAGGGAAAGAATGCTCAAAAGAAGGCTAAATGGAAACCGGACTGTTGTAGTTGTGGACACAAGTGTCACTTGATCAGGGACTGCAAAGCTGATGGAAAAAAGAAGTGTTACAACTATGGCAAGTTCGGACACATGAAGAAAAGAGTTTTGGAACCAACACAATAGAAGCAGGTTGTAAAGGCGTATGCTTTGGATGCTATCTTGATTTCATTGAGTGCTCCAATAAAGGATAAAGGGAAGGGCGTCATTATTAAAAGTATGCTTTCCGTTAATGATATTACCATATGTGTTTTTATTCGATACCAAGGCTTCACATTCTTCATATCTACTGACCTAATAGATAGATCGAAATTGAAACCTAAAATGGTTAACCAACCTTTGATTGTAATGAACCCTGTCAGAGGATCTACTAGCCTGTGTATGGTTCTTCGTGGTTTGGTCTTATCAAGCCATGGATGCTCTTTTGTTTGTGATAGCTTTGTTTTGAATTTCTTTGGGTTTGCAATTATATTGGAGATGGACTGGCTAAGTAAGCATGCGGTAGTAGTAGCTTGCAAGGCTGTTGGTGACGATCGAGGATGTAGAAGGGCAAACGGTAGTGATTAACTGCCTGTTGGAGGATGGGTAATGGTTAACTTTCTATATTCCCTCAAGGTTCCATACGACAAATTGTCATCTATGTCTGTCGTTAGAGAGTATCCAGACATGTTTGTGGAGGTAACCAGATTACCGCCACACCAAAAGATTGAATTTCGTATAGACTTAGTAAAGGGTGCCAGACTGATAATTATGCCTTTCAGGCACATGATGCCCAAAGAGCAAAAGGAGTTAGAGGTGTAAGTAAATGACACTTTGAAGAGAGGGTTCATTTGTAGGAGCATATCTGAGTGGGGCACATCTATATATTTCCAGTAAGGCTGATGGCTCTTAAAGGTTGTGTGTAGATTACTGCTAGCTGAATAAGATGACAAAGAAGGACAAGTATCCACTCCCACGTATTGGCGACTTGTTCGATCAACTCTGTGGTGCGAAGCTTCTCTTCCAATTGGATTTGGCGATCTGATTTCAGCGGTTGAGAGGAGTGAAGGATAGTATGTCGATCACCGCATTTCGTATGCCGTCTGATTTCTATGAGTGGTTGGTTATGCCATTTGAAATAACCAATGCTCCGGCATATTTATTGATCTTATGAACCGTGTCTTCAGGGATCACCTAAACAAGTTCTTACTTATGTGATATTCTTATTTATTCTAGGACAGAGAAGGAATACGAGATGCACTCGAGGATTGTGTTTGAAGTGTTGAGGAAGCATAGTTTGAAGGCAAAGTTTTTGAAGTGTCACTTCTAGGGAGGGGAAGTGAGATTCTTGGGTCATGTCATCGTGTGACAGGGTATTGCAGTTGATCCTACGAGATGGCAGCGGTTTAGGATTAGAATGTGCCCAAGAATGCTACGGATTTGAGGAGTTTATTAGGATTAGCGAGATATTATTGATGCTTTATCAATGACTTCTTAAAGGTAGTCGTGTCGTCGACCAATTTGATGAAGAAGAATCGCACTTTTGTTTGGGATGCAAAGTGCGAGCATGCATTTGTGAGTTTGTAAGAAAGATTGATGATGTATCAGTATTTACCATTTTGAGCAGGAATGAGTAGCTGTTAATATACGTAGACACCTATAATATTGGATTAGGTGCGGTATTGATGCAAAAGGGAAAATTTCGCCTACGCTAGTCGATAACAGAAGCCACCCAAGCGGAAGTATCTAACTCATGATTTGGAGATGATGGAATAGTGTTTGCTTTGAAGATTTGCATGCACTACTTATTAGGAGAAATGTTCGAGCTGGGCCCTACCACAAATCATTGAAGTATCATTTTTACCAGAAGAATCTAAACCTTCGCCAACAACGATGGTTAAAATTCTTCGCCTCCTACAACTTTGACATTTCCTACATGCTAGGTAAGGGAAATGTGATCACCAAGCATTAAGTAGAAGGCATGCTAGTTTTGGAGCAATGTTCCTAGGGTGGAAGTAGTTGGAGTATATTGTTGACTATGACTACAGACCTCATTGCAAGTTAGAGCCAGAGATGTTAGCAAGTTTGATGATAGGTCCTACTTTGATTGAGTGGATCGATACTAGTCAGAGGAAGGAGGGAGGCTTAACAGAGATTATGGTAAAAATAGAAGGAGGAGTAGAGTTTGGAGATATGAATCAATATGGACTCGATCTAGCAGGTTGGCTCTATAAGGAGGGGGATATTTTTTCCCGATGTTGATAGATTACAAGATAAGGTGCTACGAGAGTGACACCATTCTAGGTTGACTATACATCCCGACGGTAATAAGATGTACCTTGATATGAAACAAACCTATTAATGGGAATAGATAAGAAGGATGTCGGGGAACTCATTTTGAAGTGTATGAACTGCCAGTCGGTGAAGGTAGGGCAAAGAAAGCCAAGCAGATTACTGCAACCGCATGAAGTTCCTGAGTGGAAATGTAAACAAATATCAATGGACTTTATCGATGGATCGCCAAGGACGGGGAACGGTACGATAGCATTTGGATCGCATTTGATAGATTAACAAAAGGTGCCCAATTCATACCCATAAAGTCTACAAGAACGGCATCCAAGTCGACCAAGTTGTACGTGAAGTGGATAGTATGGTTTTATGGTATGCGGAAGAGCAATTTGAGAAATTGAGACCTATTATTCACTAGTGACTTTTGGAAGAGCATACAAGAAGCGTTGGGGACTGAGCTACATCTCAGTGTAGCTTAACACCTGCAGACGGATGGTCAGACCGAGAGTAAAATCATATACTGGAGGATTTCTTATGAGCTTGTATTCTCAATTTCGAAGGCTTATGGAATAATTACTTACATTCTGTAGAATTCGCGTACAATAATAGTTATCAGTCTAGTATCGATATGGCACCATATGAAGCATTATATGGCCGACCACGTAACATTCCTTCATGTTAGTGGAAAGCATACGAAAAACTGATGCTTGAGCCAAATATGATTAGATTAACCTTAAAGAAGATAGAGATCGTTCAATAATGAATGAAAGCTGCTCATGATAGACAGAAGAGCTACGTATGTTGAAGACGTAAAGATTTGGAGTTTTCTGTTGATGGTATGGCATTTGTAAAGGTTTCTCCATTGAAGAATTTTATTCGATTCGGTGGTAAGGGGAAGTCGGCATTCATATTCTTAAACCCATTTCTATAATAGAGAGGATTGGGAACCTAGCATATAGGGTCGAAATACCTCAGAAGATTAAAAACGTGCAAAACGTCTTCTATGTTTCTCATATATGAAACTTTGTGCATGAATCAGGCATGATGATTTCATCAGATCAACTTGATGGTATCGATATTAAACCAGAAGCTTCGAGACATCGTAGGTCGGTTTGTATTATTGGATGTGATATGAAACAGCTTAGGAAGATGGTGGAGATAGTGAAGGTTCAATGGAGTGAAAGTAAAGGCGATTACATGTGGAAAACCGAGCAGAGTATAAGGGCCACATATCCGGAGCTCTTTGCATGGTAAGGCCTACTGTTTATCGTATTTATTTCACCTTTGATATCATATAGGGTAGTTTAGTATCTCGCATGCTTGTATTGGCTTACCTATTCTATTGGTTGCATGACTACTTAGTTGATATACATGATGGTTGCATATGATTATTAGGCGCGTGGGATAGCTATGTTTTATTATTCTTTGACTTATTTAGGATTTTGGGAGTGAAATTCTTAAAGGGGGAGAGTGTAACAGTCCGTGTTTTACATATTGGAAGACCATAAATTATTTCTATTTTATTTATATGAGGTCATATGAGTCTAAATTTACGGAAAATGACTCTTAAGGACATTTTTCACTTTTATAATTTTTGTCCAATTTCTATGTGACCATTTTGACCCTAAAAACCTTGTATGGACTATAACTTTTGATAGGAGCAGAAAAGGGGTCTCAAACTACTTCCATTGCTTTAGGATGATGGTTTCTCATTCTGTAGAATGGTAATCATATAAAATAGACTTACCATTTGAAAGTTATAGTTATTTTAAGTTTTGGCTATTTTTGGCTTACAATAGAGGGTAATTAAATAAGCCATATTTAGGCCCACTAACCCTTCCCGAAAATTGTGTTAAGGGAAGGCTGTTGAGACAGATCTAAGTCATTTCCATTTCCCCAAAATAGTTCTTGGCCTCAATTACCACTAATCTCTTCAAATATCATCTCTTTTCCTTTCTAATCCTATCCAAATCATCTAGAGGGTAATTAGCATAGAGAGATGGAGATTATCATTTTTAACCGATTTATATACATCTCCTTTACTGTCCACTTTAGATCTAAAGGAAGAAATTGGTATTTTAGGTATTGGTGAGTGGTTCTTGACCACTCACTATCCTATGCATATTATATAGTTAAAATTGAAGTTTTTAACAAAATTGTGATCCAAAAATGTTTTCTAAATTTAATCACATTTTCATATAAATTTAAGGCCGAAATTTAAAGGTTTTTAAATGGTTTTGCAACCTTTTTGTTCTTATTGATACGCTAGTGTAAAACTTAGATATATATAGAATAGGATTTGTTGGATTATCATGTTTTTAAGAATTTCATATGTGCATGGATGCATATAAATGATTTTCATATTTGGGTGTTGTGCTTCAATTTGGTTTACTAGTAATCTGGAGGATGGGATCTGGAGCATGGGAGGAACCTAGGGTCCAAGTCGCATCAAGATTGAAGCTAAGTGTAGGAGTCGGAACCGAGATCTTTTACTCGGTTGAAAACCTCTCAGTGGGAGATGCTGCTTCTGGTTAGGGCTAGGGGTGATGAGCAGAATCCAAAGGCCAAAATTTGGTTAAATGTTGGAGTAGTGTCGATAGCTTTGGAGGAATGGTACCTATAGCTTTTCCATAGAAATGGTCAGGGTTTAGACAGTTGGAAGATGGAATTCTGAAAGAACATGACTCTAGGAAAGGAGCAAGGAAGAGACTTAGCCAAGATTGGCTTAGTACCCAACTCGGTACCGAGAGATTTTGGTCGGTACCGAGAGCTTTATTTTGGTGGAATTGATGTGAAACTTTCAAAAGAGAAGAGCAGGGACTTTGTAGGTCGTGCTGAAGGTATTCGTTTGTTCGCTTTGTGTTTGATGGCATGCGGTAGCACGATAATAGCTTCTGAACTTCGATGACGACAACTTGACGATGAATGAAGTCTGGTTCAGATGATGGCGGCGTGATGTTGAAGGGAGTCGTGAGGATGGTTATCCAAGCAGGTTCTATGAAGGATGACCCATAGATAATATGTTGATGGTTCTATCGTGGAAGAAAGGAACATGCAATGGCTCTTTGAGGATAATGGAAACTAGATGGAGCATTCCAAATAACCATTCCAAAATTTGGATCCGTATACCCTAGATGACCAATGAATAGGTCTAGTTTCAGCTTTGGGTTAAGACGAGTACACTGAAAACCAGGATTTCCATTAGTCCTTGGGAGAAGAAAGGTCATAATTATCATATATCTAGAGCACATTGGGTGATAGTGAGGATTGTTTGATGGATGTTATGGTTGCTACGAATTTCTTCGTCCATAGTCATCACTCTAGAGAAGTCACTAAATATAGGTATTAGGGATAGGGACATATGAACACCCATCATTATACTTAGTTTGCAGTATACTTTATGATATTTATGGAGTAGTGTTGGTTAAATTTTTCGGCTTCACCACATTCGACTTGATCTTGAGGCAATCTTATAGGTAGTTGTACTCACGATTAGGAATCGATGAATTTAAGCTTAGTTAAACTCACTTTTGGAAGCAACTATGTTAATGAATGCTTACATAGCCATGCAGTCACACTTCAACTGTTTGTTGAAATGTCGAGATGGGCCAATGAACAAAAGAGCAATTAAAAGTAAATAGCAAGGATATAAAGGACACAAAGATTTTTACGTGGATTGGATTGTTGTTAATCCTACATCCATGGGGTAATCCACTATATTTTACAATTTTTTTTGTACAAGAGATTACAATGGTCCCCCAAGGCATACAATATTTCATTCCTTTTTTATACGATGGAGAAGAAGTGTAGAAAGTAGATCCTCCATTTTTTCCTTATGCCTTTCCTTTTATAATATGGAAGGTGTGCTGTGGGAGGTCGCAATCGTCTTTCCCGTTTTATTTTAATCTTCACCCTCGAATTTTTCCACTTTTCGCTTATATATGATGTTTATCCTCTGTGCCTGGATCGATAATTGTATTTTGGTGGGAAATCCTGATATCAACGGGATCTTGAAAATTTGAAGCGGGGTGATTGACAATTTGGGTAAGAATCCCAAGTTTGCATAGGCCAACCTCAACTTTCTTAACATTATTAGTTACTCTTAGAGGAAAGGTAGGAAACTACCTGAAGCTTTGTTACATTGTTGATGTACGAGAATAGGTGCGGTGATGGATGTCTTCTAAGGTCTAGATTGTACTACCCCGTTGTTGTCCTTATTTTCTTGGCTTTACTGACCGTCGTATCTGGTCAGAATGGAGTAGCTTTTCCTATTCTGTTCCGAAGGCCGGTTGGGTATGTGTCATTATTATTTGTCTATAAGGTTGAGCCTACATTGAGGCATATCTTGGGTGGCCTTGTATACATCTCCTTTGAAGTGCTCTAGCTCTCCATGATGTTGTCTGGCCAATGTGTGCTTGTGCAGACCTGTTCCTACAAACGTATGACAAAATGTGAATATAGTTAACTTCAAACCCCATATACTAGTTTTTATGTCTTAGCTCATTATTCCAATCCGACCCTTATTTATGGATGTAGCAAATGTATTCTGCTCCATTTTCCTGAAGCATGCAGCATCTATTTTTATAGCCTTCTCCTGTTAAAAAGGGTTCGGGTCTGATTAAGTGTTGTGGTCTCGAGTGTTCTCTGTCCAGTCCCATTGTTATGAGAATAGCTTCTCTGACTTTAAACACCATCTTTTTCCTTTTGTTCTGGTTCATGATGAGAACATGTGTAACACTTGCCCCTTAAGTTTGCAGCGAATGTTGGTTGGGGTAGACTTGTTGGCTTATACATTCGGTCTGTACTTTCATTGGGTCCTGTTGAATCTATCTTTTCAGCACTGGAAATAAGTTTTTAACCTATACGTACATTTAGTGCTCTAAACATGTGTCATAATCTTATTAATTCATCTTTTAGCAGTTTTTTAATCTACCCTTTTGTTTTTTTAGACGTATTTCCATGTCTTTTATGCTCATTATTTTCTATAGTAAATCTACGCTATAAAGATTCCTCAATCATTTCAATTAGGTGGCTATAATTCAAACTCAAGTGCATATTTTCTTTTTTCATATTTCCCAAATTTTGTTTTATCTTTTTGCTTGCGAAGAACCACTGTTGGACTAGTTTCCAAATTAGGTGTAATTTTGTAGATTAAGAGTAGTATAAACGATTTTAATTCTCGCTCGACCCTTCTTTGATATGACTTCTGGGGTTTTGAAATGGATTCTTCCACTTCCTCTTCTTTGCTTCCCCCTTCTGAAATTACTCGCCTGGAGGATGCTATTGGTATGCTTAGGCAATTTAGATTCCTTGGGTATGCTCCTAGGGTTTCTACATCTCACGGATGTATGGATACTCCATCGGAAGGTTACATATTCATTGCTCCTGAGCGTATTTGATGTGGGTTATTTATTCTAATGCATTCAATAACCCATGAATAGTTTTCTATCTTAGGCATTGATGTGGTTCAATTACTCCTAATTTGTATGCTTTTCTTTGGCCACCTTTATCTTTTATGCTAAAAATGGTATTAATCTTACTGGTGAGGAACTTCGATTTCTTTTTGAGGTTAAAAGAAGTCCTATACAGGAGAATAAGTTTTCTTTTATACTCAGGCTAAAGATTCATTTCTGACAGACATCCCTAGTAGGACTAAAAGTAGATCACACTCCATTTCTCTATCTCGAATTACAATGGATTCCCTTCCATTTCTCAATGTTATTCCATCCGTACTATTTCTTCAAAGGTGAATGAGCAATTATACGAATCCTATAGGCATCAAACTCGGAATTTACCAATAGAGGAAGGAAAATAATGAAGTTGTGTTCTAAATCGAAGTTGAAATCGCATGGTTTACTACGTCCTCACTATATACTTTCTAGAGGCAGATTTAAGCCCACTCCTTCCCTGTCTAAAATTGGGGGTATAAGTAGCTTGTAACACATTTAAGTTTGCCATACCTATGATTTTAACTTTGTTATCTCTCTTTTTATAGATAACATGGATAAGGACACCATTGCTACATTCGTAAGGTTTTTGAGGTAGAGAGGGAAAAGAAGGCTTCGAAGAGGCTGCTTGGAGGGTCTGATGATCCTCCCCACTCCTTCCATGAAATCAGCTGTTTCTTTCGCGTCCAAGGTTTCGTCCTCTTTTGGTCTGAGAGTTCCTCCTTCTCCAGTTCATGCACCTTCTGGGCTAATTAGCTTTTCTTCTAGAAGTGGTTTGCCCCCTCCCCCATGCAGGTGGTTTGACCGCATCCAAAGTTTCCAACTCTGCTTTGATGGGAAAGGTTGGGCAGTCTGTACAAGGTTCTATTATTCTTCTGCCTTGACTTCTGAGATGTCTTCCACTGTCATTTGGTCAGAAATTGGGAAGCTTTGTTCTTATGTGAGTGATCATGTTTTCTTTTCCTTTTCTCTTTCGCATTGCATTGGTTTATGACTCATGTTGTTTTGTGTTTTCCACTCTTATAGTCTACGGCCTTGATGATGAAGGCGTTTGAATCAAGGAGTGTGCAGGCCCTGCTTTCGAGTCGGGTAGCGTAGCTTGAAACCGATCTTGCCTTGGCCAGTACTGCATTGGCTTCTGTTAAGGTCAAGGCAAAGGAAGAGGCCAGAATCCTTCATGAGCAAGTTGAGAAGGTCGATATGAAGGTTAAGGCCACTGAATGTTGAGCTGTAAAGAAGCGTGAGCTGAAGGAAAAGGACGATGCTTTAGTTAGGGTTAAAGAGGAGTTGGAAAAGTCCAATGAAGAACTTGACGCTATCACTTCAATTGTAACTTATGGCTTTTATTGGTTAGATGTCAATACAAGGTAGAAGTTAAAACTGACTTTGTAAAAGATGAATCTGTGGCGGACTTAATTTTTGCATATTGCCAAAACAAGCTGTAACGACCTGAAATTTTCGATCCCGAAAATTCTAGATAGTTATGAAAAGAAGAAAGAGATAGAATAAGAAGAAGATCAGAAACACCAACATTTCACATTCGCAGCGGATAAACTATAATAACAAATAATAACAGTTTACAAAAGCATTCTATATCTGTAATTTACATTTATAATACATCAGGGTTACACATTTATACAGACACCGGATATACAGAATCATCATGTCTCAGATTTACATATAATACAGCAGAAATACTCTATACGTTCTTGCCAACCAGCCCGTCTCCCAAGCTCCTGAACGTCCTTACCCGAAAATATGTAATACTCGGTCTGACCCGAGCATTACATCAAAGTAATACCCTGGTCAGGCTGGAAACTAGCGTGAGTAAGCCCATCCAACAAGGAATACAAAGCATGCAACTTATTTAAAACCCGAGGTAACTCGTATCAATTTACAAGTTCACAATTTGTTATAGACATCACTTATTTCACACATCAATTTTCTAAGTACCAAAAATTAGATTAAATAGTCCAATTTACCTAAATCATTTCATTCCAGCCTATTGATTTCACATATCAATCTATAAAAATTCGAAGTGGTTTCGGGTATTTTCTAATACCCGACCCCGGTCTTTTCGAGTCTCGTTCAAGGCATCCAATACCATTCAATCATCCGTAAGCAAACCTGATCACTTACAAATTAATTTAATTAATTTAATTAATTCAAACTGAAATTCTAACGTCAATCACTTAGATTCCTTCATTTAACATTAATTAAATTCAAATCAATTAATTAATCATCCCTTAATTATCCATCTTAATTAATCACCCTAGATTAATTATTCTTCTATTACATTCAAGTAATAATCTTTAATTAATTACATAAATTAATTATTCTTAACCAAAAATAGTAATTAATCTTTAATTACTTCACAAATTAATTATCTACAATTAATTACATTAATCCTTAATTACTTATATTAATTAATTTCTCATAAATTACTTATTATTGATTAATCAATCTTAGTTAATCAACCTTTAATTACATCATTAATTATATAAATTAATGATTTCTAATTACATCTTAACTTATCCTAATCTAAATTAATTACATTAAGTAATTAATCATTAATTAAACCGCAAATATCAATCACTCTTGATTAATCTCAACCAGTAATTAACTAACTTCATTTAATAAAGTAATTACTTCTTAATTTATTATCTTAATTAATTACACAAGGTAATTGTACCCAATTTTCCTCTATTAACAAATCATCATTCAACTAATTACATCAAGTAATTATTTATTAATTACTTCCCTACGTAATTATATATTTTATTAATTACATTAAGGAATTACCTATCAAACGCCCAATTTATTCTATTTATATTTTAGAATCCCAAATTATACTTATCCAATCATAACACAGCACAATTTAATTCCCAAATTTATCTTTCACGGTATAAAAATAAAATGCATCATCAATTATGAAAATAATTTTTATATAGTGAGGAATCCAGTTGGATCCCTCTAACCCGTTTCCCTGCATCCACAGGTGTTAGCACAACACCAATTCCACTTTGAGGTGGAATATCACGGTATATGGGATTTATATAACATCATCCGCTATTATGCGACGCATAGGGTCTCATCCGCTATATAATGCGGGAAATCAATCACCCAATATATCCTATATACTACTATATATAATATAGCACATCAATTCAATTCAACCATTCAATCAATCATTTAAATCTAACCATTTAAATTTAAATAGAAATCCAGAAGAGTGAGATTAACTCACCTTTGATTTTACTGCTTGCAATCCAATTCAAACCGGCTCGTTCTTCATTATTTTGACCTTGTATAAACATTATGCAATTTATTAATATTTGAAACAATCAAACAAATCAATTACCATTTAATAATTTTAGTTAACTAAGAATTTAATTCTTTTCTTTTTTTCTTTCTTTTTTTTCTGTTTTCTGCATATTATTTTCTGACTACTAAACAAAAATTCTGTTTTAAACCTTACTGTTTTGTTTAAAAAAAAATTGGTTAGAAAAGCAGTGTTCTCAAAATCAAGACAGCATACCTTCCCCTAAATCACAAAGTCGTGCCTCCTTGCGAATCACCGCCATCTCCATCGCTTCCCTCCATCACGCACGCACTACCCTCACAGTGAGTCGCCACCACTTCCAGCTCGATTTCCATTGAACTATCGCAACTTCCAATCCAGCACCCATCCCGATTTGAGCACCACCGCAACCCTAATCAAGCCCTGCCATCACCCTCGTGTCCCACGTTGATCAATCTCATGTGGCCACCGCCTAAAAATGCCTTCCCAAAGTCGGCACGATGCTCGAGCTTACCCACCTTCCCTCCCCCCCTCCCACGAAATCGCAGCCTCCAGGACCCAAAATCCCGACTTCAGTCGCCGATCGCCTCTCCTCTTTCATTATTTTTTTACGAACAAGTTCGTTCGAGTAGAAAGGGGATAAATTTTGGTTTCAACAAGAACAGAGGGAGAACGAGGGTTTTGAATGAGTTTCTGTTATTCCCTTTTCCTTCATCGATTTTGAACAGCCATTTTTTTTCTGCTGTCTTTAAAACTAAAGAGAAAGAGACATTTATGAGAAGAAACAATAAACACGATTATAGGGTGGCTCAAGTGGATATAGGTGCGGCTGAAAAAAAGGGTTCAGTGTATAGTTCAAATCGATGGGAATATATTATATTAAAATTCAAAATATCCAGATATTTAATCCAGAACCCTGGTTGAGGCGTGCCTCAGGCGTTCCTAATGTTATACCCGTATTCCGAACGCAATGGAATAAGTTTCGAGCCTCGATTCGATCGTATCAAGAAGATAGCTTTTTGAATCAGTTATTATATTAAATTTTCGATATAAATTATAGCGCGTTAATATATCATACTACCAAATGATCACTCCAAACACTACGAAAATTGAAATCCGATAATAATATAATATTATGGATCCAATAGAATTGGTTTCGTCGAAATCTGAGACTGTGCCTCGGAAGGCTATTTTTTAACGTCAATTTAAAAGATATATTTTCAAAACTGAACAAATCACCTTTAAATTCAATTTTAACACTTTTACTATCTTCAGTATTATCGATATAAATTTTACAAACCCTTAAATTATTTTTAGTAGGCTTAAAACTGAAGATTCAAAAATTCACCCAATTTCAGTTTATTAAATCCAATAACTTAATTGCTATTAATAATAATGTTTGAATTCAAGTTAAAAATTAACTTTTTAAATATTTAAAATCAATTAAATATTCCAATATAAATCATCCAGAATTCTGGGTCGTCACATTCCTCCTCCCTTAAAAGAATTTCGTACCCGAAATTACTAGTTAAGAAGAATGGTCCAATACCCATTACTATTTTCGAAAACCAAACAGTTTTATCAACTTGCCATAACCTATCTTTTATTAAAGACCCATTATTACTTCAACCATCTTCCCAAAACCTTCTATATCTCAAAAAATTTCTAACTCTCTAAATTCTTGAAATTTTTTGCCAGCGTCTCCTTTGTGCGGCTAGCTCGGTACAACTACAAAATGCCTCTACGGGCCTCCAAATTCCAAAAGAAAACAAAAGGCCAAGTGGCTAGATCAAAAAACCCAATCAAATTTCATATAGAAATTTAAACACATGCCTTTTGTCGAGCAAATTCAAATTTATCTTCTGGAATCAAAACTAATTTTCCTTTCTCTTTATAATACCTGCATATCCTATTTAGCAATAATATCCACTCATAGCTTTAAAAATCATTTTATACATTTCCTTATAGAAGTTTTCATATTTACTTCTATTTAAATTAGTTTTTTCCATTTCCACATGAATTCAATTTATCTTCAATTCTGAATATTAAATTTTATCTTCCACTTATAACTGATCCATATCATTATATAAATTAGTTTCAACTATTAATTTATTTCAATTTTCAATTTGAAATCATTTTGTCGTTAACAAAATTTTTCCAAACAATTTTCAAAATATTCTAACTCCCAAAATTTTCAGAAAATTTTGGCAGAGTCTCCTTTGTACGGAGGAGCTTTTGCAATTTGACAAGAGATATAAATATATATACATCGACCCACATGGTCGGAAAAACAAAAACAGTTCATATTTCCTATTTTTATTGCGTAGGCGTACCTTTATTTAGCATTTTAAGTAAGCGGCTTATTAATTTAGCATTTATCATGTCCAAATCCAGCCAAACGGCTTCCCGGTACCTGTACTTACTCAATTCAAACATGTAAGTACTAAGTATATGAAATTTATTAGCATTTCACTTACTTTCAATAGCTAAAACACATGCATTTCATAAGCAACAAGCACCAAACACTTTCCATAAGCGATTTATATAATTTAAAAGCTAATTCAATTTCTTTCAACCAATTCATATGCCATTTCATTAAATTTTAATGGTTTTCAACTCAATTTCTTACATTCAATTTATTTTAACCCAACAGCTCATATTCACTTAAAATTATTCAAAATCAAATTTATTTGCTTCTATTAATTCATAGAATTTCTTTACCTTCGTTTACGTCAAACGACAACTATTTTTATGCAAATTCGGTGATATTCGCTTAATAGAGTATCCATTTTAGTTTGTAACTACTTCAAATTAATTTCAACTCATTCTTATTTAATTCCATTTCATTTCTAATTTATTCACCAACCATACATTTGCATTTCATTTCATTTCATTTCTGGTTTCATTTTAAAACTATTTCATTGAGCTTGACAACATTCGTTGCTTATATTAATATCCATTTCCAAATAATTTAACCCAAACTTTTATTTAATGGTCTTCCATTCTTACTTGAAACCAAGGTTTTATTGACTTAAGTAATTTTACTTCAAATTAATATGCCTCATAACTTAAAATCATTCTGATAACCCAATTTCAATTAAAGTTTGATTTATTTTATTTTTTAATCAGACTTCATCCATTTGTTATTTAATTCAATTAACCCATTTATTCACCCCATTTTAAATTTTAAATTCTCCTACCTAATTCATTTTCGAATTTATTTCATTAGTACAAAGTCATTCTTAATTTATTTCTACTCACCTGGGTTTTGTTTGCAACATAAACCATTTCTATTATAATTCAATTCCATTTTATTTTTACAACATCTCCACTTATTTTAATTCGTTATCAATCCAAATCAAATTCTATTTATAATTCGAGTTCATTTCCAAACTTCATTATTAACTTACACTCCATTTTAGTTAACCGAGTTAAATTTTTATTAATATACTCCATCAAATAATTTATTTAGCTAATTAGCTTACTTCCAACTTTTAAATCAATATTCGATTTTATTACAAAAATCACTTCATTAAATTTTCCCGAGTTCAATTTTTTTTTTCATAATTCCAGTTTAGATTTTCTTTCATTTTCCAAAATTCCAACACTTTTATTTTAAAAATTTAGAAATACTTTTTAAAATTCACATAATACTATTAAAATAGTTTTTTGTAAAAATACTTCTTATATCTCGATGTTTCAACCAGTCCATCCTTATTCTCACAGAAATTCAGTCATACGTTGATCAGGCGTAGGACTGAACACCTATAAGTACTTGGTAAACTCATATTCAACGCCCAGTGAAAATACTTGGGAAAATAATTTTATTGAAAATATTGAAAACAATTTTTGAAAATAGAGGAAATATCTTGGTGAGAATGCTTTGGAAATCATCACCCCCATCCATGGTCGTAGTTTCATCTTGGGTTACGTTGCCATCGTAGCAAAAGTCCATGTAACTGTAGGCACTCCACGCCCCTCGATTACGCCATGGAACCCACAAAAGATCGCAGTTACATTCTAGGGTTACGTTGCCATCACAGCAAAAGTCCATGTAACTGTAGGCATCAGCGCCCTCGATTTTCGCTGTCAAAATGAAACTTCTCCACTCCTATATAGGTCGTAGTCTACCGATGTAAAATCAGATGCAAACGGTTGGCTCTCAGCGGCACACACGACTTTCGCTATGTTACCATAGGTCGCAGTCTACCGATATAAAATCAAACACAGACTGTTGGCTCTCAGCAGTACACACGACTTTCGCTATAGTCTGCAGTAGATCGTAGTGACATCGAGTTACACTATCTTCACCCAAATGCCTCTGTAGGCATCAGCGCCCCTCGATTTTTGCTACATACTACTCATAATCCTTAGGAACTAGTTTTGTCCGGACTCCTCATAGGATCAACTTTAGAACCCCCCTTTTGGGTTCAAGGCAGCACCACCCGGTGGCACTCCTGAGAAGTTCATTTCAAGGGAGCGTCTTTTCCCTAGATCCATTGTCAAAACACTTTATACTATACATATACAGTATCTTCCAAATCATACACCTAGTATGAATCTCATATAAATCTCCTTTTCTCAAAATCGATTATCTCAAAATCGATAATTCTCAAACTAGGCTTTCCAAATTCCAATATTGATTTTTCCCAAAAATCAAAAGCCTTTCCAAATCCTTAGGTTCCCAAAACATTTTTCCAAAATCCTCATAAGATCCTTTATCTATATATATATATATATATATATATATAATCCTTGATAAAAATCTTTGGATCATTTCAAACTTGTACAAAACCCTTTTTATACTTCAAATACTTTCAAAATCCATTTTCTTCTGACTATAGATTCAACAAGGGGAGTTTTATTTTATATAACAAAGATACATAACTTTGTTTATTCTAAATCAAATATTCAATTTGATTACTCTTTTTTTTATAAAGTTGTTTCCATCTTGCTTATCATCATAAAATATCCAATTTTCACTTTGTCCGTTGTATATTTCACAACATACACTTTCATTTCAAAAGAAATCATTTCACATTCCTATCCGCAAATTTCCAATATCAATTTCATTTAAACCCGTACGTTGTACACATATCCTCCGTACGCTATACCAATCTGATCGCTCAATCGATTACACAATTTCACTTTCGAACTAGTATCGTCCCCCCTCCCCCGACTCTCTAGTGCGGACACAGATCTGGTTTCTTGATCAGAAACCGTCATTCTCCTTGCATAGTCATAACTATGATAGAGAATATCCAGAACCAATCAACAATCCATATCCAGGTTCGCCATTGAAAATCGATTGAAAAATCCCAACTCGGATCGATATATTATCTCGAAATTCTGTGCTCGAATCTGGATCAAATAGCTATGCGAATAGAATAATATACGCACATCCTACGTATTTAACTTCATTGAATATTAGCCAAATCAATTTCCTTTCTATTCACATTTCCTTTAATTCATATCCATATAATCACAATTCTTTTAATTCCATTGGATTATCATTTTAATCCCTATCCCAAATGGATATTCAATTATAAATAGTTTGAACTTCGACCAGTTTATATTTAGAAAATAGCATGAGAATTTAAAAAAAATAGATAAATAGTTGAAAAATAATTATTAGTTTGTAAAATAGCTGTAAAATAATCAACTAATTTGTAAAATAGTTGGAAAATAGTTAAATAGTTTCAGAAATTTTAGACAATTGCAAAATAGTTGTAAAATAGTAATTAATTGGTAAAATAGTAGAATAATAGTAATTAGTTTATAAAACAGTTGAAAATTTGTTAAATAGTGCCAAAAATAATTGTAAAATAAATATAAAATAATTTGGCTTTAAAAAGAAAGGTTGTATATATTGAATAGCTTGGAAAAATAATTTTATATTAAAATAATTTATATTGAAAATAGTCCAGAGTCAAAACTGTTCGCTTCCCCATCGATTCAATTTAAATTTCCACTTCCATTTAAATTGACTCAATTCTAATTTGAATAACTTCAATTTCCATTGAAATTGATTTAACCCCAATTCAAGTTGAATCAATCCTGATTTCTTTCCCAATTTAAATCAAATTCCATTTGATTTTAAACCTGTTCAACTTCAATTATAATTTCAAATTATTCCAATCAATTTGGACTATTATCAATTGAACCCACTTCAATTTCAAATCATTTTAGTTCAATCCAATTCAAATTGTCCATTTAAATTTTTAACTTATACATCTTCAATCACAAATCTAATTATTTCAAATCAGATTCAATTTGAGCATTCAATTCAAATTTCAAATTTAAACCATCCCTAATTATATATCGAGTTAAATTTTTAAATGTTGATTTAATCCTTTGAATCAAATCAACTTATCTCTTTAAACCATTTAATTATGGATCCATTTCAAACTTATCTTCATTTAATTTTAATTTTGTTGTATTTTTATTACCACTTAATTTAATTCCAAATCAAGATTTCAATTTGGTTGTATTATACTACTTCTTAATTTAATTCCAATAATTTAACAACCAATCACCTTAATATTTATTAGAAGGAAATATTGCTTTATATATCAAAATATATTTTTATATAAAATCATTTAAAACCTTTATATAAGAAAATAACAAGTACGCTCTCATATATATATATATATATATATATATATATATATATATATATATATATCAACTCATCCTAGAGTACCATTGACCCTATCCTTAATGAATAATCCCAACAGAGCCAAGGTACTCACTTAACCTTCATCTCTAATACCAACTTTAACGATCCGAAATTTTCGATCCTGAAAATTCCAAATAGTTATGAAAAGAAGAAAGAGATAGAAGAAGAAGAAGATCAGAAACACCAACATTTCACATTCGCAACGGATAAAATATAATAACAAATAATAACAATTTACAAAATCATTCTGTATCTATCAATTACATTTATAATACATCAGGGTTATACATTTATACAGACACTGGATATACACAATCATCATGTCTCAGATTTACAATAATATAATACAGCGGAAATACTCTATACATTCTTCCCAATAAGCCCGTCTCCCAAGCTCCAGAACGTCCTTACCTAAAAATCTATAATACTCGGTCTGACCCGAGCATTACATCAAAGTAACACCCGGGCCAGGCTGGAAACCAGCGTGAGTAAACCCATCCAACAAGGAATACAAAGCATACAACTTATTTAAAACCCGGGGTAACTCGTATCAATTTACAAATTCATAATTTGTTATAGACGACACTTATTTCACACATCAATTTTCTAAGTACCAAAAATTAGATTAAATAGTCCAATTCACCTAAATCATTTCATTCCAGCCTATTGATTTCACATATCAATCTATAAAAATTCGAAGTGGTTTCGGGTACTTTCTAATACCCGACCCCAGTCTTTTCGAGTCTCATTCAAGGCATCCAATACCATTCAATCATCCGTAAGCAAACCTGATCACTTACAAATTAATTTAATTAATTCAAATTGAAATTCTAGCCCCAATCACTTAGATTCCTTCATTTAACATTAATTAAATTCAAATCAATTAACTAATCATCCCTTAATTATCCATCTTAATTAATCACCTGGATTAATTATTCTTCTATTACATTCAAGTAATAATCTTTAATTAATTACATAAATTAATTATTCTTAACCAAAAACAGTAATTAATCTTTAATTACTTCACAAATTAATTATCTATAATTAATTACATTAATCCTTAATTACTTATATTAATGAATTTCTCATAAATTACTTATTATTGATTAATCAATCTTAGTTAATCAACCTTTAATTACATCATTAATTATATAAATTAATTATTTCTAATTACATCTTAACTTATCCTAATCTAAATTAATTACATTAAGTAATTAATCATTAATTAAACCACAAATATCAATCACTCTTGATTAATCTCAACCAATAATTAACTAACTTCATTTAATAAATTAATTACTTCTTAATTTATTATCTTAATTAATTTCTTAATTAATTACACAAGGTAATTATACCCAATTTTCCACTATTAACAAATCATCATTCAACTAATTACATCGAGTAATTATTTATTATTACTTCCCTACGTAATTATATATTTTATTAATTACATTAAGTAATTACTCATCAAACACCCAATTTATTCTATTTATATTTAGAATCCCAAATTATACTTATCCAATCATAACACGGCACAATTTAATTCCTAAATATATCTTTCACAGTATGTAAATAAAATGCATCATCAATTATGAAAATAATTTTTATATTGTGAGGAATCCAGTTGGATTCCTCCAACCTGTTTCTCTGCATCTACAGGTGTTAGCACAATACCAATTCCACTTCGAGGTGGAATATCGTGGTATATGGATTTATATAATATCATCCGCTATTATGCGACGCATAGGGTCTTATCCGCTATATAATACGGAAAATCAATCACCCAATATATCCTATACACTACTATATATAACAAAGCACATCAATTCAATTCAACCATTCAATCAATCATTTAAATTTAACCATTTAAATTTAAATAGAAATCTAGAAGAGTGATAAATTTAAATAGAAATCCAGAAGAGTGAGATTAACTCACCTTTGATTTTACTGTTTGCAATCCAATTCAAATCGGCTCGTTCTTCATTATTTTGACCTTGTATAAACATTATGGAATTTATTAATATTTGAAACAATCAAACAAATCAATTACCATTTAATAATTTTAGTTAACTAAGAATTTAATTCTTTTCTTTTTTTCTCTTTTCTACATATAAAAATCTGCATATTATTCTCTGACTACTAAACAAAAATTCTGTTTTAAACCTTACTATTTTGTTTAAATTTTTTTTTAGTTAGAAGAACACTGTACTCAAAATCAAGACAGCATACCTTCCCCCAAATCACAAAGTCGTGCCTCCTCGCGAATCACCGCCATCTCCATCGCTTCCCTCCATCACGCGCGCACTACCTTCACAGTGAGTCGCCACCACTTCCAGCTCGATTTCCATCGAACAGCCGCGACTTCCAATCCAGCACCCATCCCGATTTGAGCACCACCGCAACCCTAATCAAGCCTTGCTATCACCCTCGCATCCCACTTGGTCGATCTCGTGTGGCCACCGCCTAAATATGCCTTCCCAAAGTCGGCACGATGCTCGAGCTTACCCCCTCCCCCCCCCCCTCCCCGCCAAATCGTGGCCTCCAGGACCCAAAATCATGACTTCGATCGTCGATCGCCTCTCCTCTTTCATTTTTTTTACGAACGAGTTCGTTCGAGTAGAAAGGGGATAAATTTTGGTTTCAACAAGAACAGAGGGAGAACGAGGGTTTTGAATGAGTTTTTGTTATTCCCTTTTCCTTCATCGATTTTGAATAGCCATTTTTTTTTCTGCTGTCTTTAAAACTGAAGAGAAAGAGGCATTTATGAGAAGAAACAATAAACACGATTATAGGGTGGCTAAAGTGGATATAGGTGCGGCTGAAAAGAAAGGGTTCAGTGAATAGTTCAAATCGATGGGAATATATTATATTAAAATTTAAAATATCTAGATATTTAATCCAGAACCCTGGTTGAGGCATGCCGTTAGGCGTTCCTAATGTTGCACCCCTATTCCGAACGCAATGGAATAAGTTTCGAGCCTCGATTTGGTCGTGTGGAGAAGATAGCTTTTTGAATCAGTTATCATATTAAATTTTCGATATAAATTTCAGCGTGTTAATATATCATACGGCCAAACGATCACTCCAAACACTAGAAAATTGAAATTCGATAATAATACAATATTACGGATCCAATGGAACTGGTTTCGTCGAAATCCGAGACTGTTCCTCGAAAGGCTATTTTTTAACGTCAATTTAAACGATATATTTTCAAAACTGAACAAATCACCTTTAAATTCAATTTTAACACTTTTACTATCTTCAATATTATCGATATAAATTTTACAAACCCTTAAATTATTTTGAATAGGCTTAAAACTGAAGATTCAAGAATTCACCCAATTTCAGTTAATTAAATCCAATAACTTAATTTCTATTAATAATAATATTTGAATCAAGTTAAAAATTAACTTTTTAAATATTTAAAATCAATTAAATATTCCAATCTAAATCATCCAGAATTCTGGATCGTCACACAAGCGGAATGCAGAGGAGACCAAGGGAGAGGATGTTGGCCTAAGCCATTTTGAGCACCTTCCTCGGGAAGAGAAGAAAAATGATGATGTGAATCAAGAAAATCTATAACTTGATGAGCAAGAACAACTTGCAAACATGGTTTACTCACCTTCTCTAATAAATTTAAATGCTTAACCTCAGGCATCCTTTTGTGTTCTTGTTGTACTTGAAATCTAGTTGGTTTTTTGTAATGTGACATGGTATTTTTATATTCTGAATGATTATGTTCTCCTTATCATTTTGTTTAGTATTCTGGAAGGTCTGTGTTTGCAAACTGCTGAGGGAAACTAAGGCTAGGCTTGAGGGATACACATTAGATCGTGTTAGGTTAATCATAGTAGTCATGATTAGGCGTGAAAAGAAATTAGACCAGACTTGCTTGGATCTTAGGAACGAGATTAGGGAGTTATTATCCCAAGAAAATCAAGTAGTTCGAGAGAAAGAGGCTCTTAGTGATTTTCTGTTGTGTCGTTGGCGACGGGCATTGGAGAATGACTCGTTTCCCATTAACACTCCTCATCTTGAGTGGTTTAGGCTTAAGTTTAGGGATTTGATTTATGAATGACCTTTCACTGTCTTAGTTTCCCTGTATCTTTTAATCATGAGGACGAGTGGGAATGGTGTAATAAGTGATGACCATTCTAGTCTTGGAGTTTAATACATTACCATTTGACTATGTGGCTAAGTTTTATTTTGATAGTGATTTAAACTAACTCTTTCTGAGCTCCATTTAATACTAATTACATCAGTCAATAGGATGCGTTTGAGGATGATATTGCTTAACTCAGATATGATGTCGAGAGGCTTGAAATAGAGCTAAATTTCAAACATGAGGAGCTTGTTAAGGCTCAGAGTGCACTCACTCACTAGTATGATTGTAATAGGAAATTATGTGCATGGTCAGGAGATGCTGCAACTAAATTGGAAGAGATAAAAGAGACAGCAAAGATGGGAGAAGAGCTTTATGGTACTGTATATAGGGAAGAACTTGCAAAGTATAAGAAGAAAGTGGAGGACTTGTCTGCTGAGATTGCTAGATTGTTTGGTGAGCTGGAGGCTATCAAATATAGAAGGTTGATCGAGGTGTCTCGCTTAGATATTGCCTCTGTTCCCCTATGAATTTTGTGTCTTCCTTTCTCCATGGTAATGGTTGGAAGATTATCGCCATGAGATTATTTGGTGATTTCTCAAATGAAAATAAGAAAACAAAGGTGTAACTAATGGAATCCTTAAATGACAAAAAAAGGAAGGCAGTCCTAAAGGTGTACAAGCTTGAAAACACGTTATTGGCTTCCAAGGATAAGGTTGCTTCATACTTGAGTAAGATCAAGCTGGAGAAAGCTAAGAATAAGAGGGTTGAAATGTTACTACAATGGTCTCGAGATGTCTTGGCATTCTTTAATCCTTCATTAGAACAGAATTTCCTTAATAATAAGGAAGATTTTGATGTAGCAGCTGATCAGGCTGAGGCAGGAGCCTGTTGTGACCCCAGGCAGGCCCTTGTTCCTAGCATGATTTCGCCTCTCCCCAACACTACTTAGTTTTAGTAATCTATTATTAAGATCTTAGCATAAGGAAAACACTTTTGTACTATTTGACTTGACTGAGAAACTTTGTCGAATTATCCTTTGTGGATGATTTGTAAACTCCTTAGCAGTCTTATTTTTCTTATTTTACATTGATTTTCTATTTTAGTATTGGTGGACTTACTCTTCCTTCTCCGGCCCGTTTATTTTGTTTAGGACTCGGAGGTAGTTGCTCTACAAGAGAGGTTGGATTTTTCTTAGCTCAAAATAGCAGAGCCGAAGAGCGCCGAGTGTATATACAGAGTCGTGTATAGAGACGAGAGTATTAAATTGATGAGAAGGATTAAGGAACTAGATAAAAAGAGGATTCTGCACATGAGTGCAAAAAGGAAACCTCACACGACTTCAGTTGCGAGCATTTGCCTCGAAATAAATATCGTGCTCACGCCTCCTGCTGGGGACGATCCGGACATTGTCTTTAAATGGAAGAATGACATAAAGGCTTATTACGAGAAAAAAGTCAAAGAGTTAGAGGATTGTTTTAATAAAGAGTTAGGGATGCTAGATACCCAAGTTTCCCTATTCAACTCTACTGATGATGGGCTCTTTGGTCCCGCTACTAGAAATGTTAGAAACATAAGGGAAGATCTCTTGCAGGAAATTGAGAGAACCAAGAAATTGGCTATGAGGCAAATAAACACCTTAGAAAATAAGATACATAATTTAGAGTGTGAGGCTCGGTTAAATTCCATCATAGTTTCTCAAGGTGGGATGGACAGGGCATCACTGTTGAAAGAACTTCATAAGAAGAAAGTAAAGATGAAAATAGGAGAAATTGGCCTGCAATGTGCGATTGACGTTCTAAGGCGCTTCTATTTGGATTCAAATTATCCTTCTTATATAGCCAGGTCGATTATGTAAGCAGACCCCAAGACTATGAAAATCCCTGGGCCGGCACTAATTATGATCCTCATATTACCTATCGCAAATATACTCATGATGCGTTTTCTCGTTTCCGATCGTCAGTGGCGATTATTGAGCTGGAGAGCTAATTTCCTCCTTAGCTTGTAGCACAGCATTTCTATAGAGAATAATGCGGTTGTGCTTAGTTTGTACCGAACTAGTAATTAATTTTGGGAAATGTTATTTCTACATCTTGGCCCAAATTGTGATATTTTGTGATAATACACTAAGATAAATAACATGTAAGATTAGTAACCAAGTATTGAAAACTTAGCTTTTAATATATATATATATATATATATACTTGGCAAGCTTTGAGTAGTATTCGGATTTGTGCCTAATTACTAGTACATTCCATGCATTTCTCGCCTGCTTTCGCCAGGGGTTTACTTTCTGATGTTAGCCCTTCAGGCTGTGACATTTCCGTGCGTATTGGCGCGACCTGATTTAAGATATTGGATCCAACACTAGCTCGACTATCTGCGTGGTTTATTTTGCCCCTTGTTTGCAGGTAATATATCTTCTGCTGATTGAGCTGGAGGTTGGGTATAATCTGCCCTCTATCTAGGGTGTGTACCATCCTTAGCTAATCTACCCCTAGACAGAATCTGACTTGCCCCCTATTTAGGGGCGTAATGTCCTTCTATTTGTAGGCTTGACCTAACTTACCCCTTGCTTGGGGGCATACTAGGTCCTTAGCCAATATGCTTGGATGGATATCTGCTTTAACCTGCCCCTTGTTTTGGGGAGAACTGTCCTTAGCTGCTAACTTGGTGCGACCTGTCCCTTATTTGGGGACGTAATATCGTGCTTATTTTGAGCCGCATTATTCCATGGCATCACTATTCTCATTTTTTGAGAGTGTCATTGTCGTTCTTAGTGGAGTCTTACCTCTAAATGACAGCGGCGGCTATGAAGAGTAGTTTTCTTGTGCATTGGGCATGATCATTCCTATTGAGGGAGCGGTTTTTGATTGAGAAGTCAAGATGTGTATGTACAACCCATTTTCGCATGTGCATGGTTTTTTTTGTACTGGTTCGGGCCATCTAATATCCAAACGTCCAGTGTGGTATGTTGAATTAACCTACTAAATATTTTTTATACTGGTTCAGGCAGTCTAATATCCCTATGATTAGTCTTTATAATTATCATCATAGAAAATTTCATACCTGATAAGGTAAACTTTTCTTCCTATCCAGCGAAAATATTTTGGATGAGAAGCCAGACTTAGGTTGATGTAAGTCCAAATGTATGAATCCGGTATCACCATTCTCAATGTTGAGAGTGTTATTGTATCGATTGTGCGTTAAGCTTAATTAGTGAATATTGGCAGTGAACTATGAAGGTGTATATATCTTTTTTTGTAAAGAAATGTCCATATGGTTCGGGCTGTCTAGTATCATATGACCAATTTAGTACATTTTTGCATACTATATTACATATACATATATTTGTCTTTTACAAAGCTAGCCACTCTGGTCGGAGGTGAAGATCCAGTGGCTGGATCCTTTAGCTTTCGGGCAGGGAGGAGTGGATTTTTTCATCGACCTAATTGCAACATCCTTTTCATGTTCCCTTCGTTCCTTCATCGGATTCGTGCTCAAACACCAACACGTCTCTAACTCTTGTGTGGTAATGGAGGAAGGCTGGAAAAGGAAGAAGCGGCAATTAAGGAAAATGAAAAGTTCAAATGCACGGAGGCCCTTTTGCTATCAAGGTTATCCCTTCCTCGTGCTTGAAGGTTGATTGAGTGGGTTTATCTAATAGTTTGGTCGGTCTCACTATTCTCAATATTGAGAGTGATGTGACTGCTTATCTGTTGCATGATACATGCAGCCGATAAACATGGGTGGTGAGTCGTAGGTGGTAAGAAAAATGAAGATGGGATTAGGGGGAGAGAAAAAATTTGTAGATCGATCAACGAAGGAACGGAAGGACGGAGGTTCGAGCCCTCCTTCTAGCGTTAAAAATATTGGTGAAATTTTTCAGCTTCACCATACTCAACTTGACTGTAAGGTAACTTTATGGTTAATCATCCTCATGATTAGAAATCGGTGAATTTAAGCTTAGTTAAATTCACCTTTGGAAGCAACTGCATTACTGAATGCTTACAAAGCCTTGTAGTCGCACTTCAACTATTTGTTGAAATGTCGAGATGGGCAAATGATCAAAAGAGCAATGAAAAGTAAATAGTAGGAATATAAAGAACACGGTGATTTTTACATGGTGTGGCCTATTGTTAATCCTACATAAACGGGGTAATCCACTGTATTTTACTATTTTTTGTACAAGAGATTACAGTGGCTCCTGGGGCATACAATATTTAATTTCTTTTTTATATGATGGAGAAGAAGTTCATAATAAAGATCCTTCCTTTTGTCCTTGTGCCTTTCCTTTTATAGTATGAAAGGTGTGTTGTGAGAGGTAGCAATTGTATTTCCCGTTTTCCATTAATCACAACCCTCGGATTATATCAATCGTCGCTTATCTTTGATGCTTATCCCTTGTTCCTAAATTGATGATGGGATTTTGGTTGGAAATCTTGATATCGGTAGGATCTTGGAAATTTAAAGTGGGATGCTTGGAAATTTGAGCGAGAAGCCTAGGTCTACATAGGTTAGCCTCATCTTTCTTAACATTGCTAGCTGCTCTAAGAGGGAAAGTAGGAAACTACCCCGTAGCTTTACCACATTGTTGATGTATGAGAACATGTGAGGTGGTGGATGTCATCTGGTGTCCGGACCATACTGCCTCCTTGCTGCCTTTATTTTCTTGGCTACATTGGTCGCCATATCAATAGAGTGACTCTTCCTATTCTATTCAGAAGGCTAGTTGTTATGTGTCATTGTCGTTTGTTTGTAAGGTTGAGCCTGCATTGAAACATATCTTGGGCGGCCCTATATATATCTCCTTTGGAGTGCTCCTGGCTCCGCATGGCACTGTCTAGTTTTCTCTCAATGTGTGCTTATAGAAACATGTTCCTTTAGACGTTTTACAAAATGTGAGTATAGTTAAATCAAAACCCTATCTGCTAGTTTCTTAGCTCATTATTCCAGTCCGGCCTTTATTTTTGACTGTAGCCAATGTATTCTGCTCTGTTTTCTTGAAGCATGCGCACCTGTTCTTTATAGCCTTCCCTCACTAAAAAGGGTTCGGGTCTGATTAGGTGTTGTGATCTCGAGTTTGTTCGCAGTCCAGTACCATTGTTATGCTGCTCTGACTTTAAACACCATAAGTTTCCTTTTGTTGTAGTTAATGGTGAGAACATGTGTAACAAGTAGCATATTATGTTTGTTATGTGCTAACTCTTTGGTCACAGGGACATGCTAGGTATGATTTGTATACCCATGTTCCTTACTATATCGACTTGTATAGTATTTTGAGATTCATTTATCGTTCATACCAAACTGTTGTTTAACTCGAGGTTTTATGCTTTACTTCTTATTATCTCGAGTACTCTTAAATTAGTAGACTGGATAGCAAGTCTAGGCGTATGCAGTGCGGTGCAGAGGACGAGCAAGATGGAGCTTGTCGTATTATATATGGATATTATTCTTATTCCCCTATACAACATTATGGAGCATAGGCAGTGTTTTCTTTACTATTATGGGACAATTTATTCGAGTTTATTTCAATTTTGTATAAACTCTATCACTATGCTGTATAACTCTGTCGATCTGTTCTTTGATATCCACTTCACTTAGTTATATTGTCTCTCATGTTTTGTATCTATACTATGTATTATATTTTATTCCATGCACTGTAAGATACACGACAGGTTCTGTAATGTTTTATTTTATTTTCAACCCTTGATGATCGTCCCACATCAGCCTAGCACGTCAACAGGGCACTATATAGTTATATTGGGTGCCGGTGATATAAGGAAGTTGTCATAAATAGTGTAAGTTGTGAACATTTCATTTATTTTTCACATACATCAAGCACTAAAAATAAATTATGCACAAATGGTTATTATTTCAGAAAATTGACTTAATATGCTGGTTCTTTCAATCCAAGAGATGACTGAAAAGAACCAATCTTACCTCTCATCTATTTCTTCCAATTGTTAAATCTCGCCTTCCTTAAAATCGCCTTCGTACCTTAATACGTGCAAGTCAAGACATTTACTTCATGTCTTGAATACATAAACACTATATACTTTAAAAATAATATCAACACCACATGCTTGTGAAGTCATATAAACAAGCATGTAGCTAGAGTACCTTGTGTGCATCATTATACTGTATAAACGCTTTACATAGACTAGTATAGTCATCCTCTATCAACGACCATCTAATACAACACATCTTCTATTATTCATGCTTTTTTTAAAAAATTCACTTAATTATGCTCTCATGTTTCTCACGTCTTGTAAGCGTTTCTCAACATTTAACATAAACATACAAGTTAATTTCAAACAACGTTTAATAACATATGTAGCAATAATTCAGAATCATAAGTTTAAACTTATTATTTTTTTCTTAACTATAAACCAACTCAGTATTGTTTACTATAATAATACTTTTTCTCTATTGTCTCAATATAACATAACTATTATTTTAAATCGATGATATACTTCAAAAATAATTTATTTTCATGATTGACTTTAAATATCTCAAACATCACTATTTAATCCAAAAGTAATAGTTTTCATATAATTTCCTTTAAACCACCAATATTATTATAACTTTAAACGATAAAATTATAGTTAAAATTCCTCGAAAACAATAATATTATTATCACTTCACATCAAAACAATAATATTTATTTAAATCATCTTTTTTTACAACCACTTCATTATTGTCTTATTCAAAAATAAAGGCAATCTTCATTAAATTAAAAAAAATCCCTTTTTTTATTGTTACTTATCTTTTATATTGTTGTTTATCTCAAAATAATAATGATTTGTTCCAAAAATATTCATAGAAAATATCTTTTTATTATTGTTATTATTATTCTCATAATACGTCTTATCTTTATCACTTAAGAAATTTTTTAATAACCTCCATAAAACAATCATTTTATTATTTGCTAAAAATTTGAATAGCCTTTATAAAGTCATATTACTATTTATTTAAATTACACCTTACCTGATAAATAAAGTAACCAATTAAGTATAGATTTTTCTTTATTGTTTTAAAAAATTTCAAAATTCATAAACAATACCCTCATTAATTTTCAATACAAATTCATATGTATCAAATCTACAACATTCATTTATATCTAGTCCTAACCACATTGACGTATTGACTATTCTAGCTAATTCACCAAAAAAATCGATTCAAACCTTATAGATTGTGTAATTATTTTCTAGCTCCAATCAAATTTCAATTGAAAATATCAAAAAAAATTCAATTCATTTTTAGTCAAAATCACTAATCTCAAATCTTACTCAACAAAAAACTAGTAAGATTTAAATCACTGTTAATTTTATCCATTGTTTAATTTCGATCATCATACATTTTTTTCCAAAATAGGTTATTCAAATTCTACTTGAACAAATTTTCAAAAAGTATTACTTTATATGTTTCATCTTAAATCATATAAAATCCTAAACCACTTTTTTATTAATTTGTTTCATATATATTCATATATCCCCAAATGAATAATTATTATACTTTCAATTTCCGAAGCTAATTTCTTTTCAACAATTTTTAAAATATCCGTTCTTAAAAATATTTTACTTCCAAAACCCAATTCTTTATTGTTGTACCGAATTTAATTTAGTTACTTAAAATAAAATTAGATTTGAAATAATTTATATTATTTTCTAAAGTACTCAAACTTCATATTTACAATATTATTCATATAATGTATAACTATTCCATCGTATACATAAAAAATATATCATTTTTTAATTAGCTAATTTTCAACATATATAAAATAATATGCAATGGATACACATAAAAATATTTTTTAAATTCACTTTCGGCTGCTAACTACACTATTGAATTCGAAAATAATTTCCAAAATTTTAAAATATCATGTTTTCAAAGGTTTTATCAAAAACCCTTCAATTTCCATATATACATATTACAATCGAAAATTTCCTTTGTTTTTAAATAATAATTTTAAATTACTTTTATTTTCAATTCAGATTCTATCCAAAATTGTTCAAATTCCACTTAGAAAAATAAACTTACAAATCATGTCATTTTAAACTTTATAAATTGAAAATTTTCACAAAAGTGTAGAGAAAGTGTAATATTTTAATTAATTTTTCAAAGTGTGACAAAATATTTATGAAATGAAAGATATTAAAAAAACGCATCCTACCTATTTTTCATTTGCCCTTTAAAAAAATTGTCAAAAGCAAAGTGCATATTAAAATAAAACCTTAGAAATATTTTAAAAACTTCTTAATAAGTTTTCTTATGTTGACGCTTACTAAAGAGGTTATTATTTCAATGTATTAAACAAACTTCAACTTCTCTATATTTTTTTCAAAAATCTCAAACATTATTACTTCTAACTTTTTAGGAAAAACATTTCACTTAATTTAAATACTTTAATTAATGTGGATCACAACTTACACAAACCTAACTAGAATAAAGAAAATGCTTAAGTATCTTCGTCAATCCTCATCAGCATCACATTATATTTTATGGGCTTAAAGGAACTTCTCTTCTTATTCATCCCTAGTCCCACAATTTAAACTATTGATGATTGGTATAGGACTCTCTACTAGCAATTTCTTGTGGAGAAAATTGTAACAAATGTGATGGATTATTTTTCACCCACAGAGAAAGTAATACATAAACAAATAAACTTCACTTATAACATTTCTCTGTACCGGTAAATAAACCAGCCTAATGTCTGGGAGTAACTGAGATAAAATAGTAGAAAACTAATAGAAAAATAAGTATATGTCCCCGTCATACCATCACGCCTTCAAGTCACCATCAGTCCTCTCAATCAACCTATCAGAGTATAACTAAAAAGGTGAAATTGATAAAGGGGTTCAGACATATATATGCAAGTGAAAATGCATCATTAATAAGCTAATAAACAACAGTTATACTTGAAAACCATACCTTAACACACGCCATCTGCACCCAACAAGTCAGTTAAACACGATATAATACTATAGTAACATCGTATGCTAAGATCATCAATAAAACCTATCCTTTGCTTTATCATATGCACAAGATTGGATCCAAAATCCCAACTCGCATGCCGAAATCATACGCGACTCAGTACAGGAGAACTTTATGTCTTAGCCCACTATCGCTAAATCGTACATCGAGGACTCAACTACTTAAAAGTATCGTATCATCAAATCGTATAAGATTCACTAATGAAGAACAATATGTCTCGGCTCGCTATTTCTAGATGTCATTGGTCACATTAAAGAACTCGTTTCCTCTGAAAAGTGTACTTTAATGCCTACATTATCCAAATCGTCATCATTATAGGTCACCGGTCACTTAAAACTCTTTTTCTCTAAAAATTGTACCGTACCCATCATCATCAAACCCTTCATATAAGGATTCATTCCCTTTAAAATATTCACCACAATGCTGTCGTTAGACATCGACAGTTACACTGAAGGACTCATTTCCTTTGACCATAACTATCCTACTAATCGCCATCGCTAGACGTCACGATTTACACCGAAGAACTACTTTCATCTAAAAAATGTACCTTAACGCCTACTTTCATAATCGTCAGTTGAACAATGTGTAAAGAACACACCCAACTAGGACATTTTTCTAAAGTATCTCAAAACACAATAAATAACGTACCAAAAGATTCCTCACCCGCCATGATCACAACTCCACAAATCATGCTATGCAAGAGTTATAAATATTTAAAGTTAAGAGGGAACATCGTAATTATTAATTTTATTTATATCATTATTTATTTTATTTCCTTCACACGTATTCGGTATAGTAACATCAGCATCTTGATCGAAACCCTGATCAAAACTTCCAAGCATCGTTAACGCCACCTCCGACCACCGTTCCCCTATTAGATGATAATAGACATCTCCCCATACCACGTCGAGTTTAACGCAACTTCCATGATGTTCGAAACCTCCTAACGGAGGTTGTTGTCACTATTTAAAGCACTATATCTGGTGAATCCAGACCACATGCAACCGAACAGATACTTGTGTGGCAAAATGCTCGACTCCTCTTTGCGTTCATATCCTTCGATCATCCAATCATGATCATTTCAATGTTGGATCGAAAAGGATTGTCCATGTAACAGAACTTACATTGCGTTTTTTGATCAATATGTACACCCAATCGACGAACAAATGGCACCAACGAATTTGCGTCATCGAGAACTATAAAATTGATAAATAATAGTTCGATTTAGAATGCTTGTATATTTCACACTTTCTAATTAGAACAAGACTATCTTTGCTTATTGCAATTGATAAAAAATAGTTTTTTAACCATGTAGCAATGGCGTAATACCTCTAATCATCATATTTATTAAAAAAATTCAATTACGTAGTTTATAACATACTACCATGGTACATACACAAATATGATAAATTTCACTCATTGATTAGCCATGCATCTTCTTCGATCCAAAATGAATCCTTCTTTTTCTTCATTGTCCAGAAATTCCCTACTTTAAAATGCCAAATTTCTCGATGGATTCAATTTATTTGTGTAGCTTTCTTCGCGAGGATCAGATCCATATATTTATTCATTTATTTTGGATTTGATTTAGTGGATTTGTAATTGATTTTGTTTAGAGATATATGAAGAAGGAGACAGAGATTAGAGGTAAGATGTTTAGGCTAAAATCTGATTAGAGAATAGATTTTCATTTCAATTTATAGGCTGAAGTAATTCAAATCGGTCTAAAATTTTGAAATTAACATATTATGAAAATGCCATTGCGTTTGACTTCTTCTAATTTCTTGTCCGTTTAACCAAATTCATCAAGTTATATATGTTTTCTGACTGTAAATGACATTGCATATGCAAGGGGATAGGTCTGAAAGCCTAATTCTAGCTCTCATAGAAATCGAATATTTTCTCCTTTGTGTGAAATTACGATTTTACCTTTTTCAATTTAACCCTTTGATTTTATAAAAATTACTAGGTGTTACAGAGGGATACTTAATTCAAGCAGATCACTCATTATGATATCTCAGAGTCCCAAACCTATGACCACTAAAACTTTTGTCTAGACCGTCATACCTCTAACCATTTAAGCCAGAGGTCCATGGTGACGGCTTTGGTTTTTTAAATCAATAAAATATCAAATGCTCTCCTAATGAGAATCACACTTCTGTAAAAAAACGAATGAAGAAGAGAAAATAGAAAAGGTATATTTTTCATTCACATCATATTTGTTAAATACAACCAAGATACTATTTCATGAGATTTAGAAGCTGCTAAATTGTAAACTTTATGATGCCATTTATTTAATGAAACGGTAATTTGTATTCAAGAACCTTGCTCAATACTCAATATAATGGTGTTAATACTTTGTGATACTTTGCTTTTGAAAAAGCAGATGTTGGAACGAAAGTGGCAACATTATTTGATTCAGCTAAGACTACGTATTTTAAATTAAAACAATAAGAGAATGGTTTGAAAGGGAGAAAAGAATGAAAAATAAAGAAAAGAAAAGAGCGAATAGGAGGGAGATATTTTCATTCATATTCTATTTGTTAAAGACAAGCAAGAGGTGCTAATTTGTAAACTTTATAATGCCATTTATTTAATGAAAAAGATAAGTTGTCTTAAGTTGAGATAATACTTCATATGATATATTCTATTATCATTATCCTATCAAACTCATACAAACAGCAATGAATAATTGACACTGAAACAAGAATGATGGCGAACCATCTCACTAACACATATTACAATAACTGATATAGTGTATAAAATATCGTGATTAATATTCTTGCATTTTCAGAAATGATTGGAAAAATAGTTCAGAATTCCGTTTACTTTCCAATACCAATTTTGTTGGTAAACATATCATCTTCTAAAATTAAAAAGCATCCACTTGACTAATTTTTTTAAAATATATATTTTTGTTTTTGAAATTAATCTAGTTTATAAGTTACAATCTTGTATTCCTAGTTTTAAGAAAACAAGCCAAAAACAAATGAGTTCCAACTCAGGTAAAAAAATCCAATTCATAAATCCAATTTATAAGTCACAATCTTTCTTTTTTTTGAATTTAAGTAGGGTTTTTAGAGAGGCACCTTAATCCTCTCCACTAAGTTAAAACCAAAATACATACAAATAAAAGATATTAAAGCTTGGCCTAAATATAAAAACCAAGCCAATGTGTATATTTTATATGAAAGATATATTGTTAGTCATTATGCATAGGATCATTGATGGCCAATAGTAATAAAATATAACGTTGAAGTATAGTAATCACAGCATCAACAATATAAATGTAAGAGCAACTGAAAATGTAAATTGCATGGTCGAATTTATATTGTGTCGGATCTTCAATCTAATATCCGGTCCCAGAATCTCTATTTTGGCTTTTCACTAACACCATCACTTTGTCCAGAGGAGTAGACACCTGAATAGTAGAATAGAATTTTAAATACACTTGCCCGATCAGTCGAACAGGACTTTAACAACTTTGCTTGAGTAGTAGAATATGATTTCAATTTTGTAACAAAAGTTACTTTCTGACACTTTATCTTAATATACAAATTTATCTCTTTTAGTACAAAAACTACTATAACCACCGCAAATAATATAGAGATGAACAGACAAGGTGTATAGTAAATGATATGGCCTTTGTTGGGTAAAGTGGAGTGACAATTTAAGATTGGAATGTTTTAATTTACTATTTTGAGTGCCTATAATTGAGTGATTCTTTTGGGTATGAGCTCATATACGAGTAAAAGGAAGAATTAGATAGGTGCAACCCTTCAAGGATTTGTTTGGCAAAGTGTAACAACCCATTGTTGAGAAGCGATTAATTGATAAATAAATAATAATACATAATCAATTTATTTAGGATTTGAATTTAGTAACTAGAATTAAGGTGGTAATTTTGGAATTAAAAAGAAATATTGAGTTGAAAGAATAAATTTTTAATAATACAAGTTTAAAATTAATTAGTAAATAATTTAAATAAAATGATTAATTAGTTAAATAAAATTATGGAAAATTATTTTATAATATATATAAAGTTGCAATTTATTGCAAAGTGATTTAGTGAAGTAATTGAATTTTATTTGGGCTTATATGTTTTATTTCTTAAAGTAAATAAAGGAAGAAAAAGAAAGAAACGAATAGAAAATAAAATGAAGCCCAATAACCCAAAGCCCATGAAATAAACCCTAGATATCTTATTTCCTGATGATTTTAATTTCCAGACTTCTCTAATTCCTTATACTTCCAAATCAACTATAAATAAACCCTGGTCTTAAACATTTAATCATTTTTAGACAAATCATCTTCATCCACCCAAACCCTACCACTTCATAATTCAAAATCGAATTTAATTCTACAAATTAAAATAGCATTAACTCCTAGCTTCTCAACTTCTCTACACCAATTTGCAGTCAAAGAATCAAAATTTTGTTCACTTATTTGAAGAAGAAAGTGGGTTACAATAGACAGCGGGGGAGAAGGAAGTAGGAGCATTAAAGTGGGTTGCTAGTGTAAATTGAGATGATACACATGTCTGTGCATCATTATACATTATCATCATCTCCTTAATTCATTATCTCCCTGTTTCATCTTCATCAATATGCATATTCGAGCATCAATTTATTGGGGTAATAAGTAGAAGGAGGAAGTAGGCGACAATAGGAATCACAAACCCATTGACCCACCTACCCATCGACTAATGCACCACCCGAGGCCAGAACGGACCCAACTTGCTTCCGACCGATGGACCGGTCATGGTCGACCGGTGCACCTGTGGTGGAGGGGTGTGCCAGTTTATGTTCATGCATGTGCATCCCTTCATGCTTGTATATTCCCTTTAGTGTGTAGTTGCGCATGTCCAAGGTACTGTATATATGAGTGCTTGCGCAAGTGCCTCACTATGTAAATGTTGCATGAATAAGTATATATAATACTATGTTTGAGTATGGGTGCTTGCGTGTGTATATGTGTTCTGTGCGTAGTCAAGTACTGATGCATGTAGCTACGTTGTAAGGGAATGCGAATGGCTATGCAGTGTATCTTGTGTGTGCGTGCGTACTTGGTTGCGTGTGTGTCTTCAGAGTTAACTAAATAAATATTATATATATATATATATATAATAAACTAAAATAAATATATATGTTAGACATACTCCGTGCAATTATGAACTCACTTATATATATATATATATTAAACATACTCAATTCAACTATAAACTCACCTATATGTGTGTGTGTAAATAAAGTTATTATTTATAGAGATTAATAAATTGGTAAAGAAAGTTTATATATATATATATACATACATATTATTGAATGTTATTTAATACCAACTAATATTATAATATATTTTTTATAGAAAACTTTTATTATAAGCTATATATTTTGTTATATTTCTATAGCTAAGAAATTTGAATAAACGGTTGAGTGATACCGTCTGATACGGGACTTTCGGTAACACTTTTTCCGATTATTCATTGGATTTGATAAATAGAGATATTTGGTGTGGATTGAATGTAGTTTATGAGCTTTGAATAATTATTTGAATAACATTCGGTGGTATAGGATGTCGTTATGTTAATTATTTGATTATCCATTGTATGTAAAAGTCACTCGAACGGGGGTTACCCTCAGGTGATTATATACCCATGTGTTGATAAGTAGGTAGAGCCATGTGTTGGTTATAATTAGAGCTCTAGAACTTTATAGTCATGTGTTGACTTACATACATGCATGTGTCGGCCTTCATTTAGAGCTATATATATATATATATATATATAAATATAAAATTCACTGAACTAATTTACTCGGTGTCTTTTTGATATTCCTAAAATGTCCTCGCTTTCCATTTACATGTTTATGCTCATACGATTACTACCATATGAAAGAATCTTCCATTTGCATAACTAATGCCTCAAACAAACTATCAACGTATATAATAACACAAACATCCTGTGTGCGAAGCACGTGCCCATACTGGTATATATAATTTTTGAATATGAATAATATATGTCAGCTAACTTTGTCCAACTCCCCTTCATGATTCGGAGTAAATAGATTGACCGGTATCCATCCTAGCAGCTTGATCGTAGGGCTATGCCTCAGATTAATGACACCTTTTCTTATATATTTATGTGCGAATGCACATGTGTCACCTAGGCCAACAGTCTGTTACCATACGGGCAAGCGCAGGTCATGACTGAGGCTACGCGTAAATGACTCACAGGTGGATGTGAGTCACGATATCCGTTAAGTATCGCTTCATTCTCCTTATTACTCGATAGTATTATTTAGTAATACTTTTGGGTAGCATGGGCATATAAGTGAGGGCGTTACATGAAGAAAAGTTATTGAATGGGCACGAACCACCTTTTCAAAAATATAGCAGTTGGAGGAATTTTAAAAACAGGATCTAAAACAGCATTGTACAACAACTTTTTTCTTCAGAAAACAAAGTCAATTCAATGTAGCCATTGGGGCCCTTGATAGCATATTCGATCAAAATGCATGCACGCTTTCCTCCTATGAAAAAATTGCCTTTCGTATTTGCATTTTTGACCTTTTATATCATTTTTCTTGCAATAAAAAATTCTAAAAAATTTGAAAAAACAATTATTAAACATTTTTTAGGATATATTATAATTTGTATAGAAATTTGAAGTAGTTTGGAGTTTGTTTGTGAGGTTTTAACAGTGCTAGACTATAATGACTCTATATAAAGTCAACTTATGACATACATTCTTTTAAAGCTTCTTAAGTCCATTTCTACTTGTCATCTTGAGCATTTGAGTCTAAATAAATTTTCAAACACAATTGGCTTTTGAATGCTCGAAACACTCCATAATTAGTTAGTATCCTTCGTATCTTGTACTTATGCATAAGTATGTTATCATGTTTAATTGTGCATATGTATTTGCTTTTTTAATCACCTATATATTGGATAAAATCATAATCGATAGCACTATTGTAATGTTGTTATAATCAAAATACCGAAATCATCTTCCTAACTTTCTCTCCTTATTTAATGATGACAACCTTACAACTTATATAAAATAGTATCAGTGCTCCATTTAGTGTATGCTCCTCCTATATCAATGTACTCCCTCTACCGATATGCTCGTGTTTTCTACGCATTTCCTCCCCTTTGGTATCATCAAAAGAAGATAAAACTTAGGGTATAAATTGGTTAATCGTAGCCCCCTTTAAATTTGCAATGAATTATGCTCTTCCTAAAGTAAACTGGTTTTTCTCTATGTGTAGTGCCATTTCCACATGCTTCAGCAAATTTAGAATCAACATCCCCCTCAATATATGGCGTATCTGCAAAATATTGAAAATATATTTTGGTACCTACTTCTTACGTTAGGGTGTGGAGGTAAGACAAAAGGTAACCATACCCAAGAGGATTGGTAGAAACTTTGAAAATATAATTTTCATTATTTACTACATCAATGAAATAAATATGAATATATTTATCTCTATTCGTCCATTTTACAAGTACCCGTATATTTAAATATTTGAAATTTCTATTTCTGGTTATATTTATAATTTTGGAATTAAGATATGACATATAACATGTAGAAATACTTGGTTTACTATAAAAAGTGGATCGATGTCTAGTACTAGCATAATTCTTATATATTAAAGCATATCTAGCACTATTACTATCATTCGTTTTATTATACCTTATTCCACTTTTATCAAGTAAAGGTCTAGAACCGAATAAAATCATGTCTAAATCGTTTTGACCTTTATTAAATTTTATGACTTTATTTTTAAGTTTTTCAAAATTACCTTTAAAGTCACAATTATTATTTTCAAAAGAAATGTTATTATTTTCAAAATATCAATCTCTTTATTTACCTTGAAATTTTCGTTTTTTAATTTACAGCTTTGGTTTTTGAAAAAAATCGAGATTTTGAATTATCTGAAGAGGTTTGTAATAATTTATTTTGTCTTTTCAAACCCAAATTTCTTTTGAAAATTTTTCTTTCTCATTTTCAAACTTAGTATTTTTTTCATTTAGAAAATCTTTAAAAGCCACGAATTTTTTTTTAAAGCACCATGTTGATTTTCTAAATCTAATTTCTCATTTTTTTTTAATTTTTGATTTTCAAGTTTAATCAATTTTGTCTTTTCTAAAATAAAAAATTTAGCTTTAAGATCTTATCGCATATAATAACTAACTTATTACTATCTTCTACTGAATTTGTAAATCAAAAAGTACCTTTTTGTAGTCCTCATTAATGGTGCCTTTAGTAGTACTAGGGTTTTTGGTTGCTGTAGTTTGATCAAAATTTTTCTGACTATTATTCTATGATGTTGTGGCGATCGATAGCATTCCAGAGTCTGATACCGCTTATTAGTCGATATGGCAGGATCGTTAATGGCTAGTTGCAATAAATATAATGTTGAAGCATGGCAATCGCAATAGCAATAATATGAATGTAAGAGCAATGGAAAATGTAAATCACACAGTCGATTTTATACTAGTCTGGATCTTCAATCCTACATCCAATCCCAAAATCTCTATTCTATCTTTTCATTAACACTCTCACTTTTCTCAAAGGAATAAGCACTTGAGTAGTAGAATAAGATTTCAATACACTTGCTCGAGTAGTTGAACGGGACTTCAACACCTATTCTTAACCAACAGAACATAACTTCAACTTTGTAACAAAAGTTACTTTCCGAATGATGTATCTTAATATATCAATTTGTCTCTTTTAGCATAAAAACTCCCATAACCACCACAAACATTATATAGATGAATGAATAAGGTGTTTAGGAAATGATAATGCCTTTGTTGGGTAAAGTGGAGTGACAATGTGAGGTTTGGAATGTTTTAATTTGTTGTTTTAAATGATTTAAAAATGAATGCACAATAAATGGAAATTAGAGGTTTTTATTTGAGAAAAAACAATTTAAATCGAGAGAAAGAGAGTTTGAATGCTTATAATTGAGTGATTCTTTTAGAGATGATATAAGGCTTATATAAGAGTGAAATGAAGCCATTAGACAGGTGCAACTCTTCAGAAATTTGTTTGGCGAAGAAAAATTATGTAATAGATATGAAATATCTTTACAAAATTATAGCCATTGGAGAAATTTTAAAAATAGGATTTAAAACAGCATTACACAACAGCATTTTGCTTTAGAAAACACTATCAAAAGTCAATTCAGAATGTAGTAGTTGGAGCCTTTGCTGGCATTTTCGATAAAATAGCTATGCTTTCCTACAGTGAAAAAAAAAACTGCTTTTTATATTTTCTTTCTGACCATTCTTATACATTTTCTTGCAATCATAAATTCCAAAAAAAGTATGAAAAAATAAACAAACATATTTTATGATATATTAGAAGTTTTATAGAAAATTAAAGTGGTTTAGAGTTTGTTTATGTGGTTTTAATGGTTCTAAACTATAATGACCTGATATAAACTTAACTTATGACATACATTATTTTGAAGCTCTTGAGTTTGTTTCTTCTTGTCATCTTGACATTTTTGAGTCCGAATAGATTTTTAAATACCACAATTGGCTTTTGAATCCTCGAACACTCCTTAGTTGATTAGTATCCTTCATATCTTGTACTTATGCATATGTTGTCGTATTTAATTGTGCATATGCATTTACTTGTTTAATCACCTAAATATTGGAATAACTGCATCAATAACATTATTGTAATGTTATAATCAAAATATTAAAATCGTCTTCGTAACATATACATGTAAAAATTTGATTTTGATTTCATTACCATTTCTGAGGAATATAAACAAAGATATTTCAATAGTTAATAAACCAAATTATCGAAACATTTTTGTTTACATCATAAGGAATGCTAATGAAATCAATTTAAAAAATTTGTTTACATTCCATAGATTTAAGACCCGCACCACTGTCCCAGTGCTTAGACGCTTCAATTTTAGTGCAAGTGGCCATAAGTTCGAAACTTATATAGCATGATTCAAACTGCTGAATATATATTAATATGTGCCATGTTTTATACTACCTAAGACTTATAGTACTAATATGTAATACCATCTAAGTATTCAATTTTAGAAAGAAAAAACCAAATGGTAAATTGGATCTATGAAAATTTGCACCTTGCCGATAAATCTACACAGCAAGATAATTTTCCTCAATGAAAAAATACCTTATAAGAAAGCGATGTAATGTCCCATGAGAGTTGTAATGCAAGTTTCTTATCTGAACTGTGAATTATTATAGAAGCATGTGTGTCTGTGGAAAGGATTACACTCTTTCAAAACCATATTTTAAAATCCAAAATTTGATAATAGTTTTTAAACCACCGATTGAAATATGGGTGAAATTGTTATTCCTAATTTTTCACACCAATAGTTCAATGATAATAAACTTGCAGATGATGCAAAGCTTATGAATGGTAGTTAGTGCAATCGAAAAGTTTGAAATAATGCTATGTACAGTCAATCAATACAATCATGTCATGGATCAGTACCAAGCTTTGGAACATGGAACGAAACTAAAGTACAAAACAATGAAGGATCGATGAACAAATGCAATATAAAGCAACGCACAACTATAAAATTTGTCAAGTCCATCGGACGGTATCGACGATGAAGATACCAATCGATTGACTTCCAGTCCGTACAATCTATCATGTTGAGTAGCATATTCCTAGCATTACTTCGTTTTTTGGATTTGGAAAATATTTTTTATCAACTTTTTAGATAGAATATTTCGGTTTCAAAAGCCTAACTCATTCCTTTATGTTTATAAACATAACCGTTGCTTATAAACATGGAAAGACGTCAAAAATTGAAATCCTCCATGCTTATAAACATCAAAAAAAATCAAAAAAATGGATCATGCTCTTTGCACTAAAGAAAGATTATACCATTTTCTATTTCAAACGAAGCTTAGATATCAAGATTTTGATTCTAATACTCTCCAGAAACTAGTGAACACAAGAATAAATTCGAATTCAAATGGATGAAAGTGAACATCGAACCATTATAAATCAATATAGCTATTTTTTGTTTTCCTTTGCATTCTTTTCTTAAATCTAAATTTGATGTTCACTAGCTAGAACTCACAATAACGTAAATCAAAGGTTACATCGATTAACAAACAACAACAATGAATCCATTACAAATTGTTGGTTCTACGCAATCTTTTCCAAGGTATTAAAAAACGAAAATTAGTTTTTATCATATTGTAAGTTTATTTTTGCTTCTACCTTAGCAAAATTACTTTGTGTAAACGAAAAAAGTAAAATGAATAACAGTCGAATGTAAGATCATTTTCTATCCACAAAAGCGTTCCTACGTATACATATTTAGAAGTGTAGACGCATGTGTATTCATATCCATGTGCATATACAAACAAAAAGAAATTTTATGCTCAAGTCTCAAACATCTTGAAATTTTATACTTTTTCCACTCTATGTACTAATCCTATTTAGAACATATCTTTAATAAAAAATTACTGATCAGACTACGAATTTAAGTATTAAATATGAGAGTTTAAACCTCATACATACACATAAAGAAAAAAACAACTTTTAACATTATACTTCATTTGAGTAAGATTCTAAGAAATAACATTGGAAGTACAAAAATCTTTTCTTACACATGTACATATATATATATATATATATATATATAAAAATTTATTTGCACATTTATAAATAAAGATTTGAGTACTCGATACTTTCCTTAAAATCTTAAATTAAAATTAAAATATAAATTTAACCTCCTTTGATGCTTTAATCAAAGGGCTATCACTTAACTGAAGGACTATCGATCAATATTTATATTGCCCACTATTAGTTGTTAATTTGACATCATCACAACCTAGGAGTGTTAATCGAACGAACCATATCAGACATGGTGGTGTTCGTATTCTGTTCTATATGAGTTTTGAACGAATACAGACCGGACGTGGCTTTGGCTCGAATACTCTTCGCATGAGCCGAACAACGGATGAACGATCAACGAACAATAGAAATTCATCAAACAACTCGTATAGACGAAATTTCATACAATTTTTCTTGTCCTAATTTGTGTACTAAATGTAAAACTGATGAATATGGACATATAACCGCACAACGAATAAGTAACCAACCTTTTGGTTCTATACTTTAAAAAGATTCATTTGCTAAAAAAATTCCTTTAGTTATAACTGAACATATAACGATAATATATTCTACAAAAAATTAGTGTTTTTTAGGAAATATAAAAATCTTAATGACTATATAGACAAAAGAACGATTAACAATAAATGTTTTATGTGTGTGTACGTATAGATATGTTTATGTGTGTATGTAAACACACATACACACACACACACACACACACACACATTTTGTGGTATAATTATTAGAGTTAATAGTAATGCACAGTTAATATGATGCCTTTAACTGGAACGTTCAAATATGATGGTTTTTAACCTAAAGGTTCAATGCATACTTAATATAGTGGCTTTCAACTAGAATCTTTGCGAGAATTGAAAGTATAATTTTAAAACTCGTTTCCATTTTATGCTAAAATGTTTATAACCATGTCAACTAAACAAAACAAAACTACACACGTGTATGTATATGTGTGTGTGGCAGGTATGTATGTGTGTATATATGTATATATACGTGTGTGTGTGTGTGTGTTTGTATGCATGTCAAGTGCTAACCCATGGTCTATATGGATTGTACTAACAGTGATAACAAAATGACCGCCATCAACTTGATATCATATGGTTACAACGCAATAAAAGTCAAATAACATGCAATAAAAATCAAAGGTTTTTTGCTTGCGTTTTAAAAACATTATCATTTCTTTATTATAGCATTTTTATAGCTTTCAAAGCAATGGTATAATATATTTTTTAATACATACTAGCACATATTATACAAACAACAACAATAAAGACATATTTGACAATCGACACATTCTTACCAGAAGAACACAGTTTTGTCGATGTATGGTTCAATATATTACACCTCGACCCATGAAAAACTGTATAAAATAGTCGAACTTAACATTAAAAATTCATAAAATTATCAAAATAATTTAACGCAATAAATAAATCCCTTAATCAATTAGTTAAAAAAAGGCTTCATTCTTATTATATTGATACTTTATGTCAGCATGATGATCTACATAAACTCTGACAAGCACCATTTCCCTTGAATAATAAATCAATGGGCAGACTCTAATAGAAGATTGCTAATAAGAAAGGGTAAAATTGCTACTTAAAATTACTAAAAAAGAAAGCAAGAGCGGACTTCATTAAATCCAATAATTATTAAAGTTATATTGCTATTTTACATATCATACTAAACTCCAAACATACCAAAATCAACTCCAGAAACAAACAGATCATGAATTTACATTCAATTACGTGAACGAGGCTACGAGCATAAAGATGTCAAATAGAAGATAAACGGCAGACAATGACAAATTTGACAGATGCAATACTAACTGAAAGCAACTTGATGCAATCTATGTTCTTAGATCGATGAAACAAAGATGGACATAATTAAGAGTTTTGTTATAGAAAAATTAAAGGAACTTGAACATAAACTTAAAAGAAATTTTCGAAATCAATTTTTTGGAAAGGAAAAGGGTCAGCGAAACGTAAACCGGTCGTACTGAAGGAGAAGAAAACGAAGATATTTAAAGATGATGCAAATCATATAAAGCAGGGAAGAGGAATGAATAGGGAATTTGCAAAGACGAGAAGAGTGGAATGCTATGTCGCCTAAATACTGTTAAATTTGATCCCAAAAATAATTGACTTCATACTTAAACTCTCTTATAGTAGACAAATCTCTTCATAATAGTCGATTTGACATAAATAACTAAATTAGCCAAACACATGCTAAATACTATTTAATTTGATTTAATTATTAGATTAAACGTTAGTTCATAAGATATAAAATAAACGAAATGCCAATAATAATTTATTCCTAACAAACGCTAATTAAAATAACTTTATATATACATATTAGATTTCACTATTAAAAAATTTAATAATTTAATTTAATAACTTTGAATAACATTGTGGTACATGAATTCGTAACACTAAAAGAAGCACTTTTTAACATTAATATGATTTGGACATTAAGAATTCACATTACCTTAAATTATTAAATTCAATAAATATTACTTTTATGCATATGTGCATGTAAAATGAATTTAACAATCTAAGATAAATTGAGTTCTTAACATCTATATTATATATAAGCTAGGATCAGTGGCCTCTATTATTTAGCCTCATCATATAGCCTTCTGATATAAACCATAAATTTACATTTAAATATTAAATCTATGTGACGAAGAAGAGAAAAACCTAATATCTAGATAAAAATTTATGACAGACATTGGTAAGTGTTACCCTGCCATTTGGCCAAGGCCGTAATATTAACATTTTGGCTAAAAAGGATGGATACCAGGATTGGGGATCGATTGGGAACTAGGCTATGATCGATACTGTCAAAATTAGACCAAGCTCCAATCAAGATGGGATCGATAGGAATGATAAACAAGGCTTGGTGAGGCTACACTTTGAATTTTTGGTCAATAGGAGTTCATATGCTCAAGTTATGGTTGGATCAATATTGGTGAAAATTGGTTTCATATTGATGCATTCATATCGATCATTATGATGTTTGGTTTGGATCGATCAACATTTCATATCGATCGAATTCATATCGATCAAGTAGCTTCAGGAAGGAAATGAGTCGATGGATGCAGACTGATGACTTCTTGTCGATACATGCGTATTGATTGGATGGATATGGCAAAGCAAGTTGGCACGCTTTGTATCGATCAAAGCGTGGATCGATACGAGGAGCAGAGAAACCGATGGGTGTGGGGTTTAACAGATATGAAAGCATTCACTTCCAGAATGCTTGGGACCGATACGAAGGAAGGATGCTGGATGGATACGAAAAGCACTCAGGAGCCATTTCCTATCGATCGCGCTTGTATCAATTGATATGAAGGAATCGGTCAAGGGAAAGAGTGCAATACATGGATCGAAGCGCAAAACACGAAGCGATACGTAATTGATAGATGCATGATTGATGGATATGAAGCTCTGGATGGATATGAAGGTTTTAGCCTACATGTGCAAACTCAATCTTGGGTCGATCATAACTCTGAAACTACAAGTCCAAATGCTATGAAATTTTCACAGAAGCTTTCTTATTCACTCGGGAACATCCATCATCGATCTCAACTCCATTGGTCCATTTTTGGATCGATGTGAAATGCACTTGGATCAATCAGGATCGATCTCAAATGACCCTAATCAATCTGGTGAGCCCATCCACATGTGAGAAGAGGTATTCTGAGATTTGGTAGAGATATTTCTAAATCTACTCCTATAAATAGCACCTCCATGGAAACTAAAGGAGGGGATCTTCTTCTTCTTTTCTAGCTAGACTCTGCCATTTTGGTTATTTATATTCAGAGGATTGTGACTGTAATCACATTATAAAAGAAGTAAAAGGATCAATTCAAAGTGGATGTAGGCCGGAGATAGCCGAACCACCAGAAATCTTGTGTCTTCTCTTACTTTCTTTCATTTTAATTTTGTTATTTCTTCATTTTTACTCTACATCATCTGGATCTGAGATCTGTGATTGGAAATTGAGGATTTTTGTGTTAAACTGGTGCTTTCACTACTTCATTGGTTAGTGGCCATTTTTGATGCAAACACTTTGGTGCTTTCACTGAGAACACTGGCACCTACTACATCGACATTGGAGTTAGGATTTGGAAAGCTAAAGGATCAAATCTAGGAGGAACCATGGTTAGGCAATAGATAAGGATATAGGCGATGAAAAGGATCCACCAAGAGGGAAGTCAAGAGGCTTCCTCTAGAGCTAGAGAAAATTAGGCATCCATCTACATCACTAGGGATGAGATGCAGACTATGATGGATTCTATGCAGGAGCAGTTGTTGAAAAGGCAGGAGGATATGGTGTAAAACTTCTTAGGCAGTTCGGACAGGTAGGAGCAGTAGGAGCAGCTAGAGCACAGATCTATGGAGCTGAACCAGAGGGACTCAACTGGAAATCAGATGGAGTGGTTCAGCATGAGGCAGCCCCAATCAGCAAACAACTATCAATCTAGACGAATCTAGACTCGGGGGCACACCCTCGTGTAATGTTGAACCAATTTATGGAAGAATTCCAGCTGATACTGCACAACAGGCACCAGCAGACATACAGGAATGTGAGATGAGGAGTATGTACCAGAATTTCTTCAAGGACTTGGGGGCAGTTAGGAAATGAAGACGGAAGGCAACCCATGGTGGATAACACTAGATTAGCTGAAATTATCAGGCTAACAATATGCGGAGGTCTGACAAATGGAGATCTGAAAGGAGTAAACATGAGTCCATTTACCTATGACATCAAAATGGCTAGAAATCCACTAGATTTCAAGCTACCTACTTTGGAAGTATACAACGATAGGATAGATCCAACCGATCATTTGATGAGGTATACAAGACATATGGAAGTGCTTGGGGAATCGGAGGAGGTTATGACCCAGTTTTTCCTCTGTACTTGACGGATATAGCTGATATGTGGTTCAGGCAGTTGGAAGATGGATCTATTTAGACATGGACAATATTGGTGGACAAGTTTTTGAAGCAGTTTTGGGTTCATATCAAGAGGCCAAAATATGTGATGATACCAACATCGGTAAAGCAGAGGACAAGAGAGTCGCTCAGGACTTTCTTAACCCATTTTAATGCAGCGATTGCTTCGATGGATCGGTCGAATCCATCAATCATTTTAACAGCGGTAGTGTCAAGAGTCGGGGACAATTGTCCTACTTCAAGATATCATCGGTACGGGATCCACCAATGGATCTCAGGGAATTCTTTCACGAGGTCGAGAGATTTCTTTGGCAAAAGGATGCAAGCTTGGATATGAATCCAAAGGAAGTAAATGTGGTTAAGGATGGAGGACTATCCGATGAAAGCTTGGCTAAGGATAAGGATACGGGGAAGAGGAAGTCAGATAATGATTCTGGTAGAGCAAAGAAGCATTGGGCGGAATCCAAATTCTCAACTTACACGTGATTGAATTAAACATTGGAACGGATATAAATGGAAACCCAAGATCGCGTTCCTTATCAAAGTCCAATAAGGAGGGAACCCTCAAAATGCGAGAGGGCATCAGAAAGGTACTGTCTCTTTCATGATCTGGACGGGCATGATACCAACAGCTGCAGGCATCTAAAGGATATAATCAAGGAGCACATAAGGAATGGTCAGTTGCGGCGATATGTTGGGACTCATAATGCGGTAGTGGAACAGGAGAAACCACCGTCTACCTTAAACGACGACGGCGTGAGGCCTAGGAATGATATTCGATTGGTCATCAACTAATTGGGATGGTATGGAATAAGTAGAAAACTCTAGGAAAAGGCTAAGTCACTTACTCACATACGGGGACAGAGATAGCCCCTAGGCATGCTTTGAGATGAGGATAAACAATAATGTTCTTGTTTGTGAAATCTTCTTTTTCTTTCTAGTGTGGACATTTGCTTTTCCTAGTTTGGTTTTAGAGTTCAGTTTGGACACTTGGTTTTGTTGATTTTCTGGTTTGGATTTCGGTTTGGATGCTTGGATTTTGATTTGGATTTTTGACATGGATTTCTGGTTTTCTGGTTTGATCTGGATTTTGGATTGGATTTTGATTGAATTTTCATCTGGTTTTTGGTAAAAAGGTCATCGGACATGGATTATGCTTGGCAAGGGGTAGGTCGCTTCATCCAAATGTGGTAGATTGACTTATTTAAGTCGTCGAGTATGGACTATGATCGATAGGGGTCCAAAGCGACCAAGGTCGGCCTAGGATTTAGGCTATTATTTAATAAACTGGATTTGTTATTTAATATTTCAGGTCGTCGAGTATGGACTATGCTCGACAAGGGTCTGGGATGACCAGGTTTGGCCTAGGACTTAGGCCAGGATCTATTACGTAGGATTTGGCACACGAGTCGTTGAGTATGGACTATGCTCGGCAAGAACCCGGAGAGGTTATGGATTTGGATTTCGGCTTTGAATGGCTAAGGATCGACTGTGAACCTGGAGTGGTCTCGAATTTTAATAAGGGCATGGAACGGTCCCGAATTTGGATATCGGCCTGAAGAGGTCATGGATTTGGTTATTGGTTACTGGATATGGATGGATTAGACCTCGTTTGTCGGGTTTGGATGGATATAGAATTGGCTAAGGGTTTGGTTACTGGATTCGAAATCGGATACCGACTCGTAGCAGCCATGGATTTGGATAAGGATAAGGCTATGGCACTTGGATAGAATGGCTTGGTAATGGATTTGATTACGGATCATATGATATGGCTATAGATAGAGTATGGACTTCGGATGTTGGATTTAAAGCTATTCAAAACATGCATTCATGTTGCAAGGCATGTTTTAGGGGTTAAATGTTACCCCATTTTTTGGCCAAGACCAGGATATTATCAAAGCTCCAATCAAGGTGAGATTGACATGGAATGATAAACAAGTCTCGGTAAGGCTACACTTCGAATTTCAGGTCAATCGAAGTTCATATGCTCAAATTATGGATGGATCAATATTGGTGAAAATTGGTTTCGTATCGATATGTTCATATCAATAATTACGGTATTTCGTTTGGATCAATCGACATTCGTATCGATCAAGCAGCTTCGGGAAGGAAATGGGTTAATGGATGCAGACTGATGACTTCGTATCGATACATGCATATCGATTGGATGGATATGGCAAAGCAAGTTGGCATGCTTTGTATCGATCAAATCGATATGAGAAGCAGAGCAACAGGTGGATACGAGGTTTTATGGATACGAAAGCATACACTTCCAGAACGCTTGGGACCGATACGAAGGAACGATGCTGGATGGATATGAAAAGCACTCAGGAGCCATTTTGTATCGATCGCGTTTGTATCGATCAATATAAAGGAAATGGTCAAGGGAAGGAGCGCATTGCATGGATCGAAGCGAAGAACTCGGATCAGTACGTAATCGATTGATGCATGATTGATGGATACGAAGCTTTGAATGAATACAAAGGTTCCAGCCTACATGTGCAAACTCAATCTTGGATCGATCTGAACTCTCAAACTACAAATCCAAATGCTATGAAATTTTCACAGAAGCTTTCTTACTCACTCAGGAACTTCCATGATCGATCTCAGCTTCATTGGGCCATCTTTGGTTGATGCGAAATGCACTTGGATCGGTCCCAAACGACCCCAAATTGATCTGGTGGGCCCACCACGTGTGAGAAGAGGTATTCTGAGGTTTGAGAGGGATATTTCCAGATCTACTCCTATAAATAGCACCTCCATGGCAACTAAAGGAGGGGAACTTCTTCTTCTTTTCTGGCTAAACTCTACCATTTTGATTATTGATATTCAAAGGATTGTAACTGTAATCACAGTATAAGGAAAATAAAAGGATCAATTCAAAGTGGATGTAAGCCGGAGATAGCCAAACGACTATAAAACTTGTGTCTTCTCTTACTTTCTTTCATTTTAATTTTGTTATTTATTCATTTTTACTCCCTACATCATCTGGATCTGAGATCTGTGTTTGGAAATTTAGGATTTGTGTGTTAACATGTGTGCTTTCACTACTTCTGGGGTTTGTGGCCACTTTTGGCTCAAACAGTAAGCTACATGCTAAATAATGCACATGCACGCACCCAGACACAATACATTCATACGTATCTTCAATCCAACATATCTAACCCATTTTGATTCATTTGAATCAACCCAACATATCTAACGCATTTAGAATAATATTTTTCAAATCAGAATTTAAATAGTGTTTTCATGACTAATATTTCTAAATTCATAAAACAAGGACTAAGATTCTCAATGAGTATATATTTTTATTCTTTCAATTGTTATCACATATCCCAGTTTTAACATTAAAAAACAAGCAAAAAAAGATCTAATTAATTTTATCATTACGTTACAAATTACTTGTAATATACTATTTTATATTAATAAAACTAACATATAAATATAGAAATAAAATAATAAAAATGAGAGTATTGAAGTAAAATTTGATAAAAGATTTAAACAGAATACAAACATGGATTATCAGCATAAAAAATAAACATTTAAATGAAAACTAACAAATTATATAAATAGAAACATTAAAAAAATTACATTCACCGCTCATTAAATATATCATCAATAAAATTAAGTCAAAAACATAATTAGACAATAACTACAGCCACTCGCTCAAACGCTAATAGACACTTACTTGCTGACAGCCATCTTATGTATTTTTAGTTTTCGTCGCAAACTCGGACTGTGTAACCGTTCACATTAAACTTTGGACCGAAATGAAAAATTAAAGAAAGCCATCAACGAATCTCAGTAGCGTTAAAGCAAGATACTATAGCATTTCTCACATAAGTAAGCATACAATAGAAAAGACCAGAAACAAAATAAACATAATATCAACATTTACTTCAGTTGAATTTTTAATTGTACATGCAAACTTAGCTCGGATGAATCTGACGAGCAACCCTTGTTACATAGCATACACGCATATCTGCTTAAAATCTAGTTAAAAGTGGTATTCAAACTATAAATATTTGATAATGATTTTTAAACTACATTAGGGTTAAACACTTTATTACTACAATAAACAAACCATAAAAATGTGCCCACAACATGGAAAATAAACTAGCAGACTCCACAGTAAACAAACCATAAAAAAAAGTTTACAACTTAGAAAATAAACTAAGAGACTTTGCAGTTAATGTAGTTAATGCTAACACATGACATTATTCAACCAATATGTTATTTTGTTTAACACAATCAAACAATACATTCATTTCAAAAACCGCTACTTTTTTACTACATCCGCTAAATAAAAGCATTTTAGCATCTGCTTTAACAATATATCACAAAAGTCGATTTGACTATTTCATTAATAAACACCTAACTTTAAGATACAAATGGTCAACATAAATCAAAAAATCAGGCGAAATCACCAAATGCATCACATACAAGGGGATATTCTTAAGTTTTAGTACATAAAATTAAATTATATTTCTTTTTTTAATGATTTGAGAACAACATAATTTAACTTTAAATTTTATCATTTTAAATGTCAGTTATTTTCCATTATATCTTGATTTCTCACCACGACAATTATTAAAGCTCTATCGCTATTAAACCATAATAGGATTTAAATGCATAACTAGTTGGGTAATGGTTAAAAATATGCCTAAGACTAGTTGAGCAATAATTGTATTATTGCTCTTTTCATCGCGTGTACAAAAAATGTTGGCATGCTAAAACAAGGCTAATATAGTAATTCGATTTTACCATATATCTATTTTGATTATTGTACAAATAACATTCATGGCAATCCCATAACATACTTCCCAGTAATTCAAATAAATATATAACATATAGCTGGAAAGAACAGAACTCCCAACATTGCATCGACCGCATTCCTAACCAACTTGTAGGCTCATATTACGTGCCCAAATTTAATATTGTTCTAACTTCGTCTTACTTTGTACATACATCTCTTTAGTTATATGACATATACATGTATCTATGCACACACGCTTATGATATATTAAAACGATACTTATGAGCATTTAAATGTGTGTTAACAAGAAACCTTATCAATATCTCCAATGCTTGATACCAGATCATTTTATATGGAATAAATCATGTGGTCGAGGTAAATAATGTCATTGAGAGCATATCTTTTGAATAGAATGATTAAGACAAGAGGATCAAAAGTGATAGCTCTGACTTTCGATTAGGACGGCCTAATTGAAAAGAGAGACAAATTGCCAAATCTTTCGATATTATCGAAAGGTTAAGAAGAACATTCCTGACTTTATTGGCTTTGATAATATGATGGGAGAATGACTAACCCATCAACCGTGTTGAAGGGTTAAGGTTCCGTTCCAACCTCTCCACTTGATTGAGATGTGATAGATTAACAAAACAAAAGGTTTATGAGACCAGTAAAAAAGGTTATCAAACCTTTCGACCTTGTCGAAAGGTTCTCGAGATCAGCGAAAAGGCTATCAGACCTCTCAACCTTATCGAAAGGTTTAAGGGGTCAATAAAAGGTCGATAGGTTTATGAGGTCAGTAAAAGGTTATAAAACCTTCCGACCTTGTCGAAAGGTTTATGAGGCCATTCCAACCTTTCGTCTAGATTATCATAATAGTAATTTCCTCTCGAGGCTATTCGCATTCATATAACTTTCAACTCTATCATTTTATTACGTCTCATCTACCCTAGAGGTTGAAAGTAATCATCCATCAATATCTTAATCCCTTTTCGATCATGTCGAAAGGTTTCAAAACCTTTCAACCTTATCAAAAAGGGATGCCTACTCATTTCTACATTTCTTTATTGCTTTTAACCTCTTGGATCAGTAATCCTTCATGTAATTCCTTCAAAAGGATTACTAATGCCATAAAGAGTTGATATAATATGTCACAAAACTGTATCAAGGATCTAGTACTATATATCACAAGTTGTATTTCCCTTTTCTTAGCTTGAAATCATAAAATAAAACTCATGAAAATATCTCATGATGGTTCTATGATATATACTCGGAATGAATAAAGAAGGTAAGAAATAAATCATATATGATCAGCCGCAATGTCGAATTAACGCCTCATCATGATCATTCCCAAATTCAAAGTTGATCAGCCATCATCCTCTTTATTTTCTCATAGTAAAGATTGATACAAAGTTTAAGAGGCAAATCGGCAATTTAATTTCTAAATTAGGGTTATAAATGTAGTAAGCGGGAGCAAAAGTTGTACCGAGAGCAAGGTTAAAAAATTGATCCCCTAAGCTGGACCCTTTGGGCCTTATTTATAGATGCAGGCGGCCCTCCTTTCGAATTCATGCTCTCAAATGGGTCAGATGGTCCCCCTTTTATATGTCGTCTTAAACCCTTTATCTTCACCAAAAGGTTTGCATTTTCATCTGCTGTTACGAAAATTCCGCCATTGTCCGAAGGTTTGTTATTCTTATGCCTCCATGATCCTTCCGCCTGTTGTTATGAACCTTTAGACCTTGTCAGAAGATTACTCTTCTTTTAGTTGTTATGTGCCTGTCAACATTGTCGGAAGATTGTTCTTCTCTTGTTTATTGTGAACCTTTCGACCTTGTCGGAAGGTTTTTTTCTTCAATGATGTCAAAAGGTTGTCTTTCATTCTTTGTTGACTAGTGACTGCTGCTTTCTTCATAAACCAATCGACGTTGTTGAAAGATATTTTGTATAAGTTCCAACCAGTTCAAAAGGCTTGCTATGCTTTCAAAAAGGTCATTATAGAGTTGTCTGCTCTTGATTTGACGTCTCTACCTCCTTCAGAAGCTAAGATCTCTTTGAACGTTGAGAGATGAAACCTTTCGACTCCTTCGAAAGGTCTGGGGCTGTTATACACTATTGACTGCATCTCTTCGACTCCTTCGAAAGGTCTGGTCTGAACTTCTTTACTTAATCTTTATTTTATGATAATGGTTGTAGGACTGTTCTTCTATCCCAGCCGAAAGGTGCATGGAAGTTCTGTACCTAGCTGCTTCGTTGTGCCTTAGTAATTCCTTCTTTCATGCTTGTGGAAGGTTTGCTCCAAGGTTCTTATGTGCTTCTCTTTGCTAGCATTGAATGATCCTTCTGATGCCATCGAAAGGTGACTTTATTTGCTGCTCTTTATTCATGCGGAAGCTTTCTGAAAGGCTTTCTTTATCTTTATTCATATTTTATGGTTAACACTTAGCTCCCCTTGTATAAAGAAGGCTTTTGTTCTTAGGACAAAAATTTGTAAGATTGCTAAATTGTTCCTGTATTCCTACAATATATCTAATAACATTCGCATGGTTAGTTCATACTACAAATACCTTTTCCGTTGGTCAACTTTCAACTCTAATTTTATTTTAGTGCAAGATTCATCTTTTGAACATTCAGAACCTGCAATGATCATAAGTATTTGAAGTCCAATATTTGGGTCTAGATGGTCGGGATTTATCATCTTTTCATATCAATAGAATGTCAGAAGATCATCTATAGATAATTAAGAAGTTCATATCTTACGACAATAATGGTCAAGATTCTGTATCAAATAATAATAGGAAGACTAGAATAACGTTAATCATTATAATAGAAAGTTAAAACCCCATATCAATCCAGTAATGATGAGAGAGGATTAGAATACCAATCAGACCATCCATCCTGATATGAAAATCCAAGAGATTATCCTTAGTATTAAACGTTAAAGGTTCAGATGACTTATTTTGTCATTCAATAAGAAAAGATCATAAGACTGTTTCTGGTGATAGGCAATAGTAGAAATCCACATCAGATAATAAATAATGGAGGACTAGAAATTCATAGCTGGTGATAATTAATAGGAAGCTGAAATACCCAATTTGGCATTGATAATTGAAGTCCAGAAAACCATTCCCGATAATAAGTAATAGATGACTAGAGTACCCATTCCTGGTATTTAATAATATAAGACCAGAATACCATCTTTGATAATTAACAATAGAATACAAAAATACTGTTTTTGGCAATTAACAATAGAAGATCAGGATAACATTTCTGGCACTTAATAATAGAAGACTAGGCTACCGATCTGACGGATGTTCATGAGAAGAAGTCAGTGAATTCTTTCTGGTTCTCTTGTCGAGTGCTCCATCTTTAGGCTTTGATGATATTTTACATGCTTTATCTTTCTCGAGCTCGATTTTCTTTATTTGTTTTAGCCTATTTCAAGTAGGGACTCTTTTGTCTAATTCTTTTGCTTATTTAAGCAATTTCCATTTTAGGCGGTGCCGATTTCTGGCGGTGCCCATTACAAGCAGGGACTTTTCTTAGTCCGCTGGACATTTCATCCGGTTTTTTGGTGCGCTCAGCTAGCTTATTCTCAAGCGGGGCCCGAGGACTTACCCGACTTCCCTCTATGAGGCGCCTTAAACTGGCCATAGCGTGACACGGCCAAGGGCTTGTTTGGTACCCTGGCCAGACCATAGCATGGCGGGACCAAGGGATTACTCGTCCTCCCTCCAGGAGGCGCCTTATCCTGGCCATAGCATGACGCGAATAAGGGCTTATGCTGCTTTAACCTGGTCATTTCTGACTTTGGCATAGTTAAAGGCTTACGCCCTCCCTCTAGGAGGTTCCTTGATCTTGCCATCTTCGCGGGACCAAGGGCTTTCTACCGTTATTGGTAGCCTACCATTTTAAGTAGTCCAAGTTTAAGGAGAATTTTACTCCCAACCATGTGGACTTCTCTTAGTGAATCATAGTAGAGATATTCTTGAAAATTCTTTATTTATCTAGAATCGAAAAATATAGTTTCAAATGTTCTACGTTCCAAGTTCTCAATACCATATTACCATCAGGATGGCATAACTTATAGGCCTCTGGGGGATTTCTTTGAAAATTATTTGTGGACCTTCCCAATTTGGTCCCAATGGCACATTTGATGGGTTTCTCGTATTGGTCGTTACTCTTCTAGGTACCAAATCTCCTTGACTGAACGACCTTGTATTTACCTTTGAGTTATAGTACTTCAATATTCTTCTTTGGTATTCAGTCGTTCTTAAGGCTGCCTGATCTCTTAATTCGTGAATCAAGTCAAGTGATTCCTTTTTTAGTTCTTGATTTGGGTTGAAGGCATGGGCAATCCTTCGATAAGAAGGTACTTCAATTTCTACCGGTAACATTGCTTCACAACCATATCTTAGTGAATACGAGGTATGACCCGTTGCGGTTCTAGTGGATATTCTATAGGCTCACAAAACTATGGGTAATTCTTCTACCCAATTTCCCTTTGCCTTATTTAGTCTCTTTATCAAGATTGTCTGTTTTGTTGGTGACCTCAACGGCTCCATTGGCCTTTGGATGAGCGGCAGAAGAGAAGCATTTTATGATTACATTCTTAAGGCAAATCATGAAAATTGTTCACGTTCAAACTGGGTTCCATTGTCAGAGATTATTTTGTAGGGTATCCCGAACCTTGTGAAAATGTTCTTAATGACAAATCTTAGCACTTTCCCAGTGGTGATCTTTGGAAGTGGTTCTGCTTCGACCCATTTTGTGAAATAATCAATTGCCACTACAGCATATTTCGCTCCACCTTTGGAGATTGGAAGTGGTCCGATTAAATCGATCCTCCAAACATCGAATGGCCATGGGATGGTGATGGGGATTAGTTGGCTTGGAGGAAGACTTGGTATTTTCGAGTAGCATTGGCACTTTTCACATCTTTTAACATATTCGATCACTTGGTTGGTTAACAGTGGCCAATAAAACCCTTGTCTCATTATCTTTTTGGCCAATTTGATCCCATTGGAGTGATCTCTGCATATCCTTTCGTAGGGTTCCTTTAATATCCTCAACCTGCTCTCGGGTTTTACACATCGCAAACAGATAAGGACATATCTTTTCTTGTATAGAACTCTATCCATAATAGTAAAGTTTTGGGCTTGCCCCTTTAGCTTCGTGCCTCTGTTTTATCTATAGGTAGTGTCCCATTGACAATATAACTCATAATCAGGGACATCCAGATTTTTTATAGTATTCTTCCATTATTGGAGCTATGAATTCTTCACTTGGCCTTTCTTGGTCTGTTTCCTCCATCTTTTGTGCTCTAGACTGTGATCAAGTCAATACCAGTAGTTCATTAGTTTTCTCTTGTTTATTCTCCTCAATACTGGGATTAGCCTGAAATCCCATAGGAACTATTGGAGTCTCAGGGGGCCCTCTTGAAATTGCCAACTTAGCCAGTGAGTCTGCATGGGAATTGTCTCCTCTTGGTATTTGGTGTACAGAGAAATCTTCAAAGAGTGTGAGCATTTTTATTACCTTTTTTACATACTGATGAATTTGGGATCTTTTGTTTGGTATACTTGTTCGATTTGATTGACCATTAATTGGGAATCATTGATTACTTGAATCCTCAAGAATTTGAGTTGTAAGGAAAGGGTCAATCCTGCGACCATAGGTTTGTATTCTGCCACATTGTTAGTTGCTGGAAACCCAAATTTCATAGCATAGTGAAGTTCGTGTCCATCAGGGGTAATTATTAAGTATCCTGCCCCAGCTCCTTGTTCATTTGAGGCACCATCCACAAATAATTGTCACCTGGGTTTTAGGTCCTTTTCCTTTTCGGATTGCTCTAAAACGAATCTTGTACATTCATTAATAAAGTCAGCCAATGCTTGTCCTTTTATAGCTGCTCTAGGTTGATATTCTATATCATATTGACTTAGCTCAATTCCCCACTTAATCAGTCTTCCAAAGGTTTCAAGTTTACTAAAAACTTGTTTTAATGGAAAATTGGTCAACACCTTCACAGGGTGCGCTTGAAAGTAAGGTCTTAACTTTTGGGCGGTGAGAATTAAACAGTGTGCTAGTTTCTCAATGACCGGATATCGTATTTCGGCATCCTTTGGCCTTTTACTGACATAATAAACTGGTAATTGCAATTCCTTGATTTTCCTGACGATACTGAGCTTACTGCATGTTCCTAGATTGCCATGTACAAGAATAGATCCTCCCCATCCTCGGGGAAAGATAAGATCGAAGATTTTTCCAAATGTGATTTCAACTCTTGAAATGCCTTTTTTCAAACTTCACCCTAATTTGAAGTTTTTTCTCTTCTTTATTACCTTAAAGAATGGAATGCACTTATCGATGGCCTTTGATATAAATCTGCTTATGCTACCTTCCCATTCAAACTCATAACATCTTTACTTGTCTTAGGCTCTGCCATATTCTTAATGGCCTCAATCTATTCCGAAATAGCCTCAATTCCTTGTGCGCTGACAATATAGCCCAAGAATTTTCCCGAATGAACTCCAAAGTTGCATTTTTGAGGGTTGAGCTTCATTTCATACTTTCGGAGTACTTTGAACATTTTATCCAGTCCTTCAAGTTGATCCATTGCCTCTTGGGATTTTACCAACATGTCGTCTACATAAACTTCCACATTTCTTTTGATTTAACCCTTGAACATCTGGTTAACCAACCTTTGGTAAGTAGACCTAGCATTTTTCAACCTATTAGCATAACTTTGTAACAATAGGTTCCCTCATCTGTAATGAAGTTGGTATGTTCCTTATCGGGTTCAAACATAGGGATCTGATTGTATCCAGAGTATGCATCCATCAAGGAGAGCAGCTTATGTCCAGTAGTTAAGTCGACTAATTAATCTATCCTTGGTAGTGGGTAACAGCCCTTTGGACAAGCTTTGTTTAAATCCATATAATCCATGCAAATTCGCCACTTCCCATTAGATTTCTTTACCAAAACTAGATTTTCCAACCATTTAGGGTAGAATATTTCTCGGATAAACCCATTTTGTTGCAATTTCTTGACTTCTTCCTTTAAGACGTCGGTCCTTACCTTATCAAATTGCCTCTTATTTTTCCTAACCCAAGGGATGTTTGGATTGATATTTAGGTCGTGACTCATGATCATTGGCTCAATTTCAATCATGTCAGAATGGATCCAAGAAAAAATATCCATATTGGATTTTAAGAATTCTGCCAATTCTGATTTCAAGTGCTCCTCGAGATCCTTTCCTGCTCTGACCATTCTAGTAGAATTGCTAGGATCTATTGGAATTTCCTCGGTTTCCTCAACTGGCTTAACTCTTTCAACCTCTCTTCAGCAATCTAACTCGGTAGTAATTTAGCTTTCCTCTATTGAATTGGTATCCATTCTCTGTTTCTTTCCATAAACTGCAAAACATCCTTTAGCAATACGCTTGTTAGTTCTATTAGATTTTTTCTTCGCTTCGAATGTTGGATGTTGAGACCCATCATCTGAAGGCTATAAAGTAATGGAAGAATCAAAGTAACAAGTAAACTCCCTGTTATATTGTTCCAAAGTTTTGAAGTACATTTCCTTAGAGGCAAATTGCTCACCTTGGATAGTCCCCTAGCCATTCTTAGTAAAGAATTTGAGCATTAAATATTTGGGAGAGACAAAAGCGTCCACTTCATCTAGCGCTGGACATCCGAAGAAAGCATTGTAAAATGATGGCTGGTCTATGATTACAAAAGTTGTTTCAAAAACATGAGAACACAGAGGGAGTCTAGTTGTACCAAGAGCTTCACTTGTCCTAGAGGAGTTGTTCCTTTATTGTTGAACCCGAAGACGCGTTTAGGACTAGGCTCAAGTTTGTCTTTTATGATCCCCATTTGATCGAATACATGTCGTAAGATCACGTTTACAGCGCTTCCAGAGACAACCAAGATCTTTGTAACCACTAAGGATCCTATCTGAGTCGTGACCATCAATGGGTCATTGTGGAGGTGATGGATTCCCCTTCTCAACTCCTCGGATCACCAAAGTGTGCATGTTGGTATTATATTTTGGATTCTTGAGTGGTGGTTCATCTTGCAAAGAAAATACACCCTTTCTAGCTTTACGAACGTACCTATTCCTGGCATTCTGACTTCTACCCACAGGATGTGGTCCGCCATATATAACGTCGATTTTGTTTTGGGGTGGACTCAGGTTCAATGGATCATCATCTTCAATCATATTAACAATGGTACCAGTAGGTTTTCTTGTCTCAGTCTCTGGCAATGAGGATTGTTGTGGGTTTTTCACAAACTCCTTTAGATATCCATCTCGAATTAGTTTCCGGATTATCTGTGCTAGCACTTTACACTCATTGGTCTTGTGATCATTTACCTTGTGATAGGCACAGTAGCTATCTCCTTTCTTTTGCTCTGGATAATTTCGAGCTTTGAACAAGGTCGGGAAAATGACCTTGTCTTGAGTCATCACATAAATGTAAGAGATCGGTCTATTTAACGCTAGTCTGTTAGCATTAGTGTAACGACCCAGAATTTCGTTTATTTGAAAAGGGGAATTAATTTAAAGGACAAAAAATTGTATGTTTTTAACCTCAAGAACACGACCTCAATATTTTAACCACAAGGACAAATATTCTTCTAAAAATTATTCGTAAGAACATATATTCTTCCAAAATTATTCATAAGGATAAAAATTCTTCTAAAATTGCTACCGAAATAAAAACTGATACCTAAAAACTGCTACCAATAACTACAAACTGATACCTAAAAATTGCTATCAATAACTAAAAACTGATACCTAAAAAAGTTGTCCTTGGGGCTAAAATACTGAAGATCTGTCCTTTAGGCTAAAATGCTAAGAAATTTTGTCCTTGACAATAATTTTCTGTATTTGAAATTGGAATATTTAATTGATTTTAAATATTTAAAAGTAAATTTTTAACTTGAATTTCAAATATATGATTTATTGGATGATTTAATTATTGGATTTGATAACATTGAATATTGATTTTTAAGCTCATAAAAGTAATTTAAAGGCTTATTAAATTTATATTTATAAGAATGAAGATAGTAAGATTTTTAAAATTGGATTTAAATTGATTTGTTCGATTTAACAAAAATAGCTCGTTCAAATTAGCAAGTAGAAATAGTGATCAACAGAATAGCCTCGAATTTCGACGAAACTAGTTCCATTGGATCCGTAATAGTGTATTATTATCGGATTCCAAATCTCGTAGCGTTTGGAGTAGCCTTTTGGTCGTACGGGATAGAAACGTGTTGAAACTAATATCGAATATTTAATAATTTAATTGGATTCAAAAAGCTATCTTCTTCATACGATCGAACTAGCCCTCGAAACCTTTTCCATTACATTTGGAATAAGGGTATAACATTATATATGCCCAACGGCATGCCTCGTTAGGGGTTCGAGATTTTGAGTTGTGTAAATCGATATATTTTGGAATTTAAATTAATATATTGTCTAGTCAAATATTCACATCAGCTACTTTCCTCTCCCATCAAGCCACTATAGCCAGCCACCTACACGCAAGACGTCTTGTTCTTCCCTCTCTATTTAAAGTAGAGCACGCAACAGTTATAGAACAAAAGAAAAAAATGCAAGCTTCAAAAATCATTTTCTCAAGATATACTATATGAAAAAATTCAACACTAGTTTGTAAAATCCATTTTGGCCAAGAGCTTCAACCTGGGCTGCTTTTCGAAAGATGCGATGACGTTGGGTGAATTAGCAGTGAGGCGCTTGGTGGTTTTTGAACTAGGGCTACATTGTTCGAGAGATTGGATTGCGATTCCAAAAATGAAGCGCGTTTTTGAGCTCGTGAGGGAAAATAGCTTCTTGGTGGGGGAAATGAGAAGCTGCAGCAAAGGATTTCGAATCGCGACACGAGGCAGATCAGCGTGGGGGTATAGGCGATGCATTTTGAATGAAGGGATCGGGTCAATCGTGGTGGGTATGGACAGGGCAAGCTCGAAGGGAGAATTACGATGGCATCGTCGGATTTTATTTTCAAGCGGCGTAGCTCCGTATCATTCGAGATGGTGCACGATCATTTTGGGTCATCTTCATTCTTGTGCACAGTGAATCATTTAGGGAAGAAGATGCATAGTTGGGCTGGTTTGAAATTTAGGGTATGGGCTTTAGGATAGTAAATTAAATTAGTGTTTAATTTAAATTAAATTACCGTCGACTTATAAAATGTATAACTCTCACATGCGAGATCGAAATGAGACGAAACTTTTTGCGTTGCGATTATAGTGACGAGGGCTTCGAAATGAAACTGGTTTGGATGGATTTAGAGACAGTCAAAATTTAGGCTAAGCTCAGACGTCGTCCTGTTTTAGTTCCAAAACGGAACGTCTCAACGACAACTGAAAATCAAAGTAAGTAATTATCACTCATTTGAATTACTGCAATTAATTTTAAATGATTAAAATTAATTATTGGATGATGTTGATAATTATTATTATTAGTTTACTACATATATATATATTAGTATATATATTAGTAGTTGGATATATTTTCCGTCTATTAGAGCGGATGAGACCCTATGCTCCCTACATAATAGCTGATGACCCTATATTACCACGATATCCACCTAGAAATGGGATTGGCATTTTTATGCTGTATTAACATTTGTGGATGCATGAAAACGGGTTGGAGGGATCCAACTCGACTCCTCAAAAATGTTGAATTTAATTTCATGTATAGTGACATATGATATGTTTGAACAATCTGTGACAGATTATATTTTGATTTAAATTTATTGGATGATATTGTAGGACTGGCCTATTTTTTGGAATTTTAAAATACCATAAATACATTTTTTGAATTTGAAAGAAATTATAAAGAAAATTGGGAAGTAAATATAAAATTGGTTACATTGGGTCTTAAATAAGATTTTTAAATTACGAAATGGAAGAAGAATCGAGATTTGGTTGGTTTTGGAATATAATTTGAGTTATTAAAGAAATTGATTTATAAATGGAATTTAATTTAGAAATCAATTTATAATGGATTTAAGTGATGTGAAACCATTGTAAATTGAAATTGAGACTATGGGATTTATAAACAATGTTATAAATAAAGTGAAATGATTATCATTTGGTAAATTGAAGATATAAATTCATGGTAAGAATTTATGATGAGATGGGTAAATCGGTTTAAAAAGAAATGATAGATTTTACTTTTGGAAATGTGAAAAAGGGATTTATGAAATTGGGCAGTTGGTGATAAATCAAGAGAGATTTATAATATTAGATTAGTTATATTGGAATTGAAAACTATATTTTTATCGAGAAGTTGAGTTTGTTTTAAACAAGAGGATTTTTAATTAATAAACTAGGTAATTTAAAAAAAATAGTATGAAAATATTTCAGAAAGTTGGTTATTTAAATATTTTTAAATTTTAAAAATGAATTATAAGTTTATAACAGGTCCTGTAAAACGATTAGAGTTTTAAAAATAAATCAGAATTAATCAGTATTGTTATTTTAAAAGATAAATTATTCAACACTTCTATTGTTTTATACAATAACTTTTATTTAAGAGTATTTGCCTAAGTTAAAATTGGAAAATTATTATAGAAACTTTATGAGCATTATTTTGAGATAATTATTAAATAAAGTTTTCGAAAAGTAATGGTATACTTTCATGGCGAAATCAGGAGGCAAAGATTGCCTACGGTTAATTTTGGATTTCTCCGGGATAGAGACGTAATCATTGGGCTATGAATTCAAGGTTGATACCACATGATGCTTTCCATATTTATTTTAAAAGGTTTTTTTTCAAATATTTTTGAAGGGAATGGTTTGTGAACATACTTATTCATATAAGATGAGTATATACCTTTTTGATAAAGAGATTTAGTTTATTGAAATTTAAATTAAATAAATCTTAGGGATTTCGGTAGGAAATGAATCTTTGATTGAATGATTGTTTATTTGATAGTTAAATAATCGACTATCAAATCTGGACTAAAAACAAAACTAAAAACATAACTTTAGGAATAGGGGTGGGCGCGGTCGATTAACCGCACAAATCGGTTAATTTTTACGGTTAACCTAAAATAATATGCGGTTCGGTTAACCGATATTCGGTTAATCGATGTTGGTAGTATCGACCGAACCGCAAAATTTAAACCGCGGTTAACCGGTCACATAGAACGGTTAACCGACTATTATTCGCGGTTAAACGGTTAATCGGTTAATCGGTAAAGTTAGAACGGTTAACCGATTATTGTTTGCAATTTTGAAATGTTTGCATAGCTTAGCCATCATACATTATTATGTATAATCACTTAGCTCAGCAATCATACAGTATTATGACATACACTTAGCTCGGCAATAAATAATGATCTGGAAAATTTACAATATTATGTATAATCAATTCCCAAACTTGAACGTTATAATATGCATTATACATTATAATCAAGACCCGCCATCAGCCATCATAGTTCATACACTTAGCTCAGCATACAAATACAAATACAAATTAAGACTCCTCAGCATACAAATACAAATACAAATACAAGATCAGTCATCGACCATCAAGACTCCTCAGTTCATTGCAAGACTCCTCAGTTCATTACAAATTAAGACTCCTCAGCATACAAATACAAATACAAATAATGCAACAATGCTGCATGCAGCTAAAATTTAATAAAGTCATCATACACTTAAACCTCAGTTCATCACAAGAACTTTCTTCTCCATCCTCGTATTCTTCGATATTTTCTGAAAATTAAATAATAAGAACTTATCAGTTTGTAGATAACACTGAAGAGTATAAACAAATTAATAAGCCATACATTTATTAGTCTTTATTAATACAAGTAAACTTCCAGATGCAGTTTTGGGGCACTGTTTGTCTTTGATGGCACAGTTATTTTTATACTAAGCAGGTGATCAGGTTTACTTCTAAAATTCATATGCATCAAACAAATGCATATGCATCAAACATTTTATCCATATGCATATGCATCAGGTTTGATCAGGTGATCAGGTTTGATCACCTGCATATGAATCAAACCTGATCAAACAGATGCTAGGCATTGTTTGATGCATATGCAGGTTGATGCATATGCATATACAATACATCTTATTATACAACACTTATATATGTCGTATGCAGGATGATGCATATGCATATCCAGAAACCTACTTATCTCCAAGGAAATGTATAAAAATGATAAGAAAATTAAACAATCTAATAGGCATATGCAGGTTTTCAATACAATTCAGTGTTTAAGAACTTTCAAGTATCAACTCAAACTAGAAGTAGAAGATGCATGCAATTGAAGTACATTATATTATGAGATAATTTAAGTAAACTAAGTAACTTCCAATACTGCTAATATTTGACTAGTGTTTAATAATACTGCTAATATTCCAATACTGCTAATGTTCCAAAAATGATCTGGGAATTATTATTGTGTACCAACTGAGCTTCACTTAATTACACTACATACATTTACACTGTGAGACTGAAATAAGGAAAACTGCATATATTTGACTAGTGTTTAAGGAAAACATGAATGTGAGTATATGTTTACACTACAGTATACATGCATATGTTTGAATAGTTAGACTAAAATTGAAATAAACTAAATAAATTGAAGTGAATATAAACACTGTAATTAAGGAGATATTAACCATGGTGAAAACATTGATGATGGAGATGGACTATCCACGTTGAAAATTGAAGATAATGGCAATTCACATTGATGACCATGCACAAATTCTACATGGAAAACAAATTAGTTAGAGTATTGTATGTAAAATCAAACAAATATCAAACAATATTATTTTACGAACGCTAATATCACCTGAGAAAGCATCATCGTAATAGTAAACATCATCGTTTGGAACCTCAATCCGGTGGTCGACAAAAATTGGTTTGGACCTTAACCAATTTTGAGTACAAATTAATGCCTCAACCATTCGTGGACTCAAAGTACTACGAAAAGGATCTATAACCCTTCCTCCGGTGCTAAAAGCGGATTCGGAAGCAACCGTGGACACCGGAATAGCAAGGAGATCTCGAGCGACTAGAGATAAAACATGATATTTGGAGCTATTTACCTTCCACCATAGTAAAACATCAAAATCATTTGGTGCATCCTCAATCGGTGCATTTAAATACTTTTCTAGTTCATTGCATTCATTGTCTCGTTGTCGAACTTGTCGTAAAAAAATATTTCTTTTTCTAGAAAGAACATCACTAACATTCACAACACTTTCACTATCAATGGAAGTACTAGATCGTGGTTCATCACATGTTTGTGTTCCAAATGTAGAATCGCTCACGTAGAAGTCAAACAACCTTATCAAAATATCTTTCACACTTTTTAATATGTCATCTGCAACTACTTTATCATACATGTCTTCAACACATAACTTCAAAAATTGAAATTTATACCTTGGATCAAGCACACACGTAACAAGTAAAATTTTGTTCATGTTACTTACGTTTCCCCAATATTTGTCAAACTTTGCTTTCATATTAATTCCCATTCTTCCAACATAAGGATTCGTTTTCACAATTAATGCTCGTAGTTCTTCTTGAATTCCACTTAGCTCGGCAAAACAATCATTTGAGGTAATAGATAAAGTTTTGCTAAATTTTAAAGTAATATCATAAAAATTCTTTAAGATTTTAACAAAAAGTTCGGCATTTTTCCAATCTACGGTACTCGGAGGACGAACTTCTTCATCAAAGTAAGCAACAAAAATACCATCATTTTCTTTCATATCATCAAAAACCCTTCTGTATTTCAAAGATGCTTCCAACATCAAATACGTTGAATTCCACCTAGTGGGTACATCTAAAACAAGCATAGATTTATTCTCAATTCCCAAACTTGAACACATCTCTCTAAATTTAGAAAATCGTGCCGGAGATGATCTCACAAATCTAACTGCAGTACGAATTCCAACTATAGTATTGCTAATTTCTTTTAGCCCATCATGAACAATTAAATTGATTATATGGGCACAACAACGTATATGAATGAATTCACCATTCAAAACACAACCAACATTATAATCTTTTAATTTGTTTTTCACATAATTGATTGCCACTTCATTTGCACTAGCATTATCAACCGTGATCGACACTATTCTTTTGAGTTCCCATTTTTTGATACATTGGACAATAAGTTTTCCAATATTTTCTCCTTTGTGACTAGTAATTACACAAAAATTTATAACCCTTTTATGTAATTTCCAATTTCCATCAATAAAGTGTGCAGTTAAAACCATATAATTCACGTTTTGAATAGAAGTCCATGTATCGGTAGTTAGACAAACACCATGCAATGAATCGGAGAACAATTTTTTAAGAGAATCTATCGAGTCCCAATATAATTGAAGCACGTCTCTACAAATTGTTCTACGTGAAGGAACTTCAAAACTAGGACACAATTGCCGACAAAATTCAAGAAAACCTTCACCCTCCACAAAACTAAAAGGGAGTTCGTCGATGATTATCATTCGAGCTAATGATTTTCTACATTCCTCTTTGTTAAATGACCATGTGGTAAGAGTGCAACTATCTTCACTATCGCTATTTTTTTCAAAAACTAAACTTTTTTGTCTCTTATCACTGTCACGTGGAATTGACCTACATGATTTTGCTACATGATAATTCAAATGTGTAGTGCCATTAAATCTAGAATCACATGCAAATTGTTGACCACAGTAGTTGCAAGCACATTTGTTAACTTTGGGATTAATATCTTTAGTAAAATGTTTCCATACCAGAGAAGGCTTTCTTGAAGAAGGCTTGCGATTCATGTATGGAGGTGGTTTTCCAACATTGATGTTGTCGTCCCCGGTTTCTTCGTCATCTGCTTCTTCCGCATACTTATCATTAAGATCCATTGTTTCTCTAGAAGATCCACCTATTTCCACCTGTTTTACAATTAATAAAGACATAAAATTAGCGGAAACAGAAGCTATATGTAGGGGTAATAAATGAGTAAGGGATATGACTACTGTTAATGATGGTTGCTGGTTAGCTATATGTTAATGATGTTAATGATGGTTGCTGGTTAAAAGTGTGCATATTAGCTATATGTTAATGATGGTTGCTGGTTAAAAAAACATGGTTGTTGGTTAAAAGTGTACAATTAGTTCCTATCCAGCAACCAATAAAGCTCTGCTATAAATCTCATTTATTTATTTATAAAAATATTCCTGCACCATACACAATTAATACTTAATAATGATCCTGAAAAATGAGGCGACATATTTCCAAGGCAAATAAACATAATGTTCTCTTATAGCAAAAGATCAAGTAGGTAGGCATCACATCAAGATATGGAAACTGGTGGTTAGCACACTCCTGAACTGTTCTCTCATCATGTGCAATCTTACTAAAAATGGCTGACAATATACAAGTCAAGGTTGCATCAGGAAATAGCAGAGCAGAGCCTATATATCCATTCATGCCTCAGATAGTAGGTGGAAAGAACTCAGTAAAAATATGACTAGGCTAATGAAAAGCAACAAGTGTTCATACAAGGACAATAAAAAGTGTCAAAAATGTTGTTGACCACAACCTATGATGCAAGAACATACGATCAAGTCAACAGAAAGACGATGCAAAAGCAATGACCTAACACTACTATATCCAACACTCAAATAGACAAGCACCATAATAAGGTGGTGGTGCACCACCACAATAACTAATAGATGTTTTTTTTCCAGCTAAAAAAGCACCCATTTAGATTGTTATGTAGTCCTAATGTCACTTTCGGCCATCAATCAATGTATGTTTATCAGTACTGCACACTTATTGACTGTTAGAAACAAAAGGTGTATGTGACATCAAACAACAACGATTACTAACCAATAATCAAAATAATTTCTGAATTCATATCTATATTACAGTAGCCAAGCATGTAAAAAGAATACCAAAATTAACTTCATGCAGGACTGCCTTCTATAGTCTAGTGTTACAAATAATTCAGATCGATTCTATTTGGTTCAGATCCAATAAAACACTATTTCCACTTCAGGCTGATTCAGTGGTCTAAAGAAGCAACCAAATCACGATTGGAAGTGTAAATATATGTAAAAGAAGCAACCAAATCACGATTGGAAGTGGAACGATGCAAAATAAAAATCGAACTCACATTTTTTCTCTTTCTGCTAGTATTAACCATTGCTATCGCTGAAATGGGCGATCTACGGATCTACTATCTGGTGAGCAAAGATTCGTGAGTGAATTGTTTGAATTTGGGGCGAATCGACGGGATCGTTGTGAGTGAATGAAATTGGATACGGAGTAGTGAGTCGTGAGTCTCGTGACTACTGAATAGAATAGCGGGAGAGGAAACTAGGGTTACGCAGTCGCACGAAAGCAATGGGCCGGGTAGCAATTGTTGGGTAAGCCCGATAATTTAAAATATATATTCGGTTAACGGTTAACCGATAAATAACCGCGGTTAACCTTTAACCGAACTGATATTGGTCGGTTAACATCGGTCGGTTAACCTAAAGTTCGGTTAACCAATTTTTTCGGTTAAAGCGGTTCGATTAAGATCGGTTCGATCGGTTAAGTCGGTTCGGTCGGTTAAATGCCCACCCCTAGAGGAAACACGGGAATTATACGGTATAGTTACCGTCGAAGGTGCTATATTGTACTTATAAACTTGTTTCGTTCTTCTAGGACGGTGATAAGGAAATCTATCCACTAATGGTTAGGAGATGATCTCCGATCTTATTTTTGTTTGTTTATTTCCTAAAGAACTGGAGTTGAGTTTACCAAAAATATCGAACATTGTTTCGAAGAGACAGAGATCGTAAGTTATCCGGAAATGACTTCGATCCAACAAATACGCTTTCAAAGTGAAAGTAAGAGCATGAAATCGAAGTTGGAGCATTGAAGTGCAAGGGCTAATCGCTACTAATCCTGAGGGTGATTCCAAAATGAATGTAGTAGGAATAGTGTCTTCAATTTCGTTCAGACCCAGAACGGACTTGTATGGATGAATACTATCTGTACATTATCATTGGAGGACAATGAGCATTCCACGTGTAAATTCCTTAAAAGATAATCATAGCCTAAAGGCTCATCAACTGGAATAGATACCCTCGGATATATGGATACGGTGGTGCATGGAAAAGGAGCTCTCAATAAGGGAGGGAACACCCAGGGTGGTAACATATTCGGTACTATCCTGGTTAGGCGTAGAACCGGTCTTGTGTTGTAGGGGATTCCGACGAGGTCCTCGGTACATTTTTCTAGATGTGTACCATGATAGGTGGTACCCCAGTGCCTAGTCATTGTATGGAAATCCATTCTCCAATACGTGCCTTTTAGGTTTTGATTGTAGAGCCTAGTATACTGAAATTTAATGAATGTAACAATTTCGGCTATTTGAATAATTATTTGTACTTAGACACTATTATAATATCATATGATTTTGATATAAAATATTTTGGTTATCATAAGGTAAAAATCTGTTGTGTTTATGTGTGGCGTGGTCTTACGAGATACCTTTGTTTTTCAAGGATTTTGATAACTTTAATAGTTCAAATTTAGTACGTTTTCTCATGTTGGTTTTCCAGACTGACTCGGTTGTATTTTATTATAATGCTCGGATCAGACCGAGTATTACAGATTCAGGTTAGGATACTATGGAGCTTAGGAGACGAACTGTATGACAGAGACGTATTCCATGTTCTTGATTATATTCTGCTATGTGTGTTAAGCTGTGTAGTCAGCACTAGTAAGGACTAGTTATTATAACTATCCAGTATTGAGTTATTGATTTGTTGTACTCTGATGATGTAATGTATAAATCATAGTTGTAGTTCTTTTTGCATAAAGACATGTTATTATCTATTATATATTGTTCCGCTGCGATAGTGAGATTTTGTGTTGTTATTTCTGTTTTCTTCTTTTATCTTTTTCTTCTTCAACCCTAACGATCGATTTTTCCGGCATTCGAATTCTTAGCATGAGATACAGTGGACGTATTAGTGTCGATTTTCGAGGGTCGAAAATCCGTTCATTACACGTGGTATCAGAGCTGAAGGTTAAAACCTTGGCTTTTGATGGAGTGACTCATTAGAGATAGGATCGGTAGTACCTTAGAATGAGTTCGAGCGTATTAATAGACTTGAATGTGTATTTGCTAGTGAATATAAAAATGTTTTATATTGTGTTGGTCAATTTGTTGAGTGGTTTATGGGTTCTGGTCAATAAGAGTAATTAACGTTATTGATAGGGATCTCTAAACACTTGAACAGAGCAATTCGACATGGTCTTGTTTCGAAATTGGGTAAATGAAATAATTTTACGCAAACTATTTTGTATACAAAGGAATAATTTTTCAGAAATCATTATAGTCGTATATGGTGTGCTTGATTGTTAGGAAATGATAATATTAAGCCATTATCATTTGTTGTTGTGGTGATTGAATAAGGGTTGATATTATAGTCAACAGTTGAGAAATAATTTCATTAAAAAAATTGAGTTATGTAAATATGATTCTATAAATGTGATTTATAATTTGAAATGAAATGAAATTCCACAAGTACATTTAAATATGATTTGTTAAAAGGGTTTGAAGGCCGAGAATTTGGGAATTTAATTCCTATTGGATTTGAAATGTTTTTCAAAGTCTTGGAAAATAATAGTCATATTATTTGGAGAATATTTTTGAATTGGAAATATTTAAAAGGAATTTTAACGGAATAAAAGCACTGAACTCACTACGGTCGCTGGAGAATAATTTTGGTGATGACTACAACGTCATTGATGTTCATTTTCGAGTTTCCAAGAGAGGAATTGCTACCATTGGGATTGTTTGGTAAAACTAGATTTGGTTTTGAAATTCAAAGGTATGATTTGATATACTAGTGGAATTTTGTGTGTGTCTATACACACACACATGCGCGCGCACGCACACACACATGCATACATATGATTTCAAAAATGATTTTAAAAACTTAGAATAAAGCGTTTAAACTTTGGAATTTTTGATTTTTAATGTTTTATTTAGGAATATAAGAAAATAAGTTGATAGCTTATGAAATTTGTAAATTGCAAGTAAAGAAATGCTTTAAAGTGTTGCATATACGAGTGTAAAGGAAGAAAAAAATTGAAATTGAACTGTAGAATAGAAGTTTAACTTGAATTAAGTTAAATAAAGTGAATTTTGAAAATTTAGCCTAACTTGGATAAATGAAGTAATTATTGGAAATGGAATCTACTGAGATTGGGGATGAATGAATAAATGAACTAATTAAATTGATTAGTTATTTGGATACGGTTTGGAATGTTGATTGATGAAAATCAAATGTGAAATTAGAAAATTGGAAAATTGAAATTGAATTTGATTAAAATGGGTAAGGAATTGAGTTGTGAAGTGGTAATAACTATAAAGAGTTTGTATAAAATGTTTATAATAGTCTTAAGAAAATTTGATGGTGAAATTCTTAAGTGAAATCGGTATTAAAAGGATACACTACGTGAATGTGAATTAGAAGTGTGAATGATAATTGTGAATAACTGAATATAAATGAAATGATTGTGAATAAGAGAAATTGGGATAGCTAAGAATCAATTGGAATTTAATACATAAGTCGTACGAATATTATTCGCATTACGGTTTGATACAGATTCGAGCACATGATTTCGAGATAATTTATAGTGATCTGAATTAGGATTTTTCACTCGATTTTTAATAGAAAACATTGGATATGGATTTTTGATTGATTCTGAGATTCTCGATCATAGTATAAGGCTATGCAAGGAGAATGACGGTTTCTAATCAAGGAACCAGATCTGAGTCCGCACTAAAAAGTCGTGTGAACGATACTAGTACGGAAGTGAAATTGTGTGATCGAGTGAGCGATCAGATTTGATATTGCGTACGGATGATATATGTACATCGTACGGGATTAAGTGAAGCAAATATTGAAAATTTGAAATTTTCCAAATAAAATGATTTTGAATTATTTGATTGGATATTATTGGTGAATAGGATGCAGGCATTTAAAATCAAGAGAAAATTGGATTGCCGACGGTACATGTTTACATTGTCGTTTAAATTTGATGGTTTTATGATTGAGCCACTTGACTTTTGTTTTCTTTTAATAATTTGGCCCCGTAGTGGCGAGTTGTAATTGTTTTGATCAAGCCGCGCAAAGCAGTCACTGGCGAAATTTTTCGAAAAATTAAGGAGTTAGAAATTTTTAAAGAGAAATTCTAATAACTAAAAATTTAATTTTGGGTTACAACTTGAAATAGTTGAGTAGATAATATTATTTGGGATCTATGGATGAATTTGGAAATTAGTAAAAGTTATCATGTGGTTTCAATAAATTGATTTTGGAAAATTATTTCAACTAGTTTGTTTTGGAAAAGTTAGTGAGTTTTGGACCATTCTTCTTACCTTGGCAATTTCGGGGACGAAATTCTTTTAAAGGGGGAAGAATGTAACGATCCAGAATTTAGATTATTTGAAATTGGAATACCTAATCGATTTTAAATATTTAAAAGTAAATCTATAACTTGAATTTCAAATATGATGATTATTGGATGATTTAATTATTGAAATTAATAATTGAAAATTGGTTAAAACATTGAATCTTGAGTTTTAAGCTTGGTAAAAATAATTTAAAGGGTTATTAAATTTATATTCACAAGAATGAAGATAATAATAAATTTAAAATTGGATTTTAAAGTGATTTGTTCGATTTTAAAAAATAGCTTGTTTAAATTAACGAGTAGAAATAGCGATCCAGGGCATAGTCTCGTATTTCGACGAAACCAGTTTGATTGGATTCGTAATAGCGTATTATTCAGATTTCAACCCGTAGCGTTTGGAGCTACCGTTTAGTCGAATGGGATAGAAACGCGTTGAAATTAATATCGAAAATTTAATATTTTAATTGGGTTCAGAAAGCTATCTTCTCCATACGATCGAATTAGGACTCGAAACATTTTCCATTGCGTTCGGAATAGGGGTATAACATTATAAATGCCTAGCGGCACGCCTCGATAGGGGTTTGAGATTTTGAGTTATGTAAATTGAGATATTTCGGAATTTAAATTAATATATTGTCTAGTCAAATATTCACATCAGCTTCTTTTTTTCCCATCAAGCCACTGTAGTTAGCCACCTACACGCAAGACGTCTTGTTCTTCCCTCTCTATTTGAAACAGAGCACGCAATAGTTATAGAACAAAAGAAAAAAATGCAAGCTTCAAAAATCATTTTTTTCAAGATATACTAAATGAAAAAAATACCAAACCGGTGAAAAGACAGTGCGGATCATGCTATACGGAATTATATTGAACTAGTGCGGAAATAAACTAAGTTACTATAGTAAAGTAAATAAGAAAAATAAAACAAGCACACCAAAAAAATTTATACTGGTTCGAACTTTCCGTTCTACGTCCAGTCCTAGACTCCTTCTGGAATTTCACTAATAACAATCCTCACTTAACCCCGAGGAACAGGTTTACAACACCTGAACAACAGAACAGGATTTCAATGCCTCAATAGCCGAAGAGGACTTCACTTGCCTAAACAGCAGAACAAGATTTCAACTTATACAGGGAGTATTTGACATAGTGTGTTCTTGATAACACGGATTTGTCTCTTGATAGTACAACCTTCCTATAATCATCTCCTTTTGATATATGTATGTATGTATGTATGTATGTATGTATGTATGTATGTATGTATGTATGTATGTATGTGAAGAATATGGAAGTAAATGAATGATTTTGTATGAATTTGAATGCACAAAAGTGTTAGAATCAAAGTAGTATAAGAATAGAAAGAGTTAGATAGATTAGATGAATAAACTGATGATTCAAACATGTTTATATAGAGTATAAAAAGGTGCAATTGTTCGTAAATAGATATCATGAAAATATATGGACATATCTATTGATAAAAAGTCGTATCTCTTTATGGAAGAGAAATGTCTATTCAAAAATATAGCCATTGTAGGAATTTAGACATCTGAAAAATAGAGTTCAGACTTCTGAAATCGTTAACGTGCAAACCAGAAAGAAAATAGGTCATTTTTGACCTGATTCAGAGGTCTGAAAGTACCAATTCAGACGTCTGAATATTGTATGTAAAATCAAATTAAATCCAGATTCAGACATCTGAAATGGTCAATTCAGACGTCTGAATTTGACCTGAAAATTCAAATATGCTCTATGCATGTGTGTATGTGCACATGTTGATATATATATATCCAAAGGAGATATTTTAACATCATTTTAACTCTAGACAAAGACTCAAAACAAAATATATGAATAGTATGAAGCTTTTTTGAATCCAGTCTTGAAGATGTTCCTGCAAAATCAAGTTACTATACAAAAACAACATATATAGTTGTCGAGTCAAAATATGAAATGTTGTAAACGAAGTTTCAATATTCTCCCCCTCTTGATGATGACAACTATATAAATATAAAACGAGTAATATATATACACTCCCCCTATTTGTAAGCTCCCCCTGTAAAAAATCAAGATGGAATAAATAGACAAATATCAACTCCTTCTCCCCCTTTGACATCGCAAAAAGGAAAGTAAGAATATATGAGAAAGCAAAGTGGAGTATTCAAAACATACTACAATACTAGCAGATAATAAAGGAGTTTATGACAGAAATAGAAACAACAAATAACGAAATAGTTCAAACTGATTAAAGTCAAAGAAATTTAAAACCTGGTGCTTGAATCACTGCCTACATCATCATCATCATCTTCATCTACATCTTCACGATTGTTGTTCCCCGAGCTTGATGACCATTGAAATGGAGCGGGGTTGAAAACTTCGGTAGATGATGAGGTGGAGCATCCAATACGTTCCCAAATTTTGTTGAGAAAGCCACGAATGGAATTAAAACATTTTTCAGTTTTCTTTTTGAGATTGACCATTCGGGTTCTAAGCTTTGCTTGGTTTTGGGAAAGAGTGACCAAAGAATTCCTTGAGCTGGAGTTGGGAGAAAGAATCACTATATCATCATTGTCTTCTTCTTCTGAGGGGGAGCAATAGGTTGAGCATGTTGAACATGTTGACGAGGTTGGGGTTGATTTTGATCACGATTGGCAACCCATTCTTGAAATGAAATATATGCCAAACTTCCTCGTCCTTTTGGCAAACCCATAAGACCCAATGTCTTTGACCCAAGCTCTTTGATCGCGGTGAATTCAGAATCAGGAAAAGGAATGTTAAAATTTTGGAAAATCTTCATTATATAAGCACCATAATGAAAGGTCTTATAGCGCCTTCGACGATTAACGTCCATGTATTCTTCCAAAATCACTTGAGCCCAATTGATGGATTGACCAGTATAGATAGCATAAAGGGCTTGGAAGTTTTTTTTTGTTAACAACTTCATAACTTCCTGTCCATGAAATAACGGAGCGAATCAAAGCTCTATGGAGGATACGAGCTTGTGGGCGGAGTTGAATGGAAGTAAGTCTAGAAATGTCATCATTCAAAAATTAATGTGAAACCTCGTCTCTATCATCCAAGGTTAAAGAAACATCAATTTCATCCAAATCAGTCCATGTTGATGGACATTGAAGAATATCACCAAGTCTAGCAAGTGGTAGATAGATTTTAACTCCACAAACTAATGTCCAAATACAATCGTTGCGATTATGAGGAGTATGATGGTCCAAATTCATATTAGCATAGAACAACTTACCCAAAAGATGATTGATTTTGGTATTATTAGCAGCATAAGAGACAAGAGATTCTAACCATTTCATCTTACAATTTGTTGAATCCGATAAGCCTCGAATTCTTCAAATTTTATGAAAGCACCCGGAAAGAAGTGAGATCTTTTCATTTGTGCAAAAAGTTGTCTTGCTTACTCATTCCATAGCCATTGATCGATGTTTGGGGTAGATGATGAAGTAGATGGCCTTGATCTTTTTTGTTTTTGAGCCATTAGTGAATATGAGGAAGAATGATTTGATTGTCAATGGGGAAAGACTGAAAAAGAAGATGAAGAATGAGGATAGAAGAAAGGTAGGGTTTGAATAAAGAGGTAGTTACATAGAAAAACGTGCAAAAGCAATTCAATTTTGAAAAGCCAGAAGATTTCAGAAGTCTGAAATATCGAATTCAGACGTTTGAATCGAAGAAAATCGAGTCAAAAAGAAATTAGTTCATTTTAGCATATATTCAGACGTCTGGTTTTGGTGATTCATACGTTTGAATCTGAAGGAAAATTTCTTCTTCGGCAATATTGAGACGTCTGAAATATCCATTTCAGATGTCTGAAATGCGTATCAAAACTTATTTCAGACCATAAGAAAAATGAAAAATTGAAAGTAAATTTATTAATATTTGAATGATATATAGAATATAATTATGATTATTCAAACACAAATACAGATAAATGAACGCATTAGTTCGAATCACTTGGAGTCTTATAATCTTTCGGTTCAATCTTGGTTATCTCCGTGTATGGTTGCAATGGAGACCAATAAGGTTGGCGTTCCTAAGAGTTCGGAGAAACTGGAGGACACTGTGGACTAGGCTCCCATGGATTCGAAGTTGAAGGTTGAACTACATCTTTCTTTGGAGATGTACCGTAGAATTTTGATGCCACTTGTTCAATGAAACTAAGTCTTTTAGCATTAACTTTCTGTTCGTAATACATCTCCCATTGCAAATCCATTTGTTCTTTCTGGTAATGATGAATCTCGGCTATTTTTTCTTTAGTTGATGGAGAACCGAAGAAAAGAAATCGTCGAGATTTCTTCCTTTCTGGAGTATAACCAGATGGTTCATATGAAGGTTGAGGTCTAGTCGGCTCACGTGGTGTTGGAGTAGCCAATATTTCTAAGGAAGATGTAGAATATGATGAGGGCGAGTTTTCAGAGTTGTTGCTGTTTGAAGCCATGGTGAGAACAAGAATAATCATATTGAAATCCATAGTAATAAAGTTTTTGGTAAAAAGGAAAACGGATAAGTTTATAAAAGATATTAAAAAGGTTAAAAATAGAATGTAAGTTAAAAAATAGTGGCTGAGATGTTTTAAACAATAATATACACTTATTTAAAACAAAGAGAATTTGAGGTTATAAATGAAAGTTTGTTTTAGATACTTAAGAGATAAGAGTTTTGATGTGTAAAGATAAGCAGAGACATCTATATCTCATAGAAAGATATCATAAATTTTTAAGTGAGATGATAACAAGCTCTCGTCTGAGTTTGATAAAAAAAATTCTAAAAGTGGTTTTGTAAATATATCAGCCAACTGATTTTCAGAAGAAACAAAATCCAAATTTATTGTTCCTTTTTCAACATTATCACGAAGAAAATGATGATGAATGTCAATATGTTTTGTTCGTGAATGACTGACAAGATTTTTAGACAAGTTAATAGCACTAGAATTGTCACAATATATAGTTGATTTTGTTAAGTTTATATTGAAATCTCTAAGTGCCTGTTGCATATAAATGACTTGAGAACAAGCCAAAACAGCAGAAATATATTCTTCCTCACATGTAGAGAGAGAAACGCAGTTTTGTTTCTTACTAAACCAAGACTCTAGTGATTTTCCAATAAAATGGCACGTACCACTTGTGCTTTTCCGATTTGTTCGAGATCCACCGAAATCAGCATCACTATATGAAACTAACTCGAATGGACATTCTTTTGGATAAAATAGACCGAAATCCTTGGTGTTAGTGAGATAATGTAATATACGTTTCACGGCTCTTAAATGTGATTCCTTTGGGTTGGCCTGAAATCTAGCACACAAACAGACACTCATCGTTATGTGAGGTCGACTTGCCGTTAAATGTAGTAATGATCCAATCATACTTCGGTATAATTTTTGGTCAACACTTCTGCCACTTTCATCTTTTTCAAGATGTGTTGTTGTTCTCATTGGAGTTGGTTTGGCATAAGTATTTTCCATTTCGAATCGTTTGATTAAATTATCATAATATTTCTCTTGATTAACGAAGATGTCATTTTGAAGTTGTTTAATTTGTAAACCAAGAAAATATGTTAGTTCTCCCATGTAAGACATTTCAAATTCCTTGGTCATTATTTCGGAGAAGTCCTGACACAACTTGTCATTGGTAGAACCAAAAAAGATATCATCAACATAAATTTGAACTATTAAGATATCCTTTTTCGAATGTTTAATGTAAAGTGCTTGATAACTTTCCCAATTTGAAATGGCGAAGAAATTAGATATGTCTTTAGTCAATCACACCAAGCACGTGGTGCTTGTTTTAAACCATATAAAACTTTCTTAAGTTTATAGACATGATCTGGAAATTTCTCGTGAATAAATAAGGGAGGTTGTTCAACATACACATTCTCTTTTATATAACCATTCAGAAAAGCACTTTCGAGGTCCATTTGATAAAGTTTGAAGTTGTGAAACAATGCATAAGTCATTAAGATCCATATTGCTTATAGTCTTGCAACCGGGGCAAAAGTTTCTTCATAGTTAATTCCTTCTTTTAGATTGTATCCGTGTGCAACTAACCTTGCTTTATTTCTGATAATTTTGTGTTGTTCATCTGCATTGTTCTTGTAAACCCATTTCATTCCAATAACAGTTTGGTCACTTGGTCTAGGAACTAATTCCCAAACTTCATTGCGTTCAAACTGCTTTAGCTCTTCTTGCATTGCAATTATCCAGTAGTCGTCTATGGAAACTTCTTTGGGATTCTTTGGTTCGATATTGGAAAGGAATGCTTCGTGGCTCATTTGATTTAGTTGACTTCTGGTTCGTACGTTTGAATTAATTTCTCCGATAATATTTTGAACGGAATGATCCCGTAATATTTTTGGTGGAGATCTTAATTCATCCTTATTATTATAAACAATGTTTTCATCATTTTCAAGATTTGTAGTTTCCGTATTTGTGATGTTATCCGAAAAATCTTCATCATCTTCTATACTTGGTTTTTGTTGAAAATTTTCATCGAAATATATGTGTAAAGTTTCTTCAACCATATTTGATTTTTTATTAAACACGCGATAAGCTTTGCTACGATCTGAATATCCTAGAAAGATTCCTTCATCGGATTTCGCATCAATTTTCCAAGCTGATCTTTGGTATTTAATATAAAACATTTTGAACTAAAAACTCTGAAATAAGATATCTTTGGTCTTCTTCCAGTAAAATGTTCATAAGAAGTGTTTTTCGTGAGAGGTCGAATAGACACACGATTCAAAATACAACAGGCAGTTGCAATAGCTTCTGCCCAAAAATGTTTTGAAAGAGTGCTTCCATTTAATAATGTTCTTGCACATTCTTGTAAGTTCTATTTTTACGTTCTAAAACTCCATTTTGTTGTGGATTTCTAGAAAACGAAAAATTACGAAAAATTCCTTTCTTTTTACAAAAATGGTCAAAATTTTCGTTTTCAAATTCTCCTCCATGACACTTCTTATGTTCTTTATTTTTAAACCTTTTAAATTTTGGATTCGTTTGACAATAATTTTAAAATGCTCAAACGTGTCACTTTTATTTTTCATAAAAATGTTCCAAGTATATTTAGAAAAGTCATCTACTATTACAAATACATGTCTATTGTGGTTTAAGGATTGTACTTGGGTTGGTCCAAATTGATCCATGTGTAGTAATTCAAGTGGTTGTAATGTAGAAATAACTTTCTTAGATTTAAAAGATGATTTGGTTAATTTCCTAATTGACATGCATCACAAATATGATTGACTTTGAATTTCATTTTTGGTAAGCCTCTGACTAAATTATTTTTAGAAATCTTGTTTATAGTTTTGAAGTTGATATGACAGAATCTTTTGTGCCAAAGCCAAGGATCATTTTCATTAGCCATTAAACACATATCTGAATTGTGATTGATTTTCACATTCAGCATATAGATACTTCTGTCTCTATTTCCTTCAAATATAAGATTTTGATTTTTATCAAAAATGCTACACTTATCTTCAGAAAATTCACATAACTGGCTGATTCTTAAAAGATTGTGTTTTAAATTTTTGACTAGTAAAATATTGGAAATAAGAGATAAATTAGATGTACCAACATTGCTGACGTCGCCTTTTTCGATGTTATATCCTTTGGAATTGTCTCCAAAAGTGACAAATCCTCCATCAAAGCAAGTAATGTTTGAAAGCATATTTTTATCTCCAGTCATATGTTTTGAGCAACAGTTGTCGCGTATCCATTTTCCACTCTTTTGAAGTGGGTCCTGCAAAAAAATAATGACATTGGTACCCACTTTGTGATAGGGTCCTAAGAGTTAGATATCAGGAAACCAAACCCAATTGGATCCAGTATCCCCCTTAAAAATATATTTTTTATTTTTATGAATAGTTCCCAAAAAAGCATTTATATATTTATTCCTAATCAAACTATTGTTTGTTTTAGGAACCTATGTTTTTATGATGTTTGAGTTTTTGTTCCTTTTTGGACAAGTAGTAGGATTAAAAATATTTCTCCTAATTTCCTTTTTAGACGGAGCCTTTGATTTCTTAGAATATCCTAGTCCTTTTTTATTAGAAGTGGATTGAGAATTTTCAAGAATATTGGATAGAGTTTCTCGACCTTTATTAAAGTCAGAAACATTTCTAATAATATTATCTAACTTGGTTTAAGGCAAGTATTGTCTAATTCTATCATTTTAATCTTAGTTTTCAGCTCATGATTTTTAGAGACAAGAGAATCATTCTTTTCTTTTTGAGTTTCAATTTCTTGACTCAATAAAGTAAGTTGAGAGTTATCATTAGAGAAGGTATCTTGAAGTTTTCCAAGTTCTTCTTCTAATATTTTCTTTTCATCATTAAGCATATCTCTCTCGAATTTTGCTTTCTCTGATTTTCTAGAGCCTCTTTATATTTTCTTTTGATATTTTTTAAAGTATCAAGAAGTTCTGAATTAATTTCAGTCATAACATCAAAAGTAAGATCATTTACCTCATTTTCTATAGCCATGAAAAAAACATTTGCTTGTTTGTTTTCACTATTATTGTTGTGTTTTGAAGAAGAAGAATCTGAGTCATCCCATGTTACTGAAAATGCTTTTCTTTTAAACTTGTCCTTTCGATTCTTATTGTGATATGTTTTCTTTTGTTCTGGACAATCTTTGTGCATGTGCCCCTTCTTGTGGCAGTTAAAGCATTCTAGTACAGATGAAGATGGCTTATTTGTATTGTTGTTGAAGTTTCTTTTCCCGTTGTTTCAATTTCCTTTTCTGTACTTCAAAAACTTTTTTAAAGTTTTTATCAATGAATGCTAAGTCTTCTTCATCCGAGTCTGATTCTTCTTTTTCTGCATGAAATGCTATATTCTTTTTATCTTGTGCTTATACTCTTTTAGCCTGTAATTTTACTTCGTAGGACATTAGATTACTTATTAACTCTTCTGGTTTCATGGTAGAAAGATCATTAGCTTCTTCAATAGATAAGACTTTTTTTTCCCATTCATCCGTTAAAGAGTTAAGTATTTTTGAAACAATATCAAAATCGGAGTATATGTCTCCTAGTCCTAGTAAAGAATGTTGAATATCTTGAAATCTGGAGTACATATCATTTATAGATTCATCTTGCTTCATTCTAAAATTTTGAAATTGATTCTTAAGCATAGATATTTCACTTTGTTTAACCTTGTTAGTACCTTCATGAATGACTTTTAGTGTTCTCCATATTTCATATGCAGTGTTACATATGCTAAGTCGGTTAAATTCATTTTTATCTAATGCACAAAACAACATATTCATTGCTTTAGCATTAGCAGAAGCATCTTGTTTTTGTGCAGCAGTCCATGTAGTATATTCAGTAGTAGGTGCAGTATATTCTGCTTATGTAACATTCCATGCATCAAAACTACTGGCTTGCATATAAATACGCATTCGTGTTGTCCAATAGTTGTAATTCATGCCATTGAATAGAGGAGGTCATGCAGTAGATTGACCTTCAATAAAACTATGTGTTAGTGGTAGTGCTGGTGTTGTTTTCCATATTAGCAAGATATCAGATAACTGTGTGATGGTTATAAGATGCCTTGCTCTGATACCAAATAAAAAAAGACAGTACGGATCGTGCTATATAGAATTATATTAAACTAGTGCAGAAATAAACTAAGTTACTATAGTAAAGTAAATAAGAAAAATAAAAGAAGCACTCTAGAAATTTTTATACTGGTTCAAACTTCCTGTTCAACGTCCAGTCCCAGACTCCTTCTGGAATTTCATTAACAAAAATCCTTATTTAACCCAGAGGAACAGGTTTACAACACCTGAACAACAGAACAGGACTTCAACTTATACATAGTGTATTTGACACAGTGTGTTCTTGATAACACAGATTTGTCTCTTGATAGTACAACCTTCCTATATTCTTCTCCTTTTGGTATATATATGTATGTGAAGAATATGGAAGTAAATGAATGATTATGTATGAACTTGAATGCACAAAATGTTAGAATCAAAGTAGTATCAGAATAGAAAGATTTAGATCGATTAGATGAATAAAACCGATGATTCTAACATGTTTATATAGAGTATAAAAAGGTGCAATTGTTCGTGAATAGATATCATGATAATATATGGACATATCTATTGATAGAAAGTCATATCTCTTTATGGAAGAGAAATGTCTATTAAAAAATATAGCTGTTGTAGGAATTCAGACGTCTGAAAAATAGAGTTCAAACTTCTGAAATCGTTAACGTGCAAACCAGAAAGCAAATAGGTCATTTTTGACCTGATTCAGACGTTTGAAAATACCAATTCAGACGTTTGAATATTGTATGTGAAATCAAATTTAATTCTAGATTCAGACGTCTGAAATGGTCAATTCAAAATTCTGAATTTGACCTGAAAATTCAAATATGCTCTATGCATCTGTGTATGCGCACGTGTCGACATATATTTCCAAAGGAGAGATTTCAACATCATTTTAACTCTAAACAAAGACTCAAAACAAAATATATGAATAGTAAGCTTTTTTGAATCCAGCCTTGAAGATGTTCCTGCAAAATCAAGTTAGTATATAAAATAACATATATAGTTGTCGAGTCAAAATATGAAACGTTGTAGATGAAGTTTCAACAACCGGTTTGTAAAATCCTTTTTGGCCAAGAGTTTCAACCCGGGCTGCTTTTCGAAAGGAGCGACGACGTTGGGCGAATTGACAGTGAGGCGCGCGGCAAGTTTTGACCTAGGGCTCCATTTTTCGAGAGATTGGATTGTCGATTGTAGAAATGAAGCTCGTTTTTGAGCTCGAGAGGGAAAATAGCATCTTGGTGGGGAAAATGAGAAGGTGCTAAGGATTTTGAATCGCGACATAAGGCAGATTAGCGTGGGGGTGCAGGCGACGCATTTTGAATGGAGGGCTCGGGTCGATCGTGGTGGGTATGGACAGGGCAAGCTCGAAGGGAGAATCATGATGGCGTCGTCAAATTTTGGTTTCGAACAGCGTAGCTCCATATCACTCGAAATGGTGCATGGTCATTTTGGGTCATCTTAATTTTCGTGCACAGTGAATCATTTGGAGAAGAAGATGAATAGTTGGGCCGGTTTGAAATTTGGGGTATGGGCTTTAGGACAGTAAATTAAATTAGTGTTTAATTCAAATTAAATTGTCATCGACTTATAAAATGTATAATTCTCAATGTTGAAATGGGATGAAACTTTTTGCGTTGCAATCGTGGTGACAGTGGCTCCGAAATGAATCTGATTTGGACGAATTTGGAGACAGTCAAAATTTGGGCTAAACTCGGACGTCGTCCGGTTTTAGTTCCAAAAAGGAACGTCTCGGCGATAATTGAAAATCAAAGTGAAAAAATCTCTCTCATTTGGATTACTGCAATTAATTTTCAACGATTAAAATTAATTATTGAATGATGTTGATAATGGTCGGATGTATACTATATATATATATATACATTAGTATATGTATTATTAGTTGGATGCATATTACTATATGTATTTTTTAGCTAATGGCGACCGTAAACCCTACAAACCCGACGAATCCCTATTCTTTTGCCCCAGCAATTGATCCCGGTGATGACGAAGACGGATAGGTGGAAGTGAGACGTAAGGGGAAGGAGATAGGTAAAGAGGGAAGAAGTTTATCTTTTGCGGAGATTCTATAGAGACCCTAGAAGGCTATTCAAAACCCTAAATCATGGATTGAGGAATCGGCAATCAGGTCGAAATCAAAGGATCAGTTAACTATATTGACGCAATAATTGAAGGAGAATATATCTATCAGATAATAGATGAAGATGATCGCGCAGAAGCTCAAAAAATATGGAAAAAATCTATCTATATCTATATGGTAGGCACAAGGCCGTATGTTGTTCATTTGAATGCCTGTATAAAATGAGTTTGGAATCCAAAAGGAGTGTGGGATGTTTTCCCTAGATATAATGGTTTCTTTCTTATAAAGTTTGAATAAGAAGAAGACTTCAAAAAAGTTTTAAAAGGTGGTCCCTGGTTCATGGACAAAACTAATCACATTGAAAAAATGGGAAGCATAATTCAATTTTGAACGGGAAATGCTTTCATCTTATCCACTGTGGATCAAAATGCACAATCTCAATTTGGCACTCTGGAATACAAGACGTATCAGTAAATTAGCTAGTATGATTGGGAGACCACTGGACATCGATGAAAATACAAGAAAGGTTAAAAGGATTAACTATGCCATAGTCTTAGTTGAAATAAAGGCTGATAGTGTCCTTACAAAAATAGTTAAGGCTATAAAAAACAGGGGCATATATACACACAGGAAATTGAATATGAATTTGTGCCTCCTAGATGTAGTGCTTGCAAGTGTTTTGGTCATTCTGTTGTACAATTCAATAACATAAAGAAGAAACCAGAACAAGTCTAGGTAGAGAAGAACAAAACTCACATTTCAACTCCTACATAAAATATTTCCCCTACTAACAGCCCAAAAAATACAGCAGCTACAAAAAATAACATACAAAAAGCTTCAGTTAGTCATATTAGTCAAGCTACTTTTAATACCGAGGGCTTTAGATCAGAGCAAGCTTTTCTAGTTCCTGATCAAGTGGTTGAACTCCAGTTTGAAGTAGATTACATTCATCCAGAGTCCCCTGTAGAGCAATCTCACTGTATTGAGAATGAAAAATTGCCTGATCCTCTGGAGGAAATCCAAAAAATGAACATACAGGTGGAGTCATCTGATGTAGATAGTGTAGACGATGAAGAAGATCTAAGTAAATACACAGAAGCTAATAAGCACTATGAAAATCTATTTAACAAAATAGGATATAATGGGGCTTCAAAGAAAGCAACTGTTGGGCATGTTCCGGTCACAAGGAGCAAATCCAACAAAATTAAATAACAATACTTTGCTAGAATGTGAGAGGTCTAAACAATGACACTCGTCAATTAAACCTCCACAACTTAAGGGCCTTTTATAGGCCTAATAGCATTATTGGAAAATAAATTTACTAAGAAAGCTTTGAAATGTTTAAATTCCAAATAGGAAATCAATGGAGCTCTGAACACAACATCACTCAGAATTAAAAGGCATAATTCGTGTCTTATGGGATAATAATGTTTGGATTGGTGCTCTAATAGATAAGAAAGAACAGCAAATGACTCTCTTTTTTAAAAACATAGAAGGATTGGAAATCTACATTACTTTTGTCTATGCTAAAAACTTGGCTTCAGAAAGAAATGAATTATGGCAACAAATAATTTGTCACTCTTAACAAATTAAAATGTCATGGCTAGTTCTAGGTGATTTTAATGCAGTACTAAAAACAAGGGAAAAGAGAGAAGGAGTTACCCCGAAGGTGTCCCAAGTCGCGGAGTTCAATGACTGTGTGCTTGCAAGTGGACTATTTGAAACATTCCATGCTAGCCTGCATTTCACGTGGAAAAGTGGTGAGGCTAGGAAAATAACTTCTAGAACAGACAGAGCTTTGTGCAACTCAGATCTAATTAATAAAATCCCTGCCTTGCAAACAACGGCCCTACCCAGTTCAACCAGTGATCATTATCCCTTATTCAATTCAATAAAGAAAGCAGTAGTCACAAAGGAAAGCCATTTAGATATGCTAATCACTGGAATTAATTAGAAGGACATAATCAAGCCTTAAATTTGGAGAACATTCTTCTTCCCCTGGGAAATAGAGTTAGTACACAAGGAATTAAAATAATGTGAGCTATTAATCCAGTTATAATCAAACATAAGTCATAAACTAATATCTATAGGTTCCATGATTCATGTTAAACCATGAAATAGATGAGCACACAATGATTAAGCCAAGCAATATTTTGTAGATATTTATATAAACTATATCTATTGACAACTCTACCAACAACTTTATAGATATAAACAATACTCTAGTCAGGGTACGGAAGTCACTAAATCAAACGGTAAAATTGAAATCATACCTTACTAGCAATCACAATTTTCGTCTTCCTTATTCGTCGCCTATTCAGCAAAGATTGCATCAAAACCGTGGAATTTTCAAATGCTCAGATGTTCTATTATAGAGTCCTACGATTTAGAGATTTGATAATGAAGTATGGTTGGAAAAAACTTTAAGATACTAAAACTTCTTCACTGAAAACAAAATGCAAAGTACTAATGATTATAATTACATAATATGCGCAAGTGGAGGTTTACAAGCTGAGATGATGTAGGTCAACCCTAAATATTTATTTCATCATAAACTGAAACCAAGAAAGATTCATTGAATCTGATTACTATGAATATCAGATTATAGTAGGTTGCAAAGTTATAGGATAGCCAAGTACCATTTTACATATATAAAAAGCACCTAGTACATTTTTAAACTGAAGGTTGCGAATTAATTTGTTTACAAATATTGTCAATTCAACAGTTATACGTAGGCATCATGGACTTAAAAACTGAAATCATGCTTCGATTTGATACAAGTACAAACTAAGGCATTGCCTTTCACAATTATTTTATGAATTGAAGACGTTTTGCTTTTTTGTTTGTTAAGTTTCACCAACTTTAACTGAGCTAAGCTTAGTTTTCAAAACCAAGCAAAATGTGGAATGGGCTTGATCATGGTACTAACTGGTCTTGCAAAAGTGAAACATATTTGTCACAACCCAAACATCAAATATGTTATGACTTTTGTTAACATAAAGTATGCTAGTTGGTTATGCAATAATCTAAACCAAATCCATAATGGCAGTCAAAATTTTTAGATCTCTTTAATTGCGCTAGAACTAATGATGTAACAGAGCTTTTGAATTAAGCAACAAATGAGTCAACAATTATACACAAAAACAAATATAACATTAAAAAACAGGAAGATGTGAAATTAATGGCTTAAATAATAGATTTCAACACTGTAAAATTCAGTCATTTTACTTCTTCTTTTTTAAATGCTTTGAGATTACTTATCCGCATTTCCAAACATTATCTAGTTTGAAACAAAAGTGCACTCACATAACACTTTTATAGCCCAGCTGAACTAACACCAAAAATACACTCACAAATGCAGTACTACCCATGTTCTTTCTCATGCAGACAAACACTCAAGAACGCATACACGTAGGTAAATGCATGAACACACATATGCGCTCACACTATTAATAAATAACAGCTCTTATATGTATATATGTTTATATACCTAAATGTAGACACCCACACATATCAATACACATACTAATATCTGCACATATGCACTACGTTCTTTCACCCTGAAGTAACAAATGCGCTCAGAAAGCACAAACATACTAGGAAGCCATGAAAATGCGGTCACACAGTGCACCAAAAGCAGGTACAAAACCACAAAAAAAGTTGCATCGCATTACCCAAATGTATGCACTGAATTACATAGAAGGTTAAAGGAATTAGCATAGATATGTGAGCAAAATTTGCTCACCTGGAATCCATGTTTCAATAACCCCTCGGCTTTTTTCAACCTAATGCACGCACACGAGCACCTTGGAGACGACGCACGTTCCTCCCTCTTCGCTATAGATGTATACAAACTTTGAGATGAACATATTTTAATTTCACATTTAATTTAATTTCACATGGAATAGGGTTGATGCACACAAAAATATCCACACACATGTATTTTGCAATAAACAATAGGAATAAACTGGACATAATACGTAGGTGGAATAATTTATGGTCAACCAGACGCAAACTGTGTAATTTGATGGATGAATCCAGAGATGGCTAGTTTTTTCTAATGTGTATATGTACTCAAACAATCTACGGTGCTCGATTAAAAAGATCTAATTCTATGGGTCGTTGAGATAAACAAACAAACAAGATTATAGAAATAATTGAATTAATCTCAAATGGACAAAATGCATGCAGATTTCATATAGAATCGACTGATATAGCTCTCTCTCTCTCTCTCTCTCTCTCTGCTACAGTGGTAGCTGTGGAATGAGAGAAACAATAGTACTTTTGATAGTAAGTGCTTGAGATGAGATCATAATTGATTAAGCGAGATTGTAAGATGTTGATAGGCAAATCTAAGATGAGTATTGAAATTAGTACAACTAAAACACTAGTGGCAAATCTAAGGTAAGTATTGACCTATATTTCAAAATGACATAATGGTCATGAGTACATAGAAATATTTTTCAAATTTAAATTAAGGTTTCGGAGGGGACCGACTGTTAATGAAGATGAGCTGCTATATACAAGTAAATTTAGCCATCCATGTAATCGTGGCAAGAAAAGAAATCTTTGCAAGTATGGATTCTACTTTATTTACTTCTATCTAAAAACCAATTTTTCAATAATTTTGACGAAATACCAACTTATTAAATATAGCTGTGACTAAATGTTTATGAATAAATTCCCTTTTAGCCTTATTCATATTCATATTACCCTTTCAATATTCTTTATGAAGGGTAAATTAATGGTAATACTTGATTAGTGTTTATTGGTAGCATTCGTTTTTCTACATCTCCTTTCCACAACTTCTCAACATTATATGTAAAGTAACAAGTACACATACATTACAAACGTGAATAAAAAGCATAAATAGCATGCACAACAATTAAAAACATGAACTGGTTTGAAATAAGTCACATACCAAGGCATGCATGTAAACAAACCGAGTACAGAGAAATGATGCAACCAACAGCAAAAAAGAAAAGATAGAGCTAAAATTTATTGAAATTTGAAAGAAATACATGGGTGGGACTGTTGTGTCAAACTATAGATCATCAATAACCCATTTGCTCGGCCCACTCAGTCGACACATTAGAAACACAGTAAATTAGTTAATTGGATATCAATGCACAAAATTTCATTATATTCGCTAACATTTCGTTTCCACTAGCATAGCTTAGTGAACATTGGCAAAACTTTGAGCTTTTTTTGCAACTGGGTAGGAAAACATATGTGATATGGATACACTTATATACATGAGTTATAAAAAGAATCTGCAAATTCTGCATAGAAAAGCATACGTGTTATCAAAAACTAATAAGTCACATATGCAGTCGAATAATTATCATTTATATATCATGTGAAATTACTATATTTATTCATGAAAAATAGTTTTTGACTATTACAAAGTTGTGTAAATAGTATAACTTTAAATTCCTAACCAGCTGGTCAAATATTCAATTCTCTCGATGTTGGAATAGTAAGCATGTGTAATGTTGAAATCGATTGTCTGCTCCATGTTTTATGGCATGGTTATACAATTTTGGACATTCATATTCTACATTTTGATCTTTTTTAACATATGTGCAAGGTTATTATGTTTTAATTCATATTTTGAAAACTGATGAATTTAAGAATATTATTTCTTTTATCCATTTTCCAATACAAACTATAGTTTATGATGTAGCCAATCTTCACTCCAAACATGACATTTTATTATTAGTTGGTAATGAAATTACTAACTCAAAAGAGAACGTAATGAATTTTTAACTATATATAGCTCTGATTAGCATCTGAAATGTATTTTTCTTCACATGATGTTTGAGAAGTTGAAAACATCCATACCTATACCAATGCCCTAATCGGGAGGAATGGTGCAAGGAGCAACTTGAAATTTTCAAGTTCAAAATTGAAAATCTACCACATCCGCATGCCTTAGATTATATTATACACTTTTATGGACTTTCTAGAGTTTGTATTTTATAGTAAAACTGCATAATTACTATAGTCTATCATATTTCGGTAGTTTGAACTTGACCGTGTATGTGTTTTTTATGTTCGCACCCAAGCTTTACTTAAATCTGTGTATGAAAATACATCATTCTATTATTATTTTTAGCAATTTATCTCCACAACAGAGTAACTACTTCTGGCTTGCGTATGAAAGTGTTCATAAAAAAAATCTATGAAAACCATGCCTAACGTCTATGTTACAACTATATATGTAAAAATAATCTATTCTAAACGTAGAACCAGTATCATACAACCATCAAAACTATAAACCCATCATTAGCCCATGCTCGTGCACGGGTTTTGACCTAGTTATTACTTAAACTGGGAAGGTTGAAGAAATACCCGAAGGATTTCCATTTGAAATCCAGGACAAGGCAGGCAAGAACATAATACTATTGAAAATAAATTACCAAGGTAAAAAAATTGGGGTTAGGGTTTTAAAGCCTAGTTTGATTACAACAGATGAGCCTGAAGAGGATAGAGGCACCAATGGCTATTATAACAGCGTTATAGGTAATCAGTCGGAAATTCCCTTGATCATTATCATTTACAAAAGGTAATTAGGAAAAAAAATCACCGCTTAAAGTTGTGCAGCCGGAACTAGGGCTAATAGTCGCTAACGAGCTTATAATAGGGACAGAGACAAGGACAAATGGAGATGAGCCTACAATGAGGATGACTATAACGAAGATGGGGACGACTGTAAATGGGAAAAAGCCTAGAACAGGACGACTGCAACAACGCCAATCGACTAATGAAATTTTCCCTTGGAGGAGGAATATTTGGTATTAAATTTGGATTGGGGAATTGAAATTTGGGGAAAGTTTTAGCTTAATGGTAATTCATTGAAATGGAGGGAAAGGAAATAATTTTAGCGCCTTTGATTTCTGATAGCGTGCACAACCTCCGTGTTAAAGTAATATACCGACAAATTATCGTTTCTTATGGCAAGACACTCAAAAACGCTGTACTATAATGCCAAGAAAATAAACTTTTCTTGTAGTGAATGAATGGGAATTGTGGAGAGCTATTCAATCCATTCATGTTGACTCCAGTCCTGGCCCAGATGGAATGGGGGCAACTATCTTTAAAGTGCACTGGATACACCTAAAAAATCCCATGTTACAAGCATATCAGGATGCTTTAGACAATGGTGAGTTTTTACAAGAAATAAATCACACTTTTATATCCCTAATCCCTAAAGTCAAAAAGCCAGAGAGGATGGAGGATTATAGACCTATATCTTATTGCAATGTTTCTTATAAGATTCTTAGTAAAATCATTTGCTCAAGACTAAATAAAGTGCTACCAGACTTAATCTCCCAAAATCGAAAGCCTTTATAAAAGGAAGATACATATCTGAAAATTCACTCCTAGCACATGAGCTTATCAGAGATATTAATAAACTAGGGGCAGCTAACATGTGTCTTAAAGTAGACTTACATAAGGCATATGATAAAGAGAATAGAAATTTTTTTACACATATGCTTAAATCTATGGCGGTTCCGAAAAAACTCTTAAAGCTGATAGATTATTGTATTTCCACCCCCAACATTTTCAATTCTTATCAATGGTGTCCCTAAAGGATACATGTCAAGCAATAGGGGAATAAGACAGGGAGATCCTCTATCCCCTTATCTGTTTGCAGTTGCAATGGAGTGGCTTTCCCTTCAAATGGAGATAGCATGTCACCAAAATAATATAGTCCCAGTGCTTAAAATAACACCAAATGTAACTCATCTGATATATGTTGATAATCTTATCACAGTCATAAAAGCCTCTACACATGCAATTGATACTCTCAAAGAAAGTTTTTATCATCTAGAGTTGTATAGAGGTTTGAAACTTAATGAAGGAAAACAAAATGTTACTTTAATAAGTATTGTAACGACAGACAAAGCTTACTTAGAAGAATAGGAGTTTCGAAAGAGGAACTACCAATCAAATATCTGGGGATTCCACTGTTTACGAATACTATTATAGATAGAGAATGTGCTAAAGCCATTGATAGTGTAAGAGAGATATTACAAGGATGGAGATCTAAGTTATTATCATTTGCTGGTAGGGTAGAGCTAGTTCACACAGTGCTCACATCTAAAGTCAGATTTTGGCATCAAACTTTTCAAATTCCAAATTGTTCTTTCGGCGAGATTAACTCAGTTTGTGCAGATTTTATATGGAGGAGAAAATTACACAAAATCAGTTACAAAGAATTGTGAGAACCGAAGAAAGAAGGTGGAGTTGGATTAAAAGACCTCTTCGGACTTAAAAAGGTTTATGGTATCTAGATAGCCTGGAATATATTATCTTCTGGTAACTTATGGCCCAAGTGGATGAGAGAAAAGTATATCAAAAATAATTTTTGGACAGAACCTACAGACAATAAAGCATCGATAATCTGGAAAAACATATTGAAATTCAAAGAAGAACTTAAACCTCTCATTGAAAGAAAAATAACAAATGATTTTAAAACAAATCTTTGGAAAGAACCATGGTTTAGCAATAAAAACTTGATTGAAAGAGTGGGATGGGAAGGTTTCTCAGATTATGGTAATCCTAGTTGTGTTGTATCAAGCATTATAGAAGGAGGCAGGTGGAGATGTGAAAATCAGCTTATAACAAGAAATTTGCTAAAGAGATACAGAGGGTACCAATATATAGTGGCAGAACTGATGATGTATGGTACATGGAAAATTCAAATAAAACGCGGTTCTTATTTCACAAAGTCTGAGAAGAGACTAGGAATAGACATCAGAAGGTTGAATGGTACCATATTGTCTGAAGCAAATTGGTTAATCCTATGATGGCTCATACTACTTATATAGCCATCTTAGGAAGATTTCCAACTAAAGACCGGCTGCAGAAATAGGGGATAGTTGAGGAAACAACTTGCAATCTATGTAGTGAAAAAGTTGAGAGCCATGACCAATTGTTTTTCGAATGTACTTATACCAAAAATATATGGAGTTTACAAAAAATGAAATGCATCTGCTCAAACGAATTTAAAACGCTGAAAGAAAAAATCTTTTACCTGAACGATGGGAGCAACAGTTCGCACCTGTTGCAAGAAATACTCAAAATTATCCTCACAACTTTCATATGGCACATTTGGAGAGAAATGAACCACAGGGCTTTCAACAACAAAAGAAAGAAATCTCAATCCGTAAATTCCCAAATTAATAGTGATGTGAATTTGATAATCAATCGGATTAACAAAGATAAGCTCACTAGCCTAACGGTACCAGAAATACAACTGCTAGAGAGGATGAAGTCGAAGGTATATTGCACAAGAATTATAAGAGACTCTCGGGAGCCGCCATGAAGTGGAAGGTTTGAGATTATGCGATGAAAAAGGAAATGTTTGGGTTAATGTTTGTAGCTAAAGGGTTCATACGATTGTCTTGTAACTATGGGCTTTGAGCCCGTTCGTATTGAGGCAATAAAATTTTAATCTATTTTCAAAAAAAAATAGTAGTTGGATATATTTCCTGCCTATTGGAGCGGTGAGACCCAATGCGCCCCGCATAATAGCGGATCCTATATTACCGCGATATCCCCCTCGAAGCGGGAATGGTATTTTCATATTGTATTAACATCTGTGGATGCAGGAAAATAAGTTGGAAGGATCCAACTGGATTCCTCAAAAATGTTGAATTTAATTTCATGTATAGTGACATATGATACGTTTATGTAACGACCCGCAAATCCGCACCCCTTGAGTCAACATTATTCTCCATCAATCAAATCAAGTTGAACAGAAATACGAACCATTTGGATTAAAGAAGAAGAGGTAGAAGAAGAGAAAAACAGAAAACAACAGCAGAACCTAACCAACGCAGCGGAATAAAATATAATAGATATTCAATAATCTTTACACCAAAACAAATACTATACTTGTTTATACAAACATCATCGGAGAACATCATCAGAGTTCCACATCAATAACATACAACTGGATACACATCGGAATAATAATAGCAAGGACGGAAGTACCTATCGCCATCCAACTCGTCTCCTGACCTCCATAACATCATGTCCTGTATCCTATAGTACTCGGTCTGACTCGAGCATTATAGTTAAATAACACCTGAGTCAGTCTGGAAAACCAGCGTGAGAAATCGCACTCAAATTGATTATTAAAGTTTCAAAAATCCTTTGAAAACAAAAGCAACTCATAAGACCACGCCATAAATAAACATGTCGGGTTTTTACCTTATGATAGCTAAAACATTTCTGACTAAAATCCTCTGATATTATGATAGGGTCTATAAACAAATACTTATTAAAATAGCCGAAATTGTTACATTTATTAAATTCCAGCTACTAGCCAAAGTCATGGATAATGCAAAGAAAACTCGTAAAAGGCGCATAAGGAGAATGAATTTCCAACTAATGACTAGGCACTGGGGTACCACCTGTCACGGTATGTGGCCTAGATCATAGTACCGAGGAGCCACCCTAACTCCCCTGCAACACAAGACCCGGACTATCCCTTACTGGATAATCCTGAGTAAGATCACCCTACGGTTGGGATTAGCAACCGCACCACTAAGCCGAAATAAAAAGGGACGTCTAGACAGGGATGACCTTACCCAGAAATGGGTGCTGCCTACCAAGCCTTGCTGCATAACCCCTGATTTCCAGTCATTCCCAGTTGATGAGGCTTGAGGCTAAGCGTTGTCTTTTACAACATATCCCTTAGAATGCTCATCGTCCACCTGACGATGGTCCGAAAGCATTCATCCATACAAGTCCGTCCCGGGTTCGAACGGAACCGAAGGCACTATTCCTACTACATCCATTTTGGAAACATCCTCAGGATTAGTAGAGACTAGCCCTTGCACTTCACTGCTCCATCTTCGAATCCAAACTCGTTTTCCATGAAAACGTACAAACCGGATCGAAGTGGTTTTCGAGAAATAAATCCCAATCTCAGTCTCTTCGAAATGATCAGCGCATTTGGCCAATATTGACAGTCGGTTATTTAACTATCAATTAACATTCACAACAATCACCAACATAAATAATTTCACCAAATTATTTATTAAACTCAAATTATCTTCACAAGATATATTTCCACTTTCCAACCCTTTGAAAACGGTTTCAAACTATCTTCCTTTCTCAGAATAAATTTTCCAAGTATTTTCTATTTCCACTGAAATCACCAAGCACAAAACTTTAGATTTTTAAAATAATTTAAAACGCTTTACTTTGAAATATACTTTAAAACATTTAAGTTAAAAACTACTTCAACAATTTGTTAAAAATACATACTATATGAATATTTGAAAAAAAGGTTACTTTATAAAATATAAAACTAGGTTTTCACTTTTTAAAACAAAATACTAAGTCACCTTTTAAATAATTACTACGATAATAAATTTGAAAAATATTTACTTTAGAATTTAGATATTTAGAAGTAATAAATTCCTAAAACATGCTTTTAAAACAACATTAAAAAAATTTATCTTATATTTAAAATTTTACTTTGAACGTACTTGGCTATCCAGAGAAATATACTTTTCTTCACATTCTTCTTTAAATTTTCAATTTCAAACACTTGAATCAATTTCCAAATTGATTTCCAATTTACTCCCTTTTTTTTCAAAATCCATTAATTTCATATTTTATTCCTTAATTATGATTTAAAATACTTTTAACTGAAAATACCAATTTTAGATTTCTAAAATTCTTCTTAACCCTTTTAAATAAATTTAAACTTCATATTTTAAAAATAATTCTTTATTCCTTTGAAATAATATCACTTAATTTACAATTCATTAATTTTCTGTTTATTCAAAATCTTTTTTTCTTTTCATACTCGAAGTTATTTATTAGTATTTCGATATCACTTCCATTTCTTTTCAATTCATTCTTAATTTATTCAAATTTTCTATAATTATTTCGCTTACAAATTCACTTCTTTATTTTCTTTCCAAAATCCAATTTATATATTTTTGGTAGCTCATTATACCCAAATATATTCAATCAAACCATAGCATTCAATATTCCAATATAATTCATCATAGAATAACAAATAATCACAGCAGGGAATATTAAATAAATTAAATAAATGTTGAGGAATCCAGTTGGATCCCTCCAACTGTTTCCCTGCATCCACAGACGTTAGCACAACATAAATACCGATTCCACTTCGAGGTGGAATATCGCAGTATATGGGATTATATAAATCATCTGCTATTATGCGGCGCATAGGGTGTCATCCGCTATGCGGGAAATCAATCATTCCAAGATGTAATATATACTATTATATATAATATAACACACCAAATCCAATTAATCAATCAACTATTTAAATTTAACCATTTAAATTTAAATTCAGCTGAGTAAGATTAACTCACCTTTGATTTTTGTTTGGCAATCCAATTCCATCTTGACCATTATCTCTCAATTTTGGACCATGTATAAATATTATACGGTATGTTAACATTTTAAATGATGGAATAATCAATTTCCTTTTTAAATAAATTTAATTTAAACTAATTTTCCTCTAGTAATTCCTTAGTAGCTAAAATAATTAAATAAGTTAATTTTAAACAAGTTAATCTCCTTAATCCTTTATTTTAAAATAACTTGCAAGTTTAAAATGTATATTTATATATATGATTATAAGAAATAATCCATATAGATTATAATTTATTTTATATAAATTTCCAGTTTACTGTACATATTTTTTTTAACCAAATAGTTTTAAATTAACTGGCTAACCTTAATTACAGTAATGAATAGAAATAGGAAAGAAAAAAAAACAATACCCTATTAATCGTCACGAGCCAGCCACCCTCTTGATCGCGGCCCCCAACTGCTCCAGCCGCCGTCACCTCCTCCTTCGAGCATAGAAGTCTTGATTACGGCAATCCACCCAGCCTCGCGAGCATACATCCCCCATAATCTCTCGCGCCCTTTGATTTGACTGCAGTCGTGACCTCGACGAATCCTTCAGCTACCCTATGCCGCAAACCCTAACTCGATTCCACTCCTGGCCATGCACGCGAATTGTGCGGTGCCAACCACGACACTTCCCTGAAGTCGACCAAGTCGCGACTTCCCTGATGTCGAACGAATCGATTTGGGAGTAATTCGATTACTTTGATTTGAGGTTAGCTGAAAGGAGGGAGATGAGAAGGGGCGTTCGACCATAATTGATTACTTTTGAACGAAATTATAAAGTGAAGAATGAAAAGCTCAGCAATGTTTCGAGATTTCCAACTTCATTATATTATTATTTTTTTCGGCTGATATAAAGTTGATGGAGGGGATGTTTGTGTGATGTACTATACTTGCTACAGTGCTTGAGAGATGATAGAATCGCGGCTGATGGGAAAAGAAACGGCTGATAGTGACCAGATATAAAAATATATATATTTAAGTTAAATTCAAATCGCCTCGATAAATGCAACACGAAATTTGACTTTCTATCGTGGCATGCTGCTAGGCGTTCCTAGTGTTATATCCCTATTCCGAACGCAATGGAAAAGGTTTCGAGCCCTAATTCGATCGTATGGAGAAGATAACTTTTTGAATCGAATTACAATATTAAATTTTTGATATAAATCTCAACGCGTTTATATATTGTACGCTTACACAACAACTCCAAACATTACGAAATTTGAAATCCGATAATAATACAATATTACGGATCCAATGGAACTGGTTTCGTCGAATTCCGAGACTGTGCCTCGGAAGGCTATTTTTAAATTCAATTTAAACGATAAAATTTCAAAACTTAACAAAGCACTTCCAAATTCACTTTTACCACTTTTACTATCTTCAGTACTATCAATATAAATTTTAAAGCCTTCAAATTATTTTTAACGGGCTTAAAACTCCAGATTCAACATTTTACCCAACTTCAATTATTTAATTCAATAAGTTAATTATCAAATAAATAGTGATATTTGAATTCGAGTTAAAAATTAACCTTTAAATATTAAAATCAATTAAATATTCCGATTTTAAATCCTTAAAAATTCTGGGTCATCACAGTTTGAATAATCTGTGATGGATTATAGTGTGATTTAAATTTATTGGATGTTATGGTAGCACTGGCCCAGTTTTTGGAATTTTAAATACCAAAATATATTTTGAATTTGAAAGAAAATGAAAATAAAATTAGGAAATAAATATAAAATTGATTATACCGGGTCTTAAATAAGATTTTTAAATTATGAGATGGAAGTAGAATTGAGATTTGGTTGGTTTTGGAATATAGTTTGAGTTATTAAAGAAATTAATTTACAAATGGAATTTAATTTAGAAATTGATTTATAATGGATTTAAATGATGTGAAACCGTTGTAAACTAGAAATGAGACCATGAGATTTATAAACAATGATTTATAAATAAAGTGAAACGATTATCATTTTGGCAAATTGAAGATATAAATTCACGTTAAAAATTTATAAGCAGATGGGTAAATCAGTTTAAAAAGAAATGATAGATATTACTTTTGGAAATGTGAAAAAGGGAGTTATGAAATTAATGAATTTATGATAAATCAAGAGAGGTTTATAAATATTAGATTGATTATATTGGAATTGAAAAATATATTTTTATTGAAAAGTTGGGTTTGTTTTAAAAAGGAGGATTTTTAATTATTAAACCAGGCAATTTAAAAATGGTTTAGTATAAAAATATTTTAGAAAGTTGGTTCTTTAATATTTTTAAATTGTCAAAATGAATAATAAGTTTATCACAAGTCTTGTAAAACAATTAGAATTTTATTAATAAATCAAAATTAATCAGTATTATTATTTTAAAAGATAAATTATTCAATATTAATATTGTTTTATATATTAACTTTTATTTAAGAGTATGTGCCTAAGTTAAACTTGGAAAATTATTATAGAAGCTTTATAAGTATTATTTTGAGATAATTATTAAATAAAATTTTCTAAAAGCAAGGGTATACTTTCATGACGAAATCGAAAGGCAGAGATTGCATAAAGTTAAGTTTGTATTTCTTTGGAATAGAGACGTAACCATTTAGCTACGAATCCATGATTGATACCGCATGCTGCTTTCCATATTTATTTTAAAAGTTTTTTTTTCAAATATTTTCGAAGGGAATGGTTTGTGAACATACTCATTCCGATAAGATAAGTATATACATTTTTTATAAAGAGATTTAATTTATTGAAACTTAAATTAAACAAGGCTTAGAGATTTCAGTGGAAAACGAATCTTTGATTAAATGATTGTTTATTTGATAGTTAAATAACCGACTATTAAATCTGAACCAAAAACATAACTTTGGAAACATTTAGGGAAAGCACGGGAATTATATGATACAGTTATCATCGAAGGTGTTATACTGTACATATTAACTCGTTTAGTTCTTCTAGGATGATGATAAGAAAATCTGTCCACTTACGGTTTGGAGATGATTTCTGATCTTATTTTCGTCTGTTTATTTCCTAAAGAACCGGGGTTGAATTTATCGGAAATATCGAATGTTGTTTCGAATAGACCGGGATCGGATAAGTTATCCAAAAACCACTTCGATCCAACGAATACGCTTTCGAAGTGAAGACAAGAGCATGGAATCGAAGTTGAAGCATTGAAGTGCAAGGGTTAATCGCTACTAAACTTGAGGATGATTCCAAAATAGGTGTAGTAGGAATAGTTCCTTCGATGTCGTTTAGATCCAGAACGGATTTGTATGAATGAATGCTATCAGTACATTATTGTTGGAGGAAAATAAGCATTTCAAGTGTAAATTCCCTAAAAGGTAATCGTAGCCTTAAGCCTCATCAACCGGAATGACTAAAAATCACGAAAGATGCAACAAGGCTAAATTAATCGCATTCAATTAGGGTATGTTATCACATTTCTAGATACCCTTGATATGTTATTAATTATGAATGAGGTGGTGCATGGAAAAAGAGCTCTCGATAAGGGTGGTAAACATATTCGATACTATCCAAGTTTGAGGTAGAACCGGTCTTGTGTTGTAGAGAATCCCGACGAGATCTTCGATACATTTTTCTAGATGTGTACCGTGATAGTTAGTACCCCAGCGCCTATACATTGTATGGAGGTCCATTCTCTAATACGTGCCTCTACGATTTTGGTCGTACAGCCTAGTATGCTGGAATTTAATGAATTTAACAATTTCGGTTAATTTAATAAGTATTTATACTCAAACATTATTATAATATCAAATGATTTTGATATAAAATGCTTTGCTTATCGTAAGATTAAAAACTCGTCGTGTTTATGTGTAACGTGGTCTTAGAAGATACCTTTGTTTTTCAACGTATTTTGACAACTTTAATAATTCAAATTTAGTGTATTTTCTCACATTGGTTTTCCAGACTGACTCGGATCTTATTTTATTATAACGCTCGGGTCAGACCGAGCATTACAGATTCAGGTTAGGATGTTATGGAGCTCACAAGACGAACCGGATGACGGAGACGTATCTCACGTACTTGATTATATTCCGCTGTGTGTGTTAGGCTGTGTAGTCAGCACTAGTAAAGATAAATAATTATAACTGTCCGGTATTGAGTTATTGATTTGCTGTACTCTGATGATGTAATGGTTAAATAATAGTTATAGTTCTTTTTTATAAAAACGTGTTATTATCTATTATATATTGTTCCGCTGCAATTGTGAGATTTTGTGTTGTTATTTCTGTTTTCTTCTTCTATCCTTTTCTTTTTCAACCCTAATAATCGGTTTTTTCGGCATTCAAGTTCTTGGATGAGATACAGTAGACATATTAGCGTCGATTTTCGATGGTCGAAAATTCGTTCGTTACAATTAGTATGTTTTCATCTAGACTTTTTGTGGATCCTGTCTGAGCTGAATTTTCCACTGTCCCTCCCTTGATTAGATTTCTTTATGGAGTAGTATAGTTAGTCCATTAGAATGAACTTGTCGGCCTGAAAATGAAGGTCTTGCAGATCTCAGCAAGCATGGATGAATATTTTATTCCTGAAAAAAACATTGACTATAAGGCCTGAATGTACAGCAATAAGCTTACCTTTGTCGTTTCATTCTCTCAACTTTAAAAGCTTCAGCGTTAAACCTCTTTAAGTAATCTGTCAATTACTCGTCGTAATTTTGTCTTAAATTGACGAGCATTGTATAGTCAGTTGATGGGTCTTTACAGATGCAAAACTGAGTCGAGAACTCATAAGAGGATTGTTTTCAAGAATAGATTGTGTTCTTGCGATATTGCTGGTGCCACTTGATAGCACCTAACAACACCAAAAGCATTGTATAAATACATTTGACTGTCGAATTCAGTCAAATAGTCGTCGGGATCGGATGTACCATGATATTTTATTGTACGGACATTCACGTGAGATGAAACGGGTGTTGTCATTATCTCATCGATGAAAGAGGCAACCCTTTCAATATCATTTACTTTCTCGTCTGCTATTCTCTTACACTTAGTATTCAACAGGTCCATCAAACTTTTTTGTCATGTCTTTGAGGTGAGCTTCATTGCTCAAGTGGTCTTTCTTATTTGATTTGTAACCATCTGAGGTAGAGCTTGCAGAACAATTCCTTTCTTCCTCCTGCACCCTTCCTTGATAGTTCGGCTTTAGTGGGAGACGATCCTTATTTAGAGAAATGTTAGTTTTACTTTTCGAGGCACTAGTGTTAATTTTCAAGTCAAAACCTTCAGCTGGAAGATCATGTTGCTAAAATCGTACACTTAGAGCGACAAATGACAGAAATAAAGAATCTCTTAGAAGGTTTATTCCGCAAGTAATCCATAAATGTCACATCGGAGGAGGAAGTTGTCTCTTTTGACCAATTACGGCATAAGAATAACATGGAGGAGGTGCATGTTTGTTTCAAAATTCTTATGTGCTTCTACTTGCTAGCATCGAATGATCCTTTCCATGACACCATCAAAAGACGTTTTTATTTGTTGCTCTTTATTCATGCGAAAGCTTTCTAAAAGACCATTACCCTTGTTCATATTTTATGGTTGCCAACGTGTGATAAACGAAAAGGATACCAAAACAAAATTTTATAGGTGAGATTAATGAACAACCAAGATGACCTTCATTAGCTTTTCAATCATTATAAACAAACCAATTCATTCAAAATTATGATTTAAGAACCAAAAGACTACAATATAAAACTAATATTTAGCTAATTTTAAGATGTAGTGTTTCGATGTTTCTTATTTTATTTTTTAACGACAGTTAAAGCTCCCTAGTTTTAGGTTAATAATATTAAGGCTCTGTCTATTAACGCCGTTAATAGATTTACTTCCCCCACTTTTAATATTAAAAAATTTATCTCAGTTTTATGGTAGTATCCAGGTGAAGATTTTATTTACATTACGGGATCTGAAAGGCAAAAGCATAGGTAAGAACAGAGGAAGCCAATATTTAAATCAGACCATTTGAAAATCCAATGACAAAACCACCAAAATTAACTCAATTTATTAAAATTTCAATAAAATACATGCCTACCTTATAAAGTTGTCTAAACTCACTAATACGAAATGGAAAAAAAAATTATGTTGAGAAAATGAATTTCAAGAAAATGGTGGAAACTTTTAATCTCTCTCTTCCTTCTTTTTTTAATAGTTCTTTTCTTTCATCATTTCCGAGTAAACCATTCTCCCCAACACGTGTTTCTCATAACCATTCATCTATCAAAACATCTGGCAAACAGGCTGATTCGAGATTAAATTCTGCTCGTTCTAATTCTTCTTTTATTCATAAGAAAATTTCGAATATTAAATCTCAAAATCGTTGTTTTGGTGCGGTATGGCAAATCACAGAGCAAGTAATTGTCGCAATGGTCTTCTTTGTTTTTACTATCTGGTCATCGTTCATATAATTGCCCTAATCGTACGGGTACTCAGCGAAACAGAGGGAAAGAAACTGTTAGAGAAATGATTCCTGATAAAATGCTCAGTAAGAAGACAGAGGCTAAAGATTTGGTTAATGGAGTGGATTTGAATAAATCTTATGGTATTGTTCTCGACAATTCTGACGTGTTTGCGAAAGCTTATAAAAAATGTAGAAGATGGGTTATTCTAACAGTTGTTCAAGGAAGTCTCACGGTTCAAGAGATTGTTGAAATTCTAAACTATCACTTTGGCAATCAAAATTGGGATGTTAAGAAGTATAATCGGGAATTTAAAGTTCTCTTTCCAAGTTTCAGTCTAGCAATGGAGGCTGCGATGAATTTTTTTTTAAAATTTTCCAATAAGGTGATTAGGGTGAGGCTTTGGAGTTTAAATGAAGGTAAAATAGTAAGAAATTATTCTTGTAGAAAGTGGATTAGGCTTTTCAATTTGCCTGATGTATGTTGGGAGCCGGACATCTTGGAAGAGGTTGTTAGTGGGATTGGTTTTTTAGTTAATATGGATTTTGCTGATGGAGACAAATTTGATTATTCTTACTTGGATGTAGAGGTTGAAAGTGATCCAAAAGTGCCAATTCCTGGAAAAATTGAAGTTTTCATTGAAAATGCATGCTTATTGTTTCAATTGAAGAGACCAACACTGAAAATGATTTGAACCTTGATGCATTGCATCAGTCCAGTTTTGGACCAGACAAAAGTGTGTTATGGAGGAAGAAAGAAAGCTGCAGTAAGAATATGGAAGAAGTTAATAATTTGATTGATCTTGAAGTGCATGGAAATCAAGTTATAGTTACCCATATCTTAGATAGTAGCAGTAGTAATTCGGATTCGAGGAATGGTTATGCGCATGTGGTTGATCCATTCTTAACCCCTGATAGAGTTTATTCAGTTGTGACTGGTAATGATTCAAATGGCCAGAATTCCGTGGATCTGGACAAAGTCCATGTTGAAGATGCGGTCACGGATTCAGATGATGCTAATGCTGTGATTTTTCGTGCTAATAACTCAGATGAGGTTAGAGATTTTCTGCAAAACACTAAAATGGTGGTAAAAGGCAATGTTCAGGAGAAAGATTCTGTTAACGAGGTGCATTCTGTTGAGCCTAGTGTGGAAATTATTGAAGTTGCAAAGGAGCCTACCCTTGTTGTGGTGCTGAGCGATGATTATACTATGAAGACTTTTAGCAGTGTACGCAGAAGTGCCAGGTTGTTGGGTCAGAAGGAGGACACCTTGAAGAAAGCGAATAAAAGAGCTGGAGTTAAAGCATTGGAGCATGTCGCATCATCAAGTAAGATTTCTCATCCTTTTTTCGGCAGCGTTCATGTTCCAGCTGCATTAAATTCTTTTTCTTCAGAACAACTTTTTGAAATGGCAAAAAAAATAGGTTTTACTTTTCAAAATGGTACGGAGGATATAGAGTATTTCAAATCTTTGGAGTTAGAAAGGGTTTCCAATAATAATATATGAAGATTTTAACATGGAATGTTAGGGGTCTTGGTGCTCCCCAGAAATGTGCCAGAATTAAAAACATAATTAAGTTTCTACTTGTGGATATAGTGCTATTTCAGGAAACTAAGATTGCTGATACTTCAAGTTTCAATTTTAACTCAGTGGGTGGGAATTTTATTAATAATTGGTGCTCAGTTGATGCCATGGGAAGTAAAGGCGGTTTGTTTGTTGGATGGAGAGGGGAGAGTTTTAAGATGGTAGAGGAAGTTAAATTTTCTAATGTTTTACACATCAAATTAGAATTTTTGAAAGGTGGAGGTGTTCTTTACATATCAAATGTTCATGGTCTTTGTGGAAAAAATGATAGAGCTGTTTTCTGGGAAAGGTGTGCTGATTTTTTTGTAAAAGTTGATGGTCCATGGGCTATTGGAGGAGACTTCAATGTCACAAGATTCTTAGGAGAAAGAAGTGGAAGAGAAAGTAGTTCTTCTGAAATGGAAAATTTTAGGGGTTTGGTTGAAGACTGTAGTTTAATTGATCTGCCTCTTAATAATAGAGCATATACTTGGAGCAATGGACAAGGAAATCCTATATTTGCTAGACTAGATAGATTTTTAATAAACTCACATTGGGATGATAAATTTCCTTTTACTGTGCAATATGGATATGCCAGAATTGTCTCTGATCATTGTCCAGTAATTTTAGATTGCAAGAATGAAAGGAAAATTAAAAGGATTTTTAGATTTGAAAAGATGTGGTGTCTGGAGAATGATTTTGACGATTTAGCTAATGATAAGTGGTCCAGCTTCAATAGTCTTGAAAATTCTGCTAAGAATATAATGTTTAAGCTTAGATCGTTGAGAAATTGTATTAAACAATGGGAGAAAAACAACTTTGGTAATTTGAAAGTGAGGAAGTTTAACTTGAATAATGAGATTTTAGATCTTAACAAGAAGGAGGAAGATGGGATTTTGACTCAAGAAGAATTTGACATTCTTAAATTCAAGGAATAGGAATTACTCAGAATTATTGATCAGGAGGAGATCATGTGGAAACAAAGATCTAGAGTAAACTGGCTCAAACATGGAGATGCCAATACTGCATATTTTCATAAAATAGCAAATGAAAGGAGAAGAACTAATTACATTTCCAACATTATTATTGAGGGTGTGGAGGAATTTGATCAAAATAAGATTCTAAATAAATTTTCTGATTTTTACAAAGAGTTGTTTGGTAAGGCTCATGAAAAATTTACTTCAGTGGATTGGAATTTAATGTTTGATGATATTGAGAAGGTGGATTTAAAAAGTTTAGAGCAAATGTTTTCGGAGGAGGAAATCTGGCAGGCAGTTAAAGACCTCCCAGCTGAGAAGGCCCCTGGACCTGATGGTTACCCTGCTTTCTTTTTTCAAAGATATTGGTACACCATCAAAACTGATGTTATTGCTCTTTTTAATGATCTGTATGCGGGTACTTTGGATCTTAGTTGTATGAACTACGCTTTTATTATTTTACTGGCCAAAAAGGAGGGAGCTAATGATGTCAAAGATTTTAGACCTATCAGCTTATTGAATTGTATCACAAAGATCATCACCAAAGTAATTGCTAATAGACTTAGAGGATTGATGAATTGTCTTATTCTTAACAGTCAGCCTGCTTTTATCAAGAATAGAAATATCATGGAAAATGTAGCGGTGGTGCAAGAAGTGATCAATCATTGCATTCAGGAAAAAAAATTCATCTGTAATTTTAAAATTGAATTTTGCAAAGGCATTTGATTCCTTAAATTGGGAATTCCTTATGGAGGTGTTGAAAGCTAGAGGCTTTGGAAACAAGTGGTGTAGTTGGATTAGTAAGATTTTGCATAGTGGGACTTCGACTGTTTTGATGAATGGAATGGAAGGTAGGAAAATTATATCTAAAAGAGGATTAAGACAAGGTGATCCACTCTCTCCTTTGCTGTTTAATATTGCCGTTGACATTTTTGCAAGATTAATCAGAGCTGCTGTTAGAAGTGGAATGTTAGAATCTGTTAGAAACTCTTTGGTCACAGGTGGCATGTCTTCTCTTCAATATGCAGATGACACAATTATATTCAGTTCTCCTAAGCCTCACTATATCATTACACTTAAACTTCTGTTGTATGGTTTTGAGAATCTATCTGGTCTGAAAATTAATTTCAACAAAAGCTTAGCTATGTCAGTGGCAGTTTCAGATTTTAATATCAAAGATGTGGCACAGACATTAAACTGTAGGATTGGAAATTTTCCTTTATCTTATTTAGGAATGGTTATCAGACCTAAAACTTTAAAGCATGAAGATTGGTTACCTTTAATTGACAAAATTGGGTCAAGATTAGCAAGATGGAAAAGTCATACACTCTCAAGAGCAGAAAGATTGGTTTTAGTAAATTCAGTTCTATCTGCTTTGCCTTTATTCTGGATGTCATTATACAAATTTCCTAAATGGGTAATTAACAAAATAGACAGTATAAGGAGAAATTTCCTCTGAAAGGGATGTAGAAATGGGAATTCCTTAAAAAAATTAATTGCATGGGAGTCGGTATGTAAAGCCAAAGACCAAGGTGGATTGGGGGTTACAAATTTGCAAGATTTTAATGGTGCTCTATTATGTAAATGGTTATGGAAAATTACTGAAAACAATAATTCACTTTGGAAGTGTTGGGTTGAAAACAAATACTATTCAGGTAATTATAACACTGAGGTTTTGTCTTTGCATGGTGCATCAAAATACTGGGCAGACATACTCAAACTGCAGCCCATTTTCAAAATTGGTCTGATTTGGCATTTGGGTAATGGAGACAGAATTTTATTTTGGCATAACGTTTGGATAAGTAACATACCTTTGAAGCATATCTTTACTGATCTATACAACATTTCTATGAATCAAAATGCAAGAATTTGTAAGCTTTGTTACAAGGTTGATAATGAGTACAAATGGATTCTTAGCTTCAATAGAATATTAGTTGGTGATTTACTAGGCCAGTATTGTAAGCTAATAAATATGTTGGAGAATATATCCTTAAGTAATAATAAGGATTATGTTAGTTGGGCTTTAAAGGAAAAATGGGAGCTTCAGTGTTAGTTCAGTCTATAGAATGTTAAATTTCGGAGGTGTCAAAGTTTTATATAGTAAAGCTCTCTGGAAAATGAAAGTGCCAGCCAAAGTAGAGCTTCATATGTGGATTGCTATTAATAATAAGTTGAACACCAAAGCCTTACTTATACATAAAGGGCTTAAGATTGATTCATTATGTCTGTTTTGTAAGTTCAGAGTTGAAGATATAAATCACTTATACTATCAATGTCCTTTTACTTTCCTTCTCAGGATTCAATGTTTTTAGATTCTGCATATTATTCCACCAAAATTTTTCAGTCTATACTGGTATTGGACAATAGACAGAAAGCAAATGTCGAACAAGATAGATAGAATTCTGGCTGACTTTATTATCATGAGTTCATCTTGGGTTATCTGGTGTGAAAGAAACAATAGATGCTTCAATCATATATGTAAAACTTTTGAAATACTTCTTAAATCTATTTTATCTAACATGCTGATCTGGCTAAGTATGGAGCTTCCATATGGGCAAGAATGGAAAGCAATATTACCTGATCTGCAAAAGAGGGTAAGAAAAAGCTTGAATTCGATAGGGAAGAGGGTGGTGCGTAGAAAGAAAGGTGAAGATATATAGAAGGTCTAATAGCTGAATGTATGTCTATGTATTTTGTTTGGGCTGTTTGTAATGTCAGTATTTTATTTTGTTATGTCTGTTTGGGCTGTTTGTAAGTTGTAAGGGGTATGTTTCTCTTTTGGGTTGTATATATTGCTTGAATGTATGGAAAGTGATAAGTGACTAATATGTACTGTCTGAATGGTTTTAATGATAAGTTATTAGGCTGAGAATAAGTTGTCTCTTTTGACCAATTACGGCATAAGAATAACATGGAGGAGGTGCATGTTTGTTTCAAAATTCTTATGTGCTTCTACTTGCTAGCATCGAATGATCCTTTCCATGACACCATCAAAAGACGTATTTATTTGTTACTCTTTATTCATGCGAAAGCTTTCTAAAAGACCATTACCCTTGTTCATATTTTATGGTTGCCAACGTGTGATAAACGAAAAAGATACCAAAACAAAATTTTATAGGTGAGATTAATGAACAACCAAGATGACCTTCATAAGCTTTTCAATCATTTGAAACAAACCGATTCATTCAAAATTATGATTTAAGAACCAAAAGGCTACAATATAAAACTAATATTTAGCTAATTTTAAGATGTAGTGTTTCGATGTTTCTTATTTTATTTTTTAACAACGGTTAAAGCTCCCTAGTTTTAGGTTAATAATATTAAGGCTCGTCTATTAACACCGTTAATAGATTTACTTCCCCTACTTCTAATATTAAAAAATTTATCTCAGTTTTATGGTAGTATCCAGGTGAAGATTTTATTTGCATTACGGGTTCTGAAAGGCAAAAGCAAAGGTAAGAACAGAGGAAGCCAATATTTAAATCAGACCATTTGAAAATCCAATGACAAAACCAACAAAATTAACTCAATTTATTAAAATTTCAATAAAATACATGCCTACCTTACAAAGTTGTCTAAACTTATTAATACGAAATGAAATAAAAAATGTTATAAACCAGAGAACCAGTACACAACACTAACGAAATGGGAGGATAATATCAAATATAAAACAGAAATTTGATTTATATAAAGAAATTTGACTTCGTTAGCTACTTAGAAGACTATACACAGAAAATGAAAATGATTGATCACTCAAAACATGAATCCAGTTTGTGCAAATTAGCAGAAACATCTGTCCATGATGAGGTATGTGAACCAATTATAAATTAGCAGAAACACGATCCTTTCATGTGTTTTTTCATACCGTTCAAAAACGTACCCTTTGTTTTATAAACCAAAAGCCTAAAACAATTGAAAATCGAACAGCAAAACGACCGAATGCACCGAGTGGTTTTAATTTACTACAATTTCAATAGTTCATGCCTTAACATTAATAATTAAACCAACTATTACAAAACGAGAAAATAGATTTTATAACCCAATAAAATATAACGAGAAGAAATGAAAATATTAATATAAAACAGGAATTTGATACGTGAAGAAATTTAAGTTCGTCCTTAATTTGGATGATTACAAACAAAAATATGAAATTAGCACAAAACATCAATCCAATCTGAGCAAATTAGCAGAAACATAAGGTTTAGCTTGAGGTATGTGAACCAGTATAAGATGTGCACGTATAAATCTTGTGAAACACAAACTACTTATCTTAAGCAGTCATTTAAGAACTATAAGAAACCCATCATGAATGCTATCAGTTTGTATGATGGTAACAATATGTACGCTCATAGGATAAATACTTGATTTTTGTGAAAATGTGATCACACAATATGGCACCGTGGATGAACAAAAAGATCTAATCCACAGTTTCCTATCAAGATGTGAAACTCCATTATAAGCTTGATCTTGGAAATCAACAGTCATTGCATATTGCTTCCACTGATGTGGCGTCAGGCTAAATTAAACTGTAAATTACAAATACAAATTTAATCAAAATCCTCAGTGACCCATTTATAATCAAGCACACAGCTAATGCTGCTTTAAGTGTCATACGGCACTTCCTATCTTTAGGTCAGAATTCTTCATTGGAGCGCTCAATTAGTCCACGAAATTACCCAAACTTAACATTCATAAAAAAAGTATAATAAAACATGTATTTATGGCCTCAAAACAGCAAAATAGATTTGATCGGAAAACGGAAATCGTACTTTTGGTTTAAACAGTAGATTTGATCAACCATCAGAATAGAATTTTACTCTCATCCACAACCAAATAGATCGTGTAGGAAGGTGTCCTAAGATTATTTGTTCGCTGTCATCATCTGATTGAAATTGTCTTTCCAAAAGGGAAAAAAATAAGACAGAATTCAGCAAACGCAGTAATAATGAAACATCGCTTCTAAATAAATCCACGGATCAAGTGTTGAATCATTATGAAAACTTGATACTCATCTGAAACAAATAGCAAACAACAGTTAAAAAAATAGTTAGCAAAAATACATTAGAAGATTACTCAGTGGTGGCGATTGATAATTAGGTTCGATTCCGCCGCAAAAGTCCTCAAGAATTCTCAGAAGAGGGAGCTTCTTATCCTCATCGTAAATTCAACTAAATTTCGAAAACAAAGCATAAATAATAACCGATGGCTATTTACATGTATTGCATCTACAATTAACAAAAATCATGGAAATACGCATAAAAAGATGAAATAAACAGGGACCAGCCGCCACTGCAATGTAAGAGATAACCAATGCCGTGCATGATTCTAGATTAGTGGTTTATAAAGCAGTGGTCTAGGGTTTCCACGAGAAAATAGCGAATACGGCCTAATTGCAACATGGGCTGCCCGGTAAAACAGTAATTGAATTTATAAGTTCCGGAACTAAACACATGTCGCGGACTGTATCTTTAATTTTTGTTTTAAATTGTGCATGTGAACTGTATCTTTACTTTTTGTTTTAAACTGTGTACTGTTTATGTTTGAAATGTTAATTGATTTATTGGTTTGTTCGATGAATTCATGATTTAGCAGAATGGTTTTACTTAAACAAAATCAAGTACGATCATAAATATCATAGGTATAGCATGCTGCGCTACATTACATAAATAAAAAGACAAAGATAAAGCATTAAACATCTCCATTGGTAACTATTGATTTCCCGAATTCCAAATATAATTTATTGGATCATTTTGGACCCTATTATGAAGGGTTGCATTCTAATAAACTTCATGATAATCCACATGAATTATGCACACTTGTTCATTTTGTAGCGTGTCAGCGCGTAACCATTAAGGTGATTGTCTTGCCTTATCATACTGGTAACTGGGATAGTCGATACTCATTTCGTCTTCAATGACCATGTTATGTTATGAAGAATTATACAAGTGAAAATAATTTTGGCCATTTTCCCATAGTATGCATGAATTACTTACCATTGTAAATCTTGCTTGAAACACTCTGAAAGCTCCTACTACATCTTTCCTTGCCTTTCTTGCACTGCGGCAAAATTTTCTATTGTGTTATTAATGGGTTTACGAAAGACTTTACAATCGTGCTCCATTTAAGATAAATTCCATTTCCTATATAATATCTATGATCGTATGTGTTTTGACCAGGTGTAAATGATACAGGGGTTGATTTATCAAGCACCAAATCATTGAACAAATGAGATCGTTCAGCAACATTTAAGTCGTTATGAGAACCTGACATTCCGAAGAATGCATGTCAAATCCACAAATCATGAGACGCGACCGCTTTAAGAATGACAGATGATCTTTTTTCCTTAGTGTTGTATGCTCCATGAAAAGCTCTAGGGAAGTTCTTCCATTTCCAACGCATACAATCCAAACTTTCGTGCATTTTAGGCCAACCTCTGCTTTCGTGCGTTTCACGCAATCGTGCTACATCTACTTCGTTAAGAGAACGAGGGGATTCGGTCTCATAAATGTCCATAATGGCTTGACAGAAGTGACCTGGATTTTCAATGTTATACTCTCTACAATACAGTATGCGTCGTCAAAGACATCAGCGGGTGTACTGTAAGCTAACATCCACAGAGCTGCGATCCTCTTTTGATGCCCAATTAGATCATGATTTTTCGCAGCGTCCTGCTTATAAACAAATAATTATTATTCTATTTAATACTTTCTAGAATTCTTAAAAACAATGCATGACTCATTCTGAATCGTCGGCGAACCATCTCTGGACCATAAGTTGGATCATGATTAAAGTAATCTTGCATAAACGTTCTGTGCAATGTTGGCTGGTTACGGTTGATGTATTTCAAACCCGTAACCAAGCCACTATGTGTCCCCGAAGTCGAACCATATGCTTCACGGTAGAACTGCCAATACAGTGCAACATACAACATACAACAACTAAAACTCGACATAACAGAACATCGTACATTGTAACAGAAACAAGTATAGTCAATCCAGTGGTACAACATCATCATCATCACCTCTATCGTCATCGTTCTCTTCACCCTCATCGTCGTCACCTCCACCATCATCGTCCTCGTCATCATCACCCCATCGGCATCAACATCGCCCTTACTGTCGTCGTCGTCGCCATAATCAACACCATCTCCAACATCACCAAAACGATACCCACCACACCAATATCAACAACACCATCTCCATCTGGTGGTCCATAAGGCTCCTATATGGCAAGTTTGGGAGATAACTCATCAGTCTGTGCCTCTGACATATGTCTATGTTGCATGTGCATCTCATGGTTGATGTGTGTATGTGCGAGCGTCATATTTTGATACACACCAAATGAAACTCTAGTCTGATCCAATCTAGATGCATACTACAAAAATAAATAATTTGACATGCAAGAAGCTAAGTTTGAAATAAAGGACGAAATGCACATAACTAAAAATGTACCTCATATGGAGGGTATAACCCGACTGAATGCACATCTGGAATGTCATGGTGCTCTGGAATGAATAAAGGCTGCTTAATCAATGTAGCCGTGACATGGTAGGCCTTAAAAGTATAATCGGGCCCCTACAGCATCGAAGTATGGGTGAGTTGTGAAAGATAGGATCGAATGAAACCGGTAGTACCTGAACTCTCCGGCTAAGATGTGAGGGCCTATATGATTAGAGTTAACCCTATAGACATAATCTGGTAACATGAAACGACGCGGTGCTTATCTAGCCTAATATGCGTCATAATCTCCATCTATGAAGTATGTACTGGTATCCTCCCATCCAGCCCGTCGAAGAACATATGCAAAAATGCAGGTCTGTGCAAATCTATCCTAACGTCTAAGTAAAAAAATATGCAGTCATCATAGGATGGTCATCCGCCATTAGGCCTACGTCTACGAGTTGGGTCCAATGGGAGGCCCAATGAGTCCATATGATGTTGTCGCGACTACGCATATCAAGCTGCGACCTAGCCTCCATCGGGTCATGTCGAACACCTTAAGGAGCATGTTGCAAATACTAAACTGTACTCTATCGTCTCATCCTAATGAATTACTGTTGGGGAGCCTGACTAGCTACCCTTTGAATGTGGGGATGCATGTTTATCGTGTACTAGTAGTGCCATAGCGGCAGTATGTACCGAAAAGCCGACATCTGCTTGAGATCGTCATGCGCAAACGAATCCAGTATGATATATACGGTACTTAGAATAGTTGTGCCCCAATCGATAGTTTGAAGCTGGTCTAACCGGGTAAGCGATGTTGGATAACCTAGATGAACCGTACCTTTTTGGTTCGAGAAAAAGGTCGAACTAAGCAAGTACAAAAGAAATGCCCAAGTGATCACATCTGTTATATCCGCTCTATTTTTGTAAGTGGTGATGTGATGCTGAAGGTAGTTTCAACTTCATAAAACCGCTATTATTGTAGCTAGCATCCATAAGAGGTAGAATAACAGTAAACAAATCGGAGGACTCGTATAACTTGTTAAATGGGAATAGCCTAAACGCATGTCCTCCAATCACAATACCGGTGGGCATGTAGAAGTCAACAGGGGTAATACCAAACCAATGTTTGAAAAGCGAAATGTATGCATCGTGGGCCACCACCTCTCAATTAATGCCTGAATGAGAGGTTGATTGAAGGACTGAAAAAACCCAATCATCAAAAACATGCCACAAGGGCTAGCTTATAGCCTCTCTATAATAGGAGGGAGGAGAGTGTCGTAAAAGTGTGTAATACATTTGGCCCAACTACCATAACAATGAATGTACTGATCCTATATATAATTTAAGGATGAATTTTTTTTAAATATACCAGTGGTTATTTAATATGAATACGGGATAAATATATACAAATTATTCTACTTAAATTATGCCTAAAATCGTCTGTAAGCTCATGCAGTATGCGTAGATCGTTGGATGTCAATCTGAGGCTGGAGGAACATGTATTGGTCCAGCTTCTTCCTGTGGATTTCTATAAACGGTTCTTTTAGCTATTTTAGTCGGACGTGGAGGCATTTTCTCTAATTTCAGATTAAATAAAAAAATTAAAATGAAAGCTTGGGTGAGAAAGTGAGAAAGAAATGGCGAGAGGGGGTGATATAATGTAGGGGAGATCACGCACCAATTTTATAGGCGGCACCTAATTTTCAAGCGCCCATAAAATGCCTAACCAATGCAAAATACTTGCCCATTTAGAGCTGAATATTCAGGGCCCTGAATAGTTAGCCCTGAATCCACTGGGAGCTGCTTTAACGGGGCGCCCATTTAATGGGTTCCCAAGTCCAATCACTCATTTACTAGACACCCATTTAATGGGAACCTGGTCTTCAACTCTCGTTAAATGGGTGCTTGGGCTTGGGCACCTGGTCTTCGACTCTCGTTAATTGGGCGTCTTGGTTTGGGCATCCATTAGATGGATGCCTAAACCCGTTTAGGTTCCTAAATCCATATCTGAATATTCAGATATGAATTCACCACCGAGGCAGGCAAACTGAATTTATTCACCCTGAATTGCAACCACTGGAGATTCCCTTAGGACTTAGGATACCATTTGGTGCATTATAACCAAGGTACGCTAGGGTTTCCGCTGTAAATTTGCAGATGCGGGATAATTGCATCATGGGTTGTCTACTAAATTAACAATGTTTTATTTTTCTTTAAATGATCCACAATAGAACATAAATTAATAGATTTATTTTTAATTAATAATTTTCTAGCTAAAATAAATATTTTTGAAGTAGGAAATATATTTTTTATAAAAAATAAAAGGAGAATGTGATTTAAGAAATGATTATGCCATTATAATAGAACTGAATAAAAAGGGAAAAATTGTACAATATAAAAACATAATAAATGTAATAGGTGAGAATGAAAATTAGAGCAAAGCAGTATATAAAAATGAGAAAAACTAGTATGGTTGTTGAAACAAAAAAAAGCAAAAGTAAAAAATGAAAGATACTAAATCATCATATACAAAGCTATTTTATATTTAAAGTCTTACTATTTGAGAGTAAAAGGAGGCTAAAAATAGCAATTTTAACATATGAGCCCATATGGTGGGCAAGTGGAAAGTCGTGTAGTTGAGTGGCAAAATGTCATATGTCCAAGTCCTGATAACGGAGCATGGGGACAACTCTAATGTAAAGACCTAAAGTATATGTTGTGGGTTAGATGTGTACTTCCTCAAAGTTTATAAGAAAGGTTTGATTGTTTATGTCTTTAGAAATAACATTTTAAAAATATAAAAATGTTATATGCTAAAAAACAAAATATATATAAAAAAAGAAACTAAAATTAAAAAGGTCTGGAGGAGCATAGTACGGTAGCCATACATCATGGAAGAACATATCAAGTACCATGAGTTTAAACATTTTTCATGCTCACGACGTGGACTCACTTGTGATAATGTAAGGTTTATTTCATAAACGTTTTGTAACATGAGTTCATCATGTTAAGTCATAGACTTGTGCCATTTGTCCATTTTTCTCCGTTAAACTTCTGGTACTTCTCACGAGTAGGTTTAAACGGTAAAGTAGAGTAAACTCGCTTTGTTGTTAACTTGCAACGTGTATATGGTTCTTTGTCATCTACCATACGTATATCACATTGCATTGGTAGATGGTTTTTCCTAAAAGAACAAGAGTAGTACTTTAGTCAAGTGCTCTTTGGTATATATTGTATTTATGGTACTAATGTTGTAAAGGTAAGGATTGAAATTTTCAATGGCTTAGCTGGTTCTTATGTGTATGGTCATTATGTTTTGTAGGGAATTGGATATTATTTTATTTTGGGATGGTCACGTAACAACGTGCACTTTCAGACACATAGATTCAGTTGCTACTAACACGTTAATTTTACATGGTTTCAATTTTTATCGTTCTATCTTTTTTCCAAAACTTTGGTACAAATTTAAATCAGTATAATCTCATTTTTAAACAATTATTTATATATAGTGATATACCCAAATAATTTCCTATTTCCTTTATTTTGATTATAATTCATTTATGGTGTAGTTTAATTAATTGATTATTTAAATTATGCTATAGTTAAACAAAATTTATTCATCTTAAATTGGTCCACATTTACTACATAGAGTCGTAATCGCATAGTTCTAAGGTGGAATTTTTAATACAAGTTACAATCCCCTCCCCCCGAAGTTATACCAGTTATACTCTAAAAACAATGATTTAGGGTCTTCTAATTTATCCAATTCGTATAAATCATCAACTTTAAACATTAAATCCATTTTTGAACATATTTCACAACCTAAATAGATGTATAAATGAATTTTTATGGATATATAACAAGATAACCGATTTGTAAATAATCCTACTCACTTTTATTCGTTACTTTGATTGATTTTCCTATAGAACTTCCAAATTTCCTCCTTTGATTTGATTTGAATAAACCCTCCCCCCCCCCCAACTCCTTTTTGATTTACCAAGGTTTGAATTTGATTCCTTTCTCTTTTCTATTTGTTTTACAGTTTTTTTTTCGAAGAATTGTTTTTTGGAATTGAAAAGGAAGAAGAATAAGAATGGAATTTTGAGTTTAGGGCAAGTGGTGGCTACAAAATGAAGAAAGGGGTGAAATAGGTTTACAAACTTCTCTTGTATGGGCACAAATCCAGAAATCCCCTCGGCCCATTTAAGCTTTGACCCACTTCGCCTTGAAATGGACGTTATGGTTAATGTTCAACATCTGCTTCGTCTGCTGTATGTTTTTGAAATATATTTTTTAACGTTCACACGTCACCTTAGCTAGGATGTGAAAATGTGGTCAAATTTATGGCTAACACATTTTTCGGTGTAATCCAATTTTTACCATTTTAAATAACACCCATTAGTAACGATTATTTACACCGATTCTTTTCATTAAAACCATGTCCCTCTATGGCTTATAGAACATGGTTTGGGTCAAATTCCAATATCCTCCACATGTAGCTTGTTTAATCCAATCACAACATCCTTAGTTCATGAATAATAAAGATTATTAACCAAACTACTATGGCCAGGGATTTTCACTTTGAGTTGACTACATTTGACTATGTACTAAACTCATGTAACCTAGGATACGAATTCTCCATTGTATGATTTTTCACTTCTAATATTTAAACTCAGACCCAATTATAGTCGTTCAGTGGATGTCATGCCACGATTTAACTATAATCAAAGTGGAGTGTCCACATTGAAGTTTAACTGTATTCTCGAATTAAGAGAAATGTACAATACCACCGCTTTAAGATTCTTTTTTGACCTTAGTTATATTAACCAATACAAAACTCTTAATTGAGTTCATAACTACCCAATAACCATTGGCTCGTAACTCATAGGCACCCCCAATAGTTTATATACTGCCCAACATTTATATAATGTTACCTACTCTAGCCTTAACGGATGTATCGATATCTTATCTCGAAACAACTTGACTATGAATATTTAAAATAATATGGTATTTTTAATGTGAATATTTTCTAATGGTTGCAACACATTGTAATCACTATCACATAACATACTATTTAACTTTCTGTTTAATATACTTAAGCTAAATAATTAATTAACATAACATGGTATGAAAAGTATATACTAGAAAGAAAAACAGATTTTATTTTGAACGAGATTTTAATACGGTGTTAATAATTTATAAAATTTACATGATTTCCCTTAGGGCATACTCATAATTTTACCAATCGCCCACTTGCACTTGGAGGCAATTATGGTATCTCAATCTAATCCCTTTGCTTGGTTTGTTGATAAATGACTAAACTAGTCCTTTTCTGAATGACTCTATTACGTTGTTCGAGGTACATACTCTATCAATCATTGCTTATTTATCAACGACAATTTCTCTAATAAGGTGCAAACGACGAATGTGTCTTGAATTCCTGTGAGCTCTTGGTTTCTTTACGATCTACGTCGCAACATCGGTGTCGCTGAATATTGTCATCAAATTCTCAATGTTCAGAATCTCTCTAAGCTCAGCCATAAATTCGCACATCCAGACTGCTTCTATAGCTATTTCCTCGAGGGAGATATATTTGGCCCCCATCGTTGAATCGTCTACTATTTCCCATTTGGAAAATTTCCAACTAATAGCCCTATCTTTTAACGTAAAGATAGAACGTGATACAAATTCACTGTCGTTGATTTCACTTTGAAAGTTGGAATCTGTGTATCCTTCATAAGGAGGTCTTCATTCCCATATAAGGAATAAGTCCTTAGCATTTCTCGAATACTTAAGTATACATTTTACAGCAGTCAAATCTTCTCACCTGGATTAAACTAGTATCGGCTTACGCATACTAATGCATAAGCCACATCTGGTCCGGTACATAGCATAGTGTATATTTTAGACCCAATGGTAGATGCATGTGATATCCTCTTCGTATGCTCTTTTTTCTGATCGATATGAGGAGTGTTCTTCTTTGAAAGGAAGTTTCCAGATTGCACTCGAATATTTTCACTCTTGGAACTCTCCATTCTAAACCTTTTCAGTATCGTATCTATGTACGTGGATTAGAACAATCCCAACAACCTTCTAGATCCATCTCTATAGATCTAAATACCAAGTATATATGCTACTTCTCCTAAATCCTTTATGGAGAAGTTCTTGGATAACCATGTTTTCAATTATTACAACAATGCAATGTCGTTGTCAATCAGTAACAAATCACCGACATATAGGACTAAGGGCATTATATCACTTCCTTTTTCTTTCCAATATACACACTCTTCCTCTGTATTTTGAATTAAAAAATTGTCCGATTGCTTTATCAAAGCAGTTATTATACTTCTTGAAGCTTGTTTACGGTCATAAATTAATTGTAACAATTTTCAAGCCTTGCCTTTGCTCCCATTAAACTCGAAACCCTCGGGTTGTAATATGTAAACGTTCCTCTCTAAATTACCATTTAGAAATGTCATTTTCATGTCTACTTGCCATATTTTATAGTCATAAAACACGACAATGCTAGTGTTATCCGAATGGTCATAAGCTTGACTATGGATGAAAACGTTTCATCATAATCAAGACTTTAAATTCAACGAAACCCTTTTACAGCTAGTCTTTCTTTATAAGTCTCGTTTTTTTCCATTTACATTTAATTTTTTCTTAAAAATTCATTGCAGCCAATTAGTTTTGTTCCGATTGTGTCCATCAAAGTCCATACTCCATTGTCATACATGGAATTCATTTCGGATCTTATAGCTTCAAGCCAAAGTGGAGAGTCCTTACTCCATAGTGCATGTTGGAATGATAAAGGAGTATCATCTTCTAAGACAATCCTCTTCTTCACCATCCACAACAAAATCGTAGTGTCTCTCTGGTACATGAGATTCCCCATTGGACCTTCTAATAGGTTGTGGGTTTTCATACACTGGTGAATTTGGTTCATCTACCAGTTCAGCTTCTATGTTAACTTTTCAGATCTCATCCAGGTCTACAGTCTCATTATTAATTTCCTTTTTAAGAAAGTCCTATTGCAAAAAGACAACATGCCGAGGAACAATGAATTTTTGTTCCTCGATGTCATATAAAATATATCTAATTATAATCTTAGGATATCCTATAATCTCACAATGCCGATCTTGTCTCAAGTCTATCGAGGCCAATGTTCTTAACGTAGGCTGAACAACCTCACTTCTTCAAATGCTTGAGTTAGGGTTCTTCCCACATCATTCCTCATATGAGGTCTTAGGAATAAATTTTGTAGGCATCAAATTCAATATATGCATTGCACTTTCCAGTGCATGTCTGCAATAGGAAAGAGGTAACTCAACTTTACTCATTATGGAATAAACCATATCTGATAGGTTTTGATTCCTTCTTTCCAAAACACCATCATAGTGCAATCTTAGGATGGAGTAATATAAGAAAAATCCCATTATCTTTTACGAGCCGTGGAACTTATTATCCAACATGCTCACCTCCTCGATCTAATTGAAGTATTTGATCCCGTGGTTCATTAGATTTTCAACCTCATTCTTAAATTCTTTAAATTTCTCATAGGGATCCATTCTTCATAAGATATACGTATCCTATTCTTGAGAAATCATTAGTGAAAGTTAGAAAATAAGAGGAATCATTTTTGATAACTGCGGGCATTGTCACATATGTCTTTACGTATTGAAGGAACTGGGCCAGTCAAAAGTACGTTAAATGAGTGAATTAATTTTTTTTTATCGTTTTAGATATTTGTTGGGCCTATGAAATCTACATGGATTTTAGATCCTACTTCTGATATATTAAATAAAATCTTTATTTCATATAATTTGTAAAAATAAATATTTTTTATTTTTTTTATTAAGTTTTGATTTACAAATGTATCAAATACACTTGTTTGTGTAAAATGCACGTGCTACAGATAACTACCATATACATGATTATTAGAAATTTAGGTCCGAGAAGAGATTTGAATTTAATTTAAATTCATATTTAGGTTTACAATTTACCTTGGCTTTGGCTATTCGATTTGATCTTATTCCTCTTCTCTACTTTTCTTCGGTATTCTCCACTAATATATATATATATATATATATATATATATATATATATATATTAGTTTATATGGATTTTAGAATTTGCGAAGAAAATAAAATGGCAGAGCTTCACCGTTACTTCAACAAACATGGGAAGAAAAGTGAAGAGTTATGCTTGTTTTATAAGGGTTCAAATTAATGATAGGCATTAGATTACATTATATTAAATTCAGGTCGTTTAGCCTAGGTTCAATATACCATCGCCAGCTTACGGTCAACCTCTATGCTACCACCGGTCGAATGTTTGTGGTTTGGTGGTTTACCGGTCCTATTAAGGGGTCAATTGGTTGCTTTGTTATGTTTAAACGTTTATTATTCTCTATTAAACATTATTTTATACAGTTTTGACCGTTTTGATTTAATGTTAATTATGCTAAAATGTTAAGTAAATGTTAACATAATTAATTTTAATTAATTATGTTTATTTCTATAATTATATATGATTGTTTTCGATATAATATCTTCAAACGTTAATAACTTTTTCATTTGAAATCTAATCGTTAAACTTTATATATGAAAATTGATTAGAAAATTGCTACGCACACTACGTTGTAGACAATTTCTGATGTTTGTGAAAATTTCATTTCCGACTTTGATAATTATTAATTAATTTCTTTTAAATAAATCATCATTCAATTTACGGGGTGTTACATTATTTTACCTCTTAGGCATATGGATCCTAAAGAAAGGCTTGAGCTAAATAAGTAAATGAATGAATTATTGGAGTAGGGCTTCGTTCGTAGGAGTATCTCAAAGTAGGGAGCAGCCATTGTCTTTGCTACTAAAGCAGATGGTTCCTTAAGGCTTTGCATTGATTATTGAGAGCTAAATAAACTTATAAAGAAGAATCGTTAAGTGGGCATACTCAAGTTACTTGGAACCAATATTATTCCTTGGATATTTATTTGCCTTATTAGTGCAGAGCATGAACAAGAATATATATCCATCTACCTTTTCCGTCTTGTACTGGTATCATGATAGAGTTAGAGATATGCCATGTGGGCAATGATGTAATTCGTTACATATTTCTAACTTAATAACGAATCTTGTTCAGAATCAATTGTGTTTTCTTTCTATTATACACCTGATATAATATGGTCATATTAATTAATTAATTTAGTTAAAAGTACATTTAATAGAAAATCTATAAATGGTATGTTTTGTGATAGCAGTTGCAAAATGTTATAACCATGAGTAATTTATCATGTTGAAAATAACTATACCATTTTAAATATTCCTAGTCAAGATGCATCAAGACTGGATAACGATGTATCCTTTAAGACTAGAGTACACAACGCTCTCCAGATATTAGGCAGTGTATTACTCATGACTGTTGGCGGTGCCTAGGGGTTACATACAGATAGTTATTAGATAACTATGGAATTGCTCACTTGATAGATTTTTGTTGGTTAATATAAGTAAGGCCAAACAGAAAAGAATAATGTAACTGATTTACACAGTTCCCTTGACTTGGTAATATCGTGATCTTAAATATGAAAAATCCGCTTTGATTATAGTCAAATCATAGCATGGTGTTCATTGAGTGACTAAAGTTAGGTCAAGTGGAATTATTAGAAGTGAAGCGCTATTCAAGAGAGGATCTGTCTCCCCGGTTATATAGGGTTAGTAGCACAATCAACTCCAAATCAAAATCTCTGGCTAGAGCATTTCTATCAATAATAATTGTTATTATTGAACCATGGACTTTATGTTTGTAATAGAGAGTTAAATATGTATTATTAGTTGGATGTATATTACTATATGTATTTTTTAGCTAATGGCAACCGTAAACCCTACAAACCCGACGAATCCCTATTCTTTTGCCCCAGCAATTGATCTCGGTGATGATGAAGACGGATAGGTGGAAGTGAGACGTAAGGGGAAGGAGATAGGTAAAGAGGGAAGAAGTTTATCTTTTGCGGAGATTCTATAGAAACCCTAGAAGGCTATTCAAAACCCTAAATCATGGATTGAGGAATCGACAATCAGGTCGAAATCAAAGGATCGGTTAACTATATTGACCCAATAATTGAAGGAGAATATATCTATCAGATAATAGATGAAGATGATCGCGCAGAAGCTCAAAAAATATGGAAAAAGTCTATCTATATCTATATGGTAGGCACAAGGCCGTATGTTGTTCATTTGAATGCCTATATAAAATGAGTTTGGAATCCAAAAGGAGTGTGGGATGTTTTCCCTAGATATAATGGTTTCTTTCTTATAAAGCTTGAATAAGAAGAAGACTTCAAAAAAGTTTTAAAAGGTGGTCCCTGGTTCATGGACAAAACTAATCACATTGAAAAAATGGGAAGCAGAATTCAATTTTGAACGGGAAATGCTTTCATCTTATCCAGTGTGGATCAAAATGCACAATCTCAATTTGGCACTCTGGAATACAAGATGTATCAGTAAATTAGCTAGTATGATTGGGAGACCACTGGGCATCGATGAAAATACAAGAAAGGTTAAAAGGATTAACTATGCCATAGTCTTAGTTGAAATAAAGGCTGATAGTGTCCTTACAAAAATAGTTAAGGCTATAAAAAAACAGGGGCATATATACACACAGGAAATTGAATATGAATTTGTGCCTCCTAGATGTAGTGCGTGCAAGTGTTTTGGTCATTCTGTTGTACAATGCAATAACATAAAGGAGAAACCAGAACAAGTCTGGGTAGAGAAGCACAAAACTCACATTTCAACTCCTACACAAAATATTTCCCCTACTAACAGCCCAAAAAATACAGCAGCTACAAAAAATAACATACAAAAAGCTGCAGTTAGTCATATTAGTCAAGCTACTTTTAATATCGAGGGCTTTGGATCAGAGAAAGCTTTTCTAGTTCCTGATCAAGTGGTTGAACTCCAGTCTGAAGTAGATTACATTCATCCAGAGTTCCCTGTAGAGCAATCTCACTGTATTGAGAATGAAAAATTGCCTGATCCTCTGGAAGAAATCCAAAAAATGAACATACAGGTGGAGTCATCTGATGTAGATAGTGTAGATGATGAAGAAGATCTAAGTAAATACACAGAAGCTAATAAGCACTATGAAAATCTATTTAACAAAATAGGATATAATGGGGCTTCAAAGAAAGCAACTGTTGGGCATGCTCCGGTCACAAGGAGCAAATCCAACAAAATTAAATGACAATACTTTGCTAGAATGTGAGAGGTCCAAACAATGACACTCGTCAATTAAACCTCCACAACTTAAGGGCCTTTTATAGGCCTAATAGCATTATTGGAAAATAAATTTACTGAAGAAAGCTTTGAAATGTTTAAATTCCAAATAGGAAATCAATGGAGCTCTGAACACAACATCACTCAGAATTAAAAGGCAGAATTCTTGTCTTATGGGACAATAATGTTTGGATTGGTGCTCTAATAGATAAGAAAGAACAGCAAATGACTCTCTTTTTTAAAAACATAGAAGGATTGGAAATCTACATTACTTTTGTCTATGCTAAAAACTTGGCTTCAGAAAGAAATGAATTATGGCAACAAATAATTTGTCACTCTTAACAAATTAAAATGTCATGGCTAGTTCTAGGTGATTTTAATGCAGTACTAAAAACAAGGGAAAAGAGAGAAGGAGTTACCCCGAAGGTGTCCCAAGTCGCGGAGTTCAATGACTGTGTGCTTGCAAGTGGACTATTTGAAACATTCCATGCTAGCCTGCATTTCACGTGGAAAAGTGGTGAGGCTAGGAAAATAACTTCTAGTATAGACAGAGCTTTGTGCAACTCAGATCTAATTAATAAAATCCCTGCCTTGCAAACAACAGCCCTACCCAGTTCAACCAGTGATCATTATCCCTTATTCAATTCAATAAAGAAAGCAGTAGTCACAAAGGAAAGCCATTTAGATATGCTAATCACTGGAATTAATTAGAAGGACATAATGAAGCCTTAAACTTGGAGAACATTCTTCTTCCCCTGGGAAATAGAGTTAGTACACAAGGAATTAAAATAATGTGAGCTATTAATCCAGTTATAATCAAACATAAGTCATAAATTAATATCTATAGGTTCCATGATTCATGTTAAACCATGAAATAGATGAGCACACAATGATTAAGCCAAGCAATATTTTGTAGATATTTATATAAACTATATCTATTGACAACTCTACCAACAACTTTATAGATATAAACAATACTCTAGTCAGGGTACGGAAGTCACTAAATCAAACGGTAAAATTGAAATCATACCTTACAAGCAATCACAATTTTCGTCTTCCTTATTCGTCGCCTATTCAGCAAAGATTGCATCAAAACCGTGGAATTTTCAAATGCTCAGATGTTCTATTATAGAGTCCTACGATTTAGAGATTTGATAATGAAGTATGGTTGGAAAAAACTTTAAGATACTAAAACTTCTTCACTGAAAACAAAATGCAAAGTACTAATGATTATAATTACATAATATGCGCAAGTGGAGGTTTACAAGCTGAGATGATGTAGGTCAACCCTAAATATTTATTTGATCATAAACTGAAACCAAGAAAGATTCATTGAATCCGATTACTATGAATATCAGATTATAGTAGGTTGCAAAGTTATAGGATAGCCAAGTACCATTTTACATATATAAAAAGCACCTAGTACATTTTCAAACTGAAGGTTGCGAATTAATTTGTTTACAAATATTGTCAATTCAACAGTTATACGTAGGCATCATGGACTTAAAAACTGAAATCATGCTTCGATTTGATACAAGTACAAACTAAGGCATTGCCTTTCACAATTATTTTATGAATTGAAGACGTTTTGCTTTTTTGTTTGTTAAGTTTCACCAACTTTAACTGAGCTAAGCTTAGTTTTCAAAACCAAGCAAAATGTGGAATGGGCTTGATCATGGTACTAACTGGTCTTGCAAAAGTGAAACATATTTGTCACAACCCAAACATCAAATATGTTATGACTTTTGTTAACATAAAGTATGCTAGTTGGTTATGCAATAATCTAAACCAAATCCATAATGGCAGTCAAAATTTTTAGATCTCTTTAATTGCGCTAGAACTAATGATGTAACAGAGCTTTTGAATTAAGCAGCAAATGAGTCAACAATTATACACAAAAATAAATATAACATTAAAAAACAGGAAGATGTGAAATTAATGGCTTAAATAATAGATTTCAACACTGTAAAATTCAGTCGTTTTACTTCTTTTTTAAATGCTTTGAGATTACTTATTCGCATTTCCAAACATTATCTAGTTTGAAACAAAAGTACACTCACATAACACTTTTATAACCCAGCTGAACTAACACCAAAAATACACTCACAAATGCAGTACTACCCATGTAACACACGCATGTTGCAATCTGCCCACACATAATGCCCATATATATACATGCACATTTATAAATAATATATACTCACCCACTTAGCACACTCACGTAAGAAGATACACTAACAGACCCTGTTCTTTCTCATGCAGACAAACACTCAAGAACGCATACACCTAGGTAAATGCATGAACACACATATGCGCTCACACTATTAATAAATAACAACTCTTATATGTATATATGTTTATATACCTAAATGTAGACACCCACACATATCAATACACATACTAATATCTGCACATATGCGCTACGTTCTTTCACCCTGAAGTAACAAATGCGCTCAGAAAGCACAAACATACTAGGCAGCCATGAAAATGCGGTCACACAGTGCACCAAAAGCAGGTACAAAACCACAAAAAAAAGTTGCATCGCATTACCCAAATGTATGCACTGAATTATATAGAAGGTTAAAAGAATTAGCATAGATATTTGAGCAAAATTTGCTCACCTGGTATCCATGTTTCAATAACCCCTCGGCTTTTTTCAACCTAATGCACGCACACGAGCACCTTGGAGACGACGCACGTTCCTCCCTCTTCGCTATAAATGTATACAAACTTTGAGATGAACATATTTTAATTTCACATGGAATAGGGTTAATGCACAAAAAAATATCCACACACATGTATTTTGCAATAAACAATAGGAATAAACTGGACATAATACGTAGATGGAATAATTTATGGTCAACCAGACGCAAACTGTGTAATTTGATGGATGAATCCAGAGATGGCTAGTTTATTCTAATGTGTATATGTACTCAAACAATCTACGGTGCTCGATTAAAAAGATCTAATTCTATGGGTCGTTGAGATAAACAAACAAACAAGATTATAGAAATAATTGAATTAATCTCAAGTGGACAAAATGCATGTAGATTTCATATAGAATCGACTGATATAGCGCGCTCTCTCTCTCTCTCTCTCTCTCTCTCTCTCTCTCTCTCTGCTACAGTGGTAACTGTGGAATGAGAGAAACAATAGTACTTTTGATAGCAAGTGCTTGAGATGAGATCATAATTGATTAAGCGAGATTGTAAGATGTTGATAGGCAAATCTAAGATGAGTATTGAAATTAGTACAACTAAAACAATAGTGGCAAATCTAAGGTAAGTATTGACCTATATTTCAAAATGACATAACGGTCATGAGTACATAGAAATATTTTTCAAATTTAAATTAAGGTTTCGGAGGGGACCGACTGTTAATGAAGATGAGCTGCTGTATACAAGTAAATTTAGCCATCCATGTAATCGTGGCAAGAAAAGAAATCTTTGCAAGTATGGATTCTACTTTATTTACTTCTGTCTAAAAACCAATTTTTCAATAATTTTGACGAAATACCAACTAATTAAATATAGATGTGACTAAATGTTTATGAATAAATTCCCTTTTAGCCTTATTCATATTCATATTACCCTTTCAATATTCTTTATGAAGGGTAAATTAATGGTAATACTCGATTAGTGTTTATTGGTAGCATTCGTTTTTCTACATCTCCTTTCCACAACTGCTCAACATTATATGTAAAGTAACAAGTACACATACATTACAAACGTGAATAAAAAGCATAAATAGCATGCACAACAATTAAAAACATGAACTGGTTTGAAATAAGTCACATACCAAGGCATGCATGTAAACAAACTGAGTACAGAGAAATGATGCAACCAACAGCAAAAAAGAAAAGATAGAGCTAAAATTTATTGAAATTTGAAAGAAATACAAGGGTGGGACTATTGTGTCAAACTATAGATCATCAATAACCCATTTTCTCTGCCCACTCAGTCGACACATTAAAAACACAGTAAATTAGTTAATTGGATATCAATGCACAGAATTTCATTATATTCGCTAACATTTCGTTTCCACTAGCATAGCTTAGTGAACATTGGCAAAACTTTGAGCTTTTTTTGCAACTGGGTAGGAAAACATATGTGATATGGATACACTTATATACATGAGTTATAAAAGGAATCTGCAAATTCTGCATAGAAAAGCATACGTGTTATCAAAATCTAATAAGTCACATATGCAGTCGAATAATTATCATGTATATATCATGTGAAATTACTATATTTATTCATGAAAAATAGTTTTTGACTATTACAAAGTTGTGTAAATAGTATAACTTTAAATTCCTAACCAGCTGGTCAAATATTCAATTCTCTCGATGTTGGAATAGTAAGCATGTGTAATGTTGAAATCGATTGTCTACTCCATGTTTTATGGCATGGTTATACAATTTTGGACATTCATATTCTACATTTTGATCTTTTTTAACATATGTGCAAGGTTATTATGTTTTAATTCATATTTTGAAAACTGATGAATTTAGGAATATTATTTCTTTTATCCATTTTCCAATACAAACTATAGTTTATGATGTAGCCAATCTTCACTCCAAACATGACATTTTTGTATTAGTTGGTAATGAAATTAATAACTCAAAAGAGAACGTAATGAATTTTTAACTATATATAGCTCTGATTAGCATCTGAAATGTATTTTTCTTCACATGATGTTTGAGAAGTTGAAAACATCCATACCTATACCAATGCCCTGATCAGGAGGAATGGTGCAAGGAGCAACTTGAAATTTTCAAGTTCAAAATTGAAAATCTACCACATCCGCATGCCTTAGCTTATACTATACACTTTTATGGACTTTCTAGAGTTTGTATTTTATAGTAAAACTGCATAATTTCTACAGTCTATCATATTTCGGTAGTTTGAACTTGACCGTGTATGTGTTTTTTATGTTCGCACCCAAGCTTTACTTAAATCCGTGTATGAAAATACATCATTCTATTATTATTTTAAGCAATTTATCTCCACAACAGAGTATCTACTTCTGGCTTGCGTATGAAAGTGTTCATAAAAAAAATCTATGAAAACCATGCCTAACGTCTATGTTACAACTATATATGTAAAAATAATCTATTCTAAACGCAGAACCAGTATCATACAACCATCAAAACTATAAACCCATCATTAGCCCGTGCTCGTGCACGGGTTTTGACTTAGTTATTACTTAAACTGGGAAGGTTGAAGAAATACCCGAAGGATTTCCATTTGAAATCCAGGACAAGGCAGGCAAGAACATAATACTATTGAAAATAAATTACCAAGGTAAAAAAATTGAAGTTAGGGTTTTAAAGCCTAGTTTGATTACAACAGATGAGCCTGAAGAGGATAGAGGCACCAATGGCTATTATAACAGCATTATAGGTAATCAGTCGGAAATTCCCTTGATCATTATCATTTACAAGAGGTAATTAGGAAAAAAAATTCACCGCTTAAAGTTGTGCAGCCGGAACTAGGGCTAACAGTCGCTAACGAGCTTATAATAGGGACAGAGACAAGGACAAATGGAGATGGGCCTACAATGAGGATGACTACAATGAAGATGGGGACGACTGTAAATGGGAAAAAGCCTAGAACAGGATGACTGCAACAACGCCAATCGACTAATGAAATTTTCCCTTGGAGGAGGAATATTTGGTATTAAATTTGGATTGGGGAATTGAAATTTAGGGAAAGTTTTAGCTTAATGGTAATTCGTTGAAATGGAGGGAAAGGAAATAATTTTAGCGCCTTTGATTTCTGATAGCGTGCACAACCTCCGTGTTAAAGTAATATACCGACAAATTATCGTTTCTTACGGCAAGACACTCAAAAACGCTGTACTATAATGCCAAGTAAATAAACTTTTCTTGTAGTGCCTGAATGGGGATTGTGGAGAGCTATTCAATCCATTCATGTTGACTCCAGTTGGCCCAGATGGAATGGGGGCAACTATCTTTAAAGTGCACTGGATACACCTAAAAAGTCCCATGTTACAAGCATATCAGGAAGCTTTAGACAACGGTGAATTTTTACGAGAAATAAATCACACTTTTATATCCCTAATCCCTAAAGTCAAAAAGCCAGAAAGGATGGAGGATTATAGACCTATATCTTATTGCAATGTTTCTTATAAGATTCTTAGTAAAATCATTTGCTCAAGACTAAATAAAGTGCTACCAGAATTAATCTCCCAAAATCGAAAGCCTTTATAAAAGGAAGATACATATCTGAAAATTCACTCCTAGCACATGAGCTTATCAGAGATATTAATAAACTAGGGGCAGCTAACATGTGTCTTAAAGTAGACTTACATAAGGCATATGATAAAGTGAATAGAAAATTTGTTACACATATGCTTAAATCTATGGGGGTTCCGGAAAAACTCTTAAAGCTGATAGATTATTGTATTTCCACCCCCAACATTTTCAATTCTTATCAATGCTGTCCCTAAAGGATACATGTCAAGCAATAGGGGAATAAGACAGGGAGATCCTCTATCCCCTTATCTGTTTGCAGTTGCAATGGAGTGGCTTTCCCTTCAAATGGAGATAGCATGTCACCAAAATAATATAGTCCCAGTGCACAAAATAACACCAAATGTAACTCATCTGATATATGTTGATGATCTTATCATAGTCATAAAAGCCTCTACACATGCAATTGATACTCTCAAAGAAAGTTTTTATCATCTAGAGTTGTATGGAGGTTTGAAACTTAATGAAGGGAAAACAAAATGTTACTTTAATAAGTATTGTAACGATAGACAAAGCTTACTTAGAAGAATAGGAGTCTCGAAAGAGGAACTACCAATCAAATATCTGGGGATTCCACTGTCTACGAATACTATTACAGATAGAGAATGTGCTAAAGCCATTGATAGTGTAAGAGAGATATTACAAGGATGGAAATCTAAGTTATTATCATTTGCTGGTAGGGTAGAGCTAGTTCACACAGTGATCACATCTAAAGTCAGATTTTGGCTTCAAACTTTTCAAATTCCAAATTGTTCTTTCGGCGAGATTAACTCAGTTTGTGCAGATTTTATATGGAGGAGAAAATTACACAAAATCAGTTACAAAGAATTGTGCGAACCGAAGAAAGAAGGTGGAGTTGGATTAAAAGACCTCTTCGGACTTAAAAAGGTTTATGGTATCTAGATAGCCTGGAATATATTATCTTCTGGTAACTTATGGCCCAAGTGGATGAGAGAAAAGTATATCAAAAATAATTTTTGGATAGAACCTACAGACAATAAAGCATCGATAATCTGGAAAAACATACTGAAATTCAAAGAAGAACTTAAACCTCTCATTGAAAGAAAAATAGCAAATGATTTTAAAACAAATCTTTGGAAAGAACCATGGTTTAGCAATAAAAACTTGATTGAAAGAGTGGGATGGGAAGGTTTCTCAGATTATGGTAATCCTAGTTGTGTTGTATCAAGCATTATAGAAGGAGGCAGGTGGAGATGTGAAAATCAGCTTATAACAAGAAATTTGCTAAAGAGATACAAAGGGTACCAATATATAGTGACAGAACTGATGATGTATGGTACATGGAAAATTCAAATAATACGCGGTTCTTATTTCACAAAGTCTGAGAAGAGACTAGGAATAGACACCAGAAGGTTGACTGGTACCATATTGTCTGAAGCAAATCGGTTAATCCTACGATGGCTCATACTACTTATATAGCCATCTTAGGAAGATTTCCAACTAAAGACTGGCTTCAGAAATAGGGGATAATTGAGGAAACAACTTGCAATCTATGCAGTGAAAAAGCTAAGAGCCATGACCATTTGTTTTTCGAATGTACTTATACCAAAAATATATGGAGTTTACAAAAAATGAAATGCATCTGCTCAAACGAATTTAAAACGCTGAAAGAAAAAATCTTTTACCTGAACGATGGGAGCAACAGTTCGCACCTGTTGCAAGAAATACTCAAAATTATCCTCACAACTTTCATATGGCACATTTGGAGAGAAATGAACCAAAGGGCTTTCAACAACAAAAGAAAGAAATCTCAATTAGTAAATTCCCAAATTAATAGTGATGTGAATTTGATAATCAATCGGATTAACAAAGATAAGCTCACCAGCCTAACGGTACCAGAAATACAACTGCTAGAGAGGATGAAGTTGAAGGTAGATTGCTCAAGAATTCTAAGAGACTCTCGGGAGCCGCCATGAAGTGGAAGGTTTGAGATTATGCGATGAAAAAGGAAATGTTTGAGTTAATGTCTGTAGCTAAAAGGTTCATACGATTGTCTTGTAACTATGGGCTTTGAGCCCGTTCATATTGAGGCAATAAAATTTTAATCTATTTTCAAAAAAAAAATAGTAGTTGGATATATTTCCTGCCTATTGGAGCGGTGAGACCCAATGCGCCCCGCATAATAGCGGATCCTATATTACCGCGATATCCCCCTCGAAGCGGGATTTGTATTTTCATATTGTATTAACATCTGTGAATGCAGGAAAATAAGTTGGAAGGATCCAACTGGATTCCTCAAAAATGTTGAATTTAATTTCATGTATAGTGACATATGATACGTTTATGTAACGACCCGCAAATCCGCACCCCTTGAGTCAACACTATTCTCCATCAATCAAATCAAGTTGAACAGAAATACGAACCATTTGGATTAAAGAAGAAGAGGTAGAAGAAGAGAAAAACAGAAAACAACAACAGAACCTAACCAACGCAGCGGAATAAAATATAACAGATATTCAATAACCTTTACACCAAAACAAATACTATACTTGTTTATACAAACATCATCTGAGAACATCATCAGAGTTCCACATCAATAACATACAACTGGATACACAGCGGAATAATAATAGCAAGTACGAAAGTACCTATCGCCATCCAACTCGTCTCCTGACCTCCATAACATCATGTCCTGTATCCTATAGTACTCGGTCTGACTCGAGCATTATAGTTAAATAACACCTGAGTCGGTCTGGAAAACCAGCGTGAGAAATCACACTCAAATTGATTATTAAAGTTTCAAAAATCCTTTGAAAACAAAAACATCTCGTAAGACCACGCCATAAATAAACATGTCGGGTTTTTACCTTATGATAGCTAAAACATTTCTTATTAAAATCCTCTGATATTATAATAGGGTCTATAAACAAATACTTATTAAAATAGCCGAAATTGTTACATTTATTAAATTTCAGCTACTAGCCAAAGTCATGGATAATACAAAGAAAACTCGTAAAAGGCGCATAAGGAGAATGGATTTCCATCTAATGACTAGGCACTGGGGTACCACCTGTCACGGTATGTGGCCTAGATCATAGTACCGAGGAGCCACCCTAACTCCCCTGCAACACAAGACCCGGACTATCCCTTACTGGATAATCCCGAATAAGATCACCCTACGGTTGGGATTAGCAACTGCACCACTAAGCCGAAATAAAAAGGGACGTCTAGACATGGATGACCTTACCTAGAAATGGGTGCTGCCTACCAAGCCTTGCGGCATAACCCCTGATTTCCAGTCATTCCCAGTTGATGAGGCTTGAGGCTAAGCGTTGTCTTTTACAACATATCCCTTAGAATGCTCATCGTCCACCTGACGATGTTCCGAAAGCATTCATCCATACAAGTCCGTCCTGGGTTCGAACGGAACCGAAGGCACTATTCCTACTACATCCATTTTGGAAACATCCTCAGGATTAGTAGCGACTAGCCCTTGCACTTCACTGCCCTATCTACGAATCCAAACTCGTTTTCCACAAAAATGTACAAACCGGATCGAAGTGGTTTTCGAGAAATAAATCCCAATCTCAGTCTCTTCGAAATGATCAGCGCGTTTGGCCAATATTGATAGTCGGTTATTTAACTATCAATTAACATTCACAACAATCACCAACATAAATAATTTCACCAAATTATTTATTAAACTCAAATTATCTTCACAAGATATATTTCCACTTTCCAACCCTTTGAAAACGGTTTCAAACTATCTTCCTTTCTCAGAATAAATTTTCCAAGTATTTTCTATTTCCACTGAAATCACCAAGCACAAAACTTTAGATGTTTAAAATAATTTAAAACGCTTTACTTTGAAATATACTTTAAAACATTTAAGTTAAAAACTACTTCAACAATTTGTTAAAAATACATACTAGATGAATATTTGAAAAAAAGGTTACTTTATAAAATACAAAACTAGGTTTTCACTTTTTAAAACAAAATACTAAGTCGCCTTTTAAATAATTACTACGACAATAAATTTGAAAAATATTTACTTTAGAATTTAGATATTTAGAAGTAATAAATTCCTAAAACATGCTTTTAAAACAACATTAAATTATTTTATCTTATATTTAAAAATTTACTTTGAACGTACTTGGCTATCCAGAGAAATATACTTTTCTTCACATTCTTCTTTAAATTTCCAATTTCAAACACTTGAATCAATTTCCAAATTGATTTCCAATTTACTCCCTTTTTTTTCAAAATCCATTAATTTCATATTTTATACCTTAATTATGATTTAAAATACTTCTAACTGAAAATACCAATTTTAGATTTCTCAAATTCTTCTTAACCCTTTTAAATAAATTTAAACTTCATATTTTAAAAATAATTCTTTATTCCTTTGAAATAATATCACTTAATTTACAATTCATTAATTTTCTGTTTATTCAAAATCTTTTTTTCTTTTCATACTCGAAGTTATTTATTAGTATTTCGATATCACTTCTATTTCTTTTCAATTCATTCTTAATTTATTCAAATTTTCTATAATTATTTCGCTTACAAATTCACTTCTTTATTTTCTTTCCAAAATCCAATTTATATATTTTTGGTAGCTCATTATACCCAAATATATTCAATCAAACCATAGCATTCAATATTTCAATATAATTCATCATAGAATAACAAATAATCACAGCAGGGAATATTAAATAAATTAAATAAATGTTGAGGAATCCAGTTGGATCCCTCCAACCTGTTTCCATGCATCCATAGACATTAGCACAACATAAATACCGATTCCACTTCGAGGTGGAATATCGCGGTATATGGGATTAATATAAATCATCCGCTATTATGCGGCGCATAGGGTGTCATCCGCTATGCGGGAAATCAATCATTCCAAGATGTAATATATACTATTATATATAATATAACACACCAAATCCAATTAATCAATCAACTATTTAAATTTAACCATTTAAATTTAAATTTAAATTCAGCCGAGTAAGATTAACTCACCTTTGATTTTTTTTTGGCAATCCAATTCCATCTCGACCATTATCTCTCAATTTTGGACCTTGTATAAATATTATACGGTATGTTAACATTTTAAATGATGGAATAATCAATTTCCCTTTTTAAATAAATTTAATTTAAACTAATTTTCCTCTAGTAATTCCTTAGTAGCTAAAATAATTAAATAAGTTAATTTTAAACAAGTTAATCTCCTTAATCCTTTATTTTAAAATAACTTGCAAGTTTAAAATGTATATTTATATATATGATTATAAGAAATAATCTATATAGATTATAATTTATTTTATATAAATTTCCAGTTTACTGTACATATTTTTTTTAACCAAATAGTTTTAAATTAACTGGCTAACCTTAATTACAGTAATGAATAGAAATAGAAAAGAAAAAAAACAATACCCTATTAATCGTTACGAGCCAGCCACCCTCTTGATCGCGGCCCCCAACCGCTCCAGCCGCCGTCACCTCCTCCTTCGAGCATAGAAGCCTTGATTACGGCAATCCACCCAGCCTCGCGAGCATACATCCCCCATCGCGATGCCAAATCTCACGCGCTCTTTGATTAGACTGCAGCCGTGACCTCGACGAATCCTTCAGCTACCCTATGCCGCAAACCCTAACTCGATTCCACTCCTGGCCATGCGCGCGAATTGTGCGGTGCCAACCACGTCACTTCCCTGAAGTCGACCAAATCGCGACTTCCCTGAAGTCGAACGAATCGATTTGGGAGTAATTCGATTACTTTGATTTGAGGTTAGCTGAAAGGAGGGAGATGAGAAGGGGCGTTCGACCATTATTGATTTCTTTTGAACGAAATTATAAAGTGAAGAATGAAAAGCTCAGCAATGTTTCGAGATTTCCAACTTCATTATATTATTTTTTTTCGGCTGATATAAAGTTGATGGAGGGGATGTTTGCGTGATGTACTATACTTGCTACAGTGCTTGAGAGATGATAGAATCGCGGCTGATGGGAAAAGAAACGGTTGATAGTGACCAGATATAAAAATATATATATATATATTTAAGTTAAATTCAAATCGTCTCGATAAACGCAACATGAAATTTGACTTCCTATCGTGGCATGCTGATAGGCGTTCCTAGTGTTATATCCCTATTCCGAACGCAATGGAAAAGGTTTCGAGCCCTAATTCGATCGTATGGAGAAGATAACTTTTTGAATCGAATTACAATATTAAATTTTTGATATAAATCTCAACGCGTTTATATATTGTACGCTTACACAACAACTCCAAACATTACGAAATTTGAAATCCGATAATAATACAATATTACGGATCCAATGAAACTGGTTTCGTCGAATTCCAAGACTGTGCCTAGGAAGGCTATTTTCAAATTCAATTTAAACGATAAAATTTCAAAACTTAACAAAGCACTTCCAAATTCACTTTTACCACTTTTACTATCTTCAGTACTATCAATATAAATTTTAAAGCCTTCAAATTATTTTTAACAGGCTTAAAACTCCAGATTCAACATTTTACCCAACTTTAAATTAATTAATTCAATAAGTTAATTATCAAATAAATAGTTATATTTGAATTCGAGTTAAAAATTAACCTTTAAATATTAAAATCAATTAAATATTCCAACTTTAAATCCTCAAAAATTATGAGTCATCACAGTTTGAATAATCTGTGATAGATTATAGTGTGATTTAAATTTATTGGATGTTATGGTAGCACTGGCCCAGTTTTTGGAATTTTAAATACCAAAATATATTTTGAATTTGAAATAAAATGAAAAGAAAATTAGGAAATAAATATAAAATTGATTATACCGGGTCTTAAATAAGATTTTTAAATTATGAGATGGAAGTAGAATTGAGATTTGGTTGGTTTTGGAATATAGTTTGAGTTATTAAAGAAATTAATTTACAAATGGAATTTAATTTAGAAATCGATTTATAATGGATTTAAATGATGTGAAACCGTTGTAAACTAGAAATGAGACTGTGAGATTTATAAACAACGATTTATAAATAAAGTGAAACGATTATCGTTTTGGTAAATTGAAGATATAAATTCACGGTAAAAATTTATAAGCAGATGGGTAAATCAGTTTAAAAAGAAATGATAGATATTACTTTTGGAAATGTGAAAAAGGGAGTTATGAAATTAATGAATTTATGATAAATCAAGAGAGGTTTATAAATATTAGATTGATTATATTGGAATTGAAAAATATATTTTTATTGAAAAGTTGGGTTTGTTTTAAAAAGGAGGATTTTTAATTATTAAACCAGGCAATTTAAAAATGGTTTAGTATAAAAATATTTTAGAAAGTTGGTTCTTTAATATTTTTAAATTGTCAAAATGAATAATAAGTTTATAACAAGTCTTGTAAAACAATTAGAATTTTATTAATAAATCAAAATTAATCAGTATTATTATTTTAAAAGATAAATTATTCAATATTAATATTGTTTTATATATTAACTTTTATTTAAGAGTATGTGCCTAAGTTAAACTTGGAAAATTATTATAGAAGCTTTATAAGTATTATTTTGAGATAATTATTAAATAAAATTTTCTAAAAGTAAGGGTATACTTTCATGACGAAATCGAAAGGCAGATATTGCATAAAGTTAAGTTTGTATTTCTTTGGAATAGAGACGTAACCATTTAGCTACGAATCCATGATTGATACCGCATGCGGCTTTGCATATTTATTTTAAAAGGTTTTTTTTTCAAATATTTTCGAAGGGAATGGTTTGTGAACATACTCATTCCGATAAGATAAGTAAATACATTTTTGATAAAGAAATTTAATTTATTGAAACTTAAATTAAACAAGGCTTAGAGATTTCAGTGGAAAACGAATCTTTGATTAAATGATTGTTTATTTGATAGTTAAATAACCGACTATTAAATCTGAACCAAAAACATAACTTTGGAAACATTTAGGGAAAACACGGGAATTATATGATACAGTTATCATTGAAGGTGTTATACTGTACGTATTAACTCGTTTAGTTCTTCTAGGATGATGATAAGAAAATCCGTCCACTTACGGTTTGGAGATGATTTCTGATCTTATTTCCGTCTGTTTATTTCCTAAAGAACCGGGGTTGAATTTATCGGAAATATCGAATGTTGTTTCGAATAGACCGAGATCGGATAAGTTATCCAAAAACCACTTCGATCCAACGAATACGCTTTCGAAGTGAAGACAAGAGCATGGAATCGAAGTTGAAGCATTGAAGTGCAAGGGTTAATCGCTACTAAACTTGAGGATGATTACAAAATAGTTGTAGTAGGAATAATTCCTTCGATGTCGTTTAGATCCAGAACGGATTTGTATGAATGAATGCTATCACTACATTATTGTTGGAGGAAAATAACCATTTCAAGTGTAAATTCCCAAAAAGGTAATCGTAGCCTTAACCGTCATCAACCGGAATGACTAAAAATCACGAAAGATGCAACAAGGCTAAATTAATCGCATTCACTTAGGGTATGTTATCACATTTCTAGATACCCTTGATATGTTATTAATTATGAATGAGGTGGTGCATGGGAGCTCTCGATAAGGGTGGTAAACATATTCGATACTATCCAAGTTTGAGGTAGAACCGGTCTTGTGTTGTAGAGAATCCCGACGAGATCTTCGATACATTTTTCTAAATGTGTACCGTGATAGTTAGTACCCCAGCGCATATACATTGTATGGAGGTCCATTCTCTAATACGTGCCTCTACGATCTTGGTCGTACAGCCTAGTATGCTGGAATTTAATGAATTTAACAATTTCAGTTAATTTAATAACTATTTATACTCAAACATTACTATAATATCAAATGATTTTGATATAAAATGCTTTGCTTATCGTAAGGTAAAAAACCCGTCGTGTTTATGTGTAACGTGGTCTTAGAAGATACCTTTGTTTTTCAACGTATTTTGACAACTTTAATAATTCAAATTTAGTGTATTTTCTCACATTGGTTTTCCAGACTGACTCGGATCTTATTTTATTATAACGCTCGGGGTCAGATCGAGTATTACAGATTCAGGTTAAGATGTTATGGAGCTCACAAGACAAACCGAATGACGGAGACGTATTTCACGTACTTGATTATATTCCACTGTGTGTGTTAGGCTGTGTAGTCAGCACTAGTAAAGATAAATTATTATAACTGTCCGGTATTGAGTTATTGATTTGCTGTACTCTGATGATGTAATGGTTAAATAATAGTTATAATTCTTTTTTATAAAAACGTGTTATTATCTATTATATATTGTTCCGCTGCAATTGTGAGATTTTGTGTTGTTATTTCTGTTTTTTCTTCTATCCTTTTCTTTTTCAACCCTAATAATCGGTTTTTTCGGCATTCAAGGTCTTAGATGAGATACAGTAGACATGTTAGCGTCGATTTTCGATGGTCGAAAATTCGTTCGTTACAATTAGTATGTTTTCATCTAGACTTTTTGTGGATCCTGTCTGAGCTGAATTTTCCACTGTCCCTCCCTTGATTAGATTTCTTTTTGGAGTAGTATAGTTAGTCCATTAGAATGAACTTGTCGGCCTGAAAATGAAGGTCTTGCAGATCTCAGCAAGCAAGGATTAATATTTTATTCTTGAAAAAAACATTGACTATAAGGCCTGAATGTACAGCAATAAGCTTACCTTTGTCGTTTCATTCTCTCAACTTTAAAAGCTTCAGCGTTAAACCTGTTTAAGTAATCTGTCAATTACTCGTCGTAATTCTGTCTTAAATTGACGAGCATTGTATAGTCGGTTGATGAGTCTTTACAGATGCAAAACTGAGTCGAGAACTCACAAGAGGATTGTTTTCAAGAATAGATTGTGTTCTTGCGATATTGCTGGTGCCACTTGATAGCACCTAACAACACCAAAAGCATTGTATAAATACATTTAACTGTCGAATTCAGTCAAATAGTCGTCGGGATCGGATGTACCATAATATTTTATTGTACGGACATTCACGTGAGATGAAATGGGTGTTGTCATTATCTCTTCGATGAAAGAGGCAACCCGTTCAATATCATTTACTTTCTCGTCTGCTATTCTCTTACACTTAGTATTCAACGGGTCCATTAAACTTTTTTGTCATGTCTTTGAAGTGAGCTTCATTGCTCAAGTGGTCTTTCTTATTTGATTTGTAACCATCTAAGGTAGAGCTTGCAGAAAAATTCTTTTCTTCTTCCTGCACCCTTCCTTGATAGTTCGGCTTTAGTGGGAGACGATCCTTATTTAGAGAAATGTTAGTTTTACTTTTCGAAGCACTAGTGTTAATTTTCAAGTCAAAACCTTCAGTTGGAAGATCATGTTGCTAAAATCGTACACTTAGAGCGATAAATGACAGAAATAAAAAATCTCTTAGAAGGTTTATTCCGCAAGTAATCCATAAAAGTCACAACAGAGGAGGAAGTTGTCTCTTTTGACCAATTACGGCATAAGAATAACATGGAGGAGGTGCATGTTTGTTTCAAAATTCTTATATGCTTCTACTTGCTAGCATCGAATGATCCTTTCCATGACACCATCAAAAGACGTATTTATTTGTTGCTCTTTATTCATGCGAAAGCTTTCTAAAAGACCATTACCCTTGTTCATATTTTATGGTTGCCAACGTGTGATAAACGAAAAAGATACCAAAACAAAATTTTATAGGTGAGATTAACGAACAACCAAGATGATCTTCATAAGCTTTTCAATCATTTGAAACAAACCAATTCATTCAAAATTATGATTTAAGAACCAAAAGGCTACAATATAAAACTAATATTTAGCTAATTTTAAGATGTAGTGTTTCGATGTTTCTTATTTTATTTTTTAACGACGGTTAAAGCTCCCCAGTTTTAGGTTAATAATATTAAGGCTATTAACACCGTTAATAGATTTACTTCCCCCACTTTTAATATTAAAAAATTTATCTCAGTTTTATGGTAGTATCCAGGTGAAGATTTTATTTGCATTACGGGTTCTAAAAGGCAAAAGCAAAGGTAAGAACAGAGGAAGCCAATATTTAAATCAGACCATTTGAAAATCCAATGACAAAACCACCAAAATTAACTCAATTTATTAAAATTTCAATAAAATACATGCCTACCTTACAAAGTTGTCTAAACTTATTAATACGAAATGAAAAAAAAAAATGTTATAAACCAGAGAACCAGTACACAACACTAACGAAATGGGAGGATAATATCAAATATAAAACAGAAATTTGATTTATATAAAGACATTTGACTTCGTTAGCTACTTAGAAGACTATACACAGAAAATGAAAATGATTGATCACTCAAAACATGAATCCAGTTTGTGCAAATTAGCAGAAACATCTGTCCATGATGAGGTATGTGAACCAATTATAAATTAGCAGAAACACGATCCTTTCATGTGTTTTATAAACCAAAAGCCTAAAACAATTGAAAATCGAACAGCAAAACGACCGAATGCACCGAGTGGTTTTAATTTACTACAGTTTCAATAGTTCATGCCTTAACATTAATAATTAAACCAACTATTACAAAACGAGAAAATAGATTTTATAACCCAATAAAATATAACGAGATGAAATGAAAATATTAATATAAAACAGGAATTTGATACGTGAAGAAATTTAAGTTCGTCCTTAATTTGGATGATTACAAACAAAAATATGAAATTAGCACAAAACATCAATCCAATCTGAGCAAATTAGCAGAAACATAAGGTTTAGCTTGAGGTATGTGAACCAGTATAAGATGTGCACGTATAAATCTTGTGAAACACAAACTACTTATCTTAAGCAGTCATTTAAGAACTATAAGAAACCCATCATGAATGCTATCAGTTTGTATGATGGTAACAATATGTACGCTCATAGGATAAATACTTGATTTTTGTGAAAATGTGATCACACAATATGGCACCGTGGATGAACAAAAAGATCTAATCCACAGTTTCCTATCAAGATGTGAAACTCCATTATAAGCTTGATCTTGGAAATCAACAGTCATTGCATATTGCTTCCACTGATGTGGCGTCAGGCTAAATTAAACTGTAAATTACAAATACAAATTTAATCAAAATCCTCAGTGACCCATTTATAATCAAGCACACAGCTAATGCTGCTTTAAGTGTCATACGGCACTTCCTATCTTTAGGTCAGAATTCTTCATTGGAGCGCTCAATTAGTCCACGAAATTACCCAAACTTAACATTCATAAAAAAAGTATAATAAAACATGTATTTATGGCCTCAAAACAGCAAAATAGATTTGATCGGAAAACGGAAATCGTACTTTTGGTTTAAACAGTAGATTTGATCAACCATCAGAATAGAATTTTACTCTCATCCACAACCAAATAGATCGTGTAGGAAGGTGTCCTAAGATTATTTGTTCGCTGTCATCATCTGATTGAAATTGTCTTTCCAAAAGGGAAAAAATAAGACAGAATTCAGCAATCGCAGTAATAATGAAACATCGCTTCTAAATAAATCCACGGATCAAGTGTTGAATCATTATGAAAACTTGATACTCATCTGAAACAAATAGCAAACAACAGTTAAAAAAATAGTTAGCAAAAATACATTAGAAGATTACTCAGTGGTGGCGATTGATAATTAGGTTCGATTCCGCCGCAAAAGTCCTCAAGAATTCTCAGAAGAGGGAGCTTCTTATCCTCATCGTAAATTCAACTAAATTTCGAAAACAAAGCATAAATAATAACCGATGGCTATTTACATGTATTGCATCTACAATTAACAAAAATCATGGAAATACGCATAAAAAGATGAAATAAACAGGGACCAGCCGCCACTGCAATGTAAGAGATAACCAATGCCGTGCATGATTCTAGATTAGTGGTTTATAAAGCAGTGGTCTAGGGTTTCCACGAGAAAATAGCGAATACGGCCTAATTGCAACATGGGCTGCCCGGTAAAACAGTAATTGAATTTATAAGTTCTGGAACTAAACACATGTCGCGGACTGTATCTTTAATTTTTGTTTTAAATTGTGCATGTGAACTGTATCTTTAATTTTTGTTTTAAACTGTGTACTGTTTATGTTTGAAATGTTAATTGATTTATTGGTTTGTTCAATGAATTCATGATTTAGCAGAATGGTTTTACTTAAACAAAATCAAGTACGATCATAAATATCATAGGTATAGCATGCTGCGCTAAATTACATAAATAAAAAGACAAAGATAAAGCATTAAACATCTTCATTGGTAACTATTGATTTCCCGAATTCCAAATATAATTTATTGGATCATTTTGGACCCTATTATGAAGGGCTGCATTCTAATAAACTTCGTGATAATCCACATGAATTATGCACACTTGTTCATTTTGTAGCGTGTCAGCGCGTAACCATTAAGGTGATTGTCTTGCCTTATCATACTGGTAACTGGGATAGTCGATACTCATTTCGTCTTCAATGACCATGTTATGTTATGAAGAATTATACAAGTGAAAATAATTTTGGCCATTTTCCCATAGTATGCATGAATTACTTACTATTGTAAATCTTGCTTGAAACACTCTGAAAGCTCCTACTACATCTTTCCTTGCCTTTCTTGCACTGCGGCAAATTTTTCTATTGTGTTATTAATGGGTTTACGAAAGACTTTACAATCGTGCTCCATTTAAGATAAATTCCATTTCCTATATAATATCTATGATCGTATGTGTTTTGACCAGGTGTAAATGATACAGGGGTTGATTTATCAAGCACCAAATCATTGAACAAATGAGATCGTTCAGCAACATTTAAGTCGTTATGTGAACCTGACATTCCGAAGAATGCATGTCAAATCCACAAATCATGAGACGCGACCGCTTTAAGAATGACAGATGATCTTTTTTCCTTAGTGTTGTATGCTCCATGAAAAGCTCTAGGGAAGTTCTTCCATTTCCAACGCATACAATCCAAACTTTCGTGCATTTTAGGCCAACCTCTGCTTTCGTGCGTTTCACGCAATCGTGCTACATCTACTTCGTTAAGAGAACGAGGGTATTCGGTCTCATAAATGTCCATAATGGCTTGATAGAAGTGACCTGGATTTTCAATGTTATACTCCCTACAATACAGTATGCGTCGTCAAAGACATCAGCGGGTGTACTGTAAGCTAACATCCACAGAGCTGCGATCCTCTTTTGATGCCCAATTAGATCATGATTTTTCGCAGCGTCCTGCTTATAAACAAATAATTATTATTCTATTTAATACTTTCTAGAATTCTTAAAAACAATCCATGACTCATTCTGAATCGTCGGCGAACCATCTCTGGACCATAAGTTGGATCATGATTAAAGTAATCTTGCATAAACGTTTTGTGGAATGTTGGCTGGTTACGGTTGATGTATTTCAAACCCGTAACCAAGCCACTATGTGTCCCCGAAGTCGAACCATATGCTTCACGATAGAACTGCCAATACAGTGCAACATACAACATACAACAACTAAAACTCGACATAACAGAACATCGTACATTGTAACAGAAATAAGTATAGTCAATCCAGTGGTACAGCATCATCATCATCACCTCTATCGTCACCGTTCTCTTCACCCTCATCGTCATCACCTCCACCATCATCGTCCTCGTCATCATCACCCCATCGGCATCAACATCGCCCTTACTGTCGTCGTCGTCGCCAGAATCAACACCATCACCAAAACGATTCCCACCACACCAATATCAACTACACCATTTCCATCTGGTGGTCCATAAGGCTCGTATATGGCAAGTTTGGCAGATAACTCATCAGTCTGTGCCTCTGACATATGTCTATGTTGCATGTGCATCCCATGGTTGATGTGCGTATGTGCGAGCGTCATATTTTGATACACACCAAATGAAACTCTAGACTGATCCAATCTAGATGCATACTACAAAAATAAATAATTTGACATGCAAGAAGCTAAGTTTGAAATAAAGGACGAAATGCACATAACTAAAAATGTACCTCATATGGAGGGTATAACCCGACTAAATGCACATCTGGAATGTCATGGTGCTCTGGAATGAATAAAGGCTGCTTAATCAATGTAGCCGTGACATGGTAGGCCTTAAAAGTATAATCGGGCCCCTACAGCATCGAAGTATGGGTGAGTTGTGAAAGATAGGATCGAATGAAACCGGTAGTACCTGAACTCTCCGGCTGAGATGTGAGGGCCTATATGATTAGAGTTAACCCCATAGACATAATCTGGTAACATGAAACGACGCGGTGCTTATCTAGCCTAATATGTGTCATAATCTCCATCTATGAAGTATGTACTGGTATCCTTCCATCCAGCCCGTCGAAGAACATATGCAAAAATGCAGGTCTGTGCAAATCTATCCTAACGTCTAAGTAAAAAAATATGCAGTCATCATAGGATGGTCATCCGCCATAAGGCCTACGTCTACGAGTTGGGTCCAATGGTAGGCCCAATGAGTCCATATGATGTTGTCGCGACTACGCATATCAAGCTGCGACCTAGCCTCCATCGGGTCATGTCGAACACCTTAAGGAGCATGTTGCAAATACTAAACTGTACTCTATCGTCTCATCCTAATGAATTACTGTTGGGGAGCCTGACTAGCTACCCTTTGAATGTGGGGATGCATGTTTATCGTGTACTAGTAGTGCCATAGCGGCAGTATGTACCGAAAAGCCGACATCTGCTTGAGATCGTCATGCGCAAACGAATCCAGTATGATATATAGGGTACTTAGAATGGTTGTGCCCCAATCGATAGTTTGAAGCTGGTCTAACCGGGTAAGCGATGTTGGATAACCTAGATGAACCGTACCTTTTTGGTTCGAGAAAAAGGTCGAACTAAGCAAGTACAAAAGAAATTCCCAAGTGATCACATCTGTTATATCCGCTCTATTTTTGAAAGTGGTGATGTGATGCTGAAGGTAGTTTCAACTTCATAAAACCGCTATTATTGTAGCTAGCATCCATAAGAGGTAGAATAACAGTAAACAAATCGGAGGACTCGTATAACTTGTCAAATGGGAATAGCCTAAGCGCATGTCCTCCAATCACAATACCGGTGGGCATGTAGAAGTCAATAGGGGTAATACCAAACCAATGTTTGAAAAGCGAAATGTATGCATCGTGGGCCACCACCTCTCAATTAATGCCTGAATGAGAGGTTGATTGAAGGACTGAAAAACCCAATTATCAAAAACATGCCACAAGGGCTAGCTTATAGCCTCTCTATAATAGGAGGGAGGAGAGTGTCGTAAAAGTGTGTAATAGATTTGGCCCAACTACCATGACAATGAATGTACTGATCCTATATATAATTTAAGGATGAATTTTTTTTAAATATACCAGTGGTTATTTAATATGAATACGGGATAAATATATACAAATTATTCTACTTAAATTATGCCTAAAATCGTCTATAAGCTCATGCAGTATGCGTAGATCGTTGGATGTCACTCCGAGGCTGGAGGAACGTGTATTGGTCCAGCTTCTTCCTGTGGATTTCTATAAACGGTTCTTTTAGCTATTTTAGTCGGACGTGGAGGCATTTTCTCTAATTTCAGATTAAATAAAAAAATTAAAATGAAAGCTTGGGTGAGAAAGTGAGAAAGAAATGGCGAGAGGGGGTGATATAATGTAGGGGAGATCACGCACCAATTTTATAGGCGGCACCTAATTTTCAAGCGCCCATAAAATGCCTAACCAATGCAAAATACTTGCCCATTTAGAGCTGAATATTCAGGGCCCTGAATATTTAGCCCTGAATCCACTGGGAGCTGCTTTAACGGGGCGCCCATTTAATGGGTTCCCAAGTCCAATCACTCATTTACTAGACACCCATTTAATGGGAACCTGGTCTTCAACTCTCGTTAAATGGGTGCTTGGGCTTGGGCACCTGGTCTTCGACTCTCGTTAATTGGGCGTCTTGGTTTGGGCATCCATTAGATGGATGCCTAAACCCGTTTAGGTTCCTAAATCCATATCTGAATATTCAGATATGAATTCACCACCGAGGCAGACAAACTGAATTTATTCACCCTGAATTGCAACCACTGGAGATTCCCTTAGGACTTAGGATACCATTTGGTGCATTATAACCAAGGTACGCTAGGGTTTCCGCTGTAAATTTGCAGATGCGGGATAATTGCATCATGGGTTGTCTACTAAATTAACATTGTTTTATTTTTCTTTAAATGATCCACAATAGAACATAAATTAGTAGATTTATTTTTAATTAATAATTTTCTAGCTAAAATAAATATTTTTGAAGTAGGAAATATATTTTTTTATAAAAAATAAAAGGAGAATATGATTTAAGAAATGATTATGTCATTATAATAGAACTGAATAAAAAGGGAAAAATTGTACAATATAAAAACATAATAAATGTAATAGGTGAGAATGAAAATTAGAGCAAAGCAGTATATAAAAATGAGAAAAACTAGTATGGTTGTTGAAACTAAAAAAAGCAAAAGTAAAAAATGAAAGATACTAAATCATCATATACAAAGCTATTTTATTTTTAAAGTCTTACTATTTGAGAGTAAAAGGAGGCTAAAAATAGCAATTTTAACATATGAGCCCATATGGTGGGCAAGTGGAAAGTCGTGTAGTTGAGTGGCAAAATGTCATATGTCCAAGTCCTGATAACGGAGCATGGGGACAATTCTAATGTAAAGACCTAAAGTATATGTTGTGGGTTAGATGTGTACTTCCTCAAAGTTTATAAGAAAGGTTTGATTGTTTATGTCTTTAAAAATAACGTTTTAAAAATATAATAATGTTATATGCTAAAAAACAAAATATATATAAAAAAAGAAACTAAAATTAAAAAGGTCTGGAGGAGCATAGTACGGTAGCCATACATCATGGAAGAACATATCAAGTACCATGAGTTTAAACATTTTTCATGCTCACGACGTGGACTCACTTGTGATAATGTAAGGTTTATTTCATAAACGTTCTGTAACATGAGTTCATCATGTTAAGTCATAGACTTATGCCATTTGTCCATTTTTGTCCGTTAAACTTCTGGTACTTCTCACGAGTAGGTTTAAACGGTAAAGTAGAGTAAACTCGCTTTGTTGTTGACTTGCAACGTGTATAAGGTTCTTTGTCATCTACCATACGTATATCACATTGCATTGGTAGATGGTTTTTCCTAAAAGAACAAGAGCAGTACTTTAGTCAAGTGCTCTTTGGTATATATTGTATTTATGGTACTAATGTTGTAAAGGTAAGGATTGAAATTTTCAATGGCTTAGCTGGTTCTTATGTGTATGGTCATTATGTTTTGTAGGGAATTGGATATTATTTTATTTTGGGATGGTCACGTAACAACGTGCACTTTCAGACACATAGATTCAGTTGCTACTAACACGTTAATTTTACATGGTTTAAATTTTTATCGTTCTATCTTTTTTCCAAAACTTTGGTACAAATTTAAATCAGTATAATCTCATTAAACAATTATTTATATCTAGTGATATACCCAAATAATTTCCTATTTCCTTTATTTTGATTATAATTCATTTATGGTGTAGTTTAATTAATTGATTATATAAATTATGCTATAGTTAAACAAAATTTATTCATCTTAAATTGGTCCACATTTACTACGTAGAGTCGTAATCACGTAGTTCTAAGGTGGAATTTTTAATACAAGTTACAATCCCCTCCCCCCGAAGTTATACCAGTTATACTCTAAAAACAATGATTTAGGGTCTTCTAATTTATCCAATTCGTATAAATCATCAACTTTAAACATTAACTCCATTTTTGAACATATTTCACAACCTAAATAGATGTATAAATGAATTTTAATGGATATATAACAAGATAACCGATTTGTAAATAATCCTACTCACTTTTATTCGTTACTTTGATTGATTTTCCTATAGAACTTCCAAATTTCCTCCTTTGATTTGATTTGAATAAACCCTCCCCCCCAACTCCTTTTTGATTTACCAAGGTTTGAATTTGATTCCTTTCTCTTTACTATTTGTTTTAAAGTTTTTTTTTCGAAGAATTGTTTTTTGGAATTGAAAAGGAAGAAGAATAAGAATGGAATTTTGAGTTTAAGGCAAGTGGTGGCTACAAAATGAAGAAAGGGGTGAAATAGGTTTACAAACTTCTCTTGTATGGGCACAAATCCAGAAATCCCCTCGGCCCATTTAAGCTTTGACCCACTTCGCCTTGAAATGGACGTTATGGTTAATGTTCAACATCTGCTTCGTCTGCTGTATGTTTTTGAAATATATTTTTTAACGTTCACACGTCACCTTAGCTAGGATGTGAAAATGTGGTTAAATTTATGGCTAACACATTTTTCGGTGTAATCCAATTTTTACCATTTTAAATAACACCCATTAGTAACGATTATTTACACCGATTCTTTTCATTAAAACTATGTCCCTCTATGGCTTATAGAACATGGTTTGGGTCAAATTCCAATATCCTCCACATGTAGCTTGTTTAATCCAATCACAACATCCTTAGTTCATGAATAATAAAGATTATTAACCAAACTACTATGGCCAGGGATTTTCACTTTGAGTTGACTACATTTGACTATGTACTAAACTCATGTAACCTAGGATACGAATTCTCCATTGTATGATTTTTCACTTCTAATATTTAAACTCAGACCCAATTATAGTCGTTCAGTGGATGTCATGCCACGATTTAACTATAATCAAAGTGGAGTGTTCACATTGAAGTTTAACTGTATTCTCGAATTAAGAGAAATGTATAATACCACCGCTTTAAGATTCTTTTTTGACCTTAGTTATATTAACCAATACAAAACTCTTAATTGAGTTCATAACTACCCAATAACCATTGGCTCGTAACTCATAGGCACCCCCAATAGTTTATATACTGCCCAACATTTAAATAATGTTACCTACTCTGGCCTTAACGGATGTATCGATATCTTATCTCGAAACAACTTGACTATGAATATTTAAAATAATATGGTATTTTTAATGTGAATATTTTCTAATGGTTGCAACACATTGTAATCACTATCACATAACATACTATTTAACTTTCTATTTAATATACTTAAGCTAAATAATTAATTAACATAACATGGTATGAAAAGTATATACTAGAAAGAAAAACATATTTTATTTTGAACGAGATTTTAATACGGTGTTAATAATTTATAAAATTCACATGATTTCCCTTAGGGCATACTCATAATTTTACCAATCGCCCACTTGCACTTGGAGGCAATTATGGTATCTCAATCTAATCCCTTTGCTTGGTTTGTTGATAAATGACTAAACTAGTCCTTTTCTGAATGACTCTATTACGTTGTCCGAGGTATATACTCTATCAATCATTGCTTATTTATCAACGACAATTTCTCTAATAAGGTGCAAATGACGAATGTGTCTTGAATTCCTGTGAGCTCTTGGTTTCTTTACGATCTACGTCGCAACATCGGTGTCACTGAATATTGTCATCAAATTCTCAATGTTCAGAATCTCTCTAAGCTCAGGCATAAATTCGCACATCCAGACTGCTTCTATGGCTATTTCCTCGAGGGAGATATATTTGGCCCCCATCGTTGAATCGTCCACTATTTCCCATTTGGAAAATTTCCAACTAATAGCCCTATCTTTTAACGTAAAGATAGAACGTGATACAAATTCACTGTCGTTGATTTCACTTTGAAAGTTGGAATCTGTGTATCCTTCATAAGGAGGTCTTCATTCCCATATAAGGAATAAGTCCTTAGCATTTCTCGAATACTTAAGTATACATTTTACAGCAGTCAAATCTTCTCACCTGGATTAAACTAGTATCGGCTTACGCATACTAATGCATAAGCCACATCTGGTCCGGTACATAGCATAGTGTATATTTTAGACCCAATGGTAGATGCATGTGATATCCTCTTCGTATGCTCTTTTTTCTGATCGATATGAGGAGTGTTCTTCTTTGAAAGGAAGTTTCCAGATTGCACTCGAATATTTTCACTCTTGGAACTCTCCATTCTAAACCTTTTCAGTATCGTATCTATGTACGTGGATTAGAACAATCCCAACAACCTTCTAGATCCATCTCTATAGATCTAAATACCAAGTATATATGCTACTTCTCCTAAATCCTTTATGGAGAAGTTCTTGGATAACCATGTTTTCAATTATTACAACAATGCAATGTCGTTGTCAATCAGTAACAAATCACCGACATATAGGACTAAGGGCATTATATCACTTCCTTTTTCTTTCCAATATACACACTCTTCCTCTGTATTTTGAATTAAAAAATTGTCCGATTGCTTTATCAAAGCAGTTATTATACTTCTTGAAGCTTGTTTACGGTCATAAATTAATTGTAACAATTTTCAAGCCTTGCCTTTGCTCCCATTAAACTCGAAACCCTCGGGTTGTAATATGTAAACGTTCCTCTCTAAATTACCATTTAGAAATGTCATTTTCATGTCTACTTGCCATATTTTACAGTCATAAAACACGACAATGCTAGTGTTATCCGAATGGTCATAAGCTTGACTATGGATGAAAACGTTTCATCATAATCAAGACTTTAAATTCAACGAAACCCTTTTACAGCTAGTCTTGCTTTATAAGTCTCGTTTTTTCCATTTACATTTAATTTTTTCTTAAAAATTCATTGCAGCCAATTAGTTTTGTTCCGATTGTGTCCATCAAAGTCCATACTCCATTGTCATACATGGAATTCATTTCGGATCTTATAGCTTCAAGCCAAAGTGGAGAGTCCTTACTCCATAGTGCATGTTGGAATGATAAAGGAGTATCATCTTCTAAGACAATCCTCTTCTTCACCATCCACAACAAAATCGTAGTGTCTCTCTGGTGCATGAGATTCCCCATTGGACCTTCTAATAGGTTGCGGGTTTTCATACACTGGTGAATTTGGTTCATCTACCAGTTCAGCTTCTATGTTAACTTTTCAGATCTCATCCAGGTCTACAGTCTCATTATTAATTTCCTTTTTAAGAAAGTCCTATTGCAAAAAGACAACATGCCGAGGAACAATGAATTTTTGTTCCTCGATGTCATATAAAATATATCTAATTATAATCTTAGGATATCCTATAATCTCACAATGCCGATCTTGTCTCAAGTCTATCGAGGCCAATGTTCTTAACGTAGGTTGAACAACCTCACTTCTTCAAATGCTTGAGTTAGGGTTCTTCCCACGTCATACCTCATATGAGGTCTTAGGAATAAATTTTGTAGGCATCAAATTCAATATATGCATTGCACTTTCCAGTGCATGTCTGCAATAGGAAAGAGGTAACTCAACTTTACTCATTATGGAATAAACCATATATGATAGGTTTTGATTCCTTCTTTCCAAAACACCATCATAGTGCAATCTTAGGATGGAGTAATATAAGAAAAATCCCATTATCTTTTACGAGCTGTGGAACTTATTATCCAACATGCTCACCTCCTCGATCTAATTGAAGTATTTGATCCCGTGGTTCATTAGATTTTCAACCTCATTCTTAAATTCTTTAAATTTCTCATAGGGATCCATTCTTTATAAGATATACATATCCTATTCTTGAGAAATCATTAGTGAAAGTTAGAAAATAAGAGGAATTATTTTTGATAACTGCAGGCATTGGGTCACATATGTCTTTACGTATTGAAGGAACTGGGCCAGTCAAAAGTAGGTTAAATGAGTGAATTAATTTTTTTTATCGTTTTAGATATTTGTTGGGCCTATGAAATCTACATGGATTTTAGATCCTACTTCTGATATATTAAATAAAATCTTTATTTCATATAATTTGTAAAAATAAATATTTTTTATTTTTTTTATTAAGTTTTGATTTACAAATGTATCAAATACACTTGTTTGTGTAAAATGCACGTGCTACAGATAACTAGCATATACATGATTATTAGAAATTTAGGTCCGAGAAGAGATTTGAATTTAATTTAAATTCATATTTAGGTTTACAATTTACCTTGGCTTTGGCTATTCGATTTGATCTTATTCCTCTTCTCTACTTTTCTTCGGTATTCTCCACTAATATATATATATATATATATATATATTAGTTTATATGGATTTTAGAATTTGCGAAGAAAATAAAATGGCAGAGCTTCACCGTTACTTCAACAAACATAGGAAGAAAAGTGAAGAGTAGAGTATAGATGTTATAACCATGAGTAATTTATCATGTTGAAAATAACTATACCATTTTAAATATTCCTAGTCAAGATGCATCAAGACTGGATAACGATGTATCCTTTAAGACTAGAGTACACAACGCTCTCCAGATATTAGGCTGTGTATTACTCATGACTGTTGGCGGTGCCTAGGGGTTACATACAGATAGTTATTAGATAACTATGGAATTGCTCACTTGATAGATTTTTGTTGGTTAATATAAGTAAGGCCAAACAGAAAAGAATAATGTAACTGATTTACACAGTTCCCTTGACTTGGTAATATCGTGATCTTAAATATGAAAAATCCGCTTTGATTATAGTCAAATCATAGCATGGTGTTCATTGAGTGACTAAAGTTAGGTCAAGTGGAATTATTAGAAGTGAAGCGCTATTCAAGAGAGGATCTGTCTCCCCGGTTATATAGGGTTAGTAGCACAATCAACTCCAAATCAAAATCTCTGGCTAGAGCATTTCTGTCAATAATAATTGTTATTATCGAACCATGGACTTTATGTTTGGAATAGAGAGTTAAATACATATTATTAGTTGGATGTATATTACTATATGTATTTTTTAGCTAATGGCAACCGTAAACCCTACAAACCCGACGAATCCCTATTCTTTTGCCCCAGCAATTGATCCCGGTGATGATGAAGACGGATAGGTGGAAGTGAGACGTAAGGGGAAGGAGATAGGTAAAGAGGGAAGAAGTTTATCTTTTGCGGAGATTCTATAGAAACCCTAGAAGGCTATTCAAAACCCTAAATCATGGATTGAGGAATCGACAATCAGGTCGAAATCAAAGGACCAGTTAACTATATTGACCCAATAATTGAAGGAGAATATATCTATCAGATAATAGATGAAGATGATCGCGTAGAAGCTCAAAAAATATGGAAAAAATCTATCTATATCTATATGGTAGGCACAAGGCCGTATGTTGTTCATTTGAATGCCTATATAAAATGAGTTTGGAATCCAAAAGGAGTGTGGGATGTTTTCCCTAGATATAATGGTTTCTTTCTTATAAAGTTTGAATAAGAAGAAGACTTCAAAAAAGTTTTAAAAGTTGGTCCCTGGTTCATGGACAAAACTAATCACATTGAAAAAATGGGAAGCAGAATTCAATTTTGAACGGGAAATGCTTTCATCTTATCCACTGTGGATCAAAATGCACAATCTCAATTTGGCACTCTGGAATACAAGATGTATCAGTAAATTAGCTAGTATGATTGGGAGACCACTGGACATCGATGAAAATACAAGAAAGGTTAAAAGGATTAACTATGCCATAGTCTTAGTTGAAATAAAGGCTGATAGTGTCCTTACAAAAATAGTTAAGGCTATAAAAAAAACAGGGGCATATATACACATAGGAAATTGAATATGAATTTGTGCCTCCTAGATGTAGTGCGTGCAAGTGTTTTGGTCATTCTGTTGTACAATGCAATAACATAAAGGAGAAACCAGAACAAGTCTGGGTAGAGAAGAACATAACTCACATTTCAACTGCTACACAAAATATTTCCCCTACTAATAGCCCAAAAAATACAGCAGCTACAAAAAATAACATACAAAAAGCTGCAGTTAGTCATATTAGTCAAGCTACTTTTAATACCGAGGGCTTTGGATCAGAGCAAGCTTTTCTAGTTCCTGATCAAGTGGTTGAACTCCAGTCTGAAGTAGATTACATTCATCCAGAGTCCCCTGTAGAGCAATCTCACTGTATTGAGAATGAAAAATTGCCTGATCCTCTGGAAGAAATCCAAAAAATGAACATATAGGTGGAGTCATCTGATGTAGATAGTGTAGACGATGAAGAAGATCTAAGTAAATACACAGAAGCTAATAAGCACTATGAAAATCTATTTAACAAAATAGGATATAATGGGGCTTCAAAGAAAGCAACTGTTGGGCATGCTCCGGTCACAAGGAGCAAATCCAACAAAATTAAATGACAATACTTTGCTAGAATGTGAGAGGTCTAAACAATGACACTCGTCAATTAAACCTCCACAACTTAAGGGCCTTTTATAGGCCTAATAGCATTATTGGAAAATAAATTTACTGAAGAAAGCTTTGAAATGTTTAAATTCCAAATAGGGAATCAATGGAGCTCTGAACACAACATCACTCAGAATTAAAAGGCAGAATTCTTGTCTTATGGGACAATAATGTTTGGATTGGTGCTCTAATAGATAAGAAAGAACAGCAAATGACTCTCTTTTTTAAAAACATAGAAGGATTGGAAATCTACATTACTTTTGCCTATGCTAAAAACTTGGCTTCAGAAAGAAATGAATTATGGCAACAAATAATTTGTCACTCTTAACAAATTAAAATGTCATGGCTAGTTCTAGGTGATTTTAATGCAGTACTAAAAACAAGGGAAAAGAGAGAAGGAGTTACCCCGAAGGTGTCCCAAGTCGCGGAGTTCAATGACTGTGTGCTTTCAAGTGGACTATTTGAAACATTCCATGCTAGCCTGCATTTCACGTGGAAAAGTGGTGAGGCTAGGAAAATAACTTCTAGAACAGACAGAGCTTTGTGCAACTCAGATCTAATTAATAAAATCCCTGCCTTGCAAACAACAGCCCTACCCAGTTCAACCAGTGATCATTATCCCTTATTCAATTCAATAAAGAAAGCAGTAGTCACAAAGGAAAGCCATTTAGATATGCTAATCACTGGAATTAATTAGAAGGACATAATGAAGCCTTAAACTTGGAGAACATTCTTCTTCCCCTGGGAAATAGAGTTAGTACACAAGGAATTAAAATAATGTGAGCTATTAATCCAGTTATAATCAAACATAAGTCATAAATTAATATCTATAGGTTCCATGATTCATGTTAAACCATGAAATAGATGAGCACACAATGATTAAGCCAAGCAATATTTTGTAGATATTTATATAAACTATATCTATTGACAACTCTACCAACAACTTTATAGATATAAACAATACTCTAGTCAGGGTACGGAAGTCACTAAATCAAACGGTAAAATTGAAATCATACCTTACAAGCAATCACAATTTTCGTCTTCCTTATTCGTCGCCTATTCAGCAAAGATTGCATCAAAACCGTGGAATTTTCAAATGCTCAGATGTTCTATTATAGAGTCCTACGATTTAGAGATTTGATAATGAAGTATGGTTGGAAAAAACTTTAAGATACTAAAACTTCTTCACTGAAAACAAAATGCAAAGTACTAATGATTATAATTACATAATATGCGCAAGTGGAGGTTTACAAGCTGAGATGATGTATGTCAACCCTAAATATTTATTTCATCATAAACTGAAACCAAGAAAGATTCATTGAATCCGATTACTATGAATATCAGATTATAGTAGGTTGCAAAGTTATAGGATAGCCAAGTACCATTTTACATATATAAAAAGCACCTAGTACATTTTCAAACTGAAGGTTGCGAATTAATTTGTTTACAAATATTGTCAATTCAAGAGTTATACGTAGGCATCATGGACTTAAAAACTGAAATCATGCTTCGATTTGATACAAGTACAAACTAAGGCATTGCCTTTCACAATTATTTTATGAATTGAAGACGTTTTGCTTTTTTGTTTGTTAAGTTTCACCAACTTTAACTGAGCTAAGCTTAGTTTTCAAAACCAAGCAAAATGTGGAATGGGCTTGATCATGGTACTAACTGGTCTTGCAAAAGTGAAACATATTTGTCACAACCCAAACATCAAATATGTTATGACTTTTGTTAACATAAAGTATGCTAGTTGGTTATGCAATAATCTAAACCAAATCCATAATGGCAGTCAAAATTTTTAGATCTCTTTAATTGCGCTAGAACTAATGATGTAACAGAGCTTTTGAATTAAGCAGCAAATGAGTCAACAATTATACACAAAAACAAATATAACATTAAAAAACAGGAAGATGTGAAATTAATGGCTTAAACAATAGATTTCAACACTGTAAAATTCAGTCATTTTACTTCTTCTTTTTTAAATGCTTTGAGATTACTTATCCGCATTTCCAAACATTATCTAGTTTGAAACAAAAGTACACTCACATAACACTTTTACAACCCAGCTGAACTAACACCAAAAATACACTCACAAATGCAGTACTACCCATGTAACACACGCATGTTGCAATCTGCCCACACATAATGCCCATATATATACATGCACATTTATAAATAATATATACTCACCCACCTAGCACACTCACGTAAGAAGATACACTAACAGACCCTGTTCTTTCTCATGCAGACAAACACTCAAGAACGCATACACCTAGGTAAATGCATGAACACACATATGCGCTCACACTATTAATAAATAACAACTCTTATATGTATATATGTTTATATACCTAAATGTAGACACCCACACATATCAATACACATACTAATATCTGCACATATGCACTACGTTCTTTCACCCTGAAGTAACAAATGCGCTCAGAAAGCACAAACATACTAGGCATCCATGAAAATGCGATCACACAGTGCACCAAAAGCAGGTACAAAACCACAAAAAAAGTTGCATCGCATTACCCAAATGTATGCACCGAATTATATAGAAGGTTAAAAGAATTAGCATAGATATGTGAGCAAAATTTGCTCACCTGGAATCCATGTTTCAATAACCCCTCGGCTTTTTTCAACCTAATGCATGCACACGAGCACCTTGGAGACGACGCACGTTCCTCCCTCTTCGCTATAGATGTATACAAACTTTGAGATGAACATATTTTAATTTCACATTTAATTTAATTTCACATGGAATAGGGTTGATGCACAAAAAAATATCCACACACATGTATTTTGCTATAAACAATAGGAATAAACTGGACATAATACGTAGGTGGAATAATTTATGGTCAACCAGATGCAAACTGTGTAATTTGATGGATGAATCCAGAGATGGCTAGTTTTTTCTAATGTGTATATGTACTCAAACAATCTACGGTGCTCGATTAAAAAGATCTAATTCTATGGGTCGTTGAGATAAACAAACAAACAAGATTATAGAAATAATTGAATTAATCTCAAGTGGACAAAATGCATGCAGATTTCATATAGAATCGACTGATATAGCTCTCTCTCTCTCTCTCTCTCTCTCTCTCTCTCTCTGCTACAGTGGTAACTGTGGAATGAGAGAAACAATAGTACTTTTGATAGCAAGTGCTTGAGATGAGATCATAATTGATTAAGCGAGATTGTAAGATGTTGATAGGCAAATCTAAGATGAGTATTGAAATTAGTACAACTAAAACACTAGTGGCAAATCTAAGGTAAGTATTGACCTATATTTCAAAATGACATAACGGTCATGAGTACATAGAAATATTTTTCAAATTTAAATTAAGGTTTCGGAGGGGACCGACTGTTAATGAAGATGAGCTGCTATATACAAGTAAATTTAGCCATCCATGTAATCGTGGCAAGAAAAGAAATCTTTGCAAGTATGGATTCTACTTTATTTACTTCTATCTAAAAACCAATTTTTCAATAATTTTGACGAAATACCAACTAATTAAATATAGCTGTGACTAAATGTTTATGAATAAATTCCCTTTTAGCCTTATTCATATTCATATTACCCTTTCAATATTCTTTATGAAGGGTAAATTAATGGTAATACTCGATTAGTGTTTATTGGTAGCATTCGTTTTTCTACATCTCCTTTCCACAACTGCTCAACATTATATGTAAAGTAACAAGTACACATACATTACAAACGTGAATAAAAAGCATAAATAGCATGCACAACAATTAAAAACATGAACTGGTTTGAAATAAGTCACATACCAAGGCATGCATGTAAACAAACTGAGTACAGAGAAATGATGCAACCAACAGCAAAAAAGAAAAGATAGAGCTAAAATTTATTGAAATTTGAAAGAAATACAAGGGTGGGACTGTTGTGTCAAACTATAGATCATCAATAACCCATTTTCTCTGCCCACTCAGTCGACACATTGAAAACACAGTAAATTAGTTAATTGGATATCAATGCACAGAATTTCATTATATTCGCTAACATTTCGTTTCCACTAGCATAGCTTAGTGAACATTGGCAAAACTTTGAGCTTTTTTTGCAACTGGGTAGGAAAACATATGTGATATGGATACACTTATATACATGAGTTATAAAAGGAATCTGCAAATTCTGCATAGAAAAGCATACGTGTTATCAAAAACTAATAAGTCACATATGCAGTCGAATAATTATCATGTATATATCATGTGAAATTACTATATTTATTCATGAAAAATAGTTTTCGACTATTACAAAGTTGTGTAAATAGTATAACTTTAAATTCCTAACCAACTGGTCAAATATTCAATTCTCTCGATGTTGGAATAGTAAGCATGTGTAATGTTGAAATCGATTGTCTACTCCATGTTTTATGGCATGGTTATACAATTTTGGACATTCATATTCCACATTTTGATTTTTTTAACATTTGTGCAAGGTTATTATGTTTTAATTCATATTTTGAAAACTGATGAATTTAAGAATATTATTTCTTTTATCCATTTTCCAATACAAACTATAGTTTATGATGTAGCCAATCTTCACTCCAAACATGACATTTTATTATTAGTTGGTAATGAAATTAATAACTCAAAAGAGAACGTAATGAATTTTTAACTATATATAGCTCTGATTAGCATCTGAAATGTATTTTTCTTCACATGATGTTTGAGAAGTTGAAAACATCCATACCTATACCAATGCCCTGATCAGGAGGAATGGTGCAAGGAGCAACTAGAAATTTTCAACTTCAAAATTGAAAATCTACCACATCCGCATGCCTTAGCTTATATTATACACTTTTATGGACTTTCTAGAGTTTGTATTTTATAGTAAAACTGCATAATTTCTATAGTCTATCATATTTCAGTAGTTTGAACTTGGCCGTGTATGTGTTTTTTATGTTCACACCCAAGCTTTACTTAAATCTGTGTATGAAAATACATCATTCTATTATTATTTTCAGCAATTTATCTCCACAACAGAGTATCTACTTCTGGCTTGCGTATGAAAGTGTTCATAAAAAAAATCTATGAAAACCATGCCTAACGTCTATGTTACAACTATATATGTAAAAATAATCTATTCTAAACGCAGAACCAGTATCATACAACCATCAAAACTATAAACCCATCATTAGCCCGTGCTCGTGCACGGGTTTTGACCTAGTTATTACTTAAACTGGGAAGGTTGAAGAAATACCCGAAGGATTTCCATTTGAAATCCAGGACAAGGCAGGCAAGAACATAATACTATTGAAAATAAATTACCAAGGTAAAAAAATTGAAGTTAGGGTTTTAAAGCCAAGTTTGATTACGACAGATGAGCCTGAAGAGGATAGAGGCACCAATGGCTATTATAACAGCATTATAGGTAATCAGTCAGAAATTCCCTTGATCATTATCATTTACAAGAGGTAATTAGGAAAAAAAATTCACCGCTTAAAGTTGTGCAGCCGGAACTAGGGCTAACAGTCGCTAACGAGCTTATAATAGGGACAGAGACAAGGACAAATGGAGATGAGCCTACGATGAGGATGACTACAATGAAGATGGGGACGACTGTAAATGGGAAAAAGCCTAGAACAGGACGACTGCAACAACGCCAATCGACTAATGAAATTTTCCCTTGGAGGAGGAATATTTGGTATTAAATTTGGATTGGGGAATTGAAATTTGGGGAAAGTTTTAGCTTAATGGTAATTCGTTGAAATGGAGGGAAAGGAAATAATTTTAGCGCCTTTGATTTCTGATAGCGTGCACAACCTCCGTGTTAAAGTAATATACCGACAAATTATCGTTTCTTACGGCAAGACACTCAAAAACGCTGTACTATAATGCCAAGAAAATAAACTTTTCTTGTAGTGACTGAATGGGAATTGTGGAGAGCTATTCAATCCATTCATGTTGACTCCAGTCCTGGCCCAGATGGAATGGGGGCAACTATCTTTAAAGTGCACTGGATACACCTAAAAAGTCCCATGTTACAAGCATATCAGGAAGCTTTAGACAACGGTGAGTTTTTACGAGAAATAAATCACACTTTTATATCCCTAATCCCTAAAGTCAAAAAGCCAGAAAGGATGGAGGATTATAGACCTATATCTTATTGCAATGTTTCTTATAAGATTCTTAGTAAAATCATTTGCTCAAGACTAAATAAAGTGCTACCAGACTTAATCTCCCAAAATCGAAAGCCTTTATAAAAGGAAGATACATATCTGAAAATTCACTCCTAGCACATGAGCTTATCAGAGATATTAATAAACTAGGGGCAGCTAACATGTGTCTTAAAGTAGACTTACATAAGGCATATGATAAAGTGAATAGAAAATTTGTTACACATATGCTTAAATCTATGGGGGTTCCGGAAAAACTCTTAAAGCTGATAGATTATTGTATTTCCACCCCCAACATTTTCAATTCTTATCAATGGTGTCCCTAAAGGATACATGTCAAGCAATATGGGAATAAGACAGGGAGATCCTCTATCCCCTTATCTGTTTGAAGTTGCAATGGAGTGGCTTTCCCTTCAAATGGAGATAGCATGTCACCAAAATAATATAGTCCCAGTGCACAAAATAACACCAAATGTAACTCATCTGATATATGTTGATGATCTTATCATAGTCATAAAAGCCTCTACACATGCAATTGATACTCTCAAAGAAAGTTTTTATCATCTAGAGTTGTATGGAGGTTTGAAACTTAATGAAGGGAAAACAAAATGTTACTTTAATAAGTATTGTAACGATAGACAAAGCTTACTTAGAAGAATAGGAGTCTCGAAAGAGGAACTACCAATCAAATATCTGGGGATTCCACTGTCTACGAATACTATTACAGATAGAGAATGTGCTAAAGCCATTGATAGTGTAAGAGAGATATTACAAGGATGGAAATCTAAGTTATTATCATTTGCTGGTAGGGTAGAGCTAGTTCACACAGTGATCACATCTAAAGTCAGATTTTGGCTTCAAACTTTTCAAATTCCAAATTGTTCTTTCGGCGAGATTAACTCAGTTTGTGCAGATTTTATATGGAGGAGAAAATTACACAAAATCAGTTACAAAGAATTGTGCAAACAGAAGAAAGAAGGTGGAGTTGGATTAAAAGACCTCTTCGGACTTAAAAAGGTTTATGGTATCTAGATAGCCTGGAATATATTATCTTCTGGTAACTTATGGCCCAAGTGGATGAGAGAAAAGTATATCAAAAATAATTTTTGGATAGAACCTACAGACAATAAAGCATCGATAATCTGGAAAAACATATTGAAATTCAAAGAAGAACTTAAACCTCTCATTGAAAGAAAAATAGCAAATGATTTTAAAACAAATCTTTGGAAAGAACCATGGTTTAGACATAAAAACTTGATTGAAAGAGTGGGATGGGAAGGTTTCTCAGATTATAGTAATCCTAGTTGTGTTGTATCAAGCATTATAGAAGGAGGCAGGTGGAGATGTGAAAATCAGCTTATAACAAGAAATTTGCTAAAGAGATACAGAGGGTACCAATATATAGTGACAGAACTGATGATGTATGGTACATGGAAAATTCAAATAATACGCGGTTCTTATTTCACAAAGTCTGAGAAGAGACTAGGAATAGACACCAGAAGGTTGACTGGTACCATATTGTCTGAAGCAAATTGGTTAATCCTACGATGGCTCATACTACTTATATAGCCATCTTAGGAAGATTTCCAACTAAAAACCGGCTGCAGAAATAGGGGATAATAGAGGAAACAACTTGCAATCTATGCAGTGAAAAAGCTGAGAGCCATGACCATTTGTTTTTCGAATGTACTTATACCAAAAATATATGGAGTTCACAAAAAATGAAATGCATCTGCTCAAACGAATATAAAACGCTGAAAGAAAAAATCTTTTACCTGAACGATGGGAGCAACAGTTCGCACCTGTTGCAAGAAATACTCAAAATTATCCTCACAACTTTCATATGGCACATTTGGAGAGAAATGAACCACAGGGCTTTCAACAACAAAAGAAAGAAATCTCAATTAGTAAATTCCCAAATTAATAGTGATGTGAATTTGATAATCAATCGGATTAACAAAGATAAGCTCACCAGCCTAACGGTACCAGAAATACAACTGCTAGAGAGGATGAAGTTGAAGGTAGATTGCTCAAGAATTCTAAGAGACTCTCGGGAGCCGCCATGAAGTGGAAGGTTTGAGATTATGCGATGAAAAAGGAAATGTTTGAGTTAATGTCTGCAGCTAAAAGGTTCATACGATTGTCTTGTAACTATGGGCTTTGAGCCCGTTCATATTGAAACAATAAAATTTTAATCTATTTTCAAAAAAAAAAATAGTAGTTGGATATATTTCCTGCCTATTGGAGTGGTGAGACCCAATGCGCCCCGCATAATAGCGGATCCTATATTACCGCGATATCCCCCTCGAAGCGGGATTGGTATTTTCATATTGTATTAACATCTGTGAATGCAGGAAAATAAGTTGGAAGGATCCAACTGGATTCCTCAAAAATGTTGAATTTAATTTCATGTATAGTGACATATGATACGTTTATGTAACGACCCGCAAATCCGCACCCCTTGAGTCAACACTATTCTCCATCAATCAAATCAAGTTGAACAGAAATACGAACCATTTGGATTAAAGAAGAAGAGGTAGAAGAAGAGAAAAACAGAAAACAACAACAGAACCTAACCAACGCAGCGGAATAAAATATAATAGATATTCAATAATCTTTACACCAAAACAAATACTATACTTGTTTATACAAACATCATCTGAGAACATCATCAGAGTTCCACATCAATAACATACAACTGGATACACAGCGGAATAATAATAGCAAGTACGAAAGTACCTATCGCCATCCAACTCGTCTCCTGACCTCCATAACATCATGTCCTGTATCCTATAGTACTCGGTCTGACTCGAGCATTATAGTTAAATAACACCTGAGTCGGTCTGGAAAACCAGCGTGAGAAATCACACTCAAATTGATTATTAAAGTTTCAAAAATCCTTTGAAAACAAAAGCATCTCGTAAGACCACGCCATAAATAAACATGTCGGGTTTTTACCTTATGATAGCTAAAACATTTCTTATTAAAATCCTCTGATATTATAATAGGGTCTATAAACAAATACTTATTAAAATAGCCGAAATTGTTACATTTATTAAATTTCAGCTACTAGCCAAAGTCATGGATAATACAAAGAAAACTCGTAAAAGGCGCATAAGGAGAATGGATTTCCAACTAATGACTAGGCACTGGGGTACCACCTGTCACGGTATGTGGCCTAGATCATAGTACCGAGGAGCCACCCTAACTCCCCTGCAACACAAGACCCCGACTATCCCTTACTGGATAATCCCGAATAAGATCACCCTACGGTTGGGATTAGCAACTGCACCACTAAGCCGAAATAAAAAGGGACGTCTAGACATGGATGACCTTACCCAGAAATGGGTGCTGCCTACCAAGCCTTGCTGCATAACCCCTGATTTCCAGTCATTCCCAGTTGATGAGGCTTGAGGCTAAGCGCTGTCTTTTACAACATATCCCTTAGAATGCTCATCGTTCACCTGACGATGTTCCGAAAGCATTCATCCATACAAGTCCGTCCCGGGTTCGAACGGAACCGAAGGCACTATTCCTACTACATCCATTTTGGAAACATCCTCAGAATTAGTAGCGACTAGCCCTTGCACTTCACTGCTCTATCTTCGAATCCAAACTCGTTTTCCACAAAAACGTACAAACCGGATCGAAGTGGTTTTCGAGAAATAAATCCCAATCTCAGTCTCTTCGAAATGATCAGCGCATTTGGCCAATATTGATAGTCGGTTATTTAACTATCAATTAACATTCACAACAATCACCAACATAAATAATTTCACCAAATTATTTATTAAACTCAAATTATCTTCACAAGATATATTTCCACTTTCCAACCCTTTGAAAACGGTTTCAAACTATCTTCCTTTCTCAGAATAAATTTTCCAAGTATTTTCTATTTCCACTGAAATCACCAAGCACAAAACTTTAGATGTTTAAAATAATTTAAAACGCTTTACTTTGAAATATACTTTAAAACATTTAAGTTAAAAACTACTTCAACAATTTGTTAAAAATACATACTATATGAATATTTGAAAAAAAGGTTACTTTATAAAATACAAAACTAGGTTTTCACTTTTTAAAACAAAATACTAAGTTGCCTTTTAAATAATTACTACGATAATAAATTTGAAAAATATTCACTTTAGAATTTAGATATTTAGAAGTAATAAATTCCTAAGACATGCTTTTAAAACAACATTAATTTTTTTTATCTTATATTTAAAAATTTACTTTGAACGTACTTGGCTATCCAGAGAAATATACTTTTCTTCACATTCTTCTTTAAATTTCCAATTTCAAACACTTGAATCAATTTCCAAATTGATTTCCAATTTACTCCCTATTTTTTCAAAATCCATTAATTTCATATTTTATACCTTAATTATGATTTAAAATACTTCTAACTGAAAATACCAATTTTAGATTTCTCAAATTCTTCTTAACCCTTTTAAATAAATTTAAACTTCATATTTTAAAAATAATTTTTTATTCCTTTGAAATAATATCACTTAATTTACAATTCATTAATTTTCTGTTTATTCAAAATCTTTTTTTCTTTTCATACTCGAAGTTATTTATTAGTATTTCGATATCACTTCCATTTCTTTTCAATTCATTCTTAATTTATTCAAATTTTCTATAATTATTTCGCTTACAAATTCGCTTCTTTATTTTCTTTCCAAAATCCAATTTATATATTTTTGGTAGCTCATTATACCCAAATATATTCAATCAAACCATAGCATTCAATATTTCAATATAATTCATCATAGAATAACAAATAATCACAGCAGGGAATATTAAATAAATTAAATAAATGTTGAGGAATCCAGTTGGATCCCTCCAACCTGTTTCTCTGCATCCACAGACATTAGCACAACATAAATACCGATTCCACTTCGAGGTGGAATATCGCGGTATATGGGATTAATATAAATCATTCGCTATTATGCGGCGCATAGGGTGTCATCCGCTATGCGGGAAATCAATCATTCCAAGATGTAATATATACTATTATATATAATATAACACACCAAATCCAATTAATCAATTAACTATTTAAATTTAACCATTTAAATTTAAATTTAAATTCAGCTGAGTAAGATTAACTCACCTTTGATTTTTTTTTGCCAATCCAATTCCATCTCGACCATTATCTCTCAATTTTGGACCTTGTATAAATATTATACGGTATGTTAACATTTTAAATGATGGAATAATCAATTTCCTTTTTTAAATAAATTTAATTTAAACTAATTTTCCTCTAGTAATTCCTTAGTAGCTAAAATAATTAAATAAGTTAATTTTAAACAAGTTAATCTCCTTAATCCTTTATTTTAAAATAACTTGCAAGTTTAAAATGTATATTTATATATATGATTATAAGAAATAATCTATATAGATTATAATTTATTTTATATAAATTTCCAGTTTACTGTACATATTTTTTTTAACCAAATAGTTTTAAATTAACTGGCTAACCTTAATTACAGTAATGAATAGAAATAGGAAAGAAAAAAAACAATACCCTATTAATCGTTACGAGCCAGCCACCCTCTTGATCGCGGCCCCCAACGGCTCCAGCCGCCGTCACCTCCTCCTTCGAGCATAGAAGTCTTGATTACGGCAATCCACCCAGCCTCGCGAGCATACATCCCCCATCGCGATGCCAAATCTCACGCGCTCTTTGATTTGACTGCAGCCGTGACCTCGACGAATCCTTCATCTACCCTATGCCGCAAACCCTAACTCGATTCCACTCCTGGCCATGCGCGCGAATTGTGCGGTGCCAACCATGACACTTCCCTGAAGTCGACCAAGTCGCGACTTCCCTGAAGTCGAACGAATCGATTTGGGAGTAATTCGATTACATTGATTTGAGGTTAGCTGAAAGGAGGGAGATGAGAAGGGGCGTTCGACCATTATTGATTTCTTTTGAACGAAATTATAAAGTGAAGAATGAAAAGCTCAGCAATGTTTCGAGATTTTCAACTTCATTATATTATTATTTTTTTTGGCTGATATAAAGTTGATGGAGGGGATGTTTGCGTGATGTACTATACTTGCTACAGTGCTTGAGAGTTGATAGAATCGCGGCTGATGGGAAAAGAAACGGCTGATAGTGACCAGATATAAAAATATATATATATTTATGTTAAATTCAAATCGTCTCGATAAACGCAACACGAAATTTGACTTCCTATCGTGGCATGCTGATAGGCGTTCCTAGTGTTATATCCCTATTCCGAACGCAATGGAAAAGGTTTCGAGCCCTAATTCGATCGTATGGAGAAGATAACTTTTTGAATCGAATTACAATATTAAATTTTTGATATAAATCTCAACGCGTTTATATATTGTACGCTTACACAACAACTCCAAACATTACGAAATTTGAAATCCGATAATAATACAATATTACGGATCCAATGGAACTGGTTTCGTCGAATTCCGAGACTGTGCCTCGGAAGGCTATTTTTAAATTCAATTTAAACTATAAAATTTCAAAACTTAACAAAGCACTTCCAAATTCACTTTTACCACTTTTACTATCTTCAGTACTATCAATATAAATTTTAAAGCCTTCAAATTATTTTTAACAGGCTTAAAACTCCAGATTCAACATTTTACCCAACTTTAAATTAATTAATTCAATAAGTTAATTATCAAATAAATAGTTATATTTGAATTCGAGTTAAAAATTAACCTTTAAATATTAAAATCAATTAAATATTCCGATTTTAAATCCTCAAAAATTCTGGGTCATCACAGTTTGAATAATCTGTGATAGATTATAGTGTGATTTAAATTTATTGGATGTTATGGTAGCACTGACCCAGTTTTTGGAATTTTAAATACCAAAATATATTTTGAATTTGAAATAAAACGAAAAGAAAATTAGGAAATAAATATAAAATTGATTATACCGGGTCTTAAATAAGATTTTTAAATTATAAGATGGAAGTAGAATTGAGATTTGGTTGGTTTTGGAATATAGTTTGAGTTATTAAAGAAATTAATTTACAAATGGAATTTAATTTAGAAATCGATTTATAATGGATTTAAATGATGTGAAACCGTTGTAAACTAGAAATGAGACTGTGAGATTTATAAACAACGATTTATAAATAAAGTGAAACGATTATCGTTTTGGTAAATTGAAGATATAAATTCACGGTAAAAATTTATAAGTAGATGGGTAAATCAGTTTAAAAAGAAATGATAGAGATTACTTTTGGAAATGTGAAAAAGGGAGTTATGAAATTAATGAATTTATGATAAATCAAGAGAGGTTTATAAATATTAGATTGATTATATTGGAATTGAAAAATATATTTTTATTGAAAAGTTGGGTTTGTTTTAAAAAGGAGGATTTTTAATTATTAAACCAGGCAATTGTATATCTATTATATAGTTCTTTTTTATAAAAACGTGTTATTATCTATTATATATTGTTCCGCTGCAATTGTGAGATTTTGTGTTGTTATTTCTGTTTTTTCTTCTATCCTTTTCTTTTTCAACCCTAATAATCGGTTTTTTCGGCATTCAAGTTCTTAGATGAGAATCATGAGATACAGTAGACATATTAGCGTCGATTTTCGATGGTCGAAAATTCGTTCGTTACAATTAGTATGTTTTCATCTAGACTTTTTGTGGATCCTGTCTGAGCTAAATTTTCCACTGTCCCTCCCTTGATTAGATTTCTTTTTGGAGTAGTATAGTTAGTCCATTAGAATGAACTTGTCGGCCTGAAAATGAAGGTCTTGCAGATCTCAGCAAGCATGGATGAATATTTTATTCTTGAAAAAAACATTGACTATAAGGCCTGAATGTACAGCAATAAGCTTACCTTTGTCGTTTCATTCTCTCAACTTTAAAAGCTTCAGCGTTAAACCTGTTTAAGTAATCTGTCAATTACTCGTCGTAATTCTGTCTTAAATTGACGAGCATTGTATAGTCGATTGATGGGTCTTTAAAGATGCAAAACTGAGTCGAGAACTCATAAGAGGATTGTTTTCAAGAATACATTGTGTTCTTGCGATATTGCTGGTGCCACTTGATAGCACCTAACAACACCAAAAGCATTGTATAAATACATTTGACTGTCGAATTCAGTCAAATAGTCGTCGGGATCGAATGTACCATGATATTTTATTGTACGGACATTCACGTGAGATGAAACGGGTGTTGTCATTATCTCATCGATGAAAGAGGCAACCCTTTCAATATCATTTACTTTCTCGTCTGCTATTCTCTTACACTTAGTATTCAACGGGTCCATTAAACTTTTTTGTCATGTCTTTGAGGTGAGCTTCATTGCTTAAGTGGTCTTTCTTATTTGATTTGTAACAATCTAAGGTAGAGCTTGCAGAACAATTCTTTTCTTCTTCCTGCACCCTTCCTTGATAGCTCGGCTTTAGTGGGAGACGATCCTTATTTACAGAAATGTTAGTTTTACTTTTCGAGGCACTAGTGTTAATTTTCAAGTCAAAACCTTCAGTTGGAAGATCATGTTGCTAAAATCGTACACTTAGAGCGACAAATGACAGAAATAAAAAATCTCTTAGAAGGTTTATTCCGCAAGTAATCCATAAATGTCACAGCAGAGGAGGAAGTTATCTCTGTTGACCAATTACGGCATAAGAATAACATGGAGGAGGTGCATGTTTGTTTCAAAATTCTTATGTGCTTCTACTTGCTAGCATCGAATGATCCTTTCCATGACACCATCAAAAGACGTATTTATTTGTTGCTCTTTATTCATGCGAAAGCTTTCTAAAAGACCATTACCCTTGTTCATATTTTATGGTTGCCAACGTGTGAAGATACCAAAACAAAATTTTATAGGTGAGATTAACGAACAACCAAGATGATCTTCATAAGCTTTTCAATCATTTGAAACAAACCAATTCATTCAAAATTATGATTTAAGAACCAAAAGGCTACAATATAAAACTAATATTTAGCTAATTTTAACATGTAGTGTTTCGATGTTTCTTATTTTATTTTTTAACGACGGTTAAAGCTCCCTAGTTTTAGGTTAATAATATTAAGGCTATTAACACCGTTAATAGATTTACTTCCCCCACTTTTAATATTAAAAAATTTATCTCAGTTTTATGTTAGTATCCAGGTGAAGATTTTATTTGCATTACGGGTTCTGAAAGGCAAAAGCAAAGGTAAGAACAGAGGAAGCCAATATTTAAATCAGACCATTTGAAAATCCAATGACAAAACCACCAAAATTAACTCAATTTATTAAAATTTCAATAAAATACATGCCTACCTTACAAAGTTGTCTAAACTTATTAATACGAAATGAAAAAAAAAATGTTATAAACCAGAGAACCAGTACACAACACTAACGAAATGGGAGGATAATATCAAATATAAAACAGAAATTTGATTTATATAAAGACATTTGACTTCGTTAGCTACTTAGAAGACTATACACAGAAAATGAAAATGATTGATCACTCAAAACATGAATCCAGTTTGTGCAAATTAGCAGAAACATCTGTCCATGATGAGGTATGTGAACCAATTATAAATTAGCAGAAACACGATCCTTTCATGTGTTTTATAAACCAAAAGCCTAAAACAATTGAAAATCGAACAGCAAAACGACCGAATGCACCGAGTGGTTTTAATTTACTACAGTTTCAATAGTTCATGCCTTAACATTAATAATTAAACCAACTATTACAAAACGAGAAAATAGATTTTATAACCCAATAAAATATAACGAGAAGAAATGAAAATATTAATATAAAACAGGAATTTGATACGTGAAGAAATTTAAGTTCGTCCTTAATTTGGATGATTACAAACAAAAATATGAAATTAGCACAAAACATCAATCCAATCTGAGCAAATTAGCAGAAACATAAGGTTTAGCTTGAGGTATGTGAACCAGTATAAGATGTGCACGTATAAATCTTGTGAAACACAAACTACTTATCTTAAGCAGTCATTTAAGAACTATAAGAAACCCATCATGAATGCTATCAGTTTGTATGATGGTAACAATATGTACGCTCATAGGATAAATACTTGATTTTTGTGAAAATGTGATCACACAATATGGCACCGTGGATGAACAAAAAGATCTAATCCACAGTTTCCTATCAAGATGTGAAACTCCATTATAAGCTTGATCTTGGAAATCAACAGTCATTGCATATTGCTTCCACTGATGTGGCGTCAGGCTAAATTAAACTGTAAATTACAAATACAAATTTAATCAAAATCCTCAGTGACCCATTTATAATCAAGCACACAGCTAATGCTGCTTTAAGTGTCATACGGCACTTCCTATCTTTAGGTCAGAATTCTTCATTGGAGCGCTCAATTAGTCCACGAAATTACCCAAACTTAACATTCATAAAAAAAGTATAATAAAACATGTATTTATGGCCTCAAAACAGCAAAATAGATTTGATCGGAAAACGGAAATCGTACTTTTGGTTTAAACAGTAGATTTGATCAACCATCAGAATAGAATTTTACTCTCATCCACAACCAAATAGATCGTGTAGGAAGGTGTCCTAAGATTATTTGTTCGCTGTCATCATCTGATTGAAATTGTCTTTCCAAAAGGGAAAAAATAAGACAGAATTCAGCAATCGCAGTAATAATGAAACATCGCTTCTAAATAAATCCACGGATCAAGTGTTGAATCATTATGAAAACTTGATACTCATCTGAAACAAATAGCAAACAACAGTTAAAAAAATAGTTAGCAAAAATACATTAGAAGATTACTCAGTGGTGGCGATTGATAATTAGGTTCGATTCCGCCGCAAAAGTCCTCAAGAATTCTCAGAAGAGGGAGCTTCTTATCCTCATCGTAAATTCAACTAAATTTCGAAAACAAAGCATAAATAATAACCGATGGCTATTTACATGTACAATTAACAAAGTATTTCCATAAAGAATTGAAATAAACAGGGACCAGCCGCCACTGCAAATGTAAGAGATAACCAATGCCGCGTATGATTCTAGTCTTCTAGATTAGTGGTTTATAAAGCAGTGGTCTAGGGTTTCCACGAGAAAATAGCGAATACGGGCTAATTGCAACATGGGCTGCCCGGTAAAACTAAAACAGTAATTGAATTTATAAGTTCTGGAACTAAACACATGTCGCGAACTGTATCTTTAATTTTTGTTTTAAATTGTGCACGTGAACTGTGTCTTTAATTTTTGTTTTAAACTGTGTACTGTTTATGTTTGAAATGTTAATTGATTTATTGGTTTGTTCGATGAATTCATGATTTAGCAGAATGGTTTTACTTAAACAAAATTAAATACGATCATAAATATCATAGTTATAGCATGTTGCACTACATTACATAAATAAAAAGACAAAGATAAAGCATTAAACATCTCCATTGGTAACTATTGATTTTCCGAATTCCGAATTCCAAATATAATTTATTGGATCGTTTTGGACCCAATTATGAAGGGCTGCATTCTAATAAACTTCATGATAATCCACATGAATTATGCACACTTCTTCATTTTGTAGCGTGTCAGCGCGTAACCATTAAGGTGATTGTCTTGCCTTATCATACTGGTAACTGGGATAGTCGATACCGATTTCGTCTTCTATCTATGACCATGTTATGTTATGAAGAATTATACAAGTGAAAATAATTATGGCCATTTTCCCATAGCATGCATGGATTACTTACCATTGTAAATCTTGCTTGAAGCACTTTGAAAGCTCCTTCTACATCTTTCCTTTGTTTTTCTTGCATTGCGGCAAATTTTTCTATTGTGTTATTAATGGGTTGACGAAAGACTTTACAATCGTGCTCCATTTAAGATAAATTCCATTTCCAAGATAGTATCTATGATTGTATGTGTTTTGACTAGGTGTAAATGATACAGGGGTTGATTTATCAAGCACCAAATCATTTAACAAATGAGATGATCTTTTTTTTCCTTAGTGTTGTATGCTCCATGAAAAGCTCTAGGGAAGTTCTTACATTTCCAACGCATACAATCCAAACTTTCGAGCATTCTAGGCCAACCTCTGCTTTCGTGCATTTCGCGCAGTCGTGCTACATCTACTTCGTTAAGAGAACGAGGGTATTCGGTCTCATAAATGTCCACAGTGGCTTGACAGAAGTGACCAAGATTTTCAATGTTATACTCTCTACAATACAGTATGCGTCGTCAAAGACATCAGCGGGTGTACTATAAGCTAACATCCACAGAGCTGCGATCGTCTTTTGATGCCTAATTAGATCATGATTTTTCGCAGCATCCTGCTTATAAACAAGTAATTATTATTCTATTTAATACTTTCTAGAATTCTTAAAATAATGCATGACTCATTCTGAATCGTCGGCGAACCATCTCTAGACCATAAGTTGGATCATGATTAAAGTAATCTCGTATAAACGTTTTGTGGAATGTTGTCTAGTTACGGTTGATGTATTTCAAACCCGTAACCAAGCCACTGTGTGTCCCCAAAGTCGAACCATATGCTTCACGGTAGAACTGCCAATACAGTGCAACATGCAACATACATCAACTAAAACTCGACATAACAGAACCTCGTACATTGTAACAGAAATAAGTATAGTCAATCCAGTGGTGCATCATCATCATCATCACCTCTATCGTCATCGTTCTCTTCACCCTCATCGTCGTCACCACCACCATCATCGTCGTCACCACCACCATCGTCGTCCTCGTCATCATCACCCCATCGACATCAACATCGCCCTTACTGTCGTCGCCGTCGCCATAATCAACACCATCTCCAACATCACCAGAGTGATACCCACCACACCAATATCAACTACACCATCTCCATCTGGTGGTCCATAAGGCTCGTATATGGCAAGTTTGGCAGATAACTCATCAGTCTGTGCCTCTGACATATGTCTATGTTGCATGTGCATCTCATGGTTGGTGTGCGTATGTGCAAGCGTCATATTTTGACATACACCAAATGAAACTCTAGACTGATCCAATCTAGATGCATACTACAAAAATAAATAATTTGACATGCAAGAAGCTAAGTTTGAAATAAAGGACGAAATGCACATAACTAAAAAAAGTACCTCATATGGAGGGTATAACCCGACTAAATGCACATCTGGAATGTCATGGTGCTTTGGAATGAATAAAGGCTGCTTAATCAATGTAGTCGTGACATGGTAGGCCCTAAAAGTATAATCAGGCCCCTAAAGCATCGAAGTATGGGTGAATTGTGAAAGATAGGATCGAATGAAACCGGTAGTACCTGAACTCTCCGGCTGAGATGTGAGGGCCTATATGATTAGAGTTAACCCCATAGACATAATCTGGTAACATGAAACGACGCAGTGCTTATTTAGCCTAATATGCGTCATAATCTCCATCTATGAAGTATGTACTGGTATCCTCCCATCCAGCCCGTCGAAGTACATACGCAAGAATTCAGGTCTGTGCAAAGCTATCCTACGTCTAGGTAAAAAATATGCAATCATCATAGAATGGTCGTCCGCCATAAGGCCTACGTCTACGAGTTGGGTTCGATGGGAGGCCCAATGAGTCCATACGATGTTGTCGCGACTACGCATGTCAAGCTACGACCTAGCCTCCATCGGGTCACGTCGAACACCTTAGGGAGCATGTTGCAAATACTAAACTGTACTCTATCGTCTCATCCTAAGGAATTACTGCTGGGGAGCCTGACTAGCTATCCTTTGAATGTGGGGATGCATGTTTATCGTGTACTAGTAGTGCCATAGCGGCAGTATGTACCGAAAAGTCGACATCTGCTTGAGATCGTCAAGTGCAAATGAATCTAGTATGATATATGTGGTACTTAGAATGGTTGTGCCCCAATCGATAATATGAAGCTGGTCTAGATAAGCGCTGTTGGAAAACCTAGACGAACCGTACCTTTTTGGTTCGAGAAAATGGTCGAACTAAGCAAGTACAAAAGAAATGCCCAAGTGATCACATCCGTTATATCCGCTCTATCTTTGTAAGTGGTGATGTGATGCTGAAGGTAGTTCAACTTCACAAAACCGCTATTATTGTAGTTAGCATCCATAAGAAGTAGAATAACAGTAAACAAATCGGAGGACTCATATAACTCGTCAAATAGGAATAGCCTAAGCGCATGTCCTCCAATCACAGTACCGATGGGCATGTAGAAGTCAATAGGGGTAATGCCAAATCAAAGTTTGAAAAGCGAAACGTATGCATCGTGGGCCACCACCTCTCAATTAATGCCTGAATGAGAGGTTGATTGAAGGACTGAAAAGACCCAATTATCAAAAACATGCCGCAAGGGCTAGCTTATAGCCTCTCTATAATAGGAAGGAGGAGAGTGTCGTAAAAGTGTGTAATAGATTTGGCCCAACTACCATGACAACGAATGTATTGATCCTATATATAATTTAAGGATGAATTTTTTTTAAATATACCAGTGGTTATTTAATATGAATACGGGACAAATATATACAAATTATTCTACTTAAATTATACCTAAAATCGTATGTAAGCTCATGTAGTATGCGTAGATCATTGGATGTCAATCTGAGGATGGAGGAACGTGTATTGGTCCAGCTTCTTCCTGTGGATTTCTATAAACGGTTCTTTTAGCTATTTTAGTTGGATGTGGTGGCATTTTCTCTAATTTTAGATTAAATAAAAAAAATAAAATGAAAGGTTGGGCGAGAAAGTGAGAAAGAAATGGCGAAAGGGGGTGATATAATGTGGGGGAGATCACGCACCAATTTTATAGGCGGCACCTAATTTTCAAGCGCCCATAAAATTGCCTGACCAATGCAAAATACTTTCCCATTTAGAGCTGAATATTCAAAGCCCTGAATATTAGCCCTGAACACACTGAGAGCTGCTTTAATGGGGAGCCTATTTAATGGGGAGCCCATTTAATGGGTTCCTAAGTCCAACCACTCATTTAATAGACGCCCATTTAATGGCAACCTGGTCTTCAACTCTCGTTAAATGGGTGCTTGGGCTTGGGCACCTGGTCTTCGACTCTCGTTAACTGGACGTCTTGGCTTGGGCATCCATTAGATGGGTGCCTAAACCCGTTTAGATTCCTGAATCCATATCTGAATATTCAGATATGAATTCACCACTGAGGCAGGCAAACTGAATTTATTCACCCTGAATTGCAACCACTGGAGATTCCCTTAGGACTTAGGATACCATTTGGTGCATTATAACCAAGGTACGCTAGGGTTTCCACAGTAAATTTGCAGATGCGGGCTAATTGCATCATGGGTTGTCTACTAAATTAACATTGTTTTATTTTTCTTTAAATGATCCATAATAGAACATAAATTAATAGATTTGTTTTTAATTAATAACTTTCTAGCTAAAATAAATATTTTCGAAGTAGGAAATATTTTTTTATAAAAAATAAAAGTAGAATATGATTTAAGAAATGATTATGCCATTATACTAGAACTGAATAAAAGGGGCAAAATTGTACAATATAAAAACATAATAAATATAATAGATGAGAATGAAAATTAGAGCAAAGCAGTATATAAAAATGAGAAAAACTAGTATGGTTGCTGAAACTAAAAAAAAGCAAAAGTAAAAAATGAAAGATACCAAATCATCATATACAAACTATTTTATATTTAAAATCTTACTATTTGAAAGTAAAAAAGGCTAAAAATAGCAATTTTAACATATGAGCCCATATGGTGGGCAAGTGGAAAGTCGTGTAGTTGAGTGGTAAAATGTCATATGTCCAAGTCCTGATAACGAAGCATGGGGACAACTCTAATGTAAAGACCTAAAGTATATGTTGTGGGTTAGATGTGTACTTCCTCAAAGTTTATAAGAAAGGTTTGATTGTTTATGTGTTTAAAAATAATACTTTCAAAATATAAAAAAGATTGCAAAAATGTTAAATGCTAAAAAACAAAATATATTAAAAAAAAGAAACTAAAATTAAAAAGGTTTGGAGGAGCATAGTACGGTAGCCATACATCGTGGAAGAACATATCAAGTACCATGAGTTTAAACATTTTTCATGCTCACGACGTGGACTCACTTGTGATAATGTATGGTTTATTTCATAAACATTCTGTAACATGAGTTCATCATGTTAAGTCATAGACTTATGCCATTTGTCCATTCTTGTCCGTTGAACTTCTACTACTTCTCACGAGTAGGTTTAAACGGTAAAGTAGAGTAAACTCGCTTTGTTGTTGACTTGCAACGTGTATAAGGTTCTTTGTCATCTACCATACGTATATCACATTGCATTGGTAGATGGTTTTTCCTAAAAGAACAAGAGCGGTATTTTAGTCAAGTGCTCTTTGGTATATATTATATTTATAGTACTAATGTTGTAAAGGCAAGGATTGAAATTTTCAATGGCTTAACTGGTTCTTATGTGTATGGTCATTATGTTTTGTAGGGAATTGGATATTATTTTATTTTGGGATGGTCACGTAACAACGTGCACTTTCAGACACATAGATTCAGTTGCTATTAACACGTTAATTTTACATGGTTTCAATTTTTATCGTTCTATCTTTTTTCCAAAACTTAGGTACAAATTTAAATCAGTATAATCTCATTTTTAAACAATTATTCATATTTAGTGATATACCCAAATAATTTCCTATTTCCTTTATTTCGATTATAATTCATTTATGGTGTAGTTTAATTAATTGATTATATAAATTATGCTATAGTTAAACAAAATTTATTCATCTTAAATTGGTCCACATTTACTATGTAGAGTCGTAATCACATAGTTCTAAGGCGGAATTTTTAATACAAGTTACCATCCCCTCCCCCTCAAGTTATACCAGTTATACTCTAAAAACAATGATTTAGGGTCTTCTAATTTATCCAATTCATATAAATCATCAACTTTAAACATTAAATCCATTTTTGAACATATTTCACAACCTAAATAGATGTATAAATGAATTTTAATGGATATATAACAAGATAACCGATTTGTAAATAATCCTACTCACTTTTATTCGTTACTTTGATTGATTTTCCTGTAGAACTTCCAAATTTCCTCCTTTGATTTGATTTGAATAACTCCCCCAAACTCCTTTTTGATTTACTAAGGTTTGAATTTGATTTCTTTCTCTTTTCTATTTGTTTTATAGTTTTTTTTTCGAAGAATTGTTTTTTGGAATTGAAAAGGAAAAAGAATAAGAATGGAGTTTTGAGTTTAAGGCGAGCGGTGGCTACAAATTGAAGAAAGGGGTGAAATAGGTTTACAAACTTCTCCTATATGGGTACAAATCCAGAAATCCCCCTCGGCCCATTTATGCTTTGACCCACTTCGCCTTGAAATGGACGTTATGGTTAATGTTCAACATCTGCTTCGTCTGCTGTATGTTTTTGAAATATTTTTTTTAACATTCACACGTCACCTTAGCTAGGATGTGACAATGTGGTCAAATTTATGGCTAACACATTTTTCGGTATAATCCAATTTTTACCATTTTAAATAGTACCCATTGGTAACGATTATTTACACCGATTCATTTCATTAAAACTATATCACTCTAGGGCTTATAGAACATGGTTTGGGTCAAATTCCAATATCCTCCACATGCAGCTTGTTTAATCCAATCACAATATCCTTGGTTTAAGAATAATAAAGATTATTAACCGAACTACTATGGCCAGGGATTTTCACTTTGAGTTGACTACATTTGACTACGTACTAAACTCATGTAACCGAGGATACGAATTCTCCATTGTATGATCTTTCACTTCTAATATTTAAACTCGGACCCAATTATAGTCGTACAATAGATGTCATGCCACGATTTAACTACAATCAAAGTGGAGTGTCCACATTAAAGTTTAACCGTATTCTCGAATTAAGAGAAATGTATAATACCACCACTTTAAGATTCTTTTTTGACCTTAGTTATATTAACCAATAGAAAACGCTTAATTGAGTCATTTCATAACTACCCAATATTCTCGAATTAAGAGAAATGTATAATACCACCACTTTAAGATTCTTTTTTGACCTTAGTTATATTAACCAATAGAAAACGCTTAATTGAGTCATTTCATAACTACCCAATAACCATTGGCTCGTAACTCCTAGGTACCCCCAATAGTTTATATACTGCCCAACATTTAAATAATGTTACCTATGTGAGAAATGCGGATTACAGATCTTAAGGCTAGGATTAACACTAGAGGGGGTGAATAGTGTTAATAAAGAATTACTAAATCTTTTTGAGTTTATGTTAATTTAGACGCCAATGTATGCAACATACAGTCACAGATATGATCACAGAAACAAACACAGATACAGAAATAAAATAAAAGTAGTAAAGGAAAGAACACACCCGATTTTATACTGGTTCGGAGTTACCCTACATCCAGTCCCGCAACACAAGTACAGATTTCCTTTCAAAAGCAATTGTACAATTACACCCTCGGTTTCAAGGCTAAGAGGTACACCCTCCAGAATTTCTATCCTCTTGGTAGAGATACTTGATTTTCGAGCCACAAGTTTACCCAATTGATTTACTAAGGCTACAAACACACCTTTTCTCTCTTGATTGATTTCCAAGGCTACAATCACACCTTTTCTCTCTTAATAGATTACAAAGAAGTTTATAACTCTGAACAGCACTGAGAACCTTGTAGAGATAGTGATAGAGAATCAAACTAGAAGTAATTGAGTTTGATTCAATGTTGATTTCGGCAGAGTAATGGTAAGAATATGTATTAATAACTATGGAAGAAGAAGAAGAGGAGTGAAAAACCAGAGAATCTGATATCAAATTCGTTGAAACTAACCCCTATTTATAGAAGAACAACAGCCATGTCCATTCATGAAGAGTTATGGCGAATAAACACTTCTTTTGAAATTTAAATTTTGAATTCAACTAACGCTATGTCGACATGGAGTACTTGGGCATGTCGACATCCCAAAGGATTTTTTGATGTTTTTATTTTCTTTGAAAATAACTTTTATTTTATATCAAAACTATTTTAAACTTTATGAATATACTTGACTATAGTTAAAATTCATAAGTAAATATAGAGAATAATATATATATAATTTAACTATAATTTTATATTTAAATATAGGTATAAATATTTAAAAGTTAAATATATTATATTAAAAGATAGTTTAAAATCAGGAGTAATTTGACTTTGAAATTAAGGATAATTTTGAGGCTAAAACTATTTAAAATTAGGATAGAGGGTTTTGATGTTTTTAAAAGGAAAGTTTTGAAATCATTTTGAAAACAAGATAATTTTGTAAAATCATTTGAATTAAAATTAGTGGATACAAAAAAATGTTCCACTAGATTTTCGTAGGTTCTATCCTACTTAGGGTTCCATCCCTTTAACAGGCTCGAAGTGGATTCCATTCCATGAATAAATTGGATTTTAAGATGTCAGTGCTTTTCTACGAGTTTTAACAAAAATTACTAATAAAAATACTTATGCTTGAAATCTTGAACTCTTTATAATCTTGATACTCATGAGTCTTCTATCTCGATATCTTGAATCTCTATACTGTTCAGTCTTCATTCTTGGTACCTGCATGGTTAAATCCTGCATATACATATATATCTAAATTTATAATGTCAGTATTTATATTTTATAATCTATTCTAAGGTTGTTGTCATCAAAACCATCATCCCACGGACTAACAATCTCCCCCTTTTTGATGATGACAACCTTTGTTTATAAAATATTACTTCTATCCTAATAACTCCCCTTAAAATTAATAACTCCCCCTTAATCTATGCCTAACTACCCTATTTTATATTTCTCCCCCTTTGTCATCAACAAAAACTAACTCCAAACTATATAACTCCCCCTTAATCTAATACTATATGACATGTGATTATAATGATAGTGTTATCATAAATAATCAACACTTAACTCTTAAAACTAAAACTTAATCCTAACTCCAAATTACTAACTCTCCTAACTAAGAATCTATGATAATACTTATAATAGTTAGAAATCAAATATAAGAACATAAATTATTTATTAAGTATATTTCAACTCACTCATCAAAACCAATCATATCAGACAAGTCAAACAAATCAATCAAGTCAAACAAGTCAAACAAGTCAATCAAGTCAATCAAATCAAACAGGTCAATCAAGTCAATCAAATCAAACAAGTCAATCAAAACATACCAAACAAATCAAAAACTAATAATCCTATATTATAAGACAATACTACAAACTCCTTCTAAATAAAATACACTTATGTAATGCAGTATGAAATGTATGACATATGCAATGTAGCATGAGATAATATGCAAAATGAAGCGCAACTTGTGATCTAAATGATTATGATATGTATTGTAATTTATGATGTAATATGCAATGAAATGTGATATGAAATAGGATGCATAATGATATATAATAAAAATGACAATAAAGTAAAATAATTTGCAAAATGATATGATGATATATATACTATGGTAAGAGATATTCAGACTATAAGATAAACATGAGTGATAAGTAATATCTAATTGGCAAGCATATATATATATATGTGTGTGTGTGTGTGTGTGTGTGTCTATATATGTATGTATACATATATCAAACTATTTATTATACTTCAACCATACAAAGGTAAAACACACCAATTACTAGACTTAAGTTAAGAAAACTAATGAATGAGACTGAAAGAGTTGTAAAGTAAGAGTTTGAAGGTAATAAATGATATTAAAACTATAACATAATTGTGAAAGGTAGTAATCAAACTTAATATTAAAATCAAATGCTAAGGAATAAAGACTTATACTGATCAAATACGGTTTTTATAAAGATTAATATCCTCCTTATTTGATTCTTTTTTTTAAATAAATAAATTATTATTGGTTTAAATATTTAGAAACATGTTTAAACATCTTTTAAATTTACAAAATATCATAATGAAATAAAATAATAAAGATTGAAAAACTAAAATAAACATGTGTTATATTAAGGCCTCTAACTTTAAAAAAATTAATTAATTACTAAAAAAAATTTAAACATGAAATTAAAATCTTTAATATAAGTTAGAAAATAATTTTTAAAAAGAATAGAGAAAAATACTTAATTTAAATATTATTTTTACATAATCTAAAGTCTCAAACAGAAAAGAGAGCATTTACAAAATGCTATAAAAAGTTTTTGCAATAAAATATATTCGAAACTTTATAAAACTAAAACTGTAGCTTTTACCAAATGCTGTGTAAAGTGTCTGAAACTATACAGCGTTCAAAGAACAGAAATGCTATAAAAATGAATTTGCAGTACTTATAAAACATTACAGAAGAAAATAAGCATTTTAGAAATGCTATCTAAAATTCCGGTCATGTGATGTGGTACATTCTTATTAATTGAAGAAATATATAAATAGAACCTTATTCTACATTCTAAATTCATTCTATTAATTTCTTAAAGATATAAAATTGGTATCTTAAAAGAAATAGAGTATAAGAAGTAAAAATAACATTAGAAAAATTGAAATCATGAATGAAGGTATGCTTTTCTACTTAGTATAGTTGTAATAAATTAGTTGTAGATTTTGTTTGAAAGAAACACATTTTAAAAGACTTTTTTAAAAAAAAATTAGACTTATATATCGATATTTATACTATGGTGTGTCGATATATGGACCAAAATTCAAAATTTATAAAAGAGATAAATTTCTATACCTAACTAAATGTGTGACGCCCCACCTCTATACCCACGCTAGCCAAGAACACTACGGTGTAGTGCTGTCAACTAGCGCAGAGAATAAGGCTGTTGAGGAGCGGCCATCAGCAGTTAGGCCTTACACTAGTATTGGTTATCTCGATAGGAGTGGTATATATATCTATATATTCTTTCATTTTTTCATCTCTGATTTATTTACTCCCATCGACATACCCCAATTCCAGTATAAAACGAAGTAGGATGGTTCATAATAGTTTAGGACAGTAGATATAATAATAACACAGATAATATAAATAAATGCGGAACACGGATAAAACAGAAAAGTCTCATATATATAACTGATGTCGGTTACAATACATTTGACATAGTACATATGATACAACTACAACCGTCGACCCAGGAAGTTATATATACAAGTACATTATCGACTAACATACATGAACACATATCAACCTATGCTATGACACCACAACTCCCAAAAGATATGAAAAGTCTTCATAGCTCAAACAGCTACCCAAAGCAAGATATCAACGACCTGAAATAACTCGGTCTGACCGGAGTATTAAATTCAAAAGAAAATAATACACGGGTCAGTCTAATTCAAACTCAGTTATTAATGCACAGAAGCAATAATAATTAAATAATCAATAGGCGATAGTCATAATAAATTTCGTCTATCCGATCTTTAAATAAAGAAATCGGATGACGATAAATATAACACGTAACAGTGTTAAACAACAAATCAGCAAATTAAACCAAATCAGAATACAATTCAGAATATTGAATTGAATAAACAAAACAGTTCAAACCATTGAAATATCAATTAAAATATTAATTCGAGTAGGGCTGCAGTACACGCACGCGTGCACTGCCTCGCCACTACAGCATACAGAATATGCAAAAGATCAATAAATCAAAACAAGATAGAATATCATAAAAGCCATACCGTGTGACTGCAGTTCACGCTTGCGTGCACAGCCTTGCCACTACAGTGATAATGTACCCAAAAACTCAATTCCGTGTGGCTGCAGTTCACGCTTGCGTGCACTGCCTTGCCACTACAGTAATGATGTACACAACCGGGCACAAGGTCAAACCCGAACTATCAGCTGGATTCAACACAGATACAAATCATAATACAACACTGTCTGGATCAAATGCCATCAAGAAAGCAAGGCCAAAGAGTAAAATAATCAGACTGCAAACTTCAACTTAAACCAATAAGAGACCAAACAAACAAGTGTATATGTACATAATGCTACACCAATGACTGATACGAGTATTATCATATTAGTGATGCTCAAACCCAAGCCAAACTACAATGAACAAGTGGACAAAACAGATGCAATCTCTACATGAAGTGGAAGTGAACCAGTGTCCACTAAATGAAACTGAAAAATGCAAATGAAGTCAGTGTGAAAATAACTCAAGTCTGGTAACATGATACTACATAGTGCAAACTACCCCACCCAGAAAAAGGCAACAAGTGCAAAACTTTATGTAAATGAAACTGCAACCAAAACTCAGATGCAAGCACATATAAAGGAACAACAGCAGGTCAGGGTCAAAGCACTAATGATACAGACCTGAAGACCCTATGAAGGATCAAATATAAATGGCAATGCCTCAACAACCATTGCATCATATACATGAAATACAACTAAATTCGCTTGGATAAAATAGTGCAGTGAAGAACTCAAAAACCCAAATGTATTTGAATACTTAAAACCAAGGGGAGCAAATACACCATGCAAATGATACATAGTGTGTATGATCAGAGGTGATGCAGCATGAAAATCAGATCTCACAAGGCAGAATACCCAAAATAATATAAGTACACAGTGCAGTGAAACCAACTCTTGAATGTGGTCAACACTACACATGTAGTACAAATGTAAAGACGGTATGAATAAAACTCAAACCAGAGGCAACTGGCATCAACTGCCACAATGAATCAGAGAATCCAAACCGACTTCAGCAATATTGAAAAGGCTATAATAAAATTCATGATACTACGTAGCATCATGCATGCCACAGGTCTGAAGACCAACCAGACTAGTGAAACAAACACAAATCAAAAATAGCAGGTGAATGTGCAGACCCAACCAAAGGAAGAAGAACCAAAATGACACCGAAATAATTGAACTGCAAGAATGCAGTAATGCATATGCAATCCAGACCAGGTAGTACAATGATGAACCAGAGCACAAATCCAAGCACGACCAAGTCACAATTATATGCAAACTGAAACTGTGGTCCGAGAGACATGCACAAGCATAGTCTCAACAAATTATGTAACGCACAAATGTCATGAACTAGAGTGATAATGCATACTACAGATCTGGGTAAAATGGATGTACTATCATATGTATTAAATTAACGTGTAGGGATATAAAACTAAACAATGTACACAGTGGTCAATATATCTACCCAGACTTCAATGTATTTATATGAAGGCGGTGCCGAGGTTAGGTAATGGTTATCAAAGCATAAAGTGAACAATGCAAAGATGAATGCACTTATGGATGCAGACATGTCAAAAATATTATGAAGCTGAGAATGAACAAAGAAACCATAGAACATATGGTACAAGTCAAAACAGAGAATTCGAAGTCAATTCAAAATCAATATCGCCAAAACAACCAAATACATGGTGGCCACGAAATTCAACAATACTGTGATGACCAAGTCAAGAATCAAAACCAAAATTCGAAATCCATATATAAACCCACAAAAATCATCAAGCCATGGTTAAACAGAATCGAACCATGCCAGAAACATCAAACAAAAAAAAATCAAGTTAAAGCCGAGGCTATGGAACAGCAAAGGTGTATATGCAAGTACGACATACCAAATGAATCGAAGTACAGAGCATAACAAAGTCAAGTCGCAAATAAATCAAGGTACCAGGTTATACGAGATCGACAAAACCCATGAAATCATCAACAAAGAAACACGCTTGAATTAGATGTGAGTAATATGAATTACTCACCTTCCACGACGCAATTAGAAGGAGCTGGGAACGAGCGCAAGTGAAGCAAGCAGACGATCATCAGAGAAGCAGCGAGCAAGGCAACACGCAAACCAGAGAATCGATCAACATAGGCATGCTTCGAAAAGCCCTAATTTCAGAGCGCAAAGAGGAACGAAGAAGAGGGACGAACAAAATCGAGCAGCCATTTAATTTCCATCATTTTGTTTTTAGGTTTCGAACGAAAATGAAAAAAGGGGGGCCGCCATTTATTTTTCTTCGTTCAATTTTAGTGAAGGGTTTTTCGAATGAACGAAAAATAAGAAAGGGGACGGGTCGAATAGAAATAAAAAGGGAGCGACTATTTGTCCTTTGTAAATTTTCACTGCCTCACAAAAACATGGGCCACTACCTAATTTTCAAAGCCCGTCAATCTTCTTAACAATTTATAAAAGAATTTTAATTCAAATTTTAAAACTTCAATTTGCAATTAGCGAAAATATTAATCGTTTAATGTCGATTATAAATCGACGCGAAATACCGGGTTGTTACAGACTCCCCTCCTTAAAGAAATTGCGTCCTCGCAATCTTAAGGAATAAATGGACAAATGGTAACAACCATAAAGAACATCATCACAAGATGAAGAAATTTGAAATAGGAAGTTCACCATAAAGAGCTTGAAAGAGTAAGCCTGAACGTGTTTGCTCGATGAATTCTCAGGATTCCTAAGTACAATCCTTAGGATTTGGGAACCATTGAACTTCCGCAAGAAAACGTCTTTATTTCGAAGGTGCTACACCCCCGAAGCAATGATGTGAATAGAAGGTTACTCAAAAGTCAAATAGGCAAAACTTCCATTTCTTCAACAACACAGGGCTCAAGAATAAAAATCGGAAATCCCTAAGGCATTTCCGTAATCGGAAGACGTGGAAAACATCATGAATAGCAGAAAATTGAGCCGGTACACCGGCGTAGTACAATATAAACACCAAAGAAATCTTTTAATTTCATAAAAGAAATTCACAAATTTCCAAAAAATCTAACTATCAAATAGATAATTCAGAAAACAACAAAACTGAACAAATGCAACTATCAGCAATATTCAATTATCAATTAGATAATTAGAATATAGAAATCACAAAACAACAATAACTAATTATAGATACGATAATTAGAAAACAGCAAAATCAGCAAATCTAATTATCAACAAAGATAATTAGAAAACACAAATCACAAATATCTAATATCAAAAACGATAATCAGGAATTACCACAACGGTAATCAAATTTCAAATCAACAAATATTCAATTATCAAAATGATAATCAAAACTTAAATCACAAATATTTAATTATCACGAACGATAATTAAATCTCAAATATCTAGTTATCACAAGCGATAATCAGAAACAACAAATATCTGATTATCAAAAACGATAATCAGAAATCACAAATCAACGAATATTTAATATCACAATTGATAATCAAATCACAAATATTTAATTATCAAAAACGATAATTAACTCTTAAATCCCAAAATATTTAGTTATCTCAAACGATAATTAAATCACAAATATCCAATTATCAAAAACGATAATCAGAAATCAAAAATATCCGATTATCAAAAACGATAATCAGAAATCACAAACATCCGATTATCAAAAACGATAATCAGAAACCACAAACATCCGATTATCAAAAACGATAATCAAAAACCACAAATATTCAATTAACGAGTCCGGAATTAACCGAAATAGCAAACGCACATATCCCATAACCACGATTTTTACTAAATCGTTTAATTCACTTCATCGTTTTCTTGAATGTGCATAATTGTGTATTTTAAAAATAACATTTCACATTCTCAAACGGACAAGTCCGGAATTAAGCGAATCAGTAAAAGAAAGGGGTCATAGTCCTCGATTTTTTTGAAACGTTTAAATTGCTTCCTCATTCTTTTGAAAGCGCAAAGTGCAAAACTTCTGAAAACAATTTTCATTTATTTTATAAAAATAATAATTTACATTCTCAAACGAACAAGTCCGGAATTAAGCGAATCAGCAAAAGAAAGGGGTCATAGTCCTTGATTTTACTGAAACGTTTAATTCGCTTCCTCATTCTTTTGAAAGCGTAAACCGTAAAAATTTTGGAAACAATTTTTTTTTGAAACAATTTAAAAATAATAACAAAATTTTAAAACACGTGATTAAAACAGCAACATCAGTAGCAACTTCGATAAGTAAATTGCACTTCTTAAAATACCGTAAAAACGGACAACAAAATAAGCATCGCGGATAACCGCTTGAAAATCCATTTTAAGATTGACAGTTACTGAAGTTAATACGTCAAAATCTCATCAAAATAATTGGCATCAAAATATAATACCAATGAATTTTCATTCATAAAAAATGTCGCAAGAATCTTCTCAAAGATAGAAAGGGATATCATACCCTAAACTTGTATTCATAACAAGTCAATGACACACGAATTCACCAATGCACAAAAATTGATAAAACTTATCAATAGAAATCACGAAAATTGGTGAAGCACAAGTTCTAGATATCATCACAAGAAATCCAGAAAACACAAATTCTAGAAATCTACACTAGAAATCCAGAAAACACAAATTCTAGAAATCTACACAAGAAATCCAGAAAACACAAATTCTAGAAATCCAGAAAACCCAAAGAGGGAAAGAGGCCTATCACATGACGGTCCGAAGACCATGGGGAGCTACCCCATATGGGTGAGTCGGAATCACCCAGACGAGGTCTAGACTAACCAAAAATCAAAAAGGTATGTGTGAGTGGAATCACACAAGTGGTGTCTAGTCTAACCTCGCAAACAAAAAGAAAGTATGTGTGCGTGGAATCACACAAATGGTGTCTAGGATAACCAAAAAGCAAAAAGGTATGTGTGAGTGGAATCACACAAATGGTGTCTAGCCTAACCTCGCAACAAAAAAAGTATATGTGAGTGGAATCACACAAATGGTGTCTAGGCTAACCAAAAAGCAAAAGGGTATGTGTGAGTGGAATTACACAAATGATGTCTAGCCTAACCTCGCAATAAAAAAAGTATGTGTGAGTGGAATCACACAAATGGTGTCTAGGCTAACCAAAAAGCAAAAAGGTATGTGTGAGTGGAATCACACAAATGGTGTCTAGCCTAACCTTACAAACAAAGAGACGTCGCACAGTTGCTAGTCTAAATCATAAAAAGGGGAAGGCCTATCACAAAATGGGATCATGAAAACTCACCAACCGGTATCACAAAACGAGACGCTATCTCATGGTGGCCAACTATTAAATTTTGACACACGAATGGTCCGAAGACCGTGGGGCGCTACCCCACATATGTGATGGCGAAACATCACACAAATGCGATGGCAAAACATCACAAGAGCAGGGTCTAGTCTCCCTCGCAGACAAAGAGACATCGCACAATTGCTAGTCTAAAACACAAAAATGATCGTCATGATCATCAAGAAGTGTCAATTACACTAAGTTAGTAAATATAAAAGTTTAGCTTCATGTCCCATAACCACTAGCTTAACTCAAATATTTACGAACAAACTGTAGATCTACACTAGAAAATTGTCACAAGAGTTTTCAATCGAACAAGTCCAAGAGTTAACTGACGAAGCAAACGCAAGCGTTTCATACCACTTGTTTTACTAAGCCGTTTAATTCGATTTCTCATCCGAGTGAAGTAAAGGCTTGTATATACTAGTAGATTGGAAAATGGTTTAAGTAAAGAGCTTTGTAATAAAATAGTTTTGAAATTTTTGGAGAAAAGGGTTTTGATATTTACTACTAGTATAGAAAACCTTTATATTTTTAAAGTGACAAAGCATAAAAGTGATTGTAGAAACAATCAATCACAAGAATTCACATACGAAGATGTGAATAGAATCCAAAGAAATCGATACTGAATCCTTCAAAAGGTATGTTCACGAAAATCCCGAAGAAAATGTCACTAAAGTCACTAATAAATGATAGCAACAAATCGGGGAATTAACACGAATCGATTAAATTTGGAAACCAAATCAATTCACTAAAATTCACATTCGAAGACGTGAATAAAATCCAAAGAATTCGATTCTAAATCCATCAAAGTAGAAATACCCAAAAATTCCAGAAATAGAAGTTACAACAACTAATCGGAAAAGAAGAATCGATTAACAATTGGAAAAACAAAGCAAAACGAGCATAAATGCATAAATGACTTCAACAAAAATAAAAATCAAGTCAATGCCGAGGAAAACACAAAATATCAAGTTCAAAATCGCTGAGATTCGAACCAAATCAACATCGGCTAAATCAATTCAAAGCCGAAAACACAAGAACAAAATCCTCATCATCAAAAACTCAACTTGAGTTCGCAAAGCAAACGGAGGCAGAAGCCAAAATTCTTTCACGAAATCAAAATCAAATGCACGTGAATAAGCGTTAGGAATTCATACCTAACAATCAAAGATAATCATATGCAAAGATGAGAGATAAAACATCGACAATTAGTTGTAACACATGTTCCGTCTAAGTTATGTTTTATATTATGTCCATAAACCTGGCTCTGATACCAAGCTGTGACGCCCCACCTCTATACCCACGCTAGCCAAGAACACTACGGTGTAATGCTGTCAACTAGCGCGGAGAATAAGGTTGTTGAGGAGCGGCCATCAGTAGTTAGGCCTTACACTAGTATTGGTTATCTCGATAGGAGTGGTATATATATATCTATATATTCTTTCATTTTTTCATCTCTGATTTATTTACTCCCATCGACATACCCCAATTCCAGTATAAAACGAACTACGATGGTTCATAATAGTTTAGGACAGTAGATATAATAATAACACAGATAATATAAATAAATGCGGAACACAGATAAAACAGAAAAGTCTCATATATATAACTGATGTCGGTTACAATACATTTGACATAGTACATATGATACAACTACAACTGTCGACCCAGGAAGTTATATATACAAGTACATTATCGACTAACATACATGAACACATATCAACCTATGCTATGACACGACAACTCCCAAAAGATATGAAAAGTCTTCATAGCTCAAACAGCTACCCAAAGCAAGATATCTATGACCTGAAATAACTCGGTTTGACCCGAGTATTAAATTCAAAAGAAAATAATACACGGGTCAGTCTAATTCAAACTCAGTTATTAATGCACAGAAGCAATAATAATTAAATAATCAATAGGCGATAGTCATAATAAATTTCGTCTATCCGATCTTTAAATAAAGAAATCGGATGACGATAAATATAACACGTAACAGTGTTAAACAACAAATCAGCAAATTAAACCAAATCAGAATACAATTCAGAATATTGAATTGAATAAACAAAACAGTTCAAACCATTGAAATATCAATTAAAATATTAATTCGAGTAGGGCTGCAGTACACGCACGCGTGCACTGCCTCGCCACTACAGCATACGGAATATGCAAAAGATCAATAAATCAAAACAAGATAGAATATCATAAAAGCCATACCGTGTGACTGCAGTTCACGCTTGCGTGCACTGCCTTGCCACTACAGTGATAATGTACCCAAAAACTCAATTCTGTGTGGCTGCAGTTCACGCTTGCATGCACTGCCTTGCCACTACAGTAATGATGTACACAACCGGGCACAAGGTCAAACCCGAACTATCAGCTGGATTCAACACAGGTACAAATCATAATACAACACTGTCTGGATCAAATGCCATCAAGAAAGCAAGGCCAAAGAGTAAAATAATCAGACTGCAAACTTCAACTTAAACCAATAAGAGACCAAACAAACAAGTGTATATGTACATAATGCTACACCAATGACTGATACGAGTATTATCAGATTAGTGATGCTCAAACCCAAGCCAAACTACAATGAACAAGTGGACAAAAAAGATGCAATCTCTACATGAAGTGGAAGTGAACCAGTGTCCACTAAATGAAACTGAAAAATGCAAATGAAGTCAGTGTGAAAATAACTCAAGTCTGGTAACATGATACTACATAGTGCAAACTACCCCACCCAGAAAAAGGCAACAAGTGCAAAACTTTATGTAAATGAAACTGCAACCAAAACTCAGATGCAAGCACATATAAAGGAACAACAGCAGGTCAGGGTCAAAGCACTAATGCATACAGACCTGAAGACCCTATGAAGGATCAAATATAAATGGCAATGCCTCAACAACCATTGCATCATATACATGAAATACAACTAAATTCGCTTGGATAAAATAGTGCAGTGAAGAACTCAAAAACCCAAATGTATTTGAATACTTAAAACCGAAAGGGGAGCAAATACACCATGCAAATGATACATAGTGTGTATGATCAGAGGTGATGCAGCACGAAAATCAGATCTCACAAGGCAGAATACCCAAAATGATATAAGTACACAGTGCAGTGAAACCAAGTCTTGAATGTGGTCAACACTACACATGTAGTACAAATGTAAAGACGGTATGAATAAAACTCAAACCAGAGGCAACTGGCATCAACTGCCACAATGAATCAGAGAATCCAAACCGACTTCAGCAATATTGAAAAGGCTATAATAAAATTCATGATACTACATAGCGTCATGCATGCCACAGGTCTGAAGACCAACCAGACTAGTGAAACAAACACAAATCAAAAATAGCAGGTGAATGTGCAGACCCAACCAAAGGAAGAAGAACCAAAATGACACTGAAATAATTGAACTGCAAGAATGCAGTAATGCATATGCAATCCAGACCAGGTAGTACAATGATGAACCAGAGCACAAATCCAAGCACGACCAAGTCACAATTATATGCAAACTGAAATTGTGGTCCGAGAGACATGCACAAGCATAGTCTCAACAAATTATGTAACGCACAAATGTCATGAACTAGAGTGACAATGCATACTACAGATCTGGGTAAAATGGATGTACTATCATATGTATTAAATTAACGTGTAGGGATATAAAACTAAACAATGTACACAGTGGTCAATATATCTACCCAGACTTCAATGTATTTATATGAAGGCGGTGCCGAGGTTAGGTAATGGTTATCAAAGCATAAAGTGAACAATGCAAAGATGAATGCACTTATGGATGCAGACATGTCAAAAATATTATGAAGCTAAGAATGAACAAAGAAACCATAGAACAGATGGTACAAGTCAAAACAGAGAATTCGAAGTCAATTCAAAATCAATATCGCCAAAATAACCAAAAACACAGTGGCCACGAAATTCAACAATACTGTGATGACCAAGTCAAGAATCAAAACCAAAATTCGAAATCCATATATAAACCCACAAAAATCATCAAGCCATGGTTAAACAGAATCGAACCATGCCAGAAACATCAAACAAAAAAATCAAGTTAAAGCCGAGGCTATGGAACAGCAATGGTGTATATGCAAGTACGACATACCAAATGAATCGAAGCACAGAGCATAACAAAGTCAAGTCGCAAATAAATCAAGGTACCAGGTTATACGAGATCGACAAAACCCATGAAATCATCAACAAAGAAACATACTTGAATTAGATGTGAGTAATATGAATTACTCACCTTCCACGACGCATTTAGAAGGAGCTGCGAACGAGCGCAAGTGAAGCAAGCAGACGATCATCAGAGAAGCAGCGAGCAAGGCAACACGCAAACCAGAGAATCGATCAGCATAGGCGTGCTTCGAAAAGCCCTAATTTCAGAGCGCAAAGAGGAACGAAGAAGAGGGACGAACAAAATCGAGCAGCCATTTAATTTCCATCATTTTGTTTTTAGGTTTCGAACGAAAATGAAAAAAAGGAGGGCCGCCATTTATTTTTCTTCGTTCAATTTTAGTGAAGGGTTTTTCGAATGAACGAAAAATAAGAAAGGGGGCGGGTCGAATAGAAATAAAAAGGGAACGACTATTTGTCCCTTGTAAATTTTCACTGCCTCACAAAAACATGGGCCACTGCCTAATTTTTAAAGCCCATCAATCTTCTTATTAATTTATAAAAGAATTTTAATTCAAATTTTAAAACTTCAATTGGCAATTAGCGAAAATATTAATCGTTTAATGTCGATTATAAATCGACGCGAAATACCGGGTTGTTACAAAATGCATAAGTATATATTCCTAAATGCATAAGTAAAGATGAAATAATAGTAAAGCGTACCAATTTTTGCACTCCATCTTTCTAACTTTGTTGCTCTTCCATTGTCGTGAACCACGCATTTATATCTTTCAGAATTTAACGACGAGATCTGTTCTATTGCGACGGGCTCATTTTTCTGATCATCGTGGTATATTCATTTGCTGACTTTGAAGACCGTATGAGAAAGATATAGATGATTTAGTAGATCGACAACCTTGGCGCCAAAACTTTGAATTTGAATTTTGAATGAATGGACACTTCAACCACTATAAATAGGCCCAATGGTCACCACTTTTCATTTTAATTGCTCTTCTTCTTCTTCTTCTTCCCGTTTTTCTATATACTATCAAACTTCTAGAGGGCATATCTCCTTCGTTTCTTAACGGAATTGGATGAAACTAGCGGTAAATCGAAGAGGAAGGCAAGGGCTACGACCTAGTAATAGTTTGGTGTCAAACTTGGAGGTATTGTGATGCGACAGGCCGAGCAATAGAAGAAATGTAGAAGATCCCGTACACAGTTTTTCAGCTTTGGATAGCCAACTTCAAACTGTCATATTTCACTCAATTTTGATCGGAATTTGATGATCCGCCCATCAAAACGATCACAAGAATAAGAACTACAATCTGAAAAGGAGTGGGAACAAAATACTCAAATCTATGGATGCAATTTGAAGAATACCTTTGACAGTTTTGCCTTCTTTTTCTGTTTGTTCACCAAAACTTCATTTGACCACAACTTGGTCATTTCTTGACGGATTTGCACGAAACCAATGGCATTGCGAAGCAGATGGAGAGAAGTACAGTATCAAATCAAGTTGTAGATGAGAACCAAAAGTTTTGAATTGATCTGGTACCCATTTCTTGGTCGATTTCCATTATATATCCATTTGTTCTTCTTGATCGATAAATGATTATCTGGTATCTTTTAACCAATAGTCATTAGACATAATTCTTCTCCTGCAAAACAACATAACCTTTTAAAGAATCAAGTGGCTTTTCAAAATAATTAAATATAGTTTTAAACAAAAATATCATGATGATTCTGTGACATATTCATGTGAAAATAGTGTTAATAAAATCCTGAAAAATAGCCATTTAAAACTTTTTCAAAATTCAGATTATGAAAACTTTGAAAACCTTGCTCTAATACCAATTGTGAGAAATGCGGATTACAGATCTTAAGGTTAGGATTAACACTAGAGGGGGGAGGCGAATAGTGTTAACAAAGAATTACTAAATCTTTTTGAGTTTATGTTAATTTATACACCAATATATGCAATATACAGACACAGATATGATCACAGAAACAAACACAAATACAGAAATAAAATAAAGGTAGTAAAGGAAAGAACACACCAGATTTTATACCAGTTCGGAGTAACCCTACATCGAGTCCCGCAACACAAGTGTGGATTTCCCATCAAAAGCAATTGTACAATTACACCCTCAGTTTCAAGGCTACGAGGTACACCCTCCAGAATTTCTATCCTCTGGATAGAGATACTTGATTTCCGGGCCATAAGTTTACCCAATTGATTTACCAAGGCTACAATCACACCTTTTCTCTCTTGATTGATTTTCAAGGCTACAATCAAACATTTTCTCTCTTAATAGATTACAAAGAAGTCTATAACTATAAATAGCACCGAGAACCTTGTAGAGATAGTGATGGAGAATCAAACTAGAAGTAATCGAGTTTGATTCATTGTTGATTTCGGCAGAGTAATGGTAAGAATATGTATTAAGAAATGTGGAAGAAGAAGAGAAGTGAAAAACTAGAAAATCTGATATCAAATTCGTTGAAACTAACCCCTATTTATAGAAGAACAACGGCTGTATCCATTCATGAAGAGTTATGACGAATAGACACTTCTTTTGAAATTTAAATTTTGAACTCAACTTACACCATGTCGACATGAGGTACTTGGGCATATCGACATCCCAAAGGATTTTTTGGTGTTTTTATTTTCTTTGTAAATAACTTTTATTTTATATTAAAACTATTTTAAACTTTATAAATATACTTGACTATAGTTAAAATTTATAAGTAAATATAGAGAATAATATATATAGAATTTAACTATAATTTTATATTTAAATCTAAGTATAAATATTTAAAAGTTAAATATATTATATTAAAAGGTAGTTTAAAATCAGGAGTAATTTGACTTTGAAATTAAGGATAATTTTGAGGCTAAAACTATTTAAAATCAGGATAGAGGGTTTTGATATTTTTAAAAGGAAAGTTTTGAAATCATTTTGAAAACAAGATAATTTTGTAAAATCATTTGAATTAAAATTAGTGGATACAAAACAATGTTCCACTAGATTTTCGTTGGTTCCATCCTACTTAAGGTTCCATCCCTTTAACAGGCTCGAAGTGGATTCCATTCCACTAATAAATTGGATTTTAAGATGCCAGTGTTTTTCTACGAGTTTTAACAAAAATTCCTAATAAAAATACTTATGCTTGAAATCTTGAACTCTTGATAATCTTGATGCTCATGAGTCTTCTATCTTGATATCTTGAATCTCTATACTGTACAGTCTTCATTCTTGGTACCTGTGTGGTTAAATCCTGCATATACATATATATATATTTAAACTTATAATGTCAGTATTTATATTTTATAATCTATTCTAAGGTTGTTGTCATCAAAACCATCATCTCACGGACTAACAACCTACTCTAGTCTTAACGGATATATCGATATCTTATCTCGAAACAACTTGACTATGAATATTTAAAATAATATGGTATTTTTAATGTGAATATTTTCTAATGATTGCAACACATTGTAATCACGTTCACATAACATACTATTTAATTTTCTATTTAATATACTTAAGCTAAATAATTAATTAACATAACATGGTATGAAAAGTATATACTAGAAAGAAAAACATATTTTATTCTGAACGAGATTTTAATACAGTGTTAATAATTTATAAAAGTTACATGATTTCCCTTAGGGCATACTCATAATTTTACCAATCGCCCACTTGCACTTGGAGGCAATTATGGTATCTCAATCTAATCCCTTTGCTTGGTTTGTTGATAAATGACTAAACTAGTCCTTTTCTGAATGACTCTATTACGTTGTCCGAGGTATATACTCTACCAATCATTGCTTATTTATTAGTGACAATTTCTCTAATAAGGTGCAAATGACGAATGTGTCTTGAATTCCTGTGAGCTCTTGGTTTCTTTACGATCTACGTTGCAACATCGGTGTCACTGAATATTGCATCAAATTCTCAATGTTCAGAATCTCTCTAAGCTCAGCCATAAATTCGCACGTCCAGACTGCTTCTATAGCTATTTCCTCGAGGGAGATATATTTGGCCCATCGTTGAATCGTCTACTATTTCCCGTTTGGAAAATTTCCAACTAATAGCCCTATTGTTTAACGTAAAGATAGAACGTGATACAAATTCACTGTCGTTGATTTCACTTTGAAAGTTGGAATCCATGTATCCTTCATAAGGAGGTCTTCATTCCCATATAAGAAATAAGTCCTTAGCATTTCTCGAATACTTAAGTATACATTTTACAGCAGTCAAATCTTCTCACCTGGATTAAACTGGTATCCGCTTACGCATACTAATGCATAAGCCACATCTGGTCCGGTACATAGCATAGCGTATATTTTAGACCCAATGGTATATGCATGCAATATCCTCTTCATATGCTCTTTTTCTGATCGATATGAGGAGTGTTCTTCTTTGAAAGGAAGTTTCCAGATTGCACTCAAATATTTTCACTCTTGGAACTCTCCATTCTAAACCTTTTCAGTATCGTATCTATGTACGTGGATTAGAACAATCCCAACAACCTTCTAGATCCATCTCTGTAGATCTAAATACCAAGTATATAGGCTACTTCTCCTAAATCCTTTATGGAGAAGTTCTTGGATAACTATGTTTTCAATTATTACAACAATGCAATGTCGTTGTCAATCAGTAACAAATCACCGACATATAGGACTAAGGACATTATAGCACTCCCTTTTTCTTTCCAATATACACACTCTTCCTCTGTATTTTGAATAAAAAAATTGTCCGATTGCTTTATCAAAGTAGTTATTATAACTTCTTGAATCTTGTTTACGGTCATAAATTAATTGTAACAATTTTCAAGCCTTGCCTTTGCTCCCATTAAACTCGAAACCCTTGGGTTGTAATATGTAAACGTTCCTCTCTAAATTACCATTTAGAAATTTCATTTTCATGTTTACTTGCCATATTTCATAGTCATAAAACACGACAATGCTAGTGTTATCCGAATGGTCATAAGCTTGACTATGGATGAAAACGTTTCATCATACAAGACTTTAAATTCAACGAAACCCTTTTACAGCTAGTCTTGCTTTATAAGTCTCATTTTGTCCATTTACATTTAATTTTTTCTTAAAAATTCATTGCAGCCAATGAGTTTTATTCCGATTGTGTCCATCAAAGTCCATACACTATTGTCATACATGGAATACATTTTAGATCTTATAGCTTCAAGCCAAAATGGAGAGTCCTTACTCCATAGTGCATGTTGGAATCATAAAGGAGTATCGTCTTCTAAGACAATCCTCTTCTTCACCATCCACAATAAAATCGTAGTGTCTCTCTGGTGCATGAGATTCCCCATTGGACCTTCTAATAGGTTGCGGGTTTTCATACACTAGTGAATTTGGTTCATCTACCGGTTCGGCTTCTATGTTAACTTCTCAGATCTCATCCAGGTCTAAAATCTCGCTATTAATTTCCTTTTTAAGAAAGTACTATTGCAAAAAGACAACATGCCGAGAAACAATGAATTTTTGGTCCTCGATATCACATAAAATATATCCAATTATAATCTTAGGATATCCTGTAATCACACAATGTCGATCTTGTCTCAAGTCTATCGAGGCCAATGTTCTTAATGTAGGCTAAACAACCTCACTTCTTCAAATGCTTGAGTTAGGGTTCTTCCCACGTCATACCTCATATAAGGTCTTAGGAATAGATTTTGTAGGCATCAAATTCAATATATGCATTGCACTTTCCAGTGCATGTCTGCAATAGGAAAGAGGTAACTCAACTTTACTCATTATGGAATGAACCATATCTGATAGGTTTTGATTCCTTCTTTCCAAAATACCATCATATTGCAATCTTAGGATGGAGTAATATAAGAAAAATCCCATTATCTTTTACGAGCTGTGGAACTTCTTATCCAGCATGCTCACCTCCTCGATCTAATTGAAGTATTTGATCCTGTGTTTCATTAGATTTTCAACCTCATTCTTAAATTCTTTAAATTTCTCATAGGGATCCATTCTTCATAAGATATACATATCCTATTCTTGAGAAATCATTAGTGAAACTTACAAAATAAGAGGAATCATTTTTTATAACTGCAGGCATTGGGTCACGTATGTCTTTATGTATTAAAGGAACTGGGCCAGTCAAAAGTAGGTTAAATGAGTGAATTAATTTTTTTTATCATTTTAGATATTTGTTAGGCCTACGAAATCTACATGGATTTTAGATCCTACTTCTGATATATTAAATAAAATCTTTATTTCATATAATTTGTTAAAATAAATATTTTTTATTTTTTTATTAAGTTTTGATTTACAAATGTATCAAATTCACTTGTTCGTGTAAATGCACGTGCTACAGATAACTAGCATATACATGATTATTAGAAATTTAGGTCCGAGAAGAGATTTGAATTTAATTTAAATTCAGATTTAGATTTACAATTTACTATGGCTTTGGCTATTCGATTTGATCTTATTCCTCTTCTCTATTTTTCTTCGGTATTCTCTACTAATATATATATATATATATATATATATATATTAGTTTGTATGGATTTTAGAATTTGCGAAGAAAATAAAATGGCAGAGCTTCACCGTTACTTAAACAAACATGGGAAGAAAAGTGAAGAGTTATGCTTGTTTTATAAGGGTTCAAATTAATGACAGGCATTAGATCACATTATATTAAATCCGGTTCGTTTGGCCTAGATTCAATATACCATCGCCAGCTTATCTAGGGTCAACCTCTATGCTACCACCGGTCGAACATTAATGGTTTGGTGGTTGACCGGTCCTATTAAGGGGTCAACTGGTTGCTTTGTTATGTTTAAGCATTTATTATTCCCTATTAAACATTATTTTATACAGTTTTGACCGTTTTGATTTAATGTTAATTATGCTAAAATGTTAAGTAAATGTTAACATAATTAATGTTAATTAATTATGTTTATTTCTGTATTATATATGATTGTTTTCGATATAATATCTTCAAACGTTAATAACCTTTTGATTTGAAATCTAATCGTTAAACTTTATATATGAAAATTGATTAGAAAATCGCCACGAACACTACGTTGTAGACAATTTCTGATGTTTGTGAAAATTCCATTTTCGACTTTGATAATTATTAATTAATTTCTTTTAAATAAATCATCATTCAATTTACGGGGTGTTACATTGTTTTACCTCTTAGGCATATGGATTCTAAAGAAAGGCTTGAGCTAAATAAGTAAATGAACAAATTATTGGAATAAGGCTTCGTTAGTAGGAGTATCTCAAAGTAGGGAGCAACCATTGTCTTTGCTACTAAAGCAGATGGTTCCTTAAGGCTTTGCATTAATTATTGAGAGCTAAATAAACTTACAAAGAAGAATCGTTAAGTGGGCCTACTCAAGTTACTTGGTACCAATATTATTCCTTGGATATTTATTTGCCTTATCAGTGCAGAGCATGAGCAAGAATATCTGTCCATCTACCTTTTCTGTCTTGTACTGGTATCATGATAGAGTTAGGGATATGCCCTATGGGTAATGATGTAATTTGTTACATATTTCTAACTTAATAATGAATCTTGTTCAGAACCAATTGTGTTTTCTTTCTATTATACACCTGATACAGTATGGTTATATTAATTAATTAATTTAGTTAAAAGTACATAAAATAGAAAATCTATAAATGGTATGTTTTGTGATAGCAGTTGCAAAATGTTATAACCATGAGTAATTTATCATGTTGAAAATAACTATACCATTTTAAATATTCCTAGTCAAGATGCATCAAGACTGGATAACGATGTTCTCCGTTAAGACTAGAGTACACAACGCTCTCCAGATATTATGCAGTGTATTACTCATGACTGTTGGCATGGCCTAGGGTTACATACAGATAATTATTAGATAACTATGGAATCGCTCACTTGATAGATTTTTGTTGGTTAATATAAGTAAGGTCAAACAGAAAAGAATAATGTAACTGATTTACACAGTTCTCTTGACTTGATAATATCGTGGATCTTCAATATGAAAAATCCTCTTTGATTATAGTCAAATCATAGCACGTTGTTCATTGAGTGACTAAAGTTAGGTCAAGTGGAATTACTAGAAGTGAAGCACTATTCAAGAGAGGATTCGTCTCCCCGGTTATATAGGGTCAGTAGCATAATCAACTCAAAATCAAATTCTCTGGCTAGTGCGTTTCTATTGATAATAATTTTTATTATTGAACCGTGGACTTTATGTTTGGAATAGAGAGTTAAAAATGAACGATGTTGGAATTTTTACGATTACCAATTTAATAAATCCGAGGTGATATAGTTTTGATGAAGAGAATTGGTGTAAATAAGTGTCACAATCGGGTAACACTTAATTAACTAAAACTTGATTTTACTGAAACTAAGTAAGTGATAAATTTGGTTAAAATGTCACACCATCTGCTAAGTGATGTGTGAATGTTAACATTTAAGTAGTTCTATGTTAATCGCTGACCAAATTTACACTTGACAAGTCACACAACCAATACGATAAATTCTCTGTAGACCAAATAATTTAATTGCTTTAAAATTTTTATTAGTTAATTAAATTAATTAATATTTGCAAAATATTGATTGTGAAATTTAGAATGTGATTTGAGGAATAAATATTAGTGTATATATTTATAGTAGTTATAAATATATTGATCGATATCGACAAGCGATTAAATCAGATTTAATTAATAATACTTATTTGAACCTAAATGAGCTATTAGCCCATGATGTATGATGATACATACGATAGCAACATACATGATAGAGGCAGCTAAAAGATGGGTTTGAGACTTTTTGGCTGCTATTCCTTCCACTATAAAAAAATCACAACCTTAATGCATTTGAGACTTTTTGGCTGCAATTTTCATCTTCTTGCTGGCTAATCCCATCTACACAAAGCTCTACCAATTCTCATCTCAATTCAATTTCAAATCAACAACTATTGGATAGTCAATGGTCTACAATTCAAAGATTCACAGCCTGCCGAATTGAGAAGAGTTCTAAGGAGGGACATTCATCATAGCAAGGTGTACTTCAAGGAACAGTTTTGGTAAGTTTTCTTATTTCATTTAACTTATAATTCATGTATAATATTTTATTGCTTGGACATATATCATTTTTGTATTGTTAGTTGCATGTATGGATGTTGTCATATATTGAATGGTTATGTGTGTCTATGTATAATAATAATTATTATTTAGATATGATATGCACACATCCAAAATTAATTATTTTAATATATATACATACATATATATATATATGTATGTATGTATGTATGTATATATTTGTTAATTTATTATATTTATACTAATTAGTCATATTGCATAAATTTAAATAACCAATAATTCATTATGTTACCATATCATGTTAACAATTGATCTAATACTTTATATATGCAAATTTGTACTAAATATAATTTTAAGCAACTGTAAAATATTCTTTTGTAATTAATTGCTAAGTCTAATATTTTTTAAATGAAATTAAAGGTTATATAATAAATATAAAATAATATATGATTCGAAAATTGTATATTAAATTTTATAAAAAATTCCATCATCATATTAGCTTTCGGAGAAAATTCCAGAATCTAAAATTCAAAATTATTATTTAAATGAAATTATTTATAATAATAGTCGAAACTAATTAAATAATAAAAAATTTAATTTCAACTCAGAAAATTATGGTAAAATTTTCATATAATACCACATTCAAATTTGAAAAAATTTAAAATTTGAAAAACATATTAAGAAGTATTTTTAATATTCTTTTGCTAATAAATTTATGTCTTACTAATTTAATAATATAAGTTATAGTAAAATATTTTTTATGTTGTGTATTGTTATAAGATATACATATATTTAATTTTAATTAATTTTATAGTTGATATAATTATATAATATTAGTACATACATACATATATACATACATATATTTTTTTTTTGGCATGGCCGACGGGGTTAATTGGTCCCCGACCAATTTATTACTCACGAAAACATAAAGTACAAATAGAAAACAAAGAAAACAGAGAAACATTAAGGAACACTCACACAAGCAATACTCAAACACACAAAGGCAGAGACACACAAACACAAACTAAGACAAAAGGAGGACTGTGCACTAGAAATGCATAAACATGTGTATACCGGGATCATGAAAAAACAGCATATCCAAGGAGCTCTTCACTTCATGCCTAATCCAAAGTTTGAATGACACAGCAGACTTACTCTTGCTAGAATCAAAAATTCTGATATTCCGTTCATTCCAAACAGCATAAATAAAGCTTTTTAAAGCCACAGTGAAAATACGCTTACACTGGTTCCTTCCCTTTGTCTTGTTTTGAATTCTGTTCCACTCAACATTGCTGTCAGGAGAAGGAGTACCTCCTTCAATGCAAGCCATGATATCATTCCATCTGCTCTGCACTATGTCACAGTTAAAGAATAAGTGATTAGCAGTCTCTTCATTGATACCGCAGAAGGGACACATCACAGCAATGCTCATGCCCTTGCTAGCCAATTTAACCCTAGTTAGTAGAGCATCCTTCAGAACCTTCCATAGTATCAAATTATGTTTCATACTACTATCTTTACTCCAAACAGTTTTCCACCAAGGCCAGCACAGATTGTCACTGTTACATTGTAATCTCTCATAAACTTCACCAACTTTAAACTCATTATTCTTTTCACCCCATACAATTCTTGCATAGGTAGGCTGCATAGGAGTAAAGTTTTTTATCTTATCCCAAATATTTTGCAAACGCTGATTGGAAGAATTCCTGCCTCCACCCTGAAAAGTGTATAGAACATCCATAACCCTAGCAGAGAGATGAATGCCAGATTGCATTATTTCATTGTAAGTCAGTTCTCTTTTTAAAATGTACCCCTTATCAAGCCAAGGGTCTTCCCAGAAGCTAGCCTTATAGATAGGATCAGTATTCATTTGTATTAGAGGGAGGATAGTGTCCCTTAGTTTGAAAATGCACTGCCAAGTCCAGCTTAAATTTTGTGGTTTGTTCATACTCCACAAGTTTTTTCCTTTGATTACATTATTTTCAGACCAGGAAGTCCAAATGCTAGCAGTATTATTGAAATAAGTGTCAATATGTTTGGCAAAGGCAGTTTTGTTCCACTGTTTGAGATTGAAAAGACCAAGTCCTCCCTTATTTAAAGGTGCCTCGAGAGCATTGAATTTAACAGGAGTAAGATACCTGCCCACAGTCTTGCCAGTCCAAAAGAATTTCATAATTGCACTTCTGATCATTTTAATAAGCTTGAAGGGAAGAACAAACATCCTGGCCCAGTACACTTGCATAGCAAAAATGATTGATTTGATTAGAGTAAGTCTTCCTGCTTGGCTAAGCTTTCTGGTGGTCCACAAATTCATTCTAGCAGTAATTCTTTGATATAAAGGAAGACACTGAGAAATAGTAATCTTGGAAGAAGATAGAGGCAAACCAAGGTAAGAATCAGTGGCCATGCTCAGAGTTAAACCAGAGATACTGACTAATTGAGAAATTTGTTGCACACTCACACCAGCTACAGATATAGAAGATTTTTGAATATTCACTTTAAGACCAGTCATGTTGTAAAAATGATTAAGAGTATTCATAACTTCCTGCACAGTGTCAAGATCAGGAGCACAAAACAATATAAGGTCATCAGCAAACATTAGAGTAGAAATCTGAGGAGCAGCACATTTAGGGTGTAGCCTAATTCTTCTAAGTTGAATGGCATCATTAATCATTCTAGTAAGAAGCTCCATAACTAAAATAAAAATATAAGCAGAGAGAGGATCCCCTTGCCTAATACCCTGTTTGCTTCCAAAAAATCCCTTCATCACACCATTGATGTTAATGGAGAAGGTTGGAGTAGACATACATTCGTAAACCCATGCAACAAAATGTGGAGGGAAATTCATATATCCCATTATGCGAACAATACTATCCCACTGCAGCATATCAAAGGCCTTCATGATATCAAGTTTCATCATAGCTTTAGGGGCAGAGTTTTTATTATTATAGCCTTTAAGTAATTCATGAGCAAGAAGAATGTTATCAAGAATACTTCTGCCAGGCAAGAATGCAGCTTGGTTGCTAGAAATAATAGTGGGAAGGACTAATCTTAATCTAGAGGCTATAATTTTCGAGATACACTTATAAATAGTGTTACAACAGGATATAGGACGATAGTCTTTAACATGCAAAGCATTCTTGATCTTGGGCACTAAGGCAATATTAGTATAGTTAAATGTCCTAAACAGTTTGGATTTTTTGAAGAAAAGACAGATGGCTTTACAAACATCATCAGCAACTATGGGCCAGCAGGCAGTGTAGAAGCATGCATTCATTCCATCAGGTCCACCACATGAGTTAGTTTTTAAAGAGAACATAGCATCATGAATCTCAGCAGTGGTGACTTCAGAGCACAGATAATTATAGTCATTCTGAACAAGTTTAGGTAATACTTCAGAAGGAATGGAATCAATATCAGGCTTGAAATTATTAGAGTTACCAAGCAGAGATTTGAAGTAGTTTTCAAAAGCTTGTTGCACTCCTGCAGAAGTAGAATGTTGAACTTCATCTTTATCAACAACAGTAATTAAGTTCTCTTTGCTCTGATTGTTTTTAAGGCATGCATGAAAATAGGCAGTGTTCCTATCTCCTTTATCCCACCATTTAATTCTAGACTTTTGCCTCATCATCTCTTTTTCAACAGTTAATGCTTCATAGTATTGCTTGGTGAGAGCAGCTTCTGCTTCAGAAAGTTGAGAGTTATTAACATCATTCATCATTGCTTTCTGAGCTTCTCCAAGCTTCAACAGAATAGAGGCACTTAGACCATTCCCTTTACCATACTTGTTGTAAGCCCACTGCTTCAAAACAGCCTTTAAGTCCTTTAATTTTTCCTGCAAAACAAACATACTATTACCTCTTTTAGTCTTGTTCCAAACATTAGTAACAATTTGTTCAAAATCAGGTTCAAGAACCCAAGAGTTAAAAAATTTAAAATTTGATTTTCTTCTCATGTCCATAACTCTCAAGCGAATGATTTGTGGGGAATGGTCAGAGAGGATAGGAGGGGGAAGGAAATTATACAAGAGAGGCCATTGTAGAAGGGCTTTATGATTGGAAAAGGAATGATCAATTCGTGAAAATGTTCTAACACCATTTCTTCTTTTATTATTCCATGTGTATTGCATCCCAACAGAATTCACTGGGATAAGATCAGCATCCATCAGAGTTGAATTTAATGGTTGAATTTCATTTGGGGTCGGTGGGTTCCCTCCAACTCTATCAGATAGGTTTAAACAGCAGTTAAAATCACCAAAAATCAACCAAGGATGTGTATTCTGCCGCAAAGATGGGATGACTTCATGAAGAGTTTTCCTAGCATTAGCAGAGTTCGCTGCATAAACAAAGGTAATATAATAGGTAGAGTTATCATTGATATCTCGCGCATGACAATGAATCATTTGATCAGTGGATAGGAGAGAGGTTAGGTAGATGTGAAGGGGATTAAAGAGGATCATAATTCTCCCATATGGAGAATTACTTAAGTTATGAATGAGCTTCCACTCTTTATTTATGTATTCAGCAGCCTTAAGAGTAAGAGGAAGATTCAGTTTTGTTTCAAGAATAGCTAGGATTGATAAGTTGTTAGAAGCAATAAGGTGTTTGCATTGGTCAAGTTTGATTATATTATGACCCCCACGTATATTCCATGCGCCTATGGTGGACATCATCAGAGTTTGGGGGTATTAAGCATCTCTAACTTCATTTTCCTTGTTACTGCATGCTTTGATGCCAAGTAATTAGGAATAGTTGCTGATAGTGGGGTCAAATCATTATTGGAAGGTCTTTCTTTTATTGGAGATATGAGAGACTTATTGGGTAATGCTTGAGTTGAAGATTTGGGAGGTTTATAAGCCTTAGGAGGGATGATATCAGAATAATGATTGATTTGAAATTGACTGGGAGTAGTTGGATTATCAGAAAGATGAGAAGAGACATCTGTGCATGTCATTGGTATCTTGTGCATGTTATCAGCTGCAGACAAGGCATGGTGACCACCCTGATTTTGAGACATATGGATCTTCATACCATTAGATGTTGTAGCTACTTCATTTAACTTGAATTTATCCTTTTCACACTGCATGTTACCATTCCTAATAGCAGAATTGTATATTGACTGAAGTTCTTGTTGGTTTGCTTGTCTTTTTGGTTTTATTTTAACATGCTTGTTTTTGATACCACCTTGTTCTGCTAATAGTTGAATACATTCTGCCTTGCTTGGTGTTTTTTTTTCCTTTCCCTTAGTTTCTTGCTCTTCTACTTCTGTACTATTTTCATTTTCCTCTAGCATTGCATCCACATTCTCAGTGTCTTCAAGCTCCATCAGAGCATCGAATTTATTAGTTAACAATATGTCCTCAACTGTTACATCAACATTAGTTTCCAAATTATTGCCTATCCCTAATTCATTAACTTCCTCAGTCTCATCTGGAATACAGATTTCCTCCACATCTTCATCAGTTATTTCCCCTTGTTCTTTTGAAGTTTCAATAATAATATTGACATGGTCTTGCTTATTCCCTTCATCATTTTGATTTACTAGCGATCTTTTTTCCTCTACTTCAGAATACTCTTCTACCTTATCCCCCGCAGTATTAATTATGTCTTTATTCCTAATAAAATTGTCTGATTTCTTCCTTACAACTTTCTGCCATGTTCTATCATTCATATTAAGGGGAGGATTGAAGTTTCTATTCCCTTGAACCTTGTTCACTTTTGCTTCTCCAGGAGGGGGTCTATCCTTTTTGTTTCTCTCTTTGGTATTACTTGAGTTACCAGTAACAACAGCGTCACAGTTATTAGTTGCATGTCCAAACTTCTTGCATTTGATACAAACATCAGGCCTCCATTGATACTGTACATAAATTTTTTGAACCCCTCCTTCAACCAGTTTAACCAGAAATTCATGAGGGAGTTCTCTATCTGGTTTTACTTCTATCAAACATTTCGCATAACTCATTCTACTCTGTTTCTCAGTCATCTCATCCATACACAAAAGCTTGCCAAGGTGACTACTCAGCCAATTTATACCAAGAGGAGACCATGCATATAAGGGCAGATTATAGAAATGAACCCACACTGGAACAGAAGGAACAGAACCACTAATATTGCTGACTGTGGCATCATATGGCTTTATAATGAAAAGCTTGTTTTTAATAATAACTGGGTCACATTGTAGAATTTTTTCTCTATCATCATCACAAGAGAAGTTGAATAAAAATACCGTTCCATCAGATTTAACTCTTACTGACCCCTTAAGTTTCCATAATAACTTAAGTCTGTATACTACTGCAGTGTAAGAAAGAGGCTTATCCAAGAAGAAGCCAACCAGAGAGTCCTTCCATATCAAGTCACCAGCTTCTAAAACAACCTTCGGAGGCACCAGCATGTTGTTTTCATACACCGGGACCAGATCAACAGGGATGTACTTCCCCGCATTCAACGGTTTATGCTTAAAAAGGGAAGTCCATTTCTGTTGACCAAGAGTTGGATGGGACGAGTCAAAAGATGAAGATGGGTTCGAGTTGGATGCCAACAGAGTTGGAGGTGGGTCAGGAGGAACAAGTGGCAATGGAACTGGTGGAGTAGGGTCAGAGACAGCGGGACGGGGCACCAGGGGAGCCACATCACAAATGGCAGTGGTAAAAGGGAGAACAGAAGAGTTGAGGTGGACTGATGGAATAGATGGGAGAGAAAGGACGGGGTCGTTGGTGGTGAAATTGGCAGAGTTAGGGGGAGAGGACGAGGGAAGGACAGGAAGTATGGGAATAGTACTGTTAGTAGGAGAGGAGGAATGGGATAGGACGTGGGTAGGAGAGAGAGGAACAGACATGAGAGGAAAAAAGATGAAAACTTTTGATGTACATACATATATATTTATTTATAAATATTTTTAGATATTACAAATATAATTATAAATAAATATATACATGCATATATTAATTTTATTACGATAAAAAATACATGTATAAATAAAATAAAAACAACTTTGCATAATATATATATTAATATATAATCATTCATCAAATTATTATCTAATTTATTATGTACATACATACATACATACATATATATCACTTATATGTAATACATATTATATATATATATATATATATATATATGCAAATATTTATGTTGTTTTAATACATATTTAAAATAACAAATCTATGTGTGTGCACGCACGCACACCACGCACGCACGCGCATATACATATATTTGAACAACATATAACACATATAAGATAATCTAGCATGTTTGTTGCGATGCAAATCCCAACATTTATATATGGGCATGTTATACCTTGCACGGATTGTTATGTTACACACAGGGGCGGAGCTTCTATTGGGCCAACTAGGGCATCTGCTCTAGTTGGAAAATAAAATAAAAACTTCTACAAAAGCCTTGATTTTGATATTGGGCTCTACTTGAATTTTTTCTGAAGCCATACCTGAAAAGAAAGTGAAAGGTTTAGGCTTGTTTTGTTTGTGGTCTAACATCTTTCAATAAAGAAATTTTCATACAGCTTTAGGCCTAACAACTTTTCAACTCATTTTGTTTTGTATATTATTATATAACAAAAATATGGTCTTAGGTGAGATCTTAGGTTAGCTCCGCCTCTGGTTACACATGCACTTACACACACATATGTATGATATATATGTGTACCATTATGCTTAATTTAAAATATAAATAAAATAAAATTCAATATATCAATTATAATTCAAATGAAATAAAGATTTTATTTAAAGTAAATTTTATTTAAATTAAATTTAGAAATGTTCTAAATAAATTAGACTTCATAGGCTCAATAAAGATCTTATAGGGTAACTTTTTTTAAAAAATTCACCCATATCTTCAACCACTGACAGGCATAGTTCCAACGATGGTATCGAAGTCTAATAACCTATGCAGTCTAACTACTCATGTTAGGGTTAACTAATTAAAGCCTACCCATATAGTAGGGTGTCTAGAATGTAGCATCTAAGGTTAGGTTAGGATAATCACGTACTCTACCATACTTGGCTACTAGCCTGGCCCGAAATGATGAGGTAACCCTAAAAGTTTATCCCTATAGAAAATGCCTAATTTGAATCGGGATTTAGATTAATTTTCAAAATTATTTGAAAATTTTAAAATATAATATTTTAAACTTAAAAAGTTAAATTTAAAATAAGATATACAAATATTATAAAGGTTATAATATTATAAAGTTTTTCAAAATGTTTAAAAATTCATAAATGTTTAAAAATTCATTAATAAGATTAATAAAATAAATCATTGAATAAGTTAATTAATAAATGAATACATGTGTTATATTATGATATATGTTATGTTACTTTAATATGTTTGAAATAGCATAAGCATACATGTATGTATGTCAAATAAATTTTGAAACCAATATAATTTAAATAAAATAGTTTAATTAAATAAATTAAATAAAAGGTTAATTGATTAAATAATATACACACGTATATGATATATGTGTTATACTATAAAAGTTATAGTATACAATAAATAAAGAATATAAATGTTATATTAATATGAAATTAATTAAAATGTGAATTAATTAAAATTAATTAAATAAAGATTTAATTAATATAACGTTATGCATAAGACTATTATATATGTAATATAAAATATAAGAGTTATGTAATAATAAAACTTACATGATATGAATGTATAAATTAAAAATGGAATAATAAAGAAACCCTAACTAGACTTGAGGAATAAATACATATGTAAATGTACGTTTATCGTGATTTCTAATATGTTGGACACTTGAATCACGAGAGTATTTCATAAGAAATACATTATTCCATGGGTCGATATCACTCAACATAATATATTGAAGGTTATGAGTCTTCGATATAACGTTGTCATCGACCATATATATATATATATATATATATATATATATATATATATATATATATATTAATAAATTACTTGCATACTCCGTAGTTGTTTAGCAGACTCAAGCTAAGGATGTTATGTGTAGTATTATTAATATATTGAATAGATGAGGTAAGATAAATATATATATTTGTTGAGCAGACTCGGGCTACATATACCATACTTAGGTTGTCACGATATGGTAGGTACGAGTGAATAATTTCATTTCGATTTGTTGAGCAGACACAAGGTCAAAGTAGAATTAGGACAAGGTACTAAATGGTTAAGAGTTGTATGCGATACAATCGACAAAGAATTATCCATCGTTTGTGGGGCTATGATTTGTTGAGCAGATTCAATGTGACGACCCCACCGTTATGCCCAATTTAGCAAAGAACATGTAATGTTATCTGCAAACTCGGAGAATACGGTTGGTTAAGAGCAATCGAATGTGAATATATCTTTGTAGTAATACTACACACGTTAAATTTTCAGTTCAGATCCTCAAAACGGTAAATAAGATGTGTCAGTATTAGTAGAAAGATATATTCACATTCGATCGACCTTAACCAGTCGTATTCTCTGGATTAGCAGACTATATTACTTGTAATGTTCTTTGCTAAACTGTGCATAACAGTGGGGTTGTCACACTCAGGGTCAGAATCCCAAGATAAACGAGTCCTTGCACCCACTAGATAAGTCGAAAGACTTCTATGTTTCACTTAAGGATTGGTGAAACATAAAAGATATTGTGAGACTTATTAGAAAAATGAAATGATAACATTTAGCTTTTCTAATATTGAAAGAACATATGTTGTATAATGTTATAACAATTTAAAATGATAAATTTGTGAATTTAACATGATTGATAAAACGTTTATCAATTAAGATATACAAATGATTTGAATCAAAGATTGACAAATAGAAATATAAAAAATATACTTACTAATAGATGCTTCTTGTATGTTAATGTTTTCTATACTCATGCAAGTGCCTAATTTCAAACAACTACTTGATACGTTTGTAATATGGTCGCTCACATATTTTTTTAGTTAAGACCGTGTATTTTAACCTATGAGTTCCGAACTCAAAAGCGATACGAGACTATGGATATTTTTTTAATATACTATCGCATATAAGTTTTATATAGTGAGCAGTCACAGTTCGTAATGTATGATGCTTCGATGAAGTTAGTTCATTCAAAATAAACCAATAAACGGTACCGTGAGACCGAGTATTCAATTTGATTGATTACAAAAGGATCATAATATATTAAATGTAACATAAGACTAAAAGTATAATATAAATCTTAGAACTCGATCACTGAAATGTCAATTTGATCAATTTACGCAACATGCAATATATCTAATGTCCTTAAACGTTAAGGATGATCAAGTGCACATATTGCAAAGAGTTTGTTATGATGTTGTAGTAAGGGTATGGTTTGACCAGTTGTAAGGAAAATGAATGTATAAGATTAGATGTAATTTAAGGTATGGTTTGGATAAGGAGAGTGAATAGTCACTTCCACTTCATAGAGAAATGATGGAAATGAGAACTGTAATAATAATGATTGATACTTAACATTGGAATAAGAAATATGAATTCTACTTTGAAATGTTTACATGTAGAAAATTGCTTTCTATGAGATTTATTTCTTTTGAGCTTAAGATATTCGATCAAAGAACTCTTCACTGTAAACTAGTTGCCGTATATGAAATAAATAAATCTACATTAAGTGAACGGTGGACCTTTGAATTCAGTATGCGATTATAGTAATAGCGGAAATAATAGGAGCATGCCATATAACACCTATTAAATGCATCAAGCAGCAAAAATTATTTTCGTAAAACATACCGAACATTATTTATGAAAAAAAACTATTTTTCGGTGCCGATTTAAAAATTGACGGATATATTCATTGTGAATATTATGAATATTCATAATGATAATAAAAGTGATGCATTAGAAAATACATAAGTAACTAAAATTATTTACAATTATTTTCAATAATTTTGGAATTATAAACTAAGCCGTAGTTTTGATAAATAATTTTATTATATGATAATGAATCATATGATATTGGTTAATTACGTCTCAAATAATTAAGGGCCATGTACCCATTTAGTGGGAGCATCATAAGAGTCGATGAACTCTTCAAATCGATATATATATATATATATATATATATATATATATATATATATATATGTGTGTGTGTGTGTGTGTGTGTGTTTATAGATGTATGTAATCGTAAGTCTATAAATACGAAAAGGGATCCACGTACTTTGTTATAATCATCGATGAGTTATCACCGACATGGATATATGTATTTGATACATATGTAGTATGTCTAAGATAAACTCGTAGAGTATAAAACGAAAGCAAATAATATAACATGTAATAGAAATGATTCGATTTGATCGAATGAGTTGAGTATATTGGAAAGACTTCCGAACGTATGTAAAAAATGAATAAAGATTCAATCTCAAAAGTCACTCCTCCATGTGATACATAATGATGTATCGATAAGGAGTGATCGAACTTTGTTGGACAATGTACGATTAATTGTGAGTGATGTTGAGTTACTTTCTTTCTATAAGGTCATATACTTAAGAGTAGTACACAGGTTAATATTATTTCATTTAAATAATAGTTTAAAAAATCATACAAGATAAAAGTTTACAAGAAACCCCAACATATCCCAGGCTAAAGAGATGGCAGGTTATGTGAGTCGAAAGTCTGCATGTAATAATTGTTCGCGGAGATCTTGTATAAATCTTCCTAAAAGGAGTTTAAAGAGGATTGTCACTGGATGATATATTTATGTTTTGAACATAAGTTTTGTAGAAACTAAATCGGTTTTAAATGAAAGGTAATCATATAATATTTATGAATACATGTTCTATTGTATTGAGAAACAATTATTGTTTCAAGAAATACAAACTTCACAGTGAAGGGATTTCTTTGAGAAATCATTGGTAGTAAAATGGACTTTGATACAATCTGATGATAAAACTAATTACATGAGATGAAATGAAATTAATTAATCTAAACGAACACATCGCATTAGAGTGTATAATAGGTATTATTGCACATTGAAGGGAATCTACGATTTCTTATCAATGTCGAAAATATATAATCCTTGGTTGTTTAAATAAACCATTAAGAGTGTTGACTTTATGATATGGTATGAACACAGATCTGAAATAGATTCTAAGTACACTATCAAAATATGATTTTGGTAGATGTACCCGAAAAGGATACAATCTATCAAGCGCGAATGTGTCTTTGAGAGCAAGACTAATACAATTGGAATATAATAAGCAACATTGATAAGAATATCGCAAGTTACAGGTTAGCACCAAAATTGGTCACTAACACCCAAATGTAAATAAAAGCACCAACTAACGGTCACAGGTAACATATATAATATATGTAGAAAATAATAATATGAAGAACAATTGAAATTAAAATGAAAGCAGTAAAGAACACAGATTTTATATTGGTTCGGCTAACTCCGGCCTACGTCCACTCCAGAAGTTTCCTTTTTATTGATGTTTGAATCAATTACAGTTACAAACTCATAGAGTAACCTTTAGCCTTAGAAAATAGAAAGTTAGAGAGTGGGGAGAAGAAGATCTCTTTTCTGAACTCCCATATGCTGTATTTATAGGCGAATCCTGAGTTGTTGGGCCTCCTAAATAGCTTGGGCCCAACAAGGCCATTGCCGAGCCACGTATATCCTTCGTCCCTGACCGAGCGGCATTTGCCGAGCCACCTGGGTAGAGCCATATCCCATCAATGCTGAGCCACACCTGCTTCTCTCCAATGCCGAACGACCCCTGATGCCGAACGACCCATCCAATGCCGAACGACCCCTGATGCCGAATGACCCATCCAATGCCGAACGACCCATCCAATACTGAACGACCCCTGATGCCGAACGACCCACCAAATACCGAACAACCCATGATGCCGAACGACCCACCATGCCGAACGACCCATCAAATGCTGATAGACCCCTGATGCCGAACGGTCCATCATGTCGAACGGCCTACCATGCCGAACGGTCCATCATGCCGAACGAACTACCATGCCGAACGATCCATCATGCCGAACGGTCCATCATGACGAACGGCCTACCATGCCGAACGATCCATCATGCCAAATGGCCTATCATGCCGAACGATCCAACATGTCGAACGTTGTCCAATGCCGAGCGAGGTCCAATGCCGAGCGGCGTGTGATGCCGAGCGATGTCCAACGCCGAACGATGTGTGATGCCAAATGTCATCTAATGCCGAGCGACAATCAAACGACCTTCCTGAACCTCCATACCTCCAACGGATATTGCCATGCCGAACGGCCAAACCACAAGGTCGAACCACAAACAATCTGAACCACTTCCTTCCAACCGAACGACCTATCATCTATCATCTATTTAAACCAAATCCATCATATTTCATCCTCGATTGTCGTAAAGTTGTTTTAGTTAAATCCGCCTGTCCGTAGCCCTATAAAAAGGCGGGTTAACAATAGTCGTGAAGTTGTTTTAATTAAATCCGCCTGCCCGTGGCCTTGTAAAAATGCGGGTTAACACCTGTCCCCCAAAACATGCCTTACCGTTGGAAGGTATTTGAATAGCCTCAACCCGATATCCAAAGTCCATATTCTTTTCGTAACCACATTATCAAATCCATAACTTCTCTGGGTTTAACCTTGAATATATAGACCTCGCCGGGTCGTGTTATCCTGTTCCAGCCTTGACCTTCCTGTCAAGGGATTTTATGTTTCTCCGACCTCAGCACTATGGCCAAGGAATTTTTCATTCACTGGCCTCAGCACTCTGGCTAAGGACTTTAATATTCACCAGCCTCGGCACTCCGGCCAAGGACTTTGATATTCACCGGCTTCAGCACTCCGGCCAAGGACTTTGATATTCACCGGCCTCGGCACTCCGACCAAGGGCTTTTGATATTCACCGGCCTTGGCTCTCCAGCCAAGGACTTTGATATTCACCGGTCTCGGCTCTCCGGACAAGGACTTTTGATATTTACTAGTCTCGGCACTACGGCCAAGGACTTTTGATATTCATCGGCCTCGGCACTTCGGCCAAGGACTTTTGACATTCACCGGCCTCGACACTCCGGCCAAGAAATTTTGATATTCTATCCAAGTTCATTCCATCACTCTCTGGCGAAGGGACTCGTAATTCGGGACCACTGCCCCGTCTCTTCGGTCAGGACAGTAATCGCTAATCCTAAATTGTTTTAATACAGTGATCCAAATCCAATTAGAAAACCGGAAATCCATATCAGAAATCAAACATCCAAACCAAAATGGCAAAACAAAAAACCAACCAAACCGGGAGTTTAATCCAAACTCCGAAACCATACCAAACAGAAGTAAATGCCCAAAGTATGAAAGAGAAAACCAAAGTTGTAGAAAAACAGAGAGAATAGGAGTTCGTAGGCTCAAGTAGTATGGTTTTTCGTCATCTCAGAGCACGCCTAGGGACCGTCCTCGATCCCGTACGTGTGTAAGTGACCTAGCCGCATTACTTTGAGTCCTATTACTTATTCAAAACCATATACCTGTTTAGTGGATAATGAGCTGACATTGCTCAGATCCAGCGCCATCTCCGTTCGAGGAAGGTGGTGCTCGCTTCTGTCTCACTGCCACAGTTCGATTCCTGACATACTGTTGTAGATGACCATTCCTTACATGCTCCTCAATGATATCCCTCAAATGCCTGCAATTGTTTGTGTTGTACCCATCCAGCTCATGGAATAGGCAATGCTTCCCCGATGCCCGCTCGTATTCAGAAGGCTCTCTCTTTGCTGGCCTTCGATATTGGAGCTGCCCCCGAGTGCCCAAATAAATCCTTTCTAAAGTCTGAGTTAAATCTGTGTAAGAAGAAAACTTTGACTCCCTTCAAGGTTTCTTCGAAGTGCCACCATTGCCATTTATTTTCCTTTTTTCCTTTATCATCTTTACTTGGATCCTCGAAGGGTGAACCTCCACCCCTCACTGCATAAGCTTCATCCTCTCTCCTTACTCTCTCAGCCTGTGCATCTTCCTGTCTTAGGAACCTTTATGCCTCATGGTAGAACTCCCCGAGATCCCTCGGTGGGTCACTTTCCAATGAAATCTTGAAGTCCGAATTATCCACGATTCCCGAGACTGCTGCCATCAAAACCATTGACGGATCGGGTCGATCCATCTAGGCTACTACTGCATTAAATCTGGTTAAGAAGTTCCTAAGCGACTCTCTCTTCCATTGCTTCATCGATGTCAAGGTCATTACATTCTTGGGTTTGACTATATGGACCCGAAACTGTCTCATAAAATTTTCAATCAGCTCCGTCCATGTGCCGATAGAACCACTCTCCAGCTGTCTGAACCGCATAGCTGCGATATCTATCAAAAACAATAGAAAACATCGAGCCATGACGTCGTCTGATGCCTCCAATACCTCCATATGCCTCATGTACCTTGTCAGGTGAACGGTGGGATCCGTTCTCCCATCATACATATCCAACATTGGTAGCTTAAAGTCCGGTGGATTCCTAGCTCGCCTGATTGTAGGAGTAAAGGGACTCCTACTCACATCCTCCAAGTCTCTATTTACCAGTCCACCTCTCATACCCGTCTGACCATTTCCGCTAGTTTGTCGTTGTCGTCAAGTTGCAATCCTTGTCTGTTACCTCTGGTCTGCCTCCATTCCTAACGTGCTTAATATGACTTTATGTTCGGTACGTATGTATTGAAATGGAGAATTCTAAATAATGATTTTGAGTAAGTTGTTTACACGCAATAACCAAAATATCTCGAAGTCTGTGAGACCGATATTGAGTTTGTGAGTCATTGGATATGATCCAAGAAATGATAGAAAATACCATTTTATAAGCATCGAAATTGAACAAATATTTTGATAGAAATATCAAATAGTTTGATTATCCATCAAAATACAGAGGAAGCGTATGTTCGTAAGAAAAAATGTCGAAAGGTACATTGATATTTATAAACTATAAATAAACAACACATTACTGATTTTAATGATTACTTTTATCAAAATCAGTCATAGTTGTTTTAATACTCAATGTTGGATTGTAAATGATGTCTTTTATAGTGAGTATAAAAGATACCGGGAATGTCCCAAATCGATATGAAAAGACACCTTATTAAAAAAATTAATACGGAACACATAAAATGAATTCCTTATGCATGGCAATAAGTATTAACATGCATGCCATGTTGTCTAGGATATTGTGATTTGATCATGTATTTGATACATAAAGAAAATATTAAATCCAAGTTGATATCACTGAATGATAGCTTATAGTGTTTTCGTGTATTTATGAAATATTAGAGAATTTTTTACAAAAAAAAACGAACTCCTTTGAAGAAGTGTTCAGACTCAAAGTTTCATAAGCGATATTGAGTATGATATGTCAATAATAAATTCAAGTTAAGGATCTTCAAATTGGAAATGTTCCAAATGATAGACTATGGCAGATTTATTTAAAAAAGCTAAGGACGGTGTCTTGAATAGCACTACAATAAAAACAATGTATATAAATATAAGTGCACAAATTTATTAGTGAGTTGAAGATGATTCCAAATATTGAAAAATCCCTTAACACTGTTATATGATAACGATGTTACAATATAGTTCATAACAGAACTTAGGGCTCACTGGAAGACAAGAGGCATACTCCGAATCATTTTACATGTTAAATGTAGTTTATCGACATCCGAGAGTTGATTGACAAAGTTGATAATTGAATATCTAGCATATCCATTCATAGAGGGACCTACCTAGTTGTTTTTTAGAAAACCAATTGGATAAGTTTGAATAAGATTCCAGACCCTAAGTGCAATTGGAAGATTGATAGAGTTAGGGGTATGCTTTAAGGGCAATCATGTATATTACTACATATATCAAACTCAGTAACGAATCTTGTTCAATTAGTTATTTTCTTTCAATTATACACTTGATATAATATGGTTGCATTAATTAGTTAATTTAATTAAAATAGAAAGTCCATAAATGGTATGTTTTATGGCAGTAGTTAAAAAGTGTTGTAATCATGAGTATTCTATCACAATGAAAATAAATATACCATTTAAATGTTTCTAGTCAAGATGTATTGAGTCTGGATATCAACGTATCCGTTGAGACTAGAGTATATAACCCTCTCCAAATATTAGGTATTGTATTACTCATGGTTGCCGGGGGCACCTAGGGGTTACGTATTGATAGTTATTGGATAACTATGGAACGACTCACTCGATAGTTTTCTGTTGATTAATATAACTAAGATCAAATAGAAAATATCGATGTGACTGATTTACGTAGTTCTCTTGACTTGAGAATATTGTGTACCTTTAATATGAATGCTCCACTTTAATTATAGTCAAATCATGGCATGACGTCCATTGAGTGACTATAGTTGGGTCAAGTGAAAGTATTGAAAGTGAAACACTATCCAAGGGAGGATTCGACTCCTCGGTTATATAGGGTTAGTATCACGGTCAACTCAAGTCAACTCATAGTCAAAGTCTCTGGGCATAGCATTTCGATTAATAATAATTATTATTATTGAACTAAATGTGTTTGGACTACAGAGTTGAATATGGCCAATGTTGGAATTTTGACCGTTACCAAATTCAATAATTCCAAAGTGATACAGTTTTGATGAAGAGAACCGGTGTAAATAAATGTCACAACCAAATAATGCTTCATTAACTAAAAGTGGATTTTACCGAAACCAAGTTAGTGATAAATTTGAACAAAATGTCACATCACTTGCTAAGTGATGTGTGAACGGTAACATTCGAATAGTTCGATGTTAATCGCTGATCAAAATTACACTTGACAAGTCACATGACTTATACGATGAATTCTTTTTTGTCCAAATTATTTAACTAGGTTATAATTGTTATAAATTAATTAATATTTATGAAACATTGATTATGAATTTTAAATATGATTTGAGGAATAAATATTAGTGTATATATTTATAATATTAATAAATAATTGATCGATATATGATATCGACAAGTAATTGAATCAAATTTAATTAGTAATATTAGACCTAAATGGGCTATTAGCCCATGATGTATGATGAAACATATGACAACCACAAAAATGGTAGGGGCGGGCTAAAAGATGGGGAGGAGAAGCTATAATGGAAGGCTCCGATTTAGGGAGAATGGGTAAATGATTTGATCCACCTTTCCCTCTATTCCTTCCATTACAAAAGAACCGACCTAATGTGTTAAAAACTTTTGGCCCCAATTTTCATCTTCTTGCTGGCCGATCCCATCTACATAAAGCTCTATGAAAGCTCATCTCAAATCAATTTCGAATCAACAACTATTGGATAGTCAACGGTCAACAATTCAAAGATTACCATTCTACCGAATTGAGAAGACTTTGCCGGGTCGTGTTATCTTGTTCCAGCCTTGACCTTCCTGTCAAGGGCTTTTATGTTTCTCCGACCTCAGCACTCTGGCCAAGGAATTTTTCATTCACTGGCCTCAGCACTCTGGCTAAGGACTTTAATATTCACCAGCCTCGGCACTCCGGCCAACGACTTTGATATTCACCGCTTCAGCACTCCGGCCAAGGACTTTGACATTCATCGGCCTCGGCACTCCGGCCAAGGGCTTTTGATATTCACCGGCCTTGGCTCTCTGGCCAAGGACTTTGATATTCACCGGCCTCGTCTCTCCGGCCAAGGACTTTTGATATTTACGGGCCTCGGCACTACGACCAAGGACTTTTGATATTCATCGGCCTCGGCACTCCGGCCAAGGACTTTTGACATTCACCGGCCTCGGCACTCCGGCCAAGAACTTTTGATATTCTATCCGAGTCCATTCCATCACTCTCTGGCGAAGGGACTCGTAACTTGGGACCACTGCCCCATCTCTTCGGCCAGGACAGTAATCGCTAATCCTGAATTGTTTTAATACAGTGATCCAAATCCAATTAGAAAACTAGAAATCAAACATCCAAACCAAAATGGCGAAACAAAAAACCAACCAAACCGGGAGTTTAATCCAAACTCCAAAACCATACCAAACAGAAGTAAATGGCTAAAGTATGAAAGAGAAAACCAAAGTTGTAGAAAAACAGAGAGAGTAGGATTTCGTAGGCTCAAGTAGTATGGTTTTTCGTCATCTCAGAGCACGCCTAGGGACCGTCCTCGATCCCGTACGTGTTTAAGTGACCTAGCCGCATTACTTTGAGTCCTATTACTTATTCAAAACCATATACCTGTTTAGTGGATAATGAGCTGACATTGCTCAGATCCAGCGCCATCTCCGTTCGAGGAAGGTGGTGGTCGCTTCTGTCTCACTGCCATAGTTCGATTCCTGACATGCTTCTGTAGATGACCATTCCTTACATTCTCCTCAATGATATCCCTCAAATGCCTGCAATTGTTTGTGTTGTACCCATCCAGCTCATGGAATAGGCAATGCTTCCCCGATGCCCGCTCGTATTCAGAAGGCTCTCTCTTTGCCGGACTTCGATATTGGAGCTGCCCCCGAGTGTCCAAATAAATCCTTTCTAGAGTCTGAGTTAAATCTGTGTAAGAAGAAAACTTTGACTCCCTTCAAGGTTTCTTTGAAGTACCACCATTGCCATTTATTTTCCTTTTTCCTTTATCATCTTTACTTGGATCCTCGAAGGTTGAACCTCCACCCCTCATTGCATAAGCTTCATCCTCTCTCCTTACTCTCTCAGCCTGTGTATCTTCCTGTCTTAGGAACCTTTCTGCCTCATGGTAGAAATCCCCGAGATCCCTCGGTGGGTCACTTTCCAATGATATCTTGAAGTCCGAATTATCCACGATTTCCGAGACTGCTGCCATCAAAACCATTGACGGATCGGGTCGATCCATCTAGGCTACTACCGCGTTAAATCTGGTTAAGAAGTTCCTAAGCAACTCTTCCTTCCATTGCTTCATCGATGCCAAGGTCATTACATTCTTGGGTTTGACTATATGGACCCGAAACTGTCTCATAAAATTTTCAATCAGCTCCGTCCATGTGCCGATAGAACCACTCTCCAGCTGTCTGAACCACATAGCTGCGATCCGTTGCAAACAATGGAAAACATCGAGCCATGACCTCGTCTGATGCCCCTAATACCTCCATATGCCTCATGTACCTTGTCAGGTGAACGGTTGGATCCGTTCTCCCATCATACATATCCAACATTGGTAGCTTAAAGTCCGGTGGATTCCTAGCTCGCCTGATTGTAGGAGTAAAGGGACTCCTACTCACATCCTCCAAGTCTCTATTTACCAGTCCACCTCTCATAGCCCATCTGACCATTTCCGCTAGTCTGTCGTTGTCGTCAAGCTGCAATCCTTGTCCGTTACCTCTGGTCTGCCCCTCGAGTTGACGAGAAAATTTTGGCACATCCTCCTCATCTCGTACTCCTGCATCTCTGCTGGTGTCGGGCTGCGCTGCATCATCTGACATCCCTCGATGGGCTGGTCCAGCATTTCCTGGTGGCATGCCTCTGAGTCTAGATCCATCCAGGTTGGTAGCCGTCTGCTGATTGGGGGTTGCCCCCTGCTGGGCCACTCCCTCTGCTTGCTGGTTGAGTGCTTCTATTCCAGCTCCACGGATTTGAGCTCCTGCATTTCTTGATTGTGCAAATTGTCTGAGAAGAGCCTGCATCATCTCCTCTTGTCTTTTCTTCATTGCTTCCATTTCCTCTCTGGTGATGTAGATGGATGCTCCACCTGCTCCATTTCCAGAGGAAGCCTCTTGAATTCCCTCCTGATTGCTCCTTTCTATCACTTGCTTCCTTGCTGATAGCCTAACCATTGTTTACTAGAATCCAAGTCCCTAGCTCCAGAAATCCTAAGTGCTTGCATTCTCAGTGAAAGCACCAAAATATTACTGCCAAAATTGGTCACTAACACCCAAATGCAAATGAAAGCACCAACTAACGGTCACAGGTAACAGATAGAATATATGTAGAGAATAATAATATGAAAAACAGTCGAATTTAAAATGAAAGAAGCAAAGAACACAGATTTTAGAGTGGTTCGGCAAACTCCGACCTACGTCCACTCCAGAAGTTTCCTTTTTATCGATGTTTGAGTCAATTACAGTTACAAATTCATAGAGCAACCTTTAGCCTTAGAAAATAGAAAGTTAGAGAGCGGAGAGAAGAAGATTCCTTTTCTGAACCCCCATATGCTGTATTTATAGGCAAATCCTGAGTTGTTGGGCCTCCTGAATAGCTTGGGCCAAACAAGTCCACTGTCGAGCCACGTATATCCTTCGCCCCTGATAGAGCGGCATTTGCCGAGCCACCTGGGCAGAGCCATATCCCATCAATGTCAAGCCACACCTGCTTCTCTCCAATGCCGAACGACCCCTGATGCCGAACGACCCATCCAATGCCGAACGACCCCTGATGCCGAACCCATCCAATGCCGAACGACCCTTGATGCCGAACGATCCATCCAATGCCTAACGACCCCTTATGCCAAACGACCCACCAAATGCCGAACGACCCCTGATGCCGAACGACCCACTATGCCGAACGACCCACCAAATGCCGAACGACCCCTGATGCCGAACGGTCCATCATGCCGAACGGTCCACCATGCCGAACGGCCCATCATGCCGAACGGCCTACCATGCCGAACGGTCCATCATGCCGAACGGTCCATCATGCCGAACGGTCCATCATGCCGAACGGCCTATCATGCTGAATGATCCATCATGCCGAACGACCTATCATGCCGAACGATCCAACATGCCGAACGTTGTCCAATGCCGAGCGATGTGTGATGCCGAGCGATGTCCAATGCCAAATGATGTGTGATGCCAAACGTCATCTAATGCCGAGAGACAATCGAATGACCTTCCCAAACCTCCATACGTCCAACAGATATTGCCATGCCGAACGGTCAAATCACAAGGTCGAACCACAAACAATCTGAACCACTTCCTTCCAACCGAATGACCTATCACCTATCATCTATTTAAACCGAATCCATCATATTTCAGCCTCGATAGTAGTGAAGTTGTTTTAGTTAAAGCCGCCTGTCCGTGGCCTTATAAAAAGGTGGGTTTTAACAATAGTCATGAAGTTGTTTTAGTTAAATCCGCATGTCCGTGACCTTGTAAAAAGGCGGGTTAACATTACAATTTTTGAAATTAGCGTAATAGATTCGACATTCGACGTGCTTAATATGACTTTATGCTCGGTACGTATGTGTTGAAATGGAGAATTCTAAATAATGATTTTGAGTAAGTTGTTTACACGCAATAACCAAAATATCTCGAAGTCTGTGAGACCGATGTTGAGTTTGTGAGTCATTTGATATGATCCAAGAAATGATAGAAAATATCATTTTATAAGCATCGAAATTGAACTAATATTTTGATAGAAATATCAAATAGTTTGATTATCCATCAAAATACAGAGGAAGCGTATGTTCGTAAGAAAAAATGTCGAAAGGTACATTGATATTTATAAACTATAAATAAACAACACATTACTGATTTTAATGATTACTTTTATCAAAATCAGTCATAGTTGTTTTAATACTCAATGTTGGATTGTAAATGATGTCTTTTATAGTGAGTATAAAAGATACCGGGAATGTCCCAAACCGATATGAAAAGACACCTTATTAAAAAAATTAATATGGAACACGTGAGATGAATTCCTTATGCATGGCAATAAGTATTAACTTGCATGTCATGTTGTCTAGGATATTGTGATTTGATCATGTATTTGATACATAAAGCAAATATTAAATCCAAATTGATATCATTGAATGATAGCTTATAGTGTTTTCGTGTATTTATAAATACTAGAGAATTGTTTACAAAAACAACGAACTCCTTTGAAGAAGTGTTCAGACTCAAAGTTTCATAAGCGATATTGAGTATGATATGTCAATAATAAATTCAAGTTAAGAATCTTCAAATTGGAAATGTTCCAAATGATAGACTATGGCTGATTTATTTAAAAGAGCTATGGACGGTGTCTTGAATAGCACTGCAATAAAAACAATGTATATAAATATAAGTGCACAAATTTATTAGTGAGTTGAAGATGATTCCAAATATTGAAAAATCCCTTAACATTGTTATATGATAACGATGTTACAATATAGTTCATAACAGAACTTAGGGCTCGCTGGAAGTCGAGAGACATACTCCGAATCATTTTACATGTTAAATGTAGTTTATCGACATCCGAGAGTTGATTGACAAAGTTGATAATTGAATATCTAGAATATCCATTCATAGAGGGACCTACCTAGTTGTTTTTTAGAAAACCAATTGGATAAGTATGAATAAGATTCCAGACCCTAAGTGCAATTGGAAGATTGATAGAGTTAGGGGTATGCTTTAAGGGCAATCATGTATATTATTACATATATCTAACTCAGTAACGAATCTTGTTCAATTAGGTATTTTCTTTCAATTATACACTTGATATAATATGGTTGTATTAATTAGTTAATTTAATTAAAATAGAAAACCCATAAATGGTATGTTTTATGACAGTAGTTAAAAAGTGTTGTAATCATGAGTAATCTATCACAATGAAAATAAATATACCATTTAAATGTTTCTAGTCAAGATGTATTGAGTCTGGATATCAACGTATCCGTTGAGACTAGAGTATATAACACTCTCCAAATATTAGGTATTGTATTACTCATGGTTGCCAGGGGCACCTAGGGGTTACGTATTGATAGTTATTGGATAACTATGGAACGACTCACTTGATAGTTTTCTGTTGATTAATATAACTAAGATCAAATAGAAAATATCGATGTGACTGATTTACGTAGTTCTCTTGACTTGAGAATATTGTGTACCTTTAATATGAAAGATCTGCTTTAATTATAGTCAAATCATGGCATGACGTCCATTGAGTGACTATAGTTGGGTCGAGTTAAAGTATTGGAAGTGAAACACTATCCAAGGGTGGATTCGACTCCTCGGTTATATGGGGTTAGTATCACGGTCAACTCAAGTCAACTCATAGTAAAGTCTCTGGGCATAGCATTTCGATTAATAATAATTATTATTATTGAACTAAATGTGTTTGGACTACAGAGTTGAATATGGCCAATGTTGGAATTTTGACCGTTACCAAATTCAATAATTCCAAAGCGATACAATTTTGATGAAGAGAACCGGTGTAAATAAATGTCACAACCGAATAATGCTTCATTAACTAAAAGTGGATTTTACCGAAACCAAGTTAGTGATAAATTTGACCAAAATGTCACATCACCTGCTAAGTGATTTGTGAACGGTAACATTCGAATAGTTCGATGTTAATCGCTGATCAAAATTACACCTGACAAGTCACATGACTTATACGATGAATTCTTTTTAGTCCAAATTATTTAACTAGGTTATAATTGTTATAAATTAATTAATATTTATGAAACATTAATTATGAATTTTAAATATGATTCGAGGAATAAATATTAGTGTATATATTTATAATATTAATAAATTATTGATCGATATATGATATCGACAAGCAATTGAATCAAATTTAATTAGTAATATTAGACCTAAATGGGCTATTAGCCCATGATGTATGATGAAACATATGACAACCACAAAAATGGTAGGGGCGGGCTAAAAGATGGGGAGGAGAAGCTATAATGGAAGGCTCCGATTTAGGGAGAATGCGTAAATGATTTGATCCACCTTTCCCTCTATTCCTTCCATTACAAAAGAACCGACCTAATGTGTTAAAAACTTTTGGCCCCAATTTTCATCTTCTTGCTGGCCAATCCCATCTACATAAAGCTCTATGAAAGCTCATCTCAAATCAATTTCGAATCAACAACTATTGGATAGTCAACGGTCAACAATTCAAAGATTACCATTCTACCGAATTGAGAAGACTTCATGTATAATATTTGGTACTTCAAGGCATAGTTTTGGTATGTTTTCTTATTTTATATAATTTATAATTCATATATAATATTCTTTTTTTGTGGCAAGGCATATATATCATATTTATATTGTTAATTAGATGAGATTCCTATATGTATGAGTGTTGTCACATATTGAATAGTTATGTGTATGTATGTATAAAAATAAAAAATTATTTAGATATATGATGTATACACAGTTGAAATTATTTATTTTGATATACATATATATTTATTATATTCATTATGTCACCGTATCATGCTAAAAATTGATCTAATACTTTATATATGCAAATTTATACTAAATATAATGTTATGTAACAACAATTATTTTTAATAGTTACTAATTTTAATAGTATTTAAATCAAAATAAATTTTACATAATTAATATAAAATAATATATTATTCGAAAATTATATTTTAAATTTTACAACAATTTCCATCATCATATTAACTTTTTCTCAAAATTCCAGAATTTAAAAATCGAATTTATTATTTTAAAAAATCGTTCATAATAATGGTCGAAATTAATTAAATAATAAATAATATAATTTCAACTAAGAAAATTATGGAAATTTTTCCATGACCTTATAATATCCATTAAAATTTCAAAATTTTAAAAATATGTTACAAAATTATTTTATTAATATTTTAATGTTTTTCAGCCAGTAAATTTATATATAAATAATTTAATAATATAAAATTATAATAAAATACTTTTTATGCTGTGTATTGGATCTGTAGTATTAAAAGATACGCATATATTTAATTTAAATTAATTAATATTGATATAACTATAATATATGTATGTATGTATATAAATACATTTATAAATATTTTTAGATATCAAATATACAATCACAAATAAATGTATACATACATGATATATATATATTATTGCTGTAAAACATACATGTATAAAAAACACAATTTTGCATAATATATATATGATCATTCATCAAATTATTATCTAATTAATATATACAAATACACACACACACACACACACACACACACACACACATATATATATATATATATATATTAATATTTCACATTTATGTAATACATATATTATATATATGCATATATATGTATAAATGCAAATATTTATATTGTTTTAATACTTATTTAAAATAACAAGTTTGTATGTATACATATACATACTATATTTGGACAATATATAACACATATAAAATGAGCTATCATGTCCGTTGTGATGCAAATCGCCGCTTTTATATACGAACATGTTATACCTTGCACGAATTGTTATGTTACACATGCACATACATACACATAGGTATATGATACGTATGTGTACCATTATGCTTAATTTAAAATAAAAATTAAATAAAATTCAGTCTATTAATTATAATTTAAATGAAATTTAGAAATATTTTAAATAAATTAGACTTCATAGGCTTAATAAAGATCCTATAGGGTAATTTTTTTTGAAATTCACACATATCTTCCACTGCGGCTGGCCCAGTTCCATCATACCATGTCCCTCTAAATCTATAATGTGGGTTATAACAAGGAGGGGGTCAGAATAATGTTCTGGTGACCGACAAATTACGTACTTCATTCATAATTAGTTTAACCGATTGATTTCAATTCAAGTGTTATGTTTATTATCCATGCAATAGTTATTTAATTTCTTATGCGAGTATGATATACCCAACATATTTTGAGGTACGAGTATCTATTTATATACTACCTACTTTAAGATATAAGTATATATATAGGTCCTTCATTGTACTTTCCAAAAGAAAACCCCTTCATAGCGTGATCGATTATCAACCGGCCTGAAGGCTGACTCCTTGGCACGACTTTATAATTTAACTAGACGCATTACTATCGCATCTCAAAGACTTATCTGGGATTAACTAGTCAACCTCCAACAAAACAAACAACCAACCAACTTTGAAATTGGTGCATATCCCATACGAACTTTACACTGGTAGGACGTGTAATCCACATAGGCTTAACCCCAGTCTTTTCCAACGAGCGTTCAGAACCGGTGGTGGCCTCGACCTATGCAGCCATATTACAAGAACCCTGGTTTATCAAGTAATGCTCACATAGCTTACCACCATCCAAAAATCCCATTTATATTTTTCTAATGCAAATCAAATAAAATGCCCACTGTCTATTGCTTAATACCTATGGTTTTAAAATTGATGTAGACCCTCCTATCGCAATTAGGTGCCATTAAAGGTTATTTACGACTTTTTAAATGGTGTTGGGGAAGACCCAATAGCCATTTAGTACCTTCTCCCTGAGGTAAACCATTTGAACATCTAAAGGTACTTAGTCATTTGATACTTCAAATTTGAGGCAAACCCTTTTGTATTTTTTCCCAAACATATACGTGAATGTGTATCCCATCCCACGGGTCCTATAGTTGGAGATGACTAATATTAGTAGTATGCATGCTAGCCCACTGTGGAGGGCAGACTTCCATCGTGTAACTCTATTGACTTTGCAACCCAAACCATACTAAAGCAAATCAATATAATTAATCTAAATATTGCGCTAGGTCCACTAATTCACACCCCTCGCAAACATACTACTAAGGTTATATAATCTCACTATGGATAATATTACACCTCCTGAGTTCATTTATTAGTATTTGTTTATTTACTCTCTATGACCATCCCTTTTATTTTATATTCTTACTACCTTTAACCGCTTATTTCACTAATATTACTAAATGTCGTTTACTTCTACTTTACCTCCAATAAATCCCTTTATATATGGTCTTTGCAATTAATCTGTTAACTAATTTACTACTCGTATTGACTTGACAACAGAATGCCCCTTTTCTCTTTAATTTATTATCTTATTCGTATTTAGTGATTTATTTGCAATTAATACAATAACATATAATTAACCGTGTGTAGCCTACATATGTATTTATAATGTAGTTGACATTTGTTTATTTATTTCTTAAACTTATACTTTTACTTTAAATATTTACATTTAATTAGTAAACAGAATTATTTATAATTTTTTATTTATAACCTTTTAGTTTCTATGTTTAGGAATTTTGGGTATACACTTATGTGTAACTTCTATGAAAATATTTATTTCCACATTTTAATGCAGTGAAACCATATCTTTGTCAAGAAGAAAATATTACTATTGCAACTTTCCATAAAGTACCTAAAGTGGGGTTGTGTTGCGCTTGCAACTACAAGGAATTATCTTTTTTTTATTGAATAGATAGTGAAAACTATGGAGAAATAACCATACTTTATACATCCCTTTGCTTTGGGTATATGAATATTTCTTTGTTATTTCAAACGATGCATTTTTATATGTAACTGCGAAATTGGCTTTTTATGAAAATTCACATGGTAATCAATACAATTAGATTGTACATTTTATAATTCCAATAAAATTAAACATTGGAACTAAAATCCAAAATCAAATTAACGCATTCCCAATTGATGATTATCAAGTTTAACCATTTATGGTTCAAATAACAAAAATTTGGAAATAGCTATACAGTTCTATTAGTGTCATATTTCATAAGTGTTAGGGATTATTCTTCCTAACTTCCAAATCTAGGGTGTATACATATTATTTTATCCAGGTTAAAAATTATGAATATATAGGAAAGGATTTCAAGTTAGTTTTATTTATTTAAGCCTACAATCCAAAGATCTTCACATATGCATAATAACAAAAATTGGATTTCAACGAAATAAATTTAGAATTATGTCAACTACACAATTTTCCACTCACCTTAGGCTTCCGAATCTCAAGATCCAACTTTATTTTCATAATTAACTCCTTTTCTTTTCAACCATAAGTATGTATTTTAATAGTGTATACATACTCACTAGAATTTAAGATTTGAGAGGAGATTGAGTTAAGTGAAATCTAAACTTATAAATCTAGAATTTACATTTTTCACAGAATTGATTCACTCCTTCTCTTCTTCTCTTTTGTTTCCATCCTTCTCTAATATATATATATATATATATAATATTTTTATAATTTTTGAAAGTAGCGGAGAAGGAGAAATAGTAGTACTCCACTGCTCAGTTAAGAAAATATGAGAAGAAAAGTTAGTGTCTTGGCCTGTATTTACAACGCTTGAATCAATTTTGCTCATTAGATTAAAATTTATTAAATTCGAACCATTAAGCTGAGGTTTAAATTGCCATGATCGATCGGTCGATAGGAGCAGTTGACCGCTACCGGTTGTTCTACGTTATTTGTTTCCCTTTAAACGATATTCTCAACATTTATATTATTTATTGATATTTATTTCCTTACTTCTACTTTAAATTACTTTTGATTTAAAATCTTCAAACATTGATAACTTCTCTGTTTAAAGAACAATCGTGAAGCTTTATATATGAAAGTTGCTTAGAAAATCGTCATGACCATAATGTGCAAGTTTCGTGGCCAAGTTCTAAAGTTGGCTCAAATTCAATTTTTGAGCCTCGTAAATTATTTATTAATTCTTTTTATTTAATTATTACTATTTATTTTACGGGGTATTATAATTTCCCCCTAAAAGAATTTCATCACCGAAATTCCTCAATGATTGAACCATGTAACATAGCACTCAACCATTCTAAACTATCGAGCTAATTAGTGACTAATTTTGCATCCAATCGTGTACATGTATATGTAGTACCACAACACGTATGATATGTATGTTGAATACTAAATTGGTGCCTCCTATAGAACGCATTCTTTAAACAATTTTAAAAATATGGCGCAAAACAATCTATATGTACTGGCGGTTCTACATGCATGCAAGTTTTCAAAAATCAAAAACCTTGCTTTTACACAAAATTTCCAAACGTCTACAAATAGGAGTATGGTTCGACCAATTCCGCATCCAATCCCTATCATCTAATACCTAACACACTATTTCTAACATCCAAAAATATGAAAATCAAAATTTTCTAAATATATACTCTTATGTCGAAAAATGAATTTAGATAGAAAATTTTATTTTTCCACCCTTTTATTGTATACCTACTTAGTTGTACCTTGAAACCTTGTCTTTTGCCTTTGAATTTTTCCCACTTTTCCAAGTACACTTCGCATAAGGGTTTCATTTTTAAATTTTAAAACATAACTACATTTTTAAAAACAATTTTTTGTTTACTATAAACAAGGTATGGAAATTGAAATTCCAAAGCAAAACAGTTTTTCCCTTGTTATTATCTATGTTTTGTATACCATCACCCTCATTGAATAGTAAAAGTCATATTCACCGACACATCGACTCTTCCTACACCAAGCATATGGCGTTTGAAAATTAGGTATTTTCTCAGTTTCTGTTCAAAATCCTTTTTCCTTTCTTATTAAATTTTTAACAATTTTTCAAAAGTATTTGCCTTTACACTTTTAAAATAAATCAAGCCACGTTTTAACTTAATCATGACTCATAAATGAGTTAATGAATATGATTGACCCCAACATATTAAATTTAAATCTTTTCTTTTATTTCAAAACAACATCAACATAGAAACACATTTATAAAATTTAACCTTTATTAATAATAAAATTAATCTTAGTCAAGTCTTAATTAAGCTTACCTAATTAGTAATTAATTAAGTATTTAAAACCTTTTATAAATAAGTGAATAATTAACAATTAAATAGTAATTTACCTTAATTAATAATTAAAAATAATTAATTAACTAATTATAATTAACTTAATTGATTAACGCTTAAGTATCAATTACCTTTATTAACTAATAGTTACTAACTGCCTTAATTAACTTAATAATTAAATAATCATTAAATAAATAAATAAATAAATAAATAATGAATCATTGATTGATTTTAAATATTTTAAATATATTTGAAAACACTTTTCAAAAATAATCTTAAGTTAAAACATATTAAATTCAAAAAGTGTTCATTTTTCACGAACTACATTTATAACGACCATCGCTATATAATCGGTAATTTCAGAGCTTGATTTGTACTCCAAATCACTTCCAAAACTCCATCGTTTTACATTAGCTTGTTTTATTCTTTAAGTTTTGAAAACAACGGTAAGGATTCAAAGCTTCGTTAAAACATTTCAAAAAAGTAAAGTTAGAAAACTAGTTTTTGACCAAAGGATTTCGAAGCCGGAACTAATTACTAACTACTAACTTTCTTTAACATATAACAACTTTTGTATGAACTCAACTTTTATACATGCCATCACAACATACAAAAAGTCAAGATTTTAGCTTTCACCTTACTAACATTTTACTCATAGATTCAAGTTAAAATTACATCACGTCCATAACATAGTTTCATACTTAAACCAAGTCATAATCAACATACATCCAAGAACATATAAACACATATGATCCAACATCATAATCAACCAATAAAACTATGATTCAACAACCAAAATATACAAAATAATTTAAAGTTAGAAATTTTAATAAAAAGAGTTAGTTTCTCAGCAAAAGTTTTCCCAAATTTTTTTATAATTTGAAAATAAAACCTAGATCTTGCATAGCTCTGGAAAAACTTGAATTTGGCATTTCAAACTTTATATAAAAGTGTGAGCTTTGACCCACCATAAGCTATCCAAAAGCTTACTTACTCAACCTAACTTCCATGATGCATGCTATAATTTGTACACAACATTGATACATTCTTTTAACTTGGAAAAATGAATTTTTGTGGCCTTAAATGGCCAAAAGGGTTCGGCGTAGGGGTATACATGGCTCGGCCATGGTGTGGTTGTTCGTGTATGGCTTTGTTTTAGAAGCAGAAGGAGATGTAGAAGGAAGAGAAGAGTTTAAAACAAGTTTTAAAAGAATAAAAAGTGGAAACGATGATTAGTGAAACTTTTAAGAAAGTGTGAAAGCCACTAAGGAATTTTAGAAGCTTTGGAAAAGAAGAAAAGCTTATGAAAAAATGGGAAAACGAAATGAAAATGGAATAAAAGATAGCAAAAGTTTTTATGTAAAATGAAATACCAAAATTACCTAAATACCCTTGTACTCTACCCTCCTCTTACTTGTTGCCACATCACTATACCACCTCACCCTTGTCCCCCCTTCTAGTTTTCGAAAATTCATGTCTTCACCCTTTGCCCAACTTGTTTAATCATGTTTTAGTACTCTAATGTACTTATGTCTTCTAATGATGTGAAAAATTCTTTTTAATTACTTATATTTTCAAAACAATGTATGCCTAAGTATAAATAAATATGTATATATACTAATGCGCGCACACACACACACATCCTAATTTATTTGTAAGTGTATGTGTTATTATACAATGAAGTTCACAATGTATCCGACAACTTTTAGCTGACGAAAATTCTAGAAAACGAATTCCAGTCACATTTTTTATTATTATTCGAGCTATATACTTCTGTAAAAAAATTCATCATTATTTATTATTTAAAAGAGTTTATTTTAATTAAAAAACAAATTAATTGAAGATTTAAAATTAATCAAATATTCTCAAATTAAAGCGGTGAAATTCCGAGTCATTACAAAAATGGAATAACTTTTTAAAAATTTACCTGTTTACCCTACTATGTGCCAGCTGAGTTTTAATAATGATATTAGAGCGCAATAGTCTATGAGGTCTAAATTAGTAGTATTATGGCTAATTTATTACAACCTATTCATGTAGTAGGATATTTAGAAAAGCAATGTCTATGGTTGGGTTTAGATAATCAAGTAATTTGCCCTACTTGGCTATTGGCCTAGCCCAAAATGATGAGGTAAGCATAAGGTTGTCTCCAATAAAGTCTCACTCTGATTTGGGCCTTGAGCTAATTTTCAAAATCTATTCTGACATTAACATAGAATTTTAAATTTAAAAGGTTAAATTCAAAATAAATACAAATAATATTTTAAATTTTAAATGTTAAATCTTGAATCAGTAATGATTAACTGGTACAAAATAATTTTCAATTTTTTTTGAAAATTAAATAATTATTTTCTAAATTTATCGATAACTGATTAAATAAATAAATAATGAAAAGTTGACTAATTAAATTAAATAACATATATATTGATATATGTATATATATAAAACATTATGTTAAAATGTTAAGCAAATATATATATATATATATATATATATATATATATATATAAAACTTGAAACTAATTATAATTATATAAAAAAATTAATTCAATAAATTGACTAAATTTTAATTAATAAGCAATACAATACACATATAAGATATATGTGTACAACTATAAATGTTATAGTCGAAATATGCAATTTAAAATGTATAAATTAAATAAATTTAAAACTTGATTAATTAAATAATATTTAATTAATAAAATTAATATAAGATCGTGAATTAGATTATTATATAAGTTAATTAAATTATAAAATGTTGCATAAGAATCAAACTTATATAGTATAAATGTGTATTCAAAGGTGGAATAGCAAGGAACCTAAATATATGTAAGGAATAAAAACATATGTATAACGTGTATACCATGATTTTGAATGTGTCTAACACTTGAATTACGAGGGTGTTTCATATGTACATTATACCATAAGTCGATACATGCAACGACTTGCAAATTTATCACTTTGGTAAATTATGTTTATTTTTAGAATATTCAAATATAATCTTTTTAACATAGATTACATTGTCTAGAATAATAATCAATGATGGTAATCTTAATTTGAATAGGTGCCTACAAAAATATATACTTTGGGGAAAATATCGATAAAATGACCGAAAACCTTTGATTAATAAACAACTCTATTATTATCAGAAGTCATACACAGAGCTGGATACATACACTTGTTTACCCATTTAAACAATAATATGAAATAAAACTATCTATTTTATTTTTGGCAATAACGTATCTATGACATCATCGAGAATGGCACCATATTTAATAATTGATTTATAAATTGAAATTGAAATTTAATGATTGAATAAATATTATAGTTATTCAAACAATTGTTTTAAAATGATAATAATTCATTTTAATTAGCTAATGGTGAATCATTTATAATATTTTTATAAAGATATGTACTTGATTTGAAAATATAAGAAAATTCGTATCGCTTTATCGATATAACAACACTTTTTGTAAATAAGTATTTATGATTAATTTATATGTTTTTAAAATTCAAAAGAGATTATTTTAATTAGTTAAAAATGATACAAATTTGTTCTCAATTTTTTTTTTTACATTTATATGAAAATTAATTTATAGGTGAAAATATGACAGGAAATCTGCTTCCTGATTTCTTACGGTTTAACAAATGGAATGTGACGACCCGGAAATTTTAAGCATTTGAAATTGAAATGTTCAATTGATTTTAAATATTAAAAAGTCAATTTTTAACTTGAATTCAAATATCACAATTTAGTTGATGATTAAATTATTAAATTAAATAATTTGAAGTTGGGTAAAATGCTAAATCTGGAGTTTTAAGCCTATTTAAAATAATTTGAAGGCTTGAAAAATTTATATTGATAGTACTGAAGGTAATAGAAGTTGTAAAATTAAATTTAACAGTGATTTGTTCGATTTTGAGATTTATATCGTTTAAATTGAATTTGAAAATAGCCTTCCGGGGCACAGTCTCGGAATTCGACGAAACCAGCTCCATTGTGTCCATAATATTGAATTATTATCGGATTTCAAATTTCGTATTGATTAGAGTTAGTATGTGAGTGTACGATATAAAAACGCGTTGAAAATTTAATTGATAATAATCTAATGAAATTTAATTAATTAAGCTTCTTGTATACGCATCCTTTATCCATTCCTCAGCGCGCTACCCTTATCTTCCAGTACACTCCATCGCTCGTCACTTTTTATCAAAGCCCCTTCTTCTTGTAAAAAAAAATCAAGACAGTTCTTTATAAATTTTAATGGCCGAAATCATATTTGCGATATCCCCTTATTCAAATCAAACCCAATTGAATTCAACCGCTTCCCCTTTTCAGTTCCCAAATCAATAACCCTAAAAAAAAATGACCGAATCAATTTGGCAATGGCGACGCGATTTTGAGGGGGGGTACGGCCTGGGATCGCGTGCGTTTGCACTCGCATAGGGTCGTGGAGGGCAACAGCGAGGCCAGGAAGGGAGGTGGTGAGCTAGGACGTGCGACTCGACTTCGGCGACGCGGTGGATTTAGGTTCGCGACCGACTTTAAAGCTCGCGATTAACGATGAGGTCGCGCGCGTGAATGGCGTATCGACTCACGATTTAGGGTTTCAGGGGATGGCAGCTTCGACCAGTAGTAGTGAGGTATTGTAGTTCTCGTTTTTTTAGTTTGAATAAATGTATGTATATATAAAAAAAAAACACTTTACAGTAAAGAAAATATATATCACAGTAAAGTGTAAACATGTCTGGTTTAAATTAAAATGTATATGACGTTTTAAGGAAATTTTAAGAATGTTATAATGTTTAAAGTTTATGTAAAATTAGAATTTTATTTTTAAAAATATATATATACATATATAGGGTTGGATAAAGGAATTTTAAATGTTGTAGGGTTTATAATAAATTTAGAATTTAAAATATATATATACATATATAATTTATTTTTATGTGTCAATTCAAAAATATATATACAAATACATTTATAAACCTGCTAGGTATTTTTAAAATGATGTATTGTGCAAATTTGTTTGTTTAATTCACTTATATAATTATTTAGCAATTAAAGGATTTTTTTTTAAATAGTTTAAATCAAATTATTAGTTAAAATTTAATAAACAAATGGTGATTTAAGGTTTGATTTATTCAAATAGGAAATTAGATTAGTCTAATTATCATTTAAAACTTTTAAATTAAATTAATAAATGGTAATATATATATATATATATATATATTCCGATAGTTCAACTATTAATAAATTGTATAATGTTTGTACTAGGTCAAAAATAATGAAGAACAAGCCGGATTGGAATGGATGCTAATAAAATAAAAGGTGATTTACTCTCACTCAGTTGAATTTAAATTTAAATTTAAACGATTAAATTTAAATAATTGTTTGAATAGTTGAATTGATTGATGTGCTATAGTATGGTATATTTTGGAATTGGTATTTTATATCGTGCTAACGTTGTGGATGCAGGGAAAACAGGTTGGATGGATCCAACTGGACCCCTCAACATTTATTTAAATTATTTAATGCCCTCTATTGTGATTTCTTGATATTCTATGATGAATTTTATTGGAATATTGAATGCCATGGTTCGAATGGATATAATTGGGTATGATGAATTACCAAAAATATATAAATTGGATTTTGGAAAGAAAATAACAGAAGAAAATTTGTAAGTAAAATAAATATAGAAAATTTGAATAAATTTGAGAATCAATTGGAAAAGAAATAGAGTGAATTTAAATTCTAATAAATAAATCTTGAGTATAGAAAGGGAAATTTGAATAAATAGAAAGTTAATGAATTTTAATCTTCAGTGATATTATTTAAAAGAACAAAACATTTATTTAAAATTTAAGATTCAATTTATTGAAAAGAATAAAGAAGAAATTGGGAATAACCTGAAATTGGTATATTTCAGTTAAAAGATTATAAATCAAACGGAAGATAATAACAATAATAATAAAATCCATAATTAATTGAATTTTGGAAATGAACTGAGTAAGTAAAGAGATTTATTTCAAATGGAATAAATTGGGAATCAATTTGGAAAATTGATTTAAGTGATTGAGATTGAAAATTCTCCCTGAATAACCAAGTACGTATTCAAAGTTAATTTTTAAATATAAATTAAAGGTTTCAAAGTTGTTTTAAAAAGCAAGTTTTGGAAAATTTATTATTTCTAATATTTAAATTCTAAAGTAAGTATTTCCTTTTAATCTATTATAGCAATAATTATTTAAAGTGTGATTTAGTATTTGTTTTAAAAGTGAAAATTTAGTTTTATATTTTATTAAGTAACCTTATTTTCAAATTATTGAAGTAGTTTTTAACTTAAATGTTTTTAAAGTATATTTCAAAGTAAAGTGTTTTAAATTATTTTAAAAATCTAGTTTTGTGCTTGGTGATTTCAGTGGAGATAGAAAATATTTGGGAAGTTTATTCTGAAAAGAAAGTATGGTTTGAAACTGTTTTTCAAAGGGTTGAAAATAGAAATATATCTTGTGAAGATATTTTGAGATAAATAAATAATTTGGGAAATTATTTATTGTTTGATGGATGTTGTGGATATTAATTGATAGTTAAATCACCGACTATCAATATTGGATAAATACGTTGATTGTTTCGAAGAGACCGGAATCGAGATTTATTTATCGAAAATCACTTCGATCCGGTTTGTAGGTTTCGTGGAAAACGATTTTGGATTCGAAGATGGAGCAGTGAAGTGCAAGGGCTAGTCGCTACTAATCCTAAAGATATTTCCAAAATGGATGTAGTAGGAATAGTGCCTTCGGTTCCGTTCGAACCCGGGACGGACTTGTATGGATGAATGCTTTCGGAACATCGTAAGGTGGACGATGGGCATTCTAAGGGATATGTTCTAAAAAGGTAACGCTTAGCCTCAAGCCTCATCAAATGGGAATGATTGAAAATCAGGGGTTATGCAGTAAGGCTAGGTGGGTAGCACTCAAGCAGGGTGAGGTCATCCCTGTATAGATGTTCCTTTTTTATTTTGGCTTAGTGGGCGGTTGCTGATCCCAACCGCAGGGTGATCTCACTCGGGATTATCCAGTAAGGGGTAGTCCCAGTCTTGTGTTGCAGAGGAGCGGGCGTACTCTCGGTACTGTGATCTAGGCCACGTATTGTGACAGGTGGTACCCCAGTGCCTAGTCATTAGTTGGAAATCCATTCTCCCTACGAGCCTTGTACGAGTTTTGTTTGTATTACCCACTCTGTGGCTAGTAGCTGGAATTTAATCATATAACAATTTCGGCTATTTTATAAGTATTTGTATATAGACCTTATTATAATATCAGAGGATTTCTATAAAAATTGTTTTAGCTATCATAAGGTAAAAACCCGACATGTTTATTTGTGGCGTGGTCTTACGAGATGCTTTTTTTTTCAAAGGATTTTTGAAACTTTAATAATCAATTGAGTGTGATTTTCTCACGCTGGTATTCCAGACTGACTCGGGTGTTATTTAACTGTAATGCTCGGGTCAGACCGAGTATTATAGGATACAGGATAAGATGCCGTGGAGCTCAGGAGACGAGCTAGTTGACGATACGTACTTCCGTACTTGTTTATATATATATTCCGCTGTGTTGAGTTGCTGTGTATCCATTTGTATGATATTGATGTTGAGCTGTGATTGATGTACTCTGATGATGTAATATATAAACAGAGATATTTGATTTTTGAGTAAAGATTATTTATTATCTATTATATTTTATTCCGCTGCAATGGTTAGATTCTGTTGTTGTTTTCCATTTTCTTCTTCTACCTCTTCTTCTTTAACCCAAATGGTTCATATTTTCTGTACAACTTGAGTTGATTGTTGTAGAATAGTGTTGACTCAAGGGGTACAGATTTGCGGGCTGTTACAGTTGGTATCAGAGCGAGGTTGGTGATAACCTTGGCTCTAGTGGGAATTACTTATAAATAGAGTCTATAGTACTCTAGAATGAGTTTGAGCGTATTAATAGATATGAGCGTGTATTTGTTAGTGAATATAAATTTTTTTAATATTGTGTTGATTGATTTATTGAGTGGCATATGAACCTTCGTCGACACAGTCCATACAACTGTATCGAAGAGGTTTCTAAACACTTGAATAGAACAATCGACACGGTATTGTTTTAAATGTGGGTGAACGAAATAATTTTACCCAAAAATATATTTTGATATACGGAAAAGTTTTTCTTAAACTACTTAGCTAATATATGGTTGCATGGATGTTAGAAATGATAATATTAAATTATTATCATCGCTGTGTAAAAATTTAACTAGAAATTGAAAATATAACCCAAGTTTAAGGGAATAAATTCATTATAAAATGAAATTTATAAATATGAATTATAAATGTAAATTATAATTGAAATATAATCAAATGGAAATTTGTATAAGCATAAACTATACAAATGCATTATGGTTAAAATTTGAATTAAAACAGAATTTGAAACTTTAAATCCCTGGAGATTTTGGAAGTATTTTGAAGATAAATAATAGCATTGGTGTTTTTGGGGTATTTCTGAAGGGAAATTGTTTCAAATAAATTTTGGAAGGGATATAACATTGAATTCACTTCAGTCGCTGGAAAATAACTTCAGTGATGACTGCAGCATCATCGATGTTCATTTTCGAGTTTCTAAGTGACAGATTTCTGCCAAATTGATTTGTTCAGAAGAACTAGTTTATTTTTGAAATTTCAAAGGAAATTTGTTGGAAATAAAAATTAGGATTGGATTAAAATTTTTGAGAAGTGTGATTTGTGATGTTGGAGATTTCAAAATGTTTTAAAAACCAAAAACCGGGTGTTTGAAAATCCTGATAAGATAGGTTGTAAGCTTATAAATTGAGATGATTTTTAAATCAGGAAGGAAATATAAGCTTTGAATGTTGGAAATTTAAATTTAAAGGGAAAAGTAAAAAAAAAAATGAAATTAACTTGGGTTGGGGAATAAAATTTAACTGGATTGAAATTAATTGGACCAGACTAAAAATAATATCCAGTTCTATTCGAATTGAGTTGAAATTGAATTGAGTTAAATAAATCTGAGCTAAAATAAAATCTAATTGGAATAAAAATTCAATTGAGTTATTAAATGGAATTAGATTCTTACCTGAATAAATGGAAAATAAGTGAGATAAAGATTGGATTGAAATAAGTAAATTAGGATAACTTATAAAAAAATTAAAAATCCATGGAATAAAATATGCTTGAGTTATAAATAAGCATAAGGCTTGAGTTAAAAATAAAAAGATGAATATATTCAAGCCTAGAATGAATGGAAATGTGTAAAATAATAAGTTGTGACTTATAAAATTGAAAGTGGAATACAAAACCCAAAATTAATATTTTGATGAATGGGAAAATGAAACAAAAATCCAAACTTGAATTATAAAATAAATTGAACTAAGAGAATTAAATGAAGTGATATTTGGAATTAAAATTCAAGTATTGGATTATAAATAGAGGAAGAAATAGTTAGATAATAAATTAGTTAATGAAATATGTAAATGGAACCTAATGTAGTTAAATAGAAGCTGATTTGGTGAGTTAATAATGAAGTTTGAAAATAAAACTCAAGTTATAAATCAAATTCGACCTGGATCGATAGTAAAGTAAATGTAATTGAATTGTGGTTGATAAATTGGGTGGTAAATTGAAAATAGATAGTGGATTCGAAACTTGAGTTATAAATTAAAAATTTAACTTGAAGTGTTAACAAATTAAATATAATTGGAAATGTGTCGAATAAAGGAAAATGAAATAGATTAAAATAGTAATGGTAGGAATTGCAAATAAAATCCAAATAAGTGGAAATATATTGGAAATAGCCTTGTAATAAATTGAATGAGTGAATCTGGAATGTTAAATTTTATAATAACCAATCAAATGAAATTGCAAATTTAAAATGTGATTTAATTGAGAGAGAATTAAGTTGAATAAAAGAGAAAAATTTACTTGAAAAATGAAATGAGCTTAAGTATAGGAAATTTTTTTTGAATAAATTGAAGTAAATTAACTTAAGCTTAATAGATGAAGGAGAGTTGAATTGAAATTAACTTAAACTAAGTTTAATAATATTGGATTGGTTTTAAATCAAGTGAAAATAAATTTTAATCGAATAAAATTAGGCGAGTTACCGATAATATTAAATGGAATGAAGTTCTTAATTAAATAATTGTGAACCATTTAAAATGTTAAAGAATTGAAATAACTTGGAGACAATATGAACAATTGAATGTTTTCAAGTTAATAAAATGGTTTTAAATGAATGCGGATAAGAAATGAAACGCAAATGAATAGATCATGAATAAAATTGAAATGGTTATTGAATAAAATAGCCTGGATTGTCTTCAAGCTAAATAAAATAGTTTGGAATAAACAAATATGGAAGGAAATGTAAATAAATGGACTGTGAATGAAATTTAAACAGAATATGTCGAGCTAGATCAAATGGTTTTGAATGGAACCTGTTTGAATAGTGAAACTAGCTTGGTTAATAAAATGAAATGCAATGAATAGATTCGAATTTCAAATGCAATGAAAATGAGAATATATGGATTATGAATAAATTTAAAAATGGAATAGAATTAAGTATAAATTGAGTTGAAATCCATTTAAATTGGTTATAAAACATAAGTACTTATTTATTCACATAGATCTCGTCAAACTGCATAGAATAAATTATCATTTGATGTAAATAGAAGTAATTAAAATTCTACGTATAGATAGGAGTAAAATAAATTGATTTTGAGATCAATTGAATTAAATATGAGTTCGTTTTGCTTAAAAATGAATTAAATGAAAGCGATCGAGTTTTAAACCATTCAAATTGATGAAGTTGTATACGAATGGATTGAAAACCATTCAAATTTAATGAAAATGGTTTATAAATTAATTGAAACAGTTGAATTAGTATGAAAACTACATAAATTGCTTATAAAAAAAGTTTAATGTGATTTTCTTTTAGAATTCATGCGTTGAACTATTGCAAATAAGTGAAATATTGATAAAACTTTATATATATGGCACTTACATGTTTAAATTGAGTAAGTACAGGTACCTGGAAGCCGTGTGGCTGGATTTGGTTGTGCTAATTGCTTAATAAATAAGCTGCTTGCTTAAAAATGCTAAATAAGGTACGCCTACGCAATAAAAACAGGAAATATGAACTGTTTTTGGTTTTTCTGACCGGGTGGATCGATGTATATATATTTATATCTTTTGTCAAATTGCAAAAGCTCCTCCGTACAAAGGGGACTCTGCCAAAAAATTTCAGAAATTTTGGGAGTTAAAAAATTTTGAAATTTTTTTGTTAACGACAAACGTTTTCAAATTGGAAATTGAAATAAATTAGTAAATATAACTAATTAAAATAATGACATAAATTAGTTATAAATGGAAAATAAAATTCAAATATTCAGAGTTGAAGATAAATTGAATTCATATGGAAATGGAAGAATCAATTTGAATAGAAATAGATATAAACTAAAGTAGTAAGGCAAAAATAAATATAAGAAATATATTAAATGCTTATACCAAACTTAAGAAGGGATTGGTAAATTCTCAAATGAGAAATTGATATTACAAATATATTCTAAGTTAATATTTGGATGAATAGAGATTGACATTTGGTAAGGAAGTCAATAAAATGTTTTAAATGATGTGATTGGATATTATTGCTAAGTGGAATATACATGTATTATGAAGGAAAAGAAAAATGGGTTTTGATTTCAGAAGATAAATTTGAAATGCTCGACAAAAAGGTATGTTTATAAATTTCTGTGAAATTTGATTGGGTTTTTGGATATAGCCACTTGGCTTTTGTTTTCTTTTGAAATTTGGGTTCCCGTAGAGGCCTTTTGTAGTTGTACCGAGCTAGCCGCGCAAAGGAGACACTGGCGAATTTTTTTGGAAATTTAGAGAGTTAGAAAATTTTTGAGAAAATTTTGACAATTTAAATTTGGATTTAAATTTAAACTTGAATGGTTGAATAAGTAAAGTTATTTGGAAACTATGGAAGGTTTTGGAAAGTTGGTTGAGGTAATAGTGGGTATGTAATAAAGGACATTTTATGGAAAGTTGATAAAACTGGTTGGTTTTGCAAAAAAGTAAACGGGTATTGTACCATTCTTTCAATTAGTAATTTCGAGGACGAAATTCTCTTAAGGGGGGAGGAATGCGACGAACCGGAAATTTTGAGCATTTGAAATTGAAATGTTCAATTGATTTTAAATATTAAAAAGTCAATTTTTAACTTGAATTCAAATATCACAATTTAGTTGATGATTAAATTATTAAATTAAATAATTTGAAGTTGGGTAAAATGCTAAATCTGAAATTTTAAGCCTGTTTAAAATAATTTGAAGGCTTGAAAAATTTATATTGATAGTACTGAAGATAATAGAAGTTGTAAAATTAAATTTAACAGTGATTTGTTCGGTTTTGAAATTTATATCGTTTAAATTAAATTTGAAAATAGCCTTCCGGGGCACAGTCTCGGAATTCGACGAAACCAGCTCCATTGGGTCCGTAATATTGAATTATTATCGGATTTCAAATTTCGTATTGATTGGAGTTAGTATGTGAGTGTACGATATATAAACGCGCTGAAAATTTAATTGATAATAATCTAATGAAATTTAATTAATTAAGCTTCTTGTATACGCCATCCTTTATCCATTCCTCAGCACGCTACCCTTATCGTCCAGTATACTCCATCGCTCGTCACTTTTTATCAAAGCCCCTTCTTCTTGTAAAGAAAAATCAAGACAGTTCGTTTATAAATTTTAATGGCCGAAATCATATTTGCGATATCCCCTTATTCAAATCAAACCCAATTGAATTCAACCGCTTCCCCTTTCAGTTCCCAAATCGATAACCCTAAAAAAAAATATACGACCGAATCAATTTGGCAACGGCGACGCGATTTTGAGGGGGGGTACGGCCTGGGATCGCGCGCGTTTGCACTTGCATGGGGTCGTGGAGGGCAACAACGAGGCCAGGAAGGGAGGTGGCGAGCTAGGGCATGCGACTCGACTTCGGCGACGCGGGGGATTTGGGTTCACGACCGACTTTGAAGCTCGCGATTAACGATGAGGTCGCGCGTGAATGGCGTATCGACTCACGATTTAGGGTTTTAGGGGATGGCAGCTTCGACCAGTAATAGTGAGGTATTGTAGTTCTCGTTTTTTTAGTTTGAATAAATGTATGTATATATAAAAAAACACTTTACAGTAAAGAAAATATATATCACAGAAAAGTGTAAACATGTCTGGTTTAAATTAAAATGTATGTGACGTTTTAAGGAAATTTTAAGAATGTTATAATGTTTAAAGTTTATGTAAAATTAGATTTTTTTTAAAATATATATATATATATAGGGTTGGATAAAAGAATTTTAAATGTTGTAGGGTTTATAATAAATTTAGAATTTAAAATATATATATACATATATAATTTATTTTTATGTGTCAATTCAAAAATATATATACAAATACATTTATAAACCTGCTAGGTATTTTTAAAATGATGTATTGTGCAAATTTATTTGTTTAATTCACTTATATAATTATTTAGCTATTAAAGGATTTTTTTTAAATAGTTCAAATCAAATTATTAGTTAAAATTTAATAAACAAATGATGATTTATGGTTTGATTTATTCAAATAGGAAATTAGGTTTGTCTAATTATCTTTTAAACTTTTAAATTAAATTAATAAATGGTTATATATATTATATATTCTGATTAGTTCAACTATTAATAAATTGTATAATGTTTGTAAAAGGTCAAAAATAATGAAGAACAAGCCGGATTGGAATGGATGCTAACAAAATAAAAGGTGAGTTACTCTCACTCGGTTAAATTTAAATTTAAATTTAAACGATTAAATTTAAATAATTGTTTGAATAATTGAATTGATTGATGTGCTATAGTATGGTATATTTTGGAATTGGTATTTTATATTGTGCTAACGTTGTGGATGCAGGGAAAACAGGTTGGAGGGATCCAACTGGACCCCTCAACATTTATTTAAATTATTTAATGCACTCTGTTGTGATTTCTTGATATTCTATGATGAATTTAATTGGAATATTGAATGCTATGGTTTGAATGGATATAATTGGGTATGATGAATTACCAAAAATATATAAATTGGATTTTGGAAAGAAAATAACAGAAGAAAATTTGTAAGTAAAATAAATACAGAAAATTTGAATAAATTTGAGAATCAATTGGAAAAGAAATAAAGTGACTTTAAATTATAATAAATAAATCTTGAGTATAGAAAGGGAAATTTGAATAAATAGAAAGTTAATGAATTTTAATCTTCAGTGATATTATTTAAAAGAACAAAACATTTATTTAAAATTTAAGATTCAATTTATTGAAAAGAATAAAGAAGAAATTGGGGATAACCTGAAATTGGTATACTTCAGTTAAAAGAGTATAAATCAAACGGAAGATAATAACAATAATAATAAAATCCATAATTAATGAATTTTGGAAATGAACTGAGTAAGTAAAGAGATTTATTTCAAATGGAATAAATTGGGAATCAATTTGGAAAACTGATTTAAGTGATTGAGATTGGAAATTCTCCATGAATAACCAAGTACGTATACAAAGTTAATTTTTAAATATAAATTAAAGGTTTCAAAGTTGTTTTAAAAAGCAAGTTTTGGAAAATTTATTATTTCTAATATTTAAATTCTAAAGTAAGTATTTCCTTTTAATCTATTATAGCAATAATTATTTAAAGAGTGATTTAGTATTTGTTTTAAAAGTGAAAATTTAGTTTTATATTTTATTAAGTAACCTTATTTTCAAATATTCATATAGTATGTATTTGTAATAAATTATAGAAGTAGTTTTTAACTTAAATGTTTTTAAAGTATATTTCAAAGTTAAGTGTTTTAAATTATTTTAAAAATCTAGTTTTGTGCTTGGTGATTTCAGTGGAGATAGAAAATATTTGGGAAGTTTATTCTGAAAAGAAAGTATGGTTTGAAACTGTTTTTCAAAGGGTTGAAAATAGAAATATATCTTGTGAAGATATTTTCAGATAAATAAATAGTTTGGGAAATTATTTATTGTTTGATGGATGTTGTGGATATTAATTGATAGTTAAATCACTGACTATCAATATTGGACAAATACGTTGATCGTTTCGAAGAGACCGGGATCGAGATTTATTTCTCGAAAACCACTTCGATCCGGTTTGTACGTTTCATGGAAAACAATTTTGGATTCGAAGATGGAGCAGTGAAGTGCAAGGGCTAGTCGCTACTAATCCTGAGGATATTTCCAAAATGGATGTAGTAGGAATAGTGCCTTCGGTTTCGTTCGAACACGGGACAGACTTGTATGGATGAATGCTTTCGGAACATCGTCAAATGAACGATGGGCATTCTAAGGGATATGTTCTTAAAAGGTAACGCTTAGCCTCAAGCCTCATCAAATGGGAATGACTGAAAATCAGGGGTTATGCAGCAAGGCTAGGTGGGTAGCACCCAAGCAGGGTGAGGTCATCCCTGTCTAGATGTCTTTTTTTTATTTCGGCTTAGTGGGCGGTTGCTAATCCCAACCACGGGGTGATCTCACTCGGGATTATCCAGTAAGGGGTAGTCCCGGTCCTGTGTTGCAAGAGAGCGGGCGTACTCCTCGGTACTGTGATCTAGGCCACGTACTGTGATAGGTGGTACTCCAGTGCCTAGTCATTAGTCGAAAATCCATTCTCCCTACGAGCCTTGTACGAGTTTTGTTTGTATTACCCACTCTGTGGCTAGCAGCTGGAATTTAATCATGTAACAATTTTGGCTATTTTATAAGTATTTGTATATAGACCCTATTATAATATCAGAGGATTTCTATAAAAATTGTTTTAGCTATCGTAAGGTAAAAACCCGACATGTTTATTTGTGGCGTGGTCTTACGAGATGCTTTTGTTTTCAAAGGATTTTTGAAACTTTAATAATCAATTGAGTGTGATTTTCTCACGCTGGTATTCCAGACTGACTCGGGTGTTATTTAACTGTAATGCTCGGGTCAGACCGAGTATTATAGGATACAGGATAAGATGCTATGGAACTCAGGAGACGAGCTGGATGACGATACGTACTTCCGTACTTGTTTATTTATATATATTCCGCTCTGTTGAGTTGCTGTGTATCCATTTGTATGATATTGATGTTGAGCTGTGATTGATGTACTCTGATGATGTAATATATAAACAGAGATATTTGATTTTTGAGTAAAGATTATTTATTATCTATTATATTTTATTCCGCTGCGATAGTTAGATTCTGTTGTTGTTTTCCATTTTCTTCTTCTACCTCTTCTTCTTTAACCCAAATGGTTCGTATTTTCTGTACAACTTGAGTTGATTGTTGTAGAATAGTGTTGATTCAAGGGGTACGGATTTGCGGGCTGTTACATGGAAGTTGTTTAAAGTTATTACAACCTTCTTTATATCACTTGTACACATACATACCATAACATATACATAAACACACTTATTCATACAAATATATATACCATTACATTAGAATTAACATACAATAAGAAGTAAAAATATCTAAGATATTTTTTACCCTAAAAAGTAAATATCGACTCACTTACACACCATCATCACCACACACATGGAAGCACAAGGGGGTGGCTTTGCAGTGCATTTGGAAGGGATGAAGGGGGTATAGGCAAGGGGTAAAAGTTTCCTTATACATTTAGATATTTATTTCCAAAATTTTCCTATAAATACCCACCATTCTTTTCATAATTTTACATACTGTTCTACTTCATCATCTTCCTCATTCTCAGGTTTTTCAATGGCTTCCTACCTTAACGAAATTATGAAGAAAAATATTGCAAAAGGAAATTAAACTTATATAAGTATATATACATAAGCAATCCACTTCAAAACCATGTCAAATCACCTCTTTCCCTCACTCAAACCCCACAGCCACCACCTCCATCACTAAGGCCAGGTACTCTAACTCTTTCCAAGCTAAGCTAAGCCCATTTATAGGTTCATGGCTCGATTCCCTAGGATCTAATTCGATCGTAACGAAGATATGGAGAATTTTTGAGAAGTTAGAAACCAATGAAGACAAGAAACTCTCTCTATCTATATGTATGTATATGTATGTATAAACATACATACATACATCACCTTCTACATACATCAACCCTCTGCTTCTTTTACTTTTTAATGTCCTCTGCTCCTTCTTTCCCACCTTACCTTGTCCTTTCAAACTGCGCCCCCGTCCAATCCATCACCCAACCCATACTTTCCTCCACCTCCCCTCCTGTTCATCTTCAGCCTCCCCATTTTCCTCCTGACCCACAACCGCCTGACCCAGCCGCTTTGTTGCCTTATTCCTCTCAATCTCCCCATGTTGTTTCATTCTGTCCTGCTACTCCTCTGCCTAAACTGAACTCCCCTTCTTCTACGATTGTCCCCACTGTTCAATGGAATTCTCTATTCAAGGCAAAACCGCGTAATGCAGGGAAACATATCCCGATTCAAGTCCCACTTGTCTATGAAGGCCATGTCCTAGTTCCTCCTGAGAATGTAATAAGAGCTGGAAATGAAGTGTGGGGAGATTACCTGGTAGGTTTCTTCCTTGATAAACCCCTTTCTTATCTCACTGTTATAGCTCACCTGAACAAAGTTTGGAAATTAAAAGGTTCTATAAAAGTTAAGTCCGATGGTTTCTTGTTCCTATTCAATCTATCTTGCGAAGAAGATAGAAGGAAAATAATTGCAGCTGATCCAATTATCATGAGGAACAAGTTATTCATTGTTAAACAATGGGATCCAAACGTTGGAAATAGTTGCAGTACGATAAAATCTGTACCGGTGTGGATTAGGTTATCGAATATCCCTTTATATGCTTGGTCACATATAGGCATAAATTGGCTAGCTAGTCGAATTGGAACTTTTATGTGTATGGATGAACAAACAGAGAAGTTGGAAAGAATTGGCTATGCAAAATGCATGGTAGAAATCACACCAGCAGTTGAGTTATTGGATGAATTTTCAGTGAGATTACTGGATGGATCAGAGCAGATTGTAAAGGTAGATTATTTATGGAAGCCTGAGGTATGCAGTGGGTGCAAAGAATTTGGGCATATGACTGAAATGTGCATGCAAAATAAAACAAAACAGGAAGGGAATGCAATAACAATAACAAAGTTTAGTAAGGAAAGAATGTTTAGTGTAAATCAAAATGAAAAAATTAAAGCTGACACAAAGAAAAAGCAAGAGTGGAGAAAGGTTGAAAGTAAGGGAACTAAAACGAGAAGAGATAAGGAAAAAGAAAATAGAAGTGAAATTCAGATAATTGAGGAGGTTAACAATGATGATGAACCAAAAAATAGTGATGAACTGGATGTAAATGCAAGTATAACTAAAAAAGGAGACATGGTGGAGTCAAATGAAGATATAAGAACAGACATTAATAAATTTAATGTCTTGTTGGATGAAAACGAGATTGATTCATGTAATGACACAAGTGAAAATGAACTATGCAATGAAAACCGTGACAAGGAAGAACAAATTGAGGAAGGGGAAATTTTTGCAAGCAAGCAAGATGAAAATTGTGGTGTGCATGTTACATCCCTCTTAATAATGCAAAATGTTCAAGGAGATCAGGAAAACAACAGATCAGGGATAGTGGCTAATTTTGTTAACTCAAATCCTGCTGATCAGAGTCTCAAATCCACATATACTATTGACAATGCTATGGCCAGTTCAAGTGAAGGAATAACAAAGCAAACCAGTGACATGCAAATTTTTAAAGCAAATAAAGGTAGAATTAAAAAAAATTCACTTTAAGCTGAAGCACAGTTTAAAGAGGAACTTGAAAAAGAACTAATGGCCCTAATCTTAGCTGAACATTTAAATTGTATACCCCCCTCTTCAGGTGGTTACTCTTTCTCTGGCCATCTGCCTGGATGGCTTTCATTGCCACCTGCCTCAATTGCCTCACAAAATACTCCAAAGAAAGGCAAGAATAAAGGTAAGTGTCTGAATGATGGGATTGAACAAAATGTTGACTTAAACAATGTTCAAAGAGACTCTCCTGCAACTAGGAGCACGGAAAATGTTGTACATCAATCTCTGAAGTATACCAAATGATGCACAGCTATGCTATATGGAATGTCAGAGGAGCACATTCTGTAACTAAGCTTGATCAAGTGAAATATATCATAAACCAGCACAAAATTTCCCTATTTGCTATACTTGAAACTAAATTGAATGAGTCCCTAACAATTAAAGCTGCAAACCATATAAACCCCAGCTGGTCTCTAAATCATAATTTGAATCAAGCCTCCTATGGCAGAATTATGGTCATTCATGATCCATCTGTCTTATCTCTAACTTCTGTCCATTCCACTGATCAACTCATCCATTTTCAAGCTAAATATTTTGATTCTCCCACATCATTTTATATAACTATAGTCTATGCCCGAAACTCTCCATCATCAAGGCAAACTTTTCTTGATCTCCTACTTGCTTTCAGGCAAAATACCCACCCATGGCTTGTTTTTGGGGATTTTAACTGCTGTTTATCCTTGAATGACAAACATGGTGGTCTTCCCCTCCTCCCTCATGATATTTATCCCCTCAATAAGGCTATTGAGGACTCTAACTTGATTTCAATACCTTCGTCTGGTGCTGAGTTCACATGGAATAATAGGAGCAGATCTGGTGTCAGAACTTACTCAAAAATTGATCACTCTTTTGCCAACCTCAATGCTTTAACCACATGGCCAATACTATCAACCTTTATCCCCCACCCTGTTCTATCAGACCATTCCCCAATTATTTTCTCTTCTGGTCAGAAGATGTTAAAAGATAAAAGAAGCTTCAAATTTTATAATGCTTGGGTCCATGAACCTGAGTATAATAATATCATTAGTAAAGCATGGAATGAAAACTTTTTTGGTAACCCAATGTTTATATTTTGCAGGAAATTAAGAGCTACTAAAATTGCACTAAGAGAATGGGCCAAAGGAAAATTTGGTGATGGCAATTTAAAGTCTGCATTGTTAAGGAGCCACCTCATTCTTGCTCAGGAAGAAATGATGAAAAGCCCTGACAATCCTGAGGCTGCTGCTGCTGAGAGGACTCTTTTTGATCAACTTACAGAAGCCTTGAAGTTTGAAGGCAATATGAAGAGACAACAATTGAGACAAAAATGGGTTACTGAGGGAGACAATAATACTGCCTATTTTCATGCTGCAATCAAGGTAAAACAATCTCGGGAGCATATCATTAACATATATGATGAAGTAGGAGAATTGCACTCATCTCCTGCTGCTGTTGATAAAGCACTTCTGTTCTACTACAAGAATTTGCTAGGTAACAATAATGATTTCATTCCCTCAATTGATGACCTATCCCAAATCCACTTACCTGAGGTGCTTCCTGATGAAGCTGTCAAACTTGTTGATAAGGTAACTGATAAGGAAATTAAAGATACCTTATTTGCAATGAACAAACATTCTAGTGGAGGCCCTGATGGATTCAATGTCATCTTTTTTTATCCATAGTTGGGAAATTATCAAGAAGGATTTTCTAAAGGCAGTCCATAATTTTTTCAATTCTTTCAAACTTCTTAAACAAGTGAATGCAACTAATTTAGTTCTTATACCCAAAGTCCAGTCTCCCACTTCTGTTGCTTCCTTTAGACCTATCTCTTGTTGTAATGTCTTGTATAAGTGTATTTCAAAAATATTGGCATCCAGACTTGTTATAGTCCTCACCAGAATCATATCCAATAATCAGACTGCATTTCTTCCCAATAGAAACATTCTTGATAATATATTGTTATCTCATGAATTATTAAATGGCTATGGTCGAACTCATGCTCCCAAAAATGCTATGCTTAAGGTGGATTTGATGAAAGCCTATGATAGTGTTCACTGGATTTCTATAGTTAGAATTATGGCCCCGATGAAATTTCCCAAAGTTTATGTGGCTTGGATATACAGTTGTATCTCAACTCCTATATTCTCTTTAAAATATAATGGCTTTACATCTGGGTTTTTCAACAGCAAACAGGGGATCAGACAAGGGGATCCTATCTCTTCATATATTTTCATTTTAGTAATGGAAGTGCTTACTAGAATGTTGTCTACCAAATATATGCAAAGTGACATATTGTTCCACTCAAAATGTAAACCCCTCCAAATCACATCATTGTTATTTGCTGATGACATTATGCTTCACAAAGCCAGATCAAAAATCAATTGAAAGTATTAAAATAACCCTTGATTATTTCTACCTCATGACTGGGTTGAAATTAAATGCCAATAAATCTCATATTATCACCTCAGGAATATCCACTGAGGAAGCTAATAGAATTACTGGTATCTCTGGGCTACAACTGATGGAAAATAGCATGTATTATCTGGGTATTCCTCTTTGTACTTCAAGAATCACCAGTAGACACTGCCTTCCCTTGTATTCTAAAATCTGTAATTTAATGAACACATGGGCTAATAGGTTTCTCTCTCAAGCTGAAAGACTTGTACTTATCAAGTCTGTTATCACCTCTATGATGGTGTATTGGTCTAGAGCTTTTATTCTCCCAAAAAAACTGGTGAACATGGTTAGAACTGCAATGCTTAGATTTTTTTGGACTGGCTCTGTTCTTTCAAAAAAACTCATTCCATGTTCTTTTGCTAAAATGGAACTTCCTAAAAAGAAAGGAGGTCTTGGTATCATCTGCTTGAATAAATGGAACAAAGCAGCTATCAGTGCTCACATAAACTCCTTACTCATTGGTGCTGATTCTTTATGGGTTGAATGGACCAGAAAGTATAACTTAGTAGTAGGAATTTCTAGACAATGCCAGTTCCTCAGAGTTGCAGCTGGACTTGGAGGTGTTTATTAGGGTTGAGATCTGAATTCACTCAGTACATTAAGTATGATCTCACTTATAACAGTAGTATCAAGTTTTGGAATGAACCATGGATGGATGAAGGCTTGATTCTTGTCAATGTCTTCTCTCCCCATCAGATTGAACAGGCAGGCATAGGTACACTTGCTAATGCAACCGACTACTTGAATGAGGGCAAGCTGTTGCTCCCTTATACTAGTAATCAGGAAATAAGGGCTTTTTGGAATTTATACCAAACTCATCAATATGGTTTAGCTGAAAAAGATGAAGTTTTATGGAAGGGGAAACAACATTCTATATCTGTTGCATATGATCTTCTATATAATGTGACTGGCAGTTCTACTTCAGTTTGGCACAAAGTAATATGGTCCAAATCCTCTCCTGCTAGGGACAATCTGATGTTGTGGAAGGTGATCATGAATGCATTGTTAACTAAGGAAAAAATGTTGAGTTATGGCATGAACATAGATCCCCTTTGTGTTTACCGCAAGCTGCAGATTGAGTCAGTGTCACATCTGTACTTTGAATGTAATGAATTACTTGGTCTATAGGGGAATTTGGTTACAAGAATTGCTGATGATCATAGGCATGGCATATCAGAAGTAGAATGGGATCTGATTTGCAAATCAACTAGGTGGAGGAACGAAAGAAGAACTGTTTTCTTTTTCTTTCTTAAGAAGTATCTGAACATTGTTTGGGAGGAAAGAAACTTGAGAATTTTTGAAACAAGGTTAGAAGTATACAGCAATTATGGGAAGTGCTTAAGACAACTATCATCACGGGTATGAAGGAAAGCAATTTTGCTTTCAGTTCTTTATTGGCTGATGCTATGGCTTGATCTTTTTTCCTTTTTTTTCCTTTTTCAGCTCCCTGTTTTTCTCTGTGTCCTGATCTTCTTTGTTTTTTTGGTTTTTCTTTGTTTCTCTTGGCCCTGTATTTGTTCTCTGTTTTATTTTGTAACTATGAGCTTGTTCATAGTTACGTTTTTCTTTTATTCAATAAACTGGTAGGGGACCAGTTAACCCCGCTTGCCTTGCAAAAAAAAATGTATATGTATGTATGTATGTAATGATGATAATGTGCTTTTTGCAGCATTTTTAATAACTTTTGAAATATGGCTTTACATTTAAGTATTCTTTCCCAAATATTTTATAAATTTTTTTAAATAAATAACTAAGTATTTTAATTTTGAAGGTTTTATAATCTATTTTAAAAGATTTTAAATAAATGATTTAAAGAAAAGCTATTATAATTAATGATTTAATCTTGGCTCTAAAATCCAAAGAATAGACTGGATTTTTTTATCTGTGGGATTCGGATGTGAGGTGCTTAAACTAAGGAGAAGTTCAGGAGCAACCTGTGCCCTGGCTCACTTGGCCCTTTTCCTGGACGAGGAGTAGATAAGGTCAAAATGTTTAAAAGGAGACAAGTGTAAAAGATATAATTTTTATAATTAATTGCAAATTGGATTGAATATAGAGAATCTTCTTTTACTTGGTGTTAAATCCTAAGGAGGGAAGCTGTATTATCCGTATGAGTTCAAAAGGTGATTTCACCGCTATTTAACGAATAATAAGGTTGAATACAGTTGATGTTGAGTAAAATTAGTTTAATTTCTATGGATCCATTTTACTCGAATACTAACTAATTATGATTTACCATCTTAGGTAACATGGTTTCAACCTATGAAAAAGTTAAGTATTGCAAATATGAAATCTTTGGTCGAGATTTTAATAAATGATTTGGAATTAATTTAATTCCAATACTTAAAGTTCATTATTTTGGGTTTACAGCAAAAGATGTCTTAAATAACATTGTTTTTGATATGTTTAAAAGTTTTGATTTGGAAATCTTTGTTAAAATTTAAATCAGTGATATGGAAAATATTTTCCTAAGCAAAGTACGAAATGAGTATTCCAAGATTTACAATGATTTTAATTAAACAAAGATCTGGTAAAGGAGGTTTAATGATCCCATATTTACTGAAAAGAAATGGTTTTTAAAGATATATATCTCCAAAAGATATTTTCGATAAAGAGAAAAGTAATTAATAAAATGATAAGCACCTATTTACTTAACATCTTTTTATTGATGATTAGTTCGAAGAAACCGGGATTGGCTTTGAGTGACTCTTCTCTGAAAACCACTTTGAACTAATTTACGAGTTCAAAAGTGAAGACTTGTTAAAGACAATGAAGTTGAAGGCAGAGATCTTCGTAATGGAAGGACTGCTTGTTGTTAATTTCTGAGTAGCTCCCAAGATAAACAAATATCAGTGATTCCTTCGTTCGAGGATCTTTGTATGCAAGGACTACTCACTACTAATTCTAGGAGTAATTCCTGAGAGGATGTGGTAGGGAAGCGCCTTCAGTTTTTCTTATTCATGGACAACTTGTATGGAAGAATGTCCGACGTTGCATTTCTAAGATCATAATGCATTAGTCTATAAAAACATACATCTGTATGGTGGTGTAGTAAGTAATCCCTCTTATACTTAACACGCTTCTCTGAGATGTATGAGCTCAGAAGTTTTACTTTTTTGGAAATCAATAATGTATGTTGGAAATGGCAATGTGGCGTTTTAAGTGAAAATGTTCTAAGAAAGTTAAATGTTACCTTAAGACTCACACCCGGAGAATTGTGAAATAGGTGTAGCTTCAAGGCTAAGTGGATCACAACCCTTAGGATATGATATCACCTTTCTAATTTATTTTGCGCCGGCTATGGTGCCAGGTAAAAAATATGTGTTGTATGGTATGAGAGCTCTCGGATATGTTGGGAATGGCCGGGGTGATATCATATTCAGTTCTATCTGTCACTAGATGGGTCTGCGGGTAGGTCGATCTTAATTCGTAAAGGTTTTAAAGATGTCAATCCTTGGTGCATCCTTTTAGAGATGCACCATATGGGAGATAGTCCCTTACCTTGCTACTCATTTAAAATCCAAATATCTAATAAGTTCCTTCGATTTTAGTTATAAATCTATACGCAGTAAAATTCAACCAATGTAACAATTTTGACTATTTAAATATGTCCGTTTGAAAGATTTTCAAAAGAATGTCATTAAAAATAATATCACTAGATTTTGTGTAGAAATGATTTAGTTATCATAAGATAAAAACCCATTCCTTGTTTATGTATAGCATGGTCTTATGAAATACCCTTTATTGTCAAAAAACTCATATGTTAAGTTTCTCATACCAGTCTTATGACTAACCTTTAGTTTATTTTATTTCCCTTAAACTTTGAATGCCCTATTTTTTGGACAGCCTAGTAGTCAAGTATTGTTTAGAGCATTTTGGAAGAGCTCGGAGCATGGAGTTAGAAGATTCTCTTGAAGATTGTTACTAATTTCCACCACACTCATGTACTATTATATTTTTCATTTGTAAGGATGGATATTTATAACTGTCCATGTTAATGTTAAGTTAAACTCTGACAAATGTATTTTGAATTTTCCACTATAAAGATTATTTGTTGAAATAATATGTATTATTCCATTCGTGTAAGATTCTGTTCTATCTTTATTTTCCTCCTACCCTTAACGATCGGGTTTTTCGACACTTGAGTTTGTGGCACGTGAATACCGAGGATGTATTATTATCGATTTTTAATGGTTGAAAATCTCGTTCGTTACGTTTGGTATCTGAGCTTAGGTTGAGTGAACACCTAAGCCTAATAGAGGTAAATTCTCATCAGAGATAGGGTTTGTAACACCCTAATATGAGTAGCTCATTAGATATAGGGTAACTAACTCGTTAGAGATACGAGAAGTGACACCCTAGAATGAGTTGAGGGTATTTTATATGAGAGCGTATTTGTTAATGCTCAAATGATATCGTTTTGAAAAATTATACATGAAATAGTTTAACTAAGTTAATATCTTATATATAAAGAAACAACTTTCGAAATGCATAGTTATTTATAATGTGATAGTTTGCAATCAAGGGAATAATAATATTCAGTTATTATAATTGATTGATTAGTTGTTTGATTTAAAAAACATGAAAACCTAGTGAATCATGTTTCAGAATTTGACTATATTATGTTTGGTAATAATATTGGTTTAAAGTTAAGAAATTTATTTAAGATAAATAAATTTATGAGCCAAAAAGTGTGAAAATAAGATGATCCTAAAAAATGAATGTATAAATCAAGTTTTATAAATAAAGGAACTGAAAAGAACAATCTTATGATGACTAGTTTGAGTGACTCGGAAATAACTAAAAATGGGCAGAAGATATGTTCGGATGGTAAATACTTTTCTTAAGTATTACTCTTCTGGTTAAGGGGTTATATGACACCATTAATAGTACCTAGTTCTTTGGTATTAGTTTGGAGTTACTCGATCTATAAAAAAATTGAAGTTAAAAGATAATGCGAATCATTAATTGATAAATTGATTATTAATTATAAACATCTTTATAAAAATGTTAAACCAAAGATAATTTGGATTAGTAATTGATAAAATAAAACAAAAATTTCGATGATTTTGGACAGTCCGAAATTTCTGAGTCACACCTAAATTAGAAATAAGAAATTTCAAAATATAAAGATAAACAGTTGTGATATGTTTCGAGTAAATAAACTAATATTAGTATAACTTATAAATAGGATTTATAAATAAAAAGGATTTAAAAGCTAGGAATTTGAGAATTTGAGTCCTGGTGATTTTGAAAATTGTTCTTTAAAATTGGGAAAATAATAATAGTATTATTTGGAAGTATTTTTGAATAAAAATGTAAGAGATAAGTTTTATAACTTATGAATTTGAGATGACAATATATTTGTAACAACCCAAAATTTAACCCATAATAATTAATACATTAATTAATGAAATAATAAAATTACATTGTGAAATTATCAGAATCGAGCCATGGGAGTTACACCATTGTTACCGTGGTAATTTATGGTTAATTTTCATATGTAGAACGTCAGAATCCAAGCTAATATGAGCTAGAAACAAAATAAACAAGAAAATAAAAAATGGGCTAGGTCGACCTAACCACATCCTAATTCGACCGGCCGGTCAACCTAGAGGGAGGGGTGGTCGACCGCACGGTCGACCCGCCTTAGGTATTGAACGAAGGAAAATTCCTTCGCTTTGGCCAAATTTTGTACGTTATTTGCGTTATTTAGCTTCATCTGGTCATCCCATTCTTGCATCCGACGGCTCTTATTCTGCCTATGACGTGGTTGCATCCCATTCAATCCCCAAATCTAATGGTCTAAGACCCACTTCTACCCCTGTAAATAAAACCCTAAGCCTAACACTTTTTCCTCATTTTAGATTTTCTCTAATTGGGTTCACCTTTTTAGGAAGGACCCTAAGCGAAATGATTTTCCAACGAGAAAATCATTTTAAATTAAAATATTTAACAACCCCAAGTGGATCTGGAAAGGCCTAAAGGAAAGAGCTTAGGACCACAGGTGAGTGATTGTAATTATTCTAAGATTTGTTTAAGTAATTTAATATAATAGGGTTTTCAATAGTTGTAGTTTTGCTGCGATTTTTAGAATTACCTTTTCAATAGTTTATTTACAGTTTTTAGAACTATTTTCTGTCTATTTTCTTTAGCTATTCTTTTTAGTTAATTTTAGTTTATTTCTGTCAATTATAGCTTTTCTATCTATTTATAGTTAATTTACAGTATTTAATTTATTTACTGTTATTTGTGCGTTATTTACATCTTTTTCCAATGCTTTGGATTTTCTTCTATTTTCAGTTTTCGTTTATTTCTCCTTCTTCTTCGCATATGGATTAGAATAGTTTAAACGCGAATATGGATTAAAATTTTAAGAACATTGAAAAAACGGAAGATAAGATGTAAATTATAAAGACAATAATAAAAACGGAGTTAAGACTGAAATTGAGCCTAATTATGATACTAATGTTAGAATTTGACCGATTAAAGATAATTGGCCTAGTTATAACTCAAGAATTATAATTAAAAAGTGTATAAGATAAAAGAGGCTTATTTTTACACTTAGACCTTCGGTTAAGTAATAAGCATGATTATAACGTATGTTATAATAAGAAAAAGAACAGAATGAGGCTTATTTTAAGACACAAGATAAATTATGTAACGTCCACTCTTTTCGCACACTTTAAACCGACACTTGTCCCAATTCAAAGCATACGCAAGGGCGGATTGTTATGGGGTAAATAAGAAAAATAGAGAAGAAATAAAACGAAAATAGAATCTCACAGCGGAAGGATAAAATATAATAACAAATATACAGTTTCATAAACAGTTTACAAAAGCTTGATTCTTCTTTTACAATAAATATCAGAGTTACACATACCAATACAAGCAATGCAGCGGAATAGAAAGAGTGTGGTGCAATACTATATGTAAAATAATACTGATTCTTCGTCTTCGTCCTCCAATGCTAAAATCTGCTATCCTGAAACGCTCGGACTGACCCGAGCGAATTTGAAAAGACAAAAACACTCGAGTCAGACTAGAAAATCTCATGTGAGTTAAATAAACAGAAATAAATATGAGTACAGTAACTCAAGAGATGCTCGGGATTTACATCTCCTAAGGATCCGTTAAACTATTTACTATGTAGTATATTGCGCTATTATAATAGTGTCTAATTGTAAAATAAACTTACTTTTAAATAGCGTTAAGGCTTTACATTTTCCACCTTAACACGTAAAATGCCAATAGTCTATACAGTACCGTAATACCTCCTGATCGGGAGGCTACCAGAGGATACTCCATAGGTACGACACAAATAGAAACTCGTAGTAAAGGCTCGGTATGGTAGGTGACACGGCACAACTAGGCAATGCCAGGGTAGATATACCAATTGCTATCCAGGCTGGTGGAAACGCGTAGCCGCAGTTACCGCCCACCTCGGACTAACTCCCCAAAATCAAAATATAGAAGTGGCCACTGAATCAATCCAAGTCAAAGTAAAATATCGAAGAGGAGGGTCCGATCAGAGGAATGACCTCATTGGCCTGAGAATCGCTCCTGTTTTAGCCACCTTATGCCAACTCACGGGAGTCGGGTTCACGTATTTACCTTACAGGAAACGTCGCCACCACCTACTTCATTCTGGAATCTCCACCGCGTACACGGTTAGTCAAAGTGGTTTTCGGTATCGACAGAGAGTATGTCCATATCCGATCCCGGTCTCTTTGCCAACCCATCGTTATTATAACACCGCGGTCATTTAAAATAGTTTATACTTAAAACCAGAATAAAAATTTCCATTTCAAAAACTATGAGTACGATATCATTTTAAAACCCAAAACAATATGATATCATTTTATCCAAATATAATTCTTTCCAAAATCATACTGCTTTAAAATCTATAATATCTGGAAACCGAACATTTGAATTATACTTTCAAAGCATAATATTTCGAAATTCATATATTTTAAACCCATACTTCTAACTTGAATGGTTTGGATATTCAACGGCATATAAAATAGATGGTTTAACTTTTAAGGTTACTCTGTAAAGAAAAATAATTTCCATGGCTTCACAAATATATTTCTTTATTTTAAGGTCTAAACCATAATTTAAATATCACTTTCAAGTTCCAAAAACCATTTCAATTTCTATATATATATATATCCATTTGGAGTATTAATATTTCAAAACTAAAGTTGGAATTTATTCTTTCAGCAAATTAAACGTACTATTATTTAGTCTTGAATATTCACATCAAATCCATAAATAAAACTCCAATTCTAGTAATTAAATATTTTCTCAATTTTACTTTATACTAGAATATTCCTTTTTAAATGTATTTAGGAAAAATTCAGTTTATAAAGATCACATTTTTATAACTTCCAAACTTAACATATATTATAAATGATCAAATCCATTCCTAAATTTTTATTCCATTTTTATTTAACGGATTTATACAAAGCTCAAATTCAAAATTTAACTTTCATATGTATATATATATGGAAGAATAATATTTATAAAATATCAAAACTAAATTTTAATGACCGTATCTCATCCAAACCATAAAAATCACTTTAAAATAATTTATATATATAGACCACGGTGCCTGTATATAATTTTCTATCCTATGGTCAAGTGATACGGATATTTATCATTTCAATCCGCAATTTAAAATAAAATTTTGCGGTTGTATATCATTTCAAACCACAATCCCGAATGAAATATGCATGATGACTTGTAATTTAAAAATAAAACATCCATTTATAAACATCATCCATCATCCAAATCACAATCATCATCCAAAATAAACAATATCAATATATCTCTGATAATATAAACAGGTAACAACTGTCAGTTATATTAAAAATGAATTTAATAACTATTAAACTAACAGTTTATATTGAGTAATAATCTATATAACTGTTAACTAGCAGTTTATAGGCAAACAAATAAATTCTAACTATCAATTAATACGCAATAAATAAATTAAATTAACGGTTAAATTCAATAAATGCAATTCAGCAGATATGAATGAAATAAGCATGCCAAATACTCATAAATAAATTCTATTCATTTCAAAAATTAATTTAACAAACATAAAAGCTTCTATTAGTTGTGAGTGGGTTAAAACACTCACCTTTTGAATTTAAATCGAATTTAAATTCGATTTAAACCCAAAAATTCGCCCGTCTCGGAATTCGCCCAAACCAGCGTCATCAAGTCCGGAATTTAATTACGATCCTAACAAAAAAAATCTCGCGTGAAAACGAGGTCGTATGCAAAAATTATCATCGTAAATCGATTCGGAAATTAAATTTAAATTAACCAAAACAACTCACATATACCAATCATCCACGTCAGCTGCACCTTTCTCACACATTCTCCAGAGGCACGAAATCAGAGGAGCTCACGCGCTACAGATTTTACACGAATGAACGAAGACCGTTGACCACTCCTATGACCGCCCACTGCTCGCGCCACCAGCCACCAACCCTCGGCCGACCATCACCATCCAACTCGCCTTGAAGAGCCGCCCCCCCCATACCACTCCGGTTGCCCAGAACCTCCAGCCGCCGCCGCCCATCTAAACCCTAGTCCCAATAATACGCCACATCCAGCCGTTGAAACTCGAAACAAACAACATAGATGCGATCCCCTCAGTTCCCTCTCCAATACCCAGAAATCGTTTCTCGATCCGATGAAGTTTGCGACGATGATGATGGAGGGCCACGGGCTGTTTGAATTTATTCTGAGCAAACGACAGATCCAATTGAAAAACGAATTGCATTGCTGGATTACGTATGTTGAGAACATCGACATATATTTTTTTGAGAATTTTCTGAAATTTTTGAGTTTTGACTTTTGATTTTTGAACTGTGGTTAGATCTAGGTTTTTCAACCATTGGAGAGGAGAAAGGGATGAAGAAATTATACGTATATTCAATTGACAGAAGAAAGGAGGCTAAGGTTTATGATCGCATATATATAGACAAATAGAAGAAGGCTAGGTGGGTACGGATAACGAACGTGCTAAACGGTAATTGGCCCAAAAAGCCCGTTCTGACCCCGGAACCGAATCTGTTAAAACTATATATCCAAATAGGTGTTTTAAAATATTCTGAATGCGATGGAAAAAGTTTTACGACCAAATTCGATCGTATGAAGAAGTTATGCTAAAAACAAGATTTCCAAATTGATTTCAAATTGATTTTAATAAAATTGATTTCAAGGCGTTTCGCGTCCGTACGATCAAACGACAAGTCCGATCGATACGAAATTTGAAATCCTATAATAATTCACCGATACGGATCCGATGAAACTGGTTTCGTCGAAATCCGAGTCCGTGCCCAAAATGGCTATTTTTAATATTTATTAAATCAATTAAATAAATCATAAAAATCCAATTTTATTTTTCAACTTCTAATATTGGCCAAATTTCATTACTTATATAACACAATCACTTCCAAATAATTTAACAAGCTTGGGTGTGAATTAAAATCTATAAGTATATCAATTTGCAGTGTTAATTTCTGCATTTTTATTATTATTTGAGAATTATAAATTTTACCCTCAAAACCCACTTATTAAAACTTGTTTTCTTATACCCTCATTTTAAGTCAAATTAAATAAATGACTTGAATTCCATTTCAACTCATTTGATTGAAATTAACCTTTTTACCATAAATAAAATTCCAAACTCAATAATAAACTTTATCTCCATTTATTCGCCTTAATATTTCTTATTTATTAATAATTCCAATCTTGATGAATTCACATCATAAGTTTGATTAATCTATTAAATTCACTTCCTTTCTATCATTCAAAGCCATTGCTGTTAGTATGACGAAACTAACATTAGTTTAAGATTCACATCATTATTCTTTAAGCCTAATGTTTACCAATTTCGTTTCAAATCCAATAACGTAATAATTTACGTTTAATTCCATTTTATATGTAGTAAATACCATTTGTCGAATCAAATACTCAAATTATAACTAAAATCTTGTTTTCTAAAGTTATATCGACAATGGTCAAATAAAAATTTGAATTAGCTTTAACTTTATTCTATGGTATTAACTATTGCAATAAATCCAAATTAATAAATGAGGTTTGAGTCCTATATTAACTTCTTTGGTTTCAATTAACATTTTATGGTGAATATGAATTTCAATGTATGATTGAAACCTTTATATCTATTTTATTTCACTATTCCATAAGAAAAATTAACATTTGGTTCATACTTTTTACAAATAACTCTCATTTCTTCCAAATAATAATTACATAAACTATTTAATATTAAATCCATTAAATTGCAGTAGATTCAATTGATTGCAATTTATTTCCAAATAAATTTGGATTTTTATTTGGTTATACACAAAATTCCCGTTATCACTTGCCTAACAAGGTTATTATCACTTAAGATCTCACTGCATCCACATTTTCCACATTTTCATTTCTTAGTTTCTTTACTCTATTCTACAAAATTTATTACAAATGGGATTTCCTTTGGTTTACATCTTATTTGTATTTAACATTTCTCAATCACCAATTCATTTCACTTTAACTGCGGTAAATTGGCGGATAAATTGAATTTGATTCCCAAATTTTAAATTAACAAGAAACAAGGGTAGGTAAACAAACAATAGTCATTACTCCAAATTCTAGTCCTAAATAGGCTTTTATTCCTTGCAAATAAATGTTACTATTTATTCTTATAGTACAAATCTCAATAATTATCCTATTTTAATTTGCTTAGGCCATTTATTTCACTATACATATCTGCATAAGCGGACAATTTATTCAATTCATTGAGTATCAATTCTATTAAGTCCTGTTTATATTTTTATGCATTCTTCTATTACTTTACAAAATGGAATAACTTTTAAACTCATACACTTAATAACAAAACCGTTATAAATCCAATAAATTTCCAAATCGAAGTTTGTACATATACACATCTATTATGATTTCTCACAAACGTTGAATTTATTAAATGACATTTATTATAATTTAATTCCCTTAATTGAATCAAATGCTTATTATATATATTTTTCTCATTCTTACCATTCCTTCCCATTATAAATTCATTAACATATTTATACATCTCTATCTTCAAATATTAAATGACCAAACTGATTACAAACACTATTCTTATCAATTTTCATAAATTGGTTCAGATCTATACCTTTTTCATATGATTAAAGTTTATGTTTCTATTAGACCCCTTTTTCTTCTTTCTACAGACATTAAATTTACTATCTACACTTATTGCATCTTTGTATTAATGAATACCATTCAAATTAATGTTTATACTAACATTCACAAATTTAACATTTATTTGTTTCTTAAAAATTACTTTAAATCAAGTTGTGAAAATTTACATTATCCACATCTATTGTCATAAAATTATATAGTTACACTAAATTGCAACTACTATACCAAATTTCTACATTTATTCTTAACCAAATTAGAAATTATATTAATTTAATTTATTAAATATCATATATTTAACGGGTCGTTACAATCTCCCCCACTCAAAACTTTTCGTCCCCGAAAAGGAAAAGAAGGGAGGAGGAAGAATAAAACAGTATACTTATTTCAGATATTACTCATAAACAATATTTTACTGGATTAATTTCCTTTAATGCTTGAATTATTAAAGTTGGAAAAATAATCTCACAAAATTCTAAGTCCCAAAATTTTCGAAATTTTTTGGCAGAGTCTCCTTTGTACGGAGGGACTCTGGTGAAAATATAATATCCAAATATACAAATATATTACACATATATCCAAAATAAAATATCCCAACTCGGGAAAATATATAAAAAGCGCTTTAAACGTAATCCGAAAACGTACCTATTTGTCGGGCAAAACGCTTATATTTTTATGGAACCAAAGCAGTAGCAGTGGCTTCCATCACCTGTATTCACTTATAAAATCTAAAAGGTTAAATATTTATTTTACAGTGAAATGTTTAGGTGGATTCAATCATTCATATCCAATCAAATGCAACAACCATAATTTTTTTTTTAACAAACAGCACACATCACAAACAAATAATCATTCAATCAAACAAACAATTAGTTGTTCGGGTTCAAATTCTGAAATTGTACGAAATGAAAAATAACTATCAAGTGCATCCGTTACTCAACGGTCTTGGATGGAACAAAGATAGATTATTTGTTCATCCAACAACTCCACAATTCCTTACCCAACAAACATACATCAACCAAACAATTCAATCAACACCAAAATAGCTTATTATACATTTATTTCATAATTCAGTGGTTTGATTTCTTCCTTCATTTATGGAGGACTTTCTTTATTTCTTACAAGTTTTAATTTTCAATTATCTCAAAATTCATTATATTTGTATTTCCTTTTTATTACTTAAGTTTCCTTTTATTACTTAAGTCTATAAAATAAATTTTCATTAATAACACAAATATTTTGAATATCTTCACTTGTAAGATTTCCCTTAAATTCTTAATCTGCTAACATTCGTTCTTATAAGTGGAAGTTTTAATTTATCCATTAACTATGAATTGCCGTCATTTCAAATTTTCCTACTTTCCATTATATTAAAATAGGGGAGATTAAACATACTTAAGTGAATAATCATATAATAAATTCTTATTTTGAATTTCATGTTATATACTCAGGTTCATATCATCTATTAATAATTCTTAACTTTATTTGTAGTAAAATTTCAATTACAACCTAAGTTTATACCATTAAATTCTTATTATAACAGTAATTTATTGAATACCCCTTTTTTTTCTTCTAAATTACTACTTGTAAAATATTCAATTCCAGTTTCTCATTTAACATTTCAACTTTTATATATGGGTAAGTTATTTATGTTAAAGGGAATGCAATTGAACTTATACAAGTTTAATCTCCATTCTTTAATTAAATTCAATGTTAATCCATATTACTATTCTTTCTCCTACGTATTCACTTTCTCTTTATAACCTTGCAATAATTCTCTTAATTATTAGAGGTTTCCATTCATTTATTTCTCAACCTTTTATTTCATTAACAAATTTTAAACAATTAATTAATGGAAAAATTTAGAATTAAATACATGGTTAAATTTCAATTTATTTCAAAATAATAGATAAATAAGTTCTTACAACTCAAAATCTCTAATTATAGTTAGAACAATAAAAGAATTTTTTTTTTATAGAAAATTTCATAATAAATCTGCAGTAGAATTTACTACAGTGGCCTTTCCCCTTCGAAACTCGAAAATGAAAGTCGATGATGCGGCCGTCATCACCGAATTTATTTTCCAGCGACAGAGAGGAAAGTACAAAATTTATTTTCTCCAAAATCCTCTTTTAAAACAATTCTTCCGAATTATACTAAACATTTATATAAGAAATTACCTATAAACCAAATCATTATATTTCACAAATCCTTTGAAAGAAGATTTTCAAAAATCCCGGACTTAAGTTCTAAAATCTCCAATTTGATTTATTATAATTTCAACTTAGCTTCAATTGTTATAAATATTTTTATTTCCTAACACCAAATCTATAGCAACCAAATATATATATATATCTTTATAAAACATTTTTATATATAGAAAATATAATAGGCAAAATTATTTCATTCACCTATATTAAAAACAATATTATGTCGTTCTGTCCTATTAAGTGTTTAGAAATCCCTATTGATGACATAGCGTCTCATGCATCAACCAGAATTCATAAATACAAAGCGGAACAGATTAACACAATATCAAAATCTTTTATTAATACTAACAAATACGCTCTCTCGTATATATACACTCAGCGACTCCCATAGGATATTTCTACCCTATTAACAAAGAGTCAAACCCCACAAAGCCAAGGTTTATCGCTAAACCAAAGCTTTGATACCAACTTGTAACGTCCACTCTTTTCGCACACTTTAAACCGACACTTGTCCCAATTCAAAGCATACGCAAGGGCGGATTGTTATGGGATAAATAAGAAAAATAGAGAAGAAATAAAACGAAAATAGAATCTCACAGCGGAAGGATAAAATATAATAACAAATATACAGTTTCATAAACAGTTTACAAAAGCTTGATTCTTCTTTTACAATAAATATCAGAGTTACACATACCAATACAAGCAATGCAGCGGAATAGAAAGAGTGTGGTGCAATACTATATGTAAAATAATACTGATTCTTCGTCTTCGTCCTCCAATGCTAAAATCTGCTATCCTGAAACGCTCGGACTGACCCGAGCGAATTTGAAAAGACAAAAACACTCGAGTCAGACTAGAAAATCTCATGTGAGTTAAATAAACAGAAATAAATATGAGTACAGTAAATCAAGAGATGCTCGGGATTTACATCTCCTAAGGATCCGTTAAACTATTTACTATGTAGTATATTGCGCTATTATAATAGTGTCTAATTGTAAAATAAACTTACTTTTAAATAGCGTTAAGGCTTTACATTTTCCACCTTAACACGTAAAATGCCAATAGTCTATACAGTACCGTAATACCTCCTGATCGGGAGGCTACCAGAGGATACTCCATAGGTACGACACAAATAGAAACTCGTAGTAAAGGCTCGGTATGGTAGGTGACACGGCACAACTAGGCAATGCCAGGGTAGATATACCAATTGCTATTCAGGCTGGTGGAAACGCGTAGCCGCAGTTACCGCCCACCTCGGACTAACTCCCCAAAATCAAAATATAGAAGTGGCCACTGAATCAATCCAAGTCAAAGTAAAATATCGAAGAGGAGGGTCCGATCAGAGGAATGACCTCATTGGCCTGAGAATCGCTCCTGTTTTAGCCACCTTATGCCAACTCACGGGAGTCGGGTTCACGTATTTACCTTACAGGAAACGTCGCCACCACCTACTTCATTCTGGAATCTCCACCGCGTACACGGTTAGTCAAAGTGGTTTTCGGTATCGACAGAGAGTATGTCCATATCCGATCCCGGTCTCTTTGCCAACCCATCGTTATTATAACACCGCGGTCATTTAAAATAGTTTATACTTAAAACCAGAATAAAAATTTCCATTTCAAAAACTATGAGTACGATATCATTTTAAAACCCAAAACAATATGATATCATTTTATCCAAATATAATTCTTTCCAAAATCATACTGCTTTAAAATCTATAATATTTGGAAACCGAACATTTGAATTATACTTTCAAAGCATAATATTTCGAAATTCATATATTTTAAACCCATACTTCTAACTTGAATGGTTTGAATATTCAACGGCATATAAAATAGATGGTTTAACTTTTAAGGTTACTCTGTAAAGAAAAATAATTTCCATGGCTTCACAAATATATTTCTTTATTTTAAGGTCTAAACCATAATTTAAATATCACTTTCAAGTTCCAAAAACCATTTCAATTTCTATATATATATATATATATCCATTTGGAGTATTAATATTTCAAAACTAAAGTTGGAATTTATTCTTTCAGCAAATTAAACGTACTATTATTTAGTCTTGAATATTCACATCAAATCCATAAATAAAACTCCAATTCTAGTAATTAAATATTTTCTCAATTTTACTTTATACTAAAATATTCCTTTTTAAATGTATTTAGGAAAAATTCAGTTTATAAAGATCACATTTTTATAACTTCCAAACTTAACATATATTATAAATTATCAAATCCATTCCTAAATTTTTATTCCATTTTTATTTAACGGATTTATACAAAGCTCAAATTCAAAATTTAACTTTCATATGTATATATATATATGGAAGAATAATATTTATAAAATATCAAAACTAAATTTTAATGACCGTATCTCATCCAAACCATAAAAATCACTTTAAAATAATTTATATATATAGACCACGGTGCCTGTATATAATTTTCTATCCTATGGTCAAGTGATACAGATATTTATCATTTCAATCCGCAATTTAAAATAAAATTTTGCGGTTGTATATCATTTCAAACCACAATCCCGAATGAAATATGCATGATGACTTGTAATTTACAAATAAAACATCCATTTATAAACATCATCCATCATCCAAATCACAATCATCATCCAAAATAAACAATATCAATATATCTCTGATAATATAAACAGGTAATAACTGTCAGTTATATTAAAAATGAATTTAATAACTATTAAACTAACAGTTTATATTGAGTAATAATCTATATAACTGTTAACTAGCAGTTTATAGGCAAACAAATAAATTCTAACTATCAATTAATACGCAATAAATAAATTAAATTAACGGTTAAATTCAATAAATGCAATTCAGCAGATATGAATGAAATAAGCATGCCAAATACTCATAAATAAATTCTATTCATTTCAAAAATTAATTTAACAAACATAAAAGCTTCTAGTAGTTGTGAGTGGGTTAAAACACTCACCTTTTGAATTTAAATCGAATTTAAATTCGATTTAAACCCAAAAATTCGCCCGTCTCGGAATTCGCCCAAACCAGCGTCATCAAGTCCGGAATTTAATTACGATCCTAACAAAAAAATCTCGCATGAAAACGAGGTCGTATGCAAAAATTATCATCGTAAATCGATTCGGAAATTAAATTTAAATTAACCAAAACAACTCACATATACCAATCATCCACGTCAGCTGCACCTTTCTCACGCATTCTCCAGAGTTACGAAATCAGAGGAGCTCACGCGCTACAGATTTTACACGAACGAACGAAGACCGTTGACCACTCCTATGACCGCCCACTGCCCGCGCCACCAGCCACCAACCCTCGGCCGACCATCACCATCCAACTCGCCTTGAAGAGCCGCCCCCATACCACTCCGGATGCCCAGAACCTCCAGCCGCCGCCGCCCATCTAAACCCTAGTCCCAATAATACGCCACATCCAGCCGTTGAAACTCGAAACAAACAACATAGATGCGATCCGCTCAGTTCCCTCTCCAATACCCAGAAATCGTTTCTCGATCCGATGAAGTTTGCGACGATGACGATGGAGGGCCACGGGCTGTTTGAATTTATTCTGAGAAAACGACAGATCCAATTGAAAAACGAATTGCATTGCTGGATTACGTATGTTGAGAACATCGACATATATTTTTTTGAGAATTTTCTGAAATTTTTGAGTTTTGACTTTTGATTTTTGAACTGTGGTTAGATCTAGGTTTTTCAACCATTGGAGAGGAGAAAGGGATAAAGAAATTATACGTATATTCAATTGACAGAAGAAAGGAGGCTAGGGTTTATGATCGCATATATATAGACAAATAGAAGAAGGCTAGGTGGGTACGGATAACGAACGTGCTAAACGGTAGTTGGCCCAAAAAGCCCGTTCTGACCCCGGAACCGAATCTATTAAAACTATATATCCAAATAGGTGTTTTAAAATATTCTGAATGCGATGGAAAAAGTTTCACGACCAAATTCGATCGTATGAAGAAGTTATGCTAAAAAAAGATTTCCAAATTGATTTCAAATTGATTTTAATAAAATTGATTTCAAGGCGTTTCGCGTCTGTACGATCAAACGACAAGTCCGATCGATACGAAATTTGAAATCCTATAATAATTCACCGATACGGATCCGATGAAACTGGTTTCGTCGAAATCCGAGTCCGTGCCCAAAATGGCTATTTTTAATATTTATTAAATCAATTAAATAAATCATAAAAATCCAATTTTATTTTTCAACTTCTAATATTGGCCAAATTTCATTACTTATATAACACAATCACTTCCAAATAATTTAACAAGCTTGGGTGTGAATTAAAATCTATAAGTATATCAATTTGCAGTGTTAATTTCTGCATTTTTATTATTATTTGGGAATTATAAATTTTACCCTCAAAACCCACTTATTAAAACTTGTTTTCTTATACCCTCATTTTAAGTCAAATTAAATAAATGACTTGAATTCCATTTCAACTCATTTGATTGAAATTAACCTTTTTACCATAAATAAAATTCCAAACTCAATAATAAACTTTATCTCCATTTATTCGCCTTAATATTTCTTATTTATTAATAATTCCAATCTTGATGAATTCACATCATAAGTTTGATTAATCTATTAAATTCACTTCCTTTCTATCATTCAAAGCCATTGCTGTTAGTATGACGAAACTAACATTAGTTTAAGATTCACATCATTATTCTTTAAGCCTAATGTTTACCAATTTCGTTTCAAATCCAATAACGTAATAATTTACGTTTAATTCCATTTTATATGTAGTAAATACCATTTGTCGAATCAAATACTCAAATTATAACTAAAATCTTGTTTTCTAAAGTTATATCGACAATGGTCAAATAAAAATTTGAATTAGCTTTAACTTTATTCTATGGTATTAACTATTGCAATAAATCCAAATTAATAAATGAGGTTTGACTCCTATATTAACTTCTTTGGTTTCAATTAACATTTTATGGTGAATATGAATTTCAATGTATGATTGAAACCTTTATATCTATTTTATTTCACTATTCCATAAGAAAAATTAACATTTGGTTCATACTTTTTACAAATAACTCCCATTTCTTCCAAATAATAATTACATAAACTATTTAATATTAAATCCATTAAATTGCAGTAGATTCAATTGATTGCAATTTATTTCCAAATAAATTTGGATTTTTATTTGGTTATACACAAAATTCCCGTTATCACTTGCCTAACAAGGTTATTATCACTTAAGATCTCACTGCATCCACATTTTCCACATTTTCATTTCCTAGTTTCTTTACTCTATTCTACAAAATTTATTACAAATGGGATTTCCTTTGGTTTACATCTTATTTGTATTTAACATTTCTCAATCACCAATTCATTTCACTTTAACTGCGGTAAATTGGTGGATAAATTGAATTTGATTCCCAAATTTTAAATTAACAAGAAACAAGGGTAGGTAAACAAACAATAGTCATTACTCCAAATTCTAGTCCTAAATAGGCTTTTATTCCTTGCAAATAAATGTTACTATTTATTCTTATAGTACAAATCTCAATAATTATCCTATTTTAATTTGCTTAGGCCATTTATTTCACTATACATATCTGCATAAGCGGACAATTTATTCAATTCATTGAGTATCAATTCTATTAAGTCCTGTTTATATTTTTATGCATTCTTCTATTACTTTACAAAATGGAATAACTTTTAAACTCATACACTTAATAACAAAACCGTTATAAATCCAATAAATTTCCAAATCGAAGTTTGTACACATATACACAACTATTATGATTTCTCACAAACGTTGAATTTATTAAATGACCATTTATTATAATTTAATTCCCTTAATTGAATCAAATGCTTATTATATATATTTTTCTCATTCTTACCATTCCTTCCCATTATAAATTCATTAACATATTTACACATCTCTATCTTCAAATATTAAATGACCAAACTGATTACAAACACTGTTCTTATCAATTTTCATAAATTGGTTCAGATCTATACCTTTTTCATATGATTAAAGTTTATGTTTCTATTAGACCCCTTTTTCTTCTTTCTACAGACATTAAATTTACTATCTACACTTATTGCATCTTTGTATTAATGAATACCATTCAAATTGATGTTTATACTAACATTCACAAATTTAACATTTATTTGTTTCTTAAAAATTACTTTAAATCAAGTTGTGAAAATTTACATTATCCACATCTATTGTCATAAAATTATATAGTTACACTAAATTGCAACTACTATACCAAATTTCTACATTTATTCTTAACCAAATTAGAAATTATATTAATTTAATTTATTAAATATCATAAATTTAACGGGTCGTTACAAATTAATAAGCAAAGATAGTGAAGATAATGATAAAGGCTTATTTAAATAATTTATCTAAGTTAATAAGAAAAGATGAAAGTAGGACATGTATCAAAATGCATTCCCTATTAGACAAAATGGTAGTCTCACATTAGCCTGAAGTGAAATGAGGGCACACTTATGCTATAATGGTAGTAATTGATCAAATGGAAGTCCAAATCATTAGGGATTTGGACAAGGGGCGCAACTAGATAATGTTTGGATGACGGGTCAGTACCAACAGCATTTTCCCTATTTTTCTATGGACACGGCGTTTCACATAATCCTGAAGTGAGATGAGGGGCACGCTTATGCTAGAGCACAGGTAATAAGAAGACCCAATAGGTGGAGCAACATGTAGCATGAGCATTGTGGCAGTTACGCGTGCGACTTCCATTTCGGTGCTCAGTAATCGCTATGAGTTCCAAGCGCTTAAGTAGTGTGCCTTTCTTAGGCACCAATGCCTTCTATGTAGGGAGCTATATAACGTCTAGTCCACAATAAATACTTTGTGCGTCTTTCGTAGACACCATTGTACTTTGTGCGTCTTTCGTAGATGCCATTACCTTATGTGTTCATAGTTATATAGCGTCTAGTCCGCAGTAAGGTCTATGGAGTAGCAGGCCGGTTAAACGGTAGAATTAGGATTTTAACCTAATTATAGGGTTAGGAATTTAGCCTGATCAAAGTAGCTAACAAAGACAAGTGCAAACAATTAAAGTTAATCAATTTTGTTAATTTAGTTAATTCGTATTTATTTCTAGCTTGTTCATTCTTCCTATTTCCTATGTTTCCTTTTATATACTAGAACTGTTGTAACTCTATTACTTTTACTTTGCTTAATGATTTTAGTAATTACTATCATCCACTAGACTTTTAGTCTGACTCACTCCTCTATTTTCCTTTTTCCCCTATAGGCAATTAGGGGCAAGGAAGATAGATCGCAACTTCTTGGAGACTTTGGGACACTTCATGCATTCCTTCTTTTTATTTCCAGCATTTTGTTCTTTTATTGTACTGACACTGTATTGAGGGAAAGTTTGCGTTTGTACTCTAATTTTTCCAATGAGACTGAGATTTTATTTTCATAAGACACTTGTATTTGGTATGTGGAACATATGTGGTTAGTTTGAAGTATTTACGAAGTATTAATTTTTAAAATCACTTATTGTTTTTCATTACTTCCTCTGTGTTATTATCTATCTATTTTATCTTGTGAATCTTAGTCTCTGCTAGCTTTAGTTATACCTACAACGCACCATATCTTTTAGTGTGTCTTTTTGGGTATATTAAGGGGTGTAGGGTGCTTCACTTAGTATCAGAGCCAAAGGTTACAGGATTCCTAAAAATTTGTTTTAAAAGTATATTATTTTTCAAAATAACTTGTTTTGAAGATGTTTTTCAGAAATAAACTCTTATAAAAGAAGTAGTTTTTAAGTATAAAAGATTATTTATAAAAATCCCCTCGTAGTCCAGTTCAACCTTCTTTCAATTCATTCAAGTCTAAGTTTCCTTTTCTTTGCATGGTATGGCTGACTGGATCCATAGAGCTACAGTACAAGAGGTGAAGGGCAAGTTTCCAATACAACATCGATAAGTGGAAATCCCTTTAACCCACCTACAACAGCCAACTTTTCTAAGGACTTCGCTAGTATAGGAGGCAGAACGTTTTCTAGCATAAAGAATTCATAGGAGACACGAGCTAGGTTGGAGAATATGGAGCAAAGGTTTAGTCAGTTAGGTTTGGAGAACAGGCAGAGTGATCAACCTACATCTTGGCACCTGAAGGGAGAGCTTGAGAAGGTTCCTACAAGCTCTAAGAAGCAGTGGGGGAAGGACAAGAAGGTTAAGGATAAGGACAAGAGGAAGGAGGGATGCCCTCAAAAGTGAATTAAGAAAAGTGGGAAACGTAAACGCTGTAGAATGGTTGGTCATTACGCAAAAGACCACAAGAAAGAGACGGTGAAGAAGTATTACAGCTGTGGGAAACCTAGTCATCTTAGTAAGTTTTGTCCTCAAAAGATGGGGTAGGGAGTGAGTGCACCTGTAGCGTAAATTCAAGCTTTGAATGTAACACCTTCCAGCAGTGGACCAGATCGAGGTAGGAAAATTTGGTTTCCATTTCTGATTTTTCCATTCCGTCCCTTTTTGATTCTAGAGCATCACACTCTTTCATCTCTAGTTCTTTGGTAGATTGTTTGCACTTAGACACCTCTTTAGTAGTAGACCACATTGTTGTTTCAAACCCCATAGATCGATCGACACACTGGTCTATGGTTTGTAGGGGTTTGAAATTATTTATCCTAGGTAAAGTTGACTACAATGCCTGTGTTTTGGGATTTTCGGGGTATGGGATGATTTTGGGAATGGATTGGCTATCCACACATGGAGCTATATTATATTATGAGAGAAGAGTAGTTAGGCTAGACATATGCAGTGGTAGGACTCTCGAGGTTTCTTGCTACCCGTAAGGGTCAGTTATGTTAAGCTTCCTTTATTCTTTCGATTCATCATCATCAGAGTTAGATTCGGTTCCTGTCGCCGGAGATTTTTCAGTCATCTTCGCTACTAAGGCAGATGGTTCCGTTGATTATAGAGAATTAAATAGCTCATAAAGAAGAACCGATATCCACTCCCTAGGATTAATGATCTTTTTGACCAGTTAATTGGCTCTTCGGTATTCTCCCAGCTTAATTTAGCCACAAGATTTCATCAGCTTAGGATCGCTGATGACAGCATTAATAAGACCGCATTTAGGACACCTGACAGATTCTTTGAGTGGTTGATTAGGCCTTTTGAGCTAACCAATGTCCCAGCCTATTTCGTAGATTTGATAAGCTATGTTTTTAGAAATGTCCTAAATAAATTCATGGTGGTATTCATGGATGACATTTTGGTGTTTTCCAAGAGTATAAAGGAGGTTCTTCGTACACCTCACATTCTTCAGTTAAAAGTAAAGTTCTTAAAGTATCACTTTTGGCATAAGGAAGAGTGTTTCTTGGGGCGTAGAGAAGGTCTACACATAGAAAGAGTTTGAGAAACGATATTGTATGCGACGACCCGGAATTTCTGGATATTTTAAATTGAAATATTTAATTGATTTTAAATATTTGAAAGCTAGTTTAACTTGAATTTCAAATATCACTATTTATTTGGCAATTAGATTATTGAATTTAATTTTTAGAAGTTGGGTAAATGGTTGAATCTGAAATTTTAAGCTTGCTAAAAATAGTTTGAAAGCTTGTCAAATCTATATTGATAGTATTGAAGATAGTAAAAGCGTTAAACTTGAATTTGGAAGTGTTTTGTTAAGTTTTGAAAATATATTGTTTAAATTGATATTTAAAAATAGCGTTCCAGGGCACAGTCTCGGATTTCGGCGAAACCAGTTCCATTGGATCCGTAATAGTATATTCTTATCAATTTCAATTTTCGTAGTGTGTGGAGTGATCGTTTGGCCGTACGGTAGATAAACGTGCTGAAATTTATATCGAAAATTTAATATAATATCTATGTTCAAAAAGCTATCTTCTCCATACGATCGAATAAGGACTCGAAACCTTTTCCATTGTGTTCGGAATAGGGGTTTAATATTATAAAAGCCTAGCACCACGCCTCGATTGGAAATCGAGATTTTGAGTTTGCGGAAATCGGAACGATTTGAATTTGATTTAAAATTTAATATATATATATATATATATATATATATATATATATATATTCTTACTCAACAGGTAAAATTAAACACGTTTCCCATCTTTAAGAGCACGTGTCACTTTTTTTTAACACACGTTTGTTTTAAAAATAAAATAAAATAAAAGGAATACGATATAGTTTAGCATTTCTTCTTTCCAGAGAAAATCAAGTCTTACCAATGAATTCATTTTCTCCTTTCCTTTTATTTTTATTCTAGTGAAAATAAATCAATGGCAGAGTTCAATCAATTCGAATAAAAAAAATGAGGGCGAGACATTTATCTCTGAAATCTCGGCGGCTAATTTCGTAATAAATAGACATTCATTTCAAATCAAGGAACTCGATCTTGATTGGGGCAATCGCGAGCAGGTCACGATTAAAGAAGCAGGATAACGTGCGAGGCAGTGGGTAGTTCGTCGCGAGCTTGTGACCAGTGGCGATTCGATAAGGACGCTACAGTCGCGATTTGACCTAAGCTGGAATATGGAGGATGACGTCGGCCTTGGCAGGAGGGCGCGAAGATGATGAGCTCGACGGCTTCGAGGCTCTGCATTGTAGTGGGTGGGGAGGAATCCTGGAAGGGTGTGTTCGTCTCTAGCGATGGTGTTCGATCGACATTTAGGGCAGCGAGGTATGGTCGTGAGTTGGACTATGGCGATGTCGACTGATGGAAGTTTGTCGTTCGGCGTTGGTGGCACAGTAGTCTCCATTTATTTATTTATTTATTTTAATAATATATTTTTAAAGATGGAGGAATAAAATATATATGGTTTAAACTGAAGCTTTATATAAAAATTACGGTAGACAAAAAAGTTATATAGTAACTTGAAAATGTTTATGTGAAAATAGATTTTTGAAGCCTATAATTTATTATATATATATATATATGTAGTTTAAAAAAATAAAATAAGTATACATATTTTAAATATTATTTTAAAATAATGGATTGAGTGTTTAATTGTTTAATTTACTTATATTAATTTTTAGTGCCTAAAGGACTTTTAAAAAGGAAAGTAGTTAAAATAAAATCCTTGGTTAAGTAATTTATAAAATGAGATAAATGGTCTGATTTATTTCAAATATTAATAAATTATATAATGTTATACAAGGTCTAAAATCATGGAGTATCAAGCCAATTTGGATCAGATCAGCATACTCAAAATCAAAGGTGAGTTAATCTCACTCATCTGGATTACTATTTAAATTTAAATAGTTAAATTTAAATGTTTGGTCGAATGATTGAATTGATTGGATGTGGTATATTATATATAGTAATATATATATATGTGTGTATATATATATGTTGGAGTGATTGATTCCCGCGTTATATAGCGGATGAGACCTTATGCACCGCATAATAGCGGATGAGATGATATAACCCCATATACCGCAATATTCTACCTCGTAGTGGAATTGGTATTTTATATTATGCTAACATCTATGGATGCAGGAAAACAAATTGGAGGGATCCAACTAGATTCCTCAAAATGTTTAGATTTGTTTTAATATTCCGTGATATGATTTGATAATCTAAGATAGACTATATTGGTAATTGAAATATTAGATGCTATAGTTTGATTGATTTTATTTAGGTATATTGAGTTATCAAAAATACATAGATTGGATTTTTGATGAGAAAATGAAAGAGATAATTTTTAAGTAAAATAATTATAGAGAATTTGAATAAATTAAAGAATAAATTGGAAAAGAATAAAAGTGATTTTTAAATTCTAATAAATAAATTCCGAGTATGGGAAGGAGATTTTGAATAAAAGAGGAAATAATGAATTTTAAAACATAAGTGATATTATTTAAAGGAATAAAGAATTTATTTCAAAAATTCAAGGTTTAAATTTATCTGAAAGGATAAAGAAGGAATTTGGAAAAATATGAAATTGGTATTTTCAGTTAAAAAGATTTTAAATCATAATTAAGAAGTAAAATATGAAGTTAATGAGTTTTGAAATAAATTGAGTAAGTAAAGGAATTTATTTCAAAATGGAGTAATTTGGAAATCGATTTGGAGATTGATAAAGTGTTTGAGACCGTGATTTAAAAGGAGTGAGATTATGGAATTTATAAACCAGGTTTATAAAGTGAAATAAGATATTAGGGAATATTTGGAAGTATAAATTCATGATGGGAATTTATAAAGGAATGGGTAATTTATTTTAAAAATAAATAGTGGATTTTTTTAAAAAAAAAGGTGTGGAAGAGAAGTGTACTTCCCTGAAAAGCCAAGTACATTTTTTAAAGCAGATTTTTAGTATAAGTTAAAAGTTTTAAAGTTTGTTTAAAGGAATGTTTTTAAGAAATTATTTAAGTTGTTTAAATTTTAATGGCAAACATTTATTTAAATTAATTATAGTAGTAATTTATTGAAAGGTTTGACTAGTATTATGATTTTAAGGATAATTATTAACATTTATATTTTATAAGGTAGATTTGTTTAAAAATAGTTTGGTTAAAGTTTTATTTGAAAACTTGTATAGAATTTCGTAAGTCTTATTTTAAAATTTAGTCTGGCTTAACTTTTATTTTAAAAATTTGTTTTATATTTCATAAAATAGTTTTAAAGTATATGTTTTTGAATAAAGTATTTAAGTAGTTTTAATTTAACTGTTTTAAAGTATATTTTGGAATAAAGTGATTTAAATTATTTTAATATCTAAAGTATTTGGACTTGGTAATTTTCAGTGGGAAATAAACAATTTTGGGAAGTTATTCCGCGAGTTAAAAGAGATTTGAAACTGATTTCAAAAGATTGAAGTGAAGAAGATATCTTGCGAAGATATTTTGAAAAAAGAAATTTGGAAAATTATTTAAATATGATAGTTGTTTGTGGATGTTATTTGATAGTTAAATAACCGACTATCAATATTGGACGATGCACTGATCGTTTCGAAGAGACCGGGATCGGGATTAATTTCCCGAAAACCACTTCGATCCGGTTTGAACATTTTCATGAGGAAGACAAGAGCTTGGAATCGAAGATGGAGCAGTGAAGTGTAAGGGCTAATCGCTACTAATCCTGAGGGTGATTCCAAAATGGATGTAGTAGGAGTAGTGCCTTCGGTTCTGTTCGAACCTGAAACGAACCTGTATGGACGAATGCTATCAGAACATCCTCAGGAGGATGATGAGCATTCTAAGTGAATGTGTGCTAAAAAGGTAATGCATAGCCTCGAGCCTCATCAACCGGGAATTGCTAAAACAAGGGAGGTGCACACAAGGCTAAGTGTCTAGCAACCAATTAGGGTAAGGTCACCCCTGTCTAGATGTCCCTTTTATTTCGGCTGTATGGGCGGTCGCTGATCCCAATCGTGGGGTGAACTTATTCGGACTATCCAGTACGGGGTAGCTTCGGTCTTGTGATGCAGGGATTAGGGCGGATCCTTGGTACGATGATATAGACCACGTACTGTGATGGGTAGTACCCCAGTAGCCCTGCCATTGATGGAAATCCTTCTCCCTACGTGCCTTTATGGTTTTTGTTTGTAGAACCCACTTTGTGGCTAGTAGCTGGAATTTAATAATGTAATAATTTCGGCTATTTGAATAATTATTTGTATATAGAAACTATTATAATATCAGAGGATCTTATAAGAAATGTTTTGGTTATCGTAAGGTAAAAACCTAGCATGTTTATTTGTGGCATGTCTTACGAGATACCTTTGATTTCAAATGATTTTGAAACTTTAGTAATCCAATTGAGTGTGTTTCTCATGCTAGTTTTTCAGACTGAATCGAATGTTATTTAACTATAATGCTCGGGTCAGACCGAGTATTATAGAATACAGGATATGGTGCTGTGGAGCTCAGGAGACGAGCTGGATGGCGAGATGTACTGCCGTACTTGATTATTATTCCGCTGTGTATTCAGTTTTGAGGACAAGTTTATGTATAACTGTCCAACATTTGGATATTGATTGTGCTCTGATGATGTATGTATAAATTAGTACAGATTTCTTTGTGTTTTAAAGCTATTGTTATATATTATATATATTCCGCTGCGACTGTGAGATTCTGATGTTGTTCTATTTTCTTCTTCTACCCCCCTTCTTCTTTAACCCCTAATGGTTCGTTTTTCCGACATTCGATTGTTCGACATTTGATATAGTGGATGTATTGATGTCAATTTTTGGGCGTCGAAAAATCGGATCATTACACTTTGTATCAGAGCTGAAGGTTAAGCAAGAACCTTGGCTCTGGTGGAGATTACCCATTAAATATAGTCCGAAGTACTCTAGAATGAGTTTGCATGTATTAATAGATATGGTCATGTATTTGTTAGTGAATATAAAAATTGTTTTTATATTGTTTTGACTTATCGATTAAGTGTTTACGAATTCTGATCGATATGTGGGATGCCAGGTGATCGATAAGGGTTCCTAAACTCTTAAACAAGATAAACCGACACAGTATTGTTTTTAAATAGGGTAAATGAAATAATTTTACCCAAATTACTTTTGTATATAAAAGAAATAATTTTCTATGATGACCAAGAATTTTGGACATTTGAAATTGAAATATTTAATTGATTTTAAATATTTGAAAGTTAGTTAAAATTGAATTCCAAATATCATTGTTTATTTGGAAACTAAATTATTAAATTTAATAATATGAAATTGGGTAAAAAAATTAATCTTCAGTTTTAAACTTTTTAAAAATATTTCAAAGGCTTAGAAAATTCATATTGATTATACTGAAGATAATAGAAGTGTTAAAGTTGAATTTGAAAGTATTTTGTTCAGTTTTGAATTTATATTGTTTAAATCGATATTTAAAAAATAGCCTTCCAAGGCACACTCTCGGATTTTAATGAAACCAGTTCCAATGGATCCGTAATATTGTATTATTATCGGATTTCAACTTTTGTAGCATTCGGAATTGTTGTGCGATCGTACGGATTGTAAACGCGTTGAAATTTAAAACGAAAATTTAATTTTAATAGCTGGGTTCAAAAAGCTATCTTCTCCATACGATCAAATTTGGACTCAGAACCTCTTCCATTACATTCGGAATAGGGGTATAACATTTGAACGCCTAGCGGCATGCCTCGATTGGAGATCGAGATTGTGAATTGCGAAAATCGAGGTTATTTAAATTTGAAAATAAAATAAAATCGAACACTGTTCCATACTCAGACACATAGAATTTTTTTTAATGCGTGTTTCTTTTTCTCTGATTATCTTCACACGCGTCCTTGATGGATATCTAATTCAAAATAAGAAAACAAACAAAACTCTTCGTTCGAAATAGAGAGGAAAAAAACACAAACAGTTATCCCACCTTTTGGTCAAGGCTGGAATATCAACAAATTGGCAAGGAAGAATGGATGTCAGGATTGAAGATCGATTGGAAACAAGGCTGCAATCGATGTCGTTAAAATTTGGCCGTGCTTCGATCAAGACGGAATCGATTTGAGATGATGATCAAAGCAAGAAGAAGCTATATTTCAAATTTCGGGTTAATCGGAGTTCGTATGAAGGAGATATGATCGATGCAAGGTGCAAAGAACATGATGTTCGTATCCATCGGTGGGTTGAGTTGATGGTTTGTTCGAATCCATCACTTTCGTATCCATCAGGAAATCATGACATTGGCTCGTTCGAATCGATCGGTTGCGTATCCATCGGAGTGACACCGCTTCAATCCATTCGAATCCATCCGGTATTGGACTCCTCGTATCAATCCAGGAGCGATAGCGTCGCATCGATGTTGCTCGTATCCATCGCCGTTGAAACACTTCGTATCGATCAGAGGTGGACCCAGTTTGAATCGATCACAAAGGCTCAGTTCGTATCCATGTGGTTCGTGGTTATTCGAATCGATATAGTACAGGTCCTTGTTCGTATCCATCATACTCAAGCGAAGTCATTTCGTGTCGATGGCAGCTGCAGCAATCGATACGCAGTACTCCAATAACCATCGATGCGAGCAAGGGCTATGGTGACTCGATAACCGATTCGAATAAGGGCCGAAATAAATGGATGCGATCGAACGGTTGATACGAGCGAAACTTCGGCGTTAGATGCGAATAACTCGGTCAAACTCGGCACACAAAGTGGATCGATCCAGGAAACTCTCTCCACATCACTCCACGTCACTGCATGCTCACGTGCCCTGATCGATTCGAACATATCGATGCGAATTGATCGATTCGAACCACACGGCCTGCCAAAGCATCACAACTCGTATCGATCATATCTCCTAAACCATTGACCCAAATGTAACGAAATTTTCACAGCAGCTTGCATACAAGGTAAAGAACTATCATGCCAAGTTTCATCTCGATTGGTTCATTTTTTGATAGATACGAAATTGCTTCGTATCGATCGCAGATCGAGTCGAAACTTGGTGGGGTCGGTCGCGTGGGCCCACTCACGTGCCAGAAGAAGTCTCCCGATGTTTGAGCGTGATATCAGCCTCCTACGCCTATAAATAGCCCCCTGAAGTCTACAGAAAAATGATCTTTTGGCCATTCAACGTCCAGACTCTGCCAGATTCAATCCTACATCTTACCATTGTTGTTATATTCGAAATTCTTCATTGTAACTGCTGCAATCATTTGTAATCAGCAAAGAACATCAATAAAAGATAAAACTTTGAAGTGGACGTAGGCCGGAGATAGCCGAACCACTGTAAATCTCGGGTCTTTGTTTGTTATTACTGGATTGCTATTTGTTGTTTGCTTAGATCTGGGATTTGTGCTTGAATATTGCTGATTTGTGTTAATACACTGGTGCTTTCGCGATACTTAGGGTTTGTGACAATTTTTGGCGCAAACACAAACGAAACCATTTTCATTCATATTCCAACACAGTTATTTCAAATCGAAATTTCTCAAATCGATGTCTGGGAAACAAATTCATGGCCAATAGTTCCTTCTACTTTCAGCTCATTATAATCAATTTCGATTTAGGATTTTTTTTACAGGCCGTCGCGAATTATGGCAGCAAAGGGGGGTGGTTGCGGTGATGCCCTGGAGGGCAAGCAAGGCGAGTTCAAAGCGATTTAGTATAGTACTAGTTGATCGGCTATAGGCTTTTCGCGTGCGCTCGCTTGGTCGTAGGCGAAGTCGGGGAAGCTCGCGATGCTCTGGCTAGGGCGGCATTCGTGAGAGCGTGTCGAGCTCGGTGCAATACATTGGCGAGGTGATGGGCATGGTGGCGACGTACGAGGCGATGAAGATTAGGGTTGTCGCGTTGTAATTAAGCTCGACAGCGAGGAGGCGGCGCGATTCGAAGCGCTCAAATCGAGGCAATCAACTGGATGTAGTGACTTCGATTTTGAAGACAGTGAGGTATCGAAATCGAATTTTCCAATATTAAAGTTTATTTAACAAACTCATGTATATAGATATTAGGAAGAAATTGGGCATTAAAGTATAAATACAGATTTTTTTTCTTTTACAGGAAACAGGTTTTAATATATTTATATATTAGCACACATATTTTAAAATTTAAAGTTGTATAGGTTAAACAGAAATTATTATAGATTTGAAAGATATAAGGATTTAAGTTAAATATTTGATTTAAAAATCTATATAGACTATTTTCACAATATATATATATATATATATATATATTCAAAAGGGAGACAAATTTGTTTAATTTACTTGTTTAATTATTTTAGAAATGCTTAAAGAGAAATTCGTTTAAAGCTAAAGTATTAGTTAATTTAATTATTATTGGTAAGTGATTATTCAATTAGTTCAAATATTTTTTTAAAAGGGAATATGTTTGAAATTAAATCGATTAGATAAAATAAAATTTTATTAAATGGAAATGAATTGTTCGATCATTTCGAATATTAATAAATTGTAAAATTGTTTATACAAGGTCTAATTCTGTAAAGAAAACAACTCAGGTATAGAAATGGGTTGCATGCGTAGTCAGAGGTGAGATCTTCTCACTCAAATTGGTTGCTTGTTTAATTTAAATAGTTAAATTTAAATTTTGCATGTGTTTGGATGAATTTGATAATCTATCTATTGGTGATATTAGATATAGTAATGTGTGTGTGTGTGTGTATATATATTGGAGTGATTGATTTTCCGCATTATATAGCGGATGAGACCCTATGCGCCACATAATAGCGAATGATATGATATAATCCCATATACCGCGATATTCCACCTCAAAGTGGAATTGGTATTTAATTGTTGTGCTAACATCTGCGGATGCAGGAAAATTAGTTGGAGGGATCCACCTGGATTCCTCAAATATTTGAATTTGTTTCATATGTTTGTGTGTTGATTTATTAATAATATGTTAATGATTATATTAATGATTGAAATTTATTGAAGGCTATGGTTTAGCCGATTATATTTTTGGTATCGTAGGATAGCAGAAATAAAAAATTGGATTTTTTGGAAATTAAAGTGGAAAATTTTAAGTAAATTAATTTTAGAGAATTGGATAAATTTAAAAGAAGCAATTTAAAAGTATAAAAGTTGATTTTGTAATCTAATCAAATTAATTCCAAAAATATAGGGAAAAGATTTTAATAAATGGATTTTAAGTAATATTGTTTAAAAGTTGAAAAATTTATTTAATATTCAGATTAAAATAGTTTGGGAGAAATAAAGGAATTTATTTCAAAAGGTAGTCAATTTGAAATTTGATTTGGCGTTTAAAATAATATTTGGAAATCAATTTGGAATTTGATTTAGTGTTGAAATAAATTTGGAAAATAAATTTGGAATTTGATTTGGTGTTGAAATAGTTTTGGCAAATCAACTTGGAATTTTATTTGGTGTTGAAATAAATTTGGAAATAAATTTGGAATTTGATTTGGTGTTTGAAAGTGAATATTTGGAAACCGATTTGAAAATCATATATCAGTGGATATTTGAAAATTTAAATTCACAATGGAAATTTAGAAAGGAAAGGAAAATTTGTTTTAAAAATAAATATTGGTTTATTTTTAAAAGCGTGGAATTTTTTTTAATGAATTTGGGATATAAATTAAAATAAATCAAGAAGGATTTATTAATTAATTTAAGTGGATCATTTTGAAATGGAAAGAATATTTTCCTTGGGAAGCCGAGTATGTTTTCAAAGTAGCTTTTAAATTATAAATTTAAAGTTCTAAAGTTGGTTTGTAAAAGAATGTTTTTGGAGAAATTATTTTCGTAAATTGTTTATAAATCTTTAAAGTAAATATTTGTTAAGTTAATTATAGAATTTAAACGAGTATTTGATCTACCAAAAGGGTTATTTAATTATACTCTATCTAATTGTTTTATTTTTAATATTAGTTTGGGCTTAGAATTTAAATGAGATATTAATATAATATTTTCATAACTAATATTTTAAATATAGTGTTTAAAAATAGTTTTATTTCAAGCGTTTCAAAATATATATATATATATATATATATATTTGGATTAGTGATTTAAAATATTTTTAAAGTATTCGGATTCTGCAAATTTTCAGTGGAAACAAATAAATATTTGGAAATTTATTCCATATCAGGAAAGTAATTTGAAATTTGTTTTCAAAGGGTTGAAGTGTGAAAATATACCTTGCGAAGATATTTTGAAAATAAATAATTGGGGGCAAATTATTTAAAACCTGGTGATTGTTGTGAATATTAATTGATAGTTAAATAACTAACTATCAATATTAGTCTTTAAATAGCATTTGAATTTCGATGCGACCGGGGGTTGGATTCCAAATTGTTATCCGAAAACCACATCGAATCTTTATGATGGATCTTTTTTTTAAAAGATCAAGGTGGAAATTTCTTGTGATTTACTTGAAATCTGTAACGCTTATTTCTAAAATAAGAGCTCATTATTCGGATTAGTCGGGAGAGGACATTGTGTCATAAAACCCATTCCGAATAATAATACAATGAAATGGGATTGCATTTGAAGACAGTGGTTGAAGACCAGGTATTTTCGAAAACGGAATGATTACCCATCGAATGTCTCTGCACTGAGTTGCTCCGGTATAGAGATTATATCACCCTTTGTGAAGGGCAGTCTGAACGTGATTATTGAATATCCAGATTTGCAAGGGCTTCTTTGACGTGCCTTCAGTTCTGTTCGAACCCGTAACAGACTTGTATGAATGTGTATCTAACATGACACTTTGAGATGTAAAGCTCGTTTCTATCAAATACATTTCTGTTGGTGGCGGAGAATTTATTTTCTTAGCTTAACACCCTTCTCTGAGATGTACGAGCTCAGAGATTATGTAGTTGACGGTTATCAGTGATATATTCCAAATTTGGTAATGTGGCATGCTTAGTGTTGCTGATCATTTGTTGATCGAAGCATGGCTTTTGAAAAGCGTAGCTTTGTGGACGAGACTTCATTGAACCTCACACCCCAGAAATGGTCAAAATAGGAAGGATGCGGCAAAGTTATGGGGGTTGCGCCCCTCGGAGTATGTACAGCTCCTTCTGGATAAAAAGTGGTATCTGGTATGGAGTCTAGATATTTAACTTATGTGGATTTAACAGTGGTATTTTGGTATGGAGCCTAGATTATTTACTTCGCGGTTGTTGTTGAGAGGCGCCTCAGATAAAGGTCGGTCTAGACTGAGAGGTGGCATACTCGTGTCAGTAGTTACCTAGTTATAGAGGTAACCCGACCTTTTGTTGGCAGAGATCCGGTTAGGTTCTAGAGGCATCCCTCCAGAGGTATTCCCATTCGGTGAGGAAGTTCCTTAGCCTGGCCATTTATTGGAAATCCAAACAGAACAATACGAGCCCTGTACGGTTTTAGTTGTAACCTGCCATTTACTTATGGTGGTGACCTGCCGTTTAGATGGTGGCTATAGTAGGTATACCATAATGGTGGTATGCTAGCTAAGATTAATATTATACTTTTAAAATGTTTTCCATACTATGCACTAATGATAATATTAAAAAGAATTTGCGTATCAAGCATGTTTGACTATCATAAGGAGAAATCTCCTCAAATTGTGCGATTGTAGTGTGTGTGTGTGGCAGGAGGCCTTATGGTAGTTTCATTTTCCAAAAGCATAGCGGGTTTCTTTTCCTTTTCTTTGTGCAAATAACTGTTTTAAGATCTCATGCCTGTCCTATGACCGACCTGGAGTTTATTGTTCCCTTTCTAAACTCTGAGTACCCATAATTTTCCACACGGGCAGCCTAGAGTCAGGTTATCAGTTATTCTAGAGCGAAGTCAGAAAGGTATGCTATGGAGATCAGGAGATAAGCTTGATGGCGAGGCGTATCACTTATATTATATAGTATCTGCCGCGTTCGGGTTGCTGCAAAGTCAATTTCCATGTGGGTAAGTTATATCAACTCTCATGTTGTATTATGTTATTGTAATCCTCTGATGATGTTGTGTATAAACTGATATAGATCTTTTGTTTAAAGATTATCCATTTATCTATTGTATATTATTCCACTGCGAATGTGAGATTCTGTTATTGTTTCTGTTTCTTCTTCTATCTTCTTCTTCTTTAACCCTAATGGTTTGATTTTTCGGCATTCGATTGTTCGGTAGTTAATACAGTGAGCGTATTGATGTCGACTTTCGAAAGTTGAAAAATTGGGTCGTTACAAAGTGGTATCGGAGCATTTGGTTAAGCGATAACCTTGGCTCTTGTGGGGATTACTCATTAGAGACAGAGTCAGTAGTAATCTAGAATGAGTTTGAGTGTGTTAATAGATATGAGCGCGTATTTGTTAGTGGATATAAAATTATTTTATATTATGATGATTGGTTTGTTGAGTCTGGTCAATACGAGTAATTTACATTATTGATTGGGATCTCTAAACACTTGTACAGAACAATTCAACACGATATTGTTTTAAAATAGGGTAAATGAAGTAATTTTACCCAAATTATTTTCGTATATGAAAGAAATAAATTTCCGTAAATTATTATAGTTATATACGGTTGTTTATTTGTTAGGAAGTGATAATATTAAAATTATTATAATTGATTATTGAATAGGAAATTGAAATCATAACTAAACAGCTAAGAAATAAATTCACATATAAATCGGATTTGTAAATGTAAAATGTAAATGTGATTTATAATTTGAAATAGAATTCCAAAGAAATTTTTGAAAGTGGATTGAAAAGATTTGGAATTTGAAATTTTGGTGAAAAGTTTAAATTCCCTTGAATTTGGAAACGATTTCCAAAGGTTTTGGAAAAATAATGGTAAAATTATTGGGAAATATTTTTGAATTGGATTTGAAATCTAAAGGAATTTGGATTTTAAAAATATTTGAAAATTTTTCTAAGAAGGGAAAAGCACTAAACTATTTTCGGTTGCTGGAAAATAATTTTGGTGATGTCTGCAGCAATCATCGATGTTCATTTTCGAGTTTCCAGGAGAGGAATTGCTGCCAAATTATTTTAAATGGGAGTTGTTTGGAAAACTGGGTTTGGTTTTGGAAATTCAAAAGGATAATTTGAATTGATTCCTAAAATGATTTTTGAAATAATTAAGTGATTATTTAAACTATGGAATCTTATTAAAATGTTTATGAAATAATAAATTAGTTTGGAAACTTAGAACGATTCAAAATTGGAACTGATTTAACTTGGATTAATTTGAATAAAAGAATATTTGAGTCAAATAAAATGGTGATATGAATTCAAATGAAATTGAAATGCAAGTAAGTGAAATTCAAACTGAATATTGAAATTCATTTTGAATTTGTATGTAAATGGAAATCAGTTAAGCAGACTAAACAAAACAAAGGATTGAAATAAAATAATTGATGAGTAAGCAAATGACAAATTAAATATGGTATGTAATGAATTGAATTCATATGGAATTGGAAATCCATTTTAAATAAAAGTATAGATAAAACCAAAGTGGTGAATTGAAAATAAATATAAGAAGTATATATATACATAATATTTATATTGAACTTAAGAGATAAATGGTGAAATTCTTAAGTAAAATTTGGAATTGAATTTTTTTTTCTAAATTAACAAGTGAATGAAGATTAAACTGGAAGTTGTAAAATAGTGATTATGAATAAGTGAATGAAAATCAAAATCAATGTGAATAAAAGAAAAGAAAATTGATATAGCAAATAATCAATTAGAAATAAATATGTCGGATGTACGTATATCATTTTATTCGCATAGCGATTTGATCCAGATTTGAGCATAGAATTTCGAGATAGTTATATTGATTCGAGTTAGAATTTTTCACTCGATTTTCTATGGCGAACCCTGGATATGGATTTTTGGTTGATTTTGGAAATTCTCTATCATAGTTTGCGGCTATGCAAGAATAATGACGGTTTCCAATCAAGAAACCAGATCTGAGTTCGCACTAGGAAGTTAGGTGGATGATACTAGTTCGGAAGTGAAATCGTGCGATCGAGTGAGTGATTGAATTTGGTATTGCGTACGAATGGTATACGTACATCGTACGGATTTGAATAAAATAAATATTCAAACTTTTGTAAAGAAACGTGCAAAATGTTTGGAATATTGTAATTGGACATTATTGTTAAGTAGAATATACAAGTGTTATAAAGGGAAAGGCAATTGGGATTTTTGATTTCGAAGATAATTTAAATTGCTCGACAAAAGGTATGTATTTAAATTTCTATATGAAATTTGATGATTTTCTTGTCTAGACACTTTGCCTTTTGTTTTCTTTTTGAAATTTGGGGGCCCATGGTGAAATTTTGTATTCGTACCGAGCTAGCCGTGCAAAGGAGACGCTGACGAAATTTTTCGAAAATTTACGGAGCTAGAAAAATTCAGAGAAATTTTTTGATAATTTAAAATTTGAATTGTTAAAAAAACAATATTGTTTGGAATCTATGAAAGATTTTGGAAAGTTAGTTGAAGTGAATGAGTCTTTAATAAAAAGATTTGTTTTGGCAAGTTGATAAAACTGTTTGGTTTTGGGAAAATGGTAAACGGGTTGAGGATCATTCTTCTTAACTAGTAATTTCGGGACGAAATTCTTTTTAAGGAGGGAAGAAAGTGACGACCCATAATTTCGGACATTTGAAATCGAAATATTTAATTGATTTTAAATATTTGAAAGTGAGTTAAACTTGAATTCTAAATATCATTGTTTATTTGGCAATTAAATTATTAAATTTAATAATATTAAATTGGGTAAAATTTTGAATCTTTAGTTTTAAGCTGATTAAAAATATTTCAAAGGCTTAGAACTTCATATTGATAATACTGAAGATAATAGAAGTGTTAAAGTTGAATTTGAAAGTAATTTGTTCGGTTTTGAATTTATATTTTTTAAATCGATATTTAAAAAATAGCCTTCTAAGGCACAGTCTTGGATTTCAATGAAACCAGTTCCAATGGATTTATAATATTGTATTATTATCAAATTTCAATTTTCATCTCATTCGAGTTGTTGTGTAATCGTATAGATTATAAACGCACTGAAATTTAAAACAAAAATTTAATTTAATAGCTAGGTTCAAAAGGCTATCTTCTCCATACATTCGAATTTGGACTCGAAACCTTTTCCATTGCATTTGGAATAGGAGTATAACCTTATGAACGCCTAACACCTTGATCAAAGATCGAGATTGTGAATTGCGAAAATCGAGGTGATTTAAATTTGAATTTAAATTTGAAAATTAATAATAAAATCGAACATTGTTCCATGCTCAGACACAGAGAAATTTTTAACGCATGTTTCTTTTTCTCTGATTATCTTCACACGTGTCCTCGATGGATATCTCGTTCAAAATAAGAAAACAAACTGAACTCTTCGTTCAAAATAGAGAAAAAAACACAAACGAAACCATTTTCATTCACATTCCAACACAGTAATTTTAAATCAAAATTTCTCAAATCGATATCTGGGAAATAAATTCATGGCCGATAGTTCCTTCTACTTTCTGCTCGTTATAATCGATTTCGATTTAGGGTTTTTTAAGTGCTGTCGCGAATTAGGGCAGCAAAGGGGGGTGGTTGCGGTGATGCCCTGGAGGGCAAGCAAGGCGAGTTCAACGCGATTTGATAGTAGATGATCGGCTATAAGCTTTCTTATGTGTGCGTGCATGGTCGCAGGCGAAGTCGGGGAGGCTCGCGATGCTATGGCTAGGGTGGCATTCACGAGAGCATGTCGAGTTCAGTGCAAAACAATGGTGAGGTGATGGGCACGGTGGCGACGTACGAGGCGATGAAGACTAGGGCTGTAGCCGACTTTGATTTTGAAGACAGCGAGGTATCGAAATCAAATTTTCCAACATTAAAGTTTATTTAATAAACTCATGTATATAGATATTAGGAAGAAATTGGGCAGTAAAGTATACATACAGAATTTTTTTTCTTTTACAAGAAACAGATTTTAATATATTTATGTATTAGCACACGAATTTTAAATTTTAAAATTGTATAGGTTAAACAGAAATAATTATAGATTTGCAAAATATAAGGATTTAAGTTAAATATTGGATTTAAAAATCTATATAAATTATTTTTACAATATATATATATTTTCAAAAGGGAGATAAATTTGTTTAATTCACTTGTTTAATTATTTTAGAAATGGTTAAAGAGAAATTCGTTTAAAAACTAAAGTATTATTGAATGGAAATTTGTTTGAAATTAAATTGATTAGATAAAATAAAATTTTATTAAATGGAAATGAATTGTTCGATCATTTCGAATATTAATAAGTTGTAAAATTGTTCATACAAGGACTAATTCTGTGAAGAAAACAAGTCGGGAATGAAAATGGGTTGCATACGTAGTCAAAGGTGAGATCTTCTCACTCAAATTGGTTGCTTGTTTAATTTAAATAGTTAAATTTAAATTCTGGATGCGCTTGGATGAATTTGATAATCTATCTAATGGTGATATTAGATATAGTAGTGTGTGTGTGTGTGTGTATTGGAGTGATTGATTTCCCGCATCATATAGCGGAAACAATCCATATAGATCAATACATGTCTTTCACATACAACAATAAAAAGGAAGAACTCTTTTTTTTATGGCAGTTCCAAAAAAACGTACTTCTATATCAAAAAAACGTATTCGTGGAAATATTTGGAAGAAAAAGGGAAATTTAGTTGCACTAAAAGCCTTTTCTTTAGCAAAGTCAGTTTCTACGGGAAATTCAAAAAGTTTTTTTGTTCGGCAAACAAATAAGAAAATCTTGGAATAATTTGAATTCCGTGATTTAAAGAACTTTTCTATATATAGAATATGCAAAATTTTCATTAACTTATGTATTTATTTACCTCCTCAAGATTAGTTAGAACTAGCAGACAGATAAGTTAATATTCGACATAAAATAGCTGCTAGTTTGGTTCTAAGTATTATTTTATTTCTTTTCCTAATGGAAAAGAAATAAAATGTAATTATAATGAATATTAAAACTGTTTTATTATATGTCTATCTCAAGATCAAATGAAATTTGTTTTGTTTACGTTTACTAAGTATTATTCTATATTTAAATTATGTACATAACAAACAACAAATATTAATACACTAATACACTAAATACATTAAAAAGTAGACTAAAAACAAGATTTTTAGAAAACGAGTCTTTTAATTTCTAATTTCGTTTATGAAATTAGTAATTATATCTTGATATGTATAAAATCATCCTATTTATTTAATTTATATTTATTTTTTGATAAAAAAAGATCTTTCTAAGTTTTCTAAGTGTTATTAAAAATGAAAAGAATACTTTAGTTTAAACAAAAGAGTTTAAAAGAACCCTTATTCATCCATTTCCTAAAGGATAACTATATCGGATTCTAGAATCTACATCTAGACGATTCAACATGAATTGACTATTATTATTTCAAGTAAGCCGCTATGGTGAAATTGGTAGACACGCTGCTCTTAGGAAGCAGTGCTAGAGCATCTCGGTTCGAGTTCGAGTAGCGGCATACTCTAAAAGAGATAGAATGGATCTTATAATGTATTTAATTCCCTATTTCAATTCTGTAATGAGACCCTTTTTATGTATGATATTTGCGACTTTAGAACATATATTAACTCATCTCTCTTTTTCGATCGTTTCAATTGTGACTGCGATTCATTTGATGATTCTATCAGTTCACGAAATCATCGGATTACGCCATTCGTCGGAAAAAGGAATGTTAGCTACTTTTTTTTCTCTAACAGGATTATTAGTTATTCGTTGGATTTCTTCGAGCGTGCTAACATCTGTGGATGTAGGGAAACAAGTTGGAGGGATCAAACTGGATTCCTTAAATATTTGAGTTTGTTTCATATGTTTATGTGTTGATTTATTAATAATCTTTGAATGATTATATTAGTGATTGAAATTTATTGAAGGCAATGGTTTAGCCGAATATATTTTTGGTATCGTAGGATGCAAGAAATAAAAATTGGATTTTTAGGAAATTAAAGTGAAAAATTTTAAGTAAATTAATTTTAGAGAACTGGATTGATTTAAAAGAAGGAATTTAAAAGTATAAAAGTTGATTTTGTAATCCTATCAAATTAATTCCAAAAATATAGGGAAAAGATTTTAATAAATGGATTTTAAGTAATATTGTTTAAAAGTTGAAGAATTTATTTAAAATTCAGATTTAAATAGTTTGGGAGAAATAAAGGAATTTATTTCAAAAGGTAGTCAATTTGAAATTTGATTTGGTGTTTGAAATAAATATTTGGAAATCAATTTGGAATTTGATTTGGTATTGAAATAAATTTGGAAAATAAATTTGGAATTTGATTTGGTGTTGAAATAAATTTGAAAAATCAATTTGGAATTTGATTTGGTGTTGAAATAAATTTGGAAATAAATTTAGAATTTGATTTGGTGTTTGAAAGTGAATATTTGGAAATCGATTTGAAAATCGTATATCAGTGGATATTTGGAAATTTAAATTCACAATAGGAATTTATAAAAGAAAGGGAAATTTGTTTTAAAAATAAATATTGGTTTATTCTTAAAAGTGTGGAAAGAAAATTTATGAATTTGGAATATAAATTAAAATAAATCAAGAAGAATTTATTAATTAATTTAAGTGGACCATTTTGAAATGGAAAGAGTATTTTCCCTGGGAAGCCGAGTATGTTTTTAAAGTAGCTTTTAAATTATAAATTTAAAGTTCTAAAGTTGGTTTGTAAAAGAATGTTTTTGGAGAAATTATTTTCGTAAATTGTTTTTAAATCTTTAAAGTAAATATTTATTAAGTTAATTATAGAAGTGATTATTTTAAAGATTTAAACTAGTATTTGATTTAGAAAAGGGTTATTTAATTATACTCTATCTAATAATTTTATTTTTAAATTTATTTTGCGCTTAGAATTTATATGAGATATTAGTATAATATTTTCATAACTAATATTTTAAATAAAGTGTTTAAAAATAGTTTTATTTCAAGTGTTTCCAAATATATATATATATATATATATATATATATATATATATATATATTTTTGGATAAGTGGTTTAAAATATTTTAAAAGTATTCGGATTCGGCAAATTTTCAGTGGAAACAAATAAATATTTGGAAATTTATTCCACATGAGGAAAGTAATTTGAAATTTGTTTCAAAGGGTTAAAGTGTGAAAATATGTCTTGCGACGATATTTTGAAAATAAATAATTGGGGAAAAATTATTTAAAATCTGGTGATTGTTGTGAATATTGGTTGATAGTTAAATAACCGACTATCAATATTGGCCTTTATATGGCATTTGAATTACGATGTGACCGGGCATTGGATTTTAAACGGTTATCCGAAAACCACATCGAATCTTTGTGATGGATCTTTTCTTTAAAAGATCAAAGCGGAAATTTGTTGTGATTTACTTGAATTCTGAATGTAACACGTATTTTTAAAATAAGCACTCATTATTCGGATTAACCGGGAGAGGAATTTGTATCATAAAACCCATTCCGAATAATGATACAACGAAATGGGATTGCATTTGAAGACGTTGGTTGAAGGCCGGGTATTTTCAAAAATAAAAGGATTACCTGTCGAATGTCTCAACACCAAGTTGCTTCGGTATAGTGATTATATCACCCTTTGTGACGGGGAGTCCGGACGTGATTAGTGAATATCAAGATTTACAATGGCTTCTTTGAAGTGCCTTCAGTTCCGTTCGAACCCGGAATGGACTTGTATGGATGTGTGTCTGACATTACACTTTGAGATGTAGAGTTGGTTTCTATCAAATACATTTCTATTGGTGGTGGAGAAATTATTCTCTTAGCTTAACACCCTTCTCTGTGACGTACGAGCTCAGAGGTTATGTAGTTGATGGTTACTAGTGATATATTCCTAATTTGGTAATGTGGCATGCTAAGTGTTGCTGATCATTTGTTGATCGAAACATGGCTTTTGTGAAAAGCGTAGCTTTGTGGACGAGACTTCGTCGGACCTCACACCCCGGAAATGGTCGAAACAGGAAGGATGCGGCAAGGTTGTAGGGGTCTCACCCCTTAGGGTATGTACATCTCCTTTTGGATAAGAAGTGGTATCTGGTATGGAGTCCAGATATTTAACTTATGTGGATTTAACAGTGGTATTCTGGTATGGAGCGCAGATTATTTACTTTATGGTTGTTAGTGAGAAGCGCCTCGGATAAAGGTCGGTCTAGACTGGGAGGTGGCATACACATTTAAGTAGTTACCTAGTTACAGAGGTAATCTAGCCATATGCTGGCAGAGATCTGGTTAGGTTCTCGGGGCGTCCCTCCAGAGGCGTTCCCATTCGGTGAGGAAGTTCCTTAGCCTGGCCATTTGTTGAAACTCCAAACAAAACTATACGAGCCATGTACGATTTTAGTTGTATAAACTACCATTTACTTATGGTGGTGACCTGCCATTTTGATGGTAGCTATAGTAGGTATACCATAATGGTGGTATGCTGGCTAAGATTAACATTACACTTTTGAAATATTTTCCACACTACGCACTAATGATAATATTAAAAAGATTTTGCGTATCAAGCATGTTTGACTATCATAATGAGAAATCTCCTCCAATCGTGCGGTTGCATCGTGTGCGTGGCGGGAGGCCTTATGGTAGTTTCATTTTCCAAAAGCATAGCGGGTTTCTTTACCTTTTCTTTGTGCAAATAACTGTTTTAAGATCTCACACTAGTCCCATAACTGACCTGGAGTTTATTTTCCATTTCTAAACTCTGGGTGCCCATAATTTTCCAAATGGGTAGCCTAGAGTCATGTTATCAGTTATTCTGGAGCGAAGTCAGAAAGGTATGCTGTCGAGATCGGGAGATAAGCTGGATGGCGAGGTGTATCACTTATATTATATAGTATCTACTGCGTTCGGGTTGCTGCAAAGTCAATTTCCATGTGGGTAAGTTATATCGACAGCCAGTGTTGTATTGTGTTGTTTTAATACTCTGATGATGTTGTGTATAAACTAATATAGATCTTTTGTTTAAAGATTATTCATTTATCTATTATATATTGTTCCGCTGTGAATGTGAGATTCTATTATTGTTTCTGTTTCTTCTTCTATCTTCTTCTTCTTTAACCCTAACAGTTCGGTTTTTCGGCATTCGATTGTTCGGCATTTAATACAGCGGACGTATTGATGTCGACTTTCGAAAGTCGAAAAATTGGGTCGTTACCTTTTCCGTAAATTATTATAGTTATATATGGTTGTTTGGTTGTTAGGAATGATAATATTAAACTATTATCATTGTTATGTAGAAACTAAAATAAGAAATTAAAGTTATAACCAAAAAAGTTAAGAATAAATTCGTATACAAATGGAATTTGTAAATGAAAATGGTGAATGTGATTTATAATTTGAAATAGAATTCCAGAGAAATATCTGAAAATAAATTGAAAGAATTTGGAATTTGGAATTTTGGGAAAATTTTAAATCCCTTTGGGTCTGAAAATGGTTTTCAAAGGTCCTGGAGAAATAATAGTGATACTATTTCAGAAATATTTTTGGAATTGGATTTGAGATCTGGTGAGATTTGGAATTTAAAAATATTTGAAGGGTTTTGAAGAGATAAAAGTATTGAACTCTTTTCGATCGTTGGAAAATAACTTCGGTGATGACTGCAGCATCATCGATGTTCATTTTCGAGTTTTCAAAGAGAAATTGCTACTAAATTGTTTTAAAATGGAGTGTTCGCAAAATTAAGTTTGGTTTTAAAATTCAAAAGATAATTTGATACCAAAGGATTTTGGGTATAATTGATTTCAAAATGATTATTGAAGACTCTAGAATTGGAATAAAATGTTTTGAGTGTTTAAAAAGTGGTTTGAACTTTGGAGGCTTGATTAATAATGTTATGGATTTATAAATAGGTTTGGAAACTTATAAGTTATTGAAACTGGACATTAAATTAAATTTAAATATGTTAAATAAAGTAAAATGGAAAATATAGTTGAGTTGGACTAAATAAAACTAAAGAAGGTTAGTAAATGGAATGGAAATAAATTGAAAAACTTATAGAAATTTAAATTTTTAATTGAAATGGAGAGTAATTAAATATAATTAAGTAAAGTGAATTTAAAGAAAGTCTAAGGAAACTAAGAGAAATAGTTACTTAAATAAAATTGTGGATAGACAAATGAAATTGCATTTGTAAGTAAATTGAACTGGAAACTGAATATTGGAAATTAATTTGAATTGTGTGTAATGGAAGTTAGTCATGATTTGGCTAAATAAAGTAAAGGACTGAAATAAAATTAGTGAGTAAACTAATTGATTTAACTAGGTAAGAAAATGATTTGGAATGAGATTTGATTTGAATCTTGTTGTATAAAATAAAGTATTAAATTTGTTTGGGAATAAATGGGTGGAAGGAAGGAAAATTTAATTCAAGTGGAATTGAAAATGGAAATTTGAATAAAAGAAATGAGATTTGGAAATTTATTTGGTTGTAACTGAATGAAAATGAGAATCGAATATTAAAATTTAAAATTTAATTGAGTAGAGTGAAATTGTAGAATTAGTTCTAAGTGAACTGAAATAATAAAAGTTTGGAAGTAAAAATGGTTTGAGATAGGAATAAATTAGTAAGTGAAACTAATTGAAGAAATGGTTAATTAAGTATGGATTGAGATAATGTGAATAGGATTCAATATTTAAAACCAAAGGGAAATTGAATTCGAATGAATTTGAAAATGAAAATTTGAGTAAAAGTATAGATAAACAAAAGTGGAAAAGTAAAAATAGTTATAAGAGGTATATAAAGCATTTATATTATACTTAAGAAATGAATGGTGAAATTCTTAAGTAAGTTTGGTATTGGAAATATACTAAGTATTTTTGGAATATAGATTAAGTAAAATTGGGAAATGGGATAATTGTGGATAAGTGAGTAGAAATCAAAATAAATGTGAATAAAAAGAGAATTGATATAACTAATAATCAATTGAGATAAATATGTGGGATGTATATATATTATTTTATTGGCATAACGATTTGATCCAGATACGAGCACAGAATTTCAAGATATTTATATCGCTTCGAGTTAGGATTTTTCACTCGATTTTCGTGGCGAACCCTGGATATGGATTTTTGATTGATTATGAAAATTTTCCGTCATAGTTTGTGGCTATGCAAGGACAGTTTATGATCAAGAAACCAGATTTGAGTCCGCATTTGGAAGTCGAGGGGACGATACTAGTTCGGAAGTGAAATTGTGTGATCGAGTGAGCGATCAAATTGGGTATAGCGTATGGATAATATATGTGCATCGTACGGATGTGAATGAAATAGATATGAATTTTTTTTAAGGAAATGTATAAAATGATTTTGAAAGCTATGATTGGATGTTATTGCTAAGTAGGAGATTCAGGTGTTAAAAAGCAAAAGGAAATTGGGATATTTTTTGATTTTTGAAGATAAATTTAAATTTGCTCGGCAAATGTATGTATTTAAATTTCAGTATGAAATTTGATGATTTTCTAGTCTAGCCACTTGGCATTTCTGTTTTCTTTTGAGATTTAGGGCCCGTAGATGCAGTTTGTAGTTGCACCGAGCTATCCGTGCAATGGAGACGCTGGCGAAATTTTTCAGAAATTTAAGGAGTTAGAAAATTTTCGAAGAAATTTTGAAAATTCATAATTTGGTTTTAAATTTAAATTTGGATTGTTGAGAAAGTAATATTGGTGGGAACCTACGGAAGAAGTTTGGAAAGTTAGTAAGGGTGATAATGTCTTTATTAAAAAGATGGTTTGGGTGTTGTTAAAAACCTTTGGTTTTGGGAAGTTAATAAAAACTATTAGGAATGGAAAATTAGCTAACGCGTTAAGGATCATCCTCTTAACTAGTACTTTCAGGGACAAAATTCTTTTAAGGAAGGAAGAATGTGACGACTTGGAATTTCTCGATATTTGAAACTGAAATATTTAATTGATTTTAAATATTGAAAGCTAGTTTAACTTGAATTTCAGATATCACTATTTATTTGGAAATTAAATTATTGAATTTAATTTTTGAAAGTCGGGTAAATGGTTGAATCTGAAATTTTAAGATTGCTAAAAATAGTTTAAAAGCTTGTCAAATCTATATTGATAGTATTGAAGATAGTAAAAGCGTTAAACTTGAATTTGGAAGTGTTTTGTTAAGTTTTGAAAATATATTGTTTAAATTGATATTTAAAAATAGCTTTCCGGGACACAGTCTCAGATTTCGATAAAACCAGTTCCATTGGATCCGTAATAGTGTATTATTATCATCATACGATCGAATTAGGACTCGAAACCTTTTCCATTGTGTTCGGAATAGAGGTTTAACAATATAATTGCCTAGCGGCATGCCTCGATTGGAAATCGAGATTTTGGGTTGCAGAAATCGAAACGATTTGAATTTGAATTTAAAATTTAATATATATATATATATATTCTTACTCAACAGGCAAAATTAAACATGTTTCCCATCTTTAAGAGCACGTGTCACTTTTTTTTAACACACGTTCGTTTTGTAAAAAATAATAAAATAAAAGGAATACGATATATTTTAGCATTTCTTCTTTCCAGAGAAAATAAATTCCTAGCCGATGAATTCATTTTCCCTTTTCCATTTATTTTCATTCTAATGAAAATAAATCAACGGCGGAGTTGAATCAATTCGAGTATTAAAAAAAATGAGAGCGAGACATTTAACTCCGAAATCTCGGCCGCTAATTTCGTAATAAATAGAAATTCATTTCGAATCAAGGAACTCGATCTTGTTGGGGACAATCGTGAGCAGGTCACGATTAAAGAAGCGTGGTAGCGCGTGAAGCAGTGGGTAGTTCGTCGCGAGCTTGTGATCAGTGGCGATTCAATGAGGATGCTACAGTCGCGATTTTACCTAGGCTGGAATATGGAGGATGACGTGTGCCTTGGCAGGAGGGCGCGAAGTTGATGAGCTCGACCGCTTCGAGGCTCTGCACTGTGGTGGGTGGGGAGCAATTCTAAAAGGGTGGGTTTGTCTCTGGCGATGGTGTTCGACCAGCATTTAGGGCAGCGAGGTCGCGAGTTGGACTATGGCGATGTCGACTGATGGAAGTTTGTCGTTCGGCGTTGGCGGCGAGGTAATCTCCATTTTTTTAATATAATAATATATTTTTAAAGATGGAGGAATAAAAATATATATGGTTTAAACTGGAGCTTTATATAAAAATTACGGTAAATAGAAAAGCTATGTAGGAATTTGAAAAGTATTAAGTGAAAATAAATTTTTAAAGTCTATAATTTATTATATGTATATATAGATATATGTAGTTTCAAAAATAAAATAAGTATACATATTTTGAATATTATTTTAAAATAATGGATTGAGTGATTAATTGTTTAATTTATTTATATTAATTTTTAGTGACTAAAGGATTTTTAAAAAAGGGAAGTGGTTAAAATAAAATCCTTAGTTAAGTAATTCATAAAATGAGGCAAATGGTCCGATTAACTTTAAATATTAATAAATTATATAATGTTATACAAGGTCTAAAATTATAGAGTATCAAGCCAATTTGGATCAGATCAGCATATTCAAAATCAAAGGTGAGTTAATCTCACTCATCTGGATTATTATTTAAATTTAAATAGTTAAATTAAATATTTGGTTGAATGATTGAATTGATTGGATGTGGTATATTATATATAGTAGTGTGTGTATATATATATATATATTGGAGTGATTGATTCCCGCATTATATAGCGGATGAGACCCTATGCACCGCATAATAGCGGATGAGATGATATAACCTCATGTACCGCGATATTGCACCTCGAAGTGGAATTGATATTTTATATTGTGCTAACATCTGTGGATGCATGGAAACATGTTGGAGGGATCCAACTGGATTCCTCAAAATATTTATATTTGTTTTAATATTCTGTGATATGATTTGATAATCTGAGATAGACTATTTTGGTAACTGAAATGTTAGATGTTATAGTTTGATTGATTTTATTTGGGCATGCTGAGTTATCAAAAATATATAGATTGGATTTTTGATGAGAAAATAAAAGAAAGAATTTTTAAGTAAAATAATTATAGAGAATTTAAATAAATTAAAGAATAAATTAGAAATGAATAAAAGCGATTTTAAATTCTAATAAATAAATTCCAAGTATGGGAAAGAAGATTTTGAATAAAAGAGGAAATAATGAATTTTAAAACTTAAGTGATATTATTTAAAGGAACAAAGAATTTATTTTAGAAATTCAAGGCTTAAATTTATTTTAGAGGATAAAGAAGGAATTTGGAAAAATGTGAAATTGGTATTTTCAGTTAAAAAGATATTAAATCATAATTAAGAAGTAAAATCTGAAGTTAATGGGTTTTGAAATAAACTGAGTAAGCAAAGGAATTTATTTCAAAATGGAGTAATTTGGAAATCGATTTGGAGATTGATAAAGTGTTTGAGACTGTGATTTAAAAGGAGTGGGACTATGGAATTTATAAACTGGGTTTATAAAGTGAAGTAAGATATTAGGGAATATTTGGAAGTATAAATTCATGATGGGAATTTATAAAGGAATGGGTAATTTATTTTAAAAATAAATAGTGGATTATTTTTTTAAAAAAAGGTGTGGAAAAGAAGTGTATTTCCTTAAAAAGCCATGTACGTTTTTTTTATAGCAGATTTTTAGTATAAGTTAAAAGTTTTAAAGTTTGTTTAAAGGAATGTTTTTAGAAAATTATTTAATTTGTTTAAATTTTAAAGGTAAACATTTATTTAAATTAATTATAGTAGTAATTTATTGAAAGGTTTGACTAGTATTATGATGTTAAGGACAATTATTAACTTTTATATTTTACGAGATAGATTTATTTAAAAATAGTTTGGTTAACGTTTTATTAGAAAACTTGTATGGAATTTCGTAACTCTTATTTTAAAATTTAGTTTGGCTTAACTTTTATTTTAAAATTTTGTTTTATATTTTATAAAATAGTTTTAAAGTATATATTTTTGAATAAAGTATTTAAGTAGTTTTAATTTAAATATTTTAAAGTATATTTTGGAATAAAGTGATTTAAATTATTTTAAAATCTAAAGTATTTGGACTTGGTAATTTTCAATGGGAAATAAACAATTTGGGGAAGTTATTCCGTGAGTGAAAAGAGATTTGAAACTGATTTCAAAAGATTGAAGTGAAGAAGATATCTTGTGAAGATATTTTGAATAATAAAAAAAATTGGAAAATTATTTAAATCTGATAGTTGTTTGTGGATGTTATTTGATAGTAAAATAACCGATTATCAGTATTGGCCGACGCGCTGATCATTTCGAAGAGACCGGATCGGGATCAATTCCCTGAAAACCACTTCGATCCGGTTTGAACGTTTTCGTGAGGAAGACTAGAGCTTGGAGTCGAAGATGGAGCAGTGAAGTGCAAGGGCTAATCGCTACAATCCTAAGGGTGATCCAAAATGGATGTAGTAGGAGTAGTGCCTTCGGTTCCGTTTGAACCCGAAACGGACTTGTACGGACGAATGCTTTCAAAACATCATCTGGAGGACGATGAGCATTCTAAGTGAATGTGTGCTAAAAAGGTAACGCATAGCCTCAAGCCTCATCAACCAGGAATGACTAAAATAGGAGAGGTGCTCACAAGGCTACGTGGCTAGCAACCAATTAGGGTAAGGTCATTCCTGTCTAGATGTCCATTTTATTTCAGCTGTATAGGCGGTTGCTGATCCCAACCTTGGGGTGTACTTATTCGGACAATCCAGTAAAGGGTAACTCCGGTCTTGTGATGCAGGGGATCAGAGTGGATCCTCGGTATGGTGATCTAGACCACGTACTATGACGGGCGGTACCCCAGTAGCCTTGCCATCGATTGAAATCCATTCTCCCTACGTGCCTTTACGGTTTTTGTTTGTAGAACCCACTTTGTGGCTTATAGCTGGAATTTAAAAATATAACAATTTCAGCTATTTGAATAAGCATTTGTATATAGACATTATTATAATATCAGAGGATTGTATAAGAAATGTTTAGGCTATCGTAATGTAAAAACCCGGCATGTTTATTTATGACATGGTCAGACGAGATACCTTTGATTTCAAATGATTTTGAAACTTTAGTTATCCAATTGAGTGTGTTTTCTCATGCCGGTTTTCCAGACTGACTCGGATGTTATTTAACTATAATGCTCAAGTTAGACCGAATATTATAGAATACACGATATGGTGCTGTGGAGCTCAGGAGACGAGCTGGATGGAGAAACGTAATTCCGTACTTGATTATTATTCTGCTGTGTATTCAGTTTTGAGGACAAGTTTATATATAACTGTCCAGCATTTGGATATTGATTGTGTTGTTGAATTGAGTTGTAGTCTGATGATGCATGTATAAATCAGTACATATTTCTTTGTGTTTTAAAGCTATTGTTGTATATTATATTTATTCCACTGCGACTATGAGATTTTGATGTTTTTCTATTTTCTTCTTCTACCCCCTTCTTCTTTAACCCTTAATGGTTCTTTTTTTCGACATTCGATTGTTCAGCATTTGATATAGTGGATGTATTGATGTCGATTTTCAGGCTCGAAAAATCGGGTCGTTACATTGTACATTTAGGTTTGGATTGTGAAAATCCAAAGAGAGCTAGGAAAAGATTGGAGATGTACAATAGATTCAGTTGTTAAGGAAAGAAGAAAGCTCATGTGTAGATAATTGCAGAAATTATAATTGTTTCATATAAGTGGATTTAACGGTAGCACCTTAGAATAAATATGAATATATAAACAAAAGACTTTAAGTAAGGAAATGAGATTTCTAAGGTTTAGAAAGGATACTCCTAGGTAGTAAGTAGGAAAATCCACTTTATGTCTAACCGAATAAAATGAAATGATTAGAATTGAAAAGAAGAATTGTCAATATATTTTTTAAAGTAAATACTGGTTTTTAGGGAATATGGTAAGAAATTTAAATTGGTTTTCATATGATATAAATTTTGTTAAAAGTGAAATTCTTTTTGAAGAATATAGAATGTATATAGCTCACCAGTTTCTTTGTAAGTAAACAGAGATTTTAAATATAAAAACCTAAAATGTATTAAGTATTGAAAATGTAGATTACAACATTTATTATTGTAATAGATGTTTTCATGGAAACTAAAGGGAACGTAGACTATAACACTATTGTTATAGTAGTGACTCCCAAAGTACATGTTTTTACTTAGTATATGAGATTTACTAGTATTTATTTAAATCCACAAACTAGTATTTTTGGGTTGTAGTAACAGTGTTTTATGCAACATCGGTTTTAAACCCAAATAAAAATGAATTTTAAAAGATAATTTCTAAGATTAGAAATGAAAGTGATTTATAAAATACACTTATTATTTAAATAAGCATAAGAAAATGTTTTTTGGCTTTGGATATATTAAAATAGTTTTAAAAATGAGTTTTTTTGAGAATAAAATTGTAAGTTGGATATTAGAAGATGTCTATCACAAGAGAATATAAATTTAAAAAAACTTTAATCTATTGGAATGAAAAGAATAATGCTATAATTTTCTACGAAACCCACAAAAATGTATTGTGCAAGTTACAAGAAATGCATAAAAGAGATATAAAAGGTATGGGAAGCATCATATTTTGTATAGCCTATCTCGAAAAATATAAAATAAGTTCCTTGTAATTTCACATAAATATAAAATCCTCTTTTAAAGGATTCATAAAGGTCTTATCATTAATAGTTTATCATAAGAGAAAGTAGTTACAATAAACTAAGGTATAAAACTATTTGGTGTAATAAAAAGATATTTGGAAAACATGTGGAGACATTTTAAAGATATTTTAAGAAGAAAATGGTTTGGTGAAAAAAAATATAAATAAGTGTTTGGAAATGAAAAACTCAATAAAAGCAAAACTTGAAAATCCAAATTTTTATTGAAAGTTGTAAAGGTCTTTAAAAGAAAAAGAGTAATAAGTTTTGAACTTAGAATTTGTAAGTTTTTCCCACCTAGATTTGGGGAATAATGTAAATTCAAAGAGCTGTAGGGATGCAAGTCCAGAAAAATAAAATGTTAGGTAACCTAGTATTTTTGAATTTAATAGAAAGTTAAGGATAATCCTTTTAAAGACAAAGATGTTGGGATTTGATGTTTTAAAATTTAGAAGCCCTAATTTTTGAAATAAAATGATAAGTACCAAATCCAAACTCTTAAATGTGGAATAGATAGGAACCATTTTCTAGATATGACGGAAAAAGGTGTAAGGCTGTAAAAGAGACAGCAGTGTTACTTTTAGAAGTAATAATGGAAGTCCCCGCAAAGTGTATAGGACACTAATGAGAACCTAGGAGTGTTGATTCATATGTGTAGTGTAAAGAAGAACAGTAAAGTGAAATTAGTAAGGTTGTAAGGCACACATGGTTGAGGACGTGTATTTTTGATTTTGGAGAAACTTGGGAGAAGCATCTTCCTTTAGTGGGATTCTCATATGATAATAATTTCCAAGCTAGCGTTAGAAGTGGAACCTTTCGAAGCTCTTTATGGAAGATCACATAAGTCGTCTTTGTGTTGGTTAAAGTCGGCAGAGAGATTGCTTCTTGGTTCTAACATAGTTAAGGGGGTTTCGAAGAAAATTAATTTGATTAGGAGAAAAATCGTATTTCTTATCCTCAACTTTTCAACAGTATGTTCTAAAATATCCTATTTTCCAACTTTGGTTTTGAATAGGTTCTTTCCTTTATTATCCTTTGGGAGGATAGAACTTAGGACTTAACCTATGGATCGTAGGATTTAACACAAACATGTTAATAGAACGTGTTATGAATCATGCGTGCTAGTGGTTACAAGTATTTGGTAGTGGATGCTATGGAAGCATATACTTACACTAGGCACTATTTTCCTTTAGGGATCGGTCTAACTAGGACACCATAGCATAGGCATATGGATGTGTGCTAATATAAATGGATGACTTTCACATGATTGTTGCATTTGGATGGTGTTTATAGCACACATATAGAACTATCAGTTATCATTAGAAACTTTTGCATTCATTTGGATATATATCACAGAGAAGATTGCATAAAAGGAGGTCAACTGAATCAGTGGATCGCCTAATCTTTTGCATTAGTTAGGGACATTAACACTGCACTAGTTGCATAAGTACCATAGGCTGCATTAGAAAAAAAAACTTAAGGACAATGAATGGATGGTTGATGATTGAGTAGTTGGTTGTAGAACTTGGATGAAAACATTAGTTCATTCTTTTATCCTTAGAGATTTCGGGGACGAAATCCCTTAAGGAGGGGAAAATGTAACGACCCGAAAATTAACCCATAATAATTAATTTGTTAATTAATGATTTAATAAAATAACTTTGTGAAATTATCAGAATCGAGCCACAGGAGTTGCACCGTTGTGTCCATGGTTATTTTTGGTCAATTTCCATATATAGAACGTCAGAATCCGAGCTAATATGAGCTAGAAAAAAAAATAAACAAGAAAAGAAAAAAATAATGGGCTAGGTAGACCGAAAGGTCGACCTAATCGCGCCCTAGGTCGACCGGCCGGTCTTCCTGGGGTAGGAGTGGGACCCAACTTGGGTAATGAAAGAAGGAAAATTCCTTCATTCGTGGTCAAATTTTGTACGTCATTTGCGTTATTTAGCTTCATCGGGTCCTTCCGTTCTTGCATTCGACGGCTCCTATTCATCCTGTGACATGGTCGCATCCTATTCAGTCCCCAATTCCTTCAATCTAAGATCGACTTCTACCCCTATAAATAGAACCCTAGGCCTAACACTTTTTCTCATTCTTGATTTTCTTCAATTGGTTTCACCTTTTCAGGAAGGACTCTAAGCGGAATAATTTTCCTAGGAGAAAATCGTTTTAAGTTAAAATATTTAACAACCCCAAATGGATCCGGGAAGGCCTAAAGGGAAGAGTAAGGACCATAGGTGAGTGATTGTAATTATTTTAAGATTTCTTTAAGTAATTTAAAATAATAGGGTTTCCAATAGTTATAGTTTTACTGCGATTTTTGGATTAACCTTTTTAGTAGTTTATTTACAGTTTTTAGAATTATTTTCAATTTACTTCATTTAGCTATTCTTTTCAGTTAATTTTAGTTTATTTCTGTTAATTATAGCTTTTCCATCTATTTTCAATATTTTAATTTATTTACTGTTATTTATGCATTATTTACATCTTTTTCCTACGCTTTGGATTTTCTTCTATTTTCAGTTTTCTTTCATTTCTCCTTCTTCTTTGTGTATGGATTAGAATAGATTAAACGAGAATATGGATTAAAATTATAAGAAGACTGAGAAAATGGAAGATAAGATGTAAATTGTAAAGACTGTAATAAAAATGGAATTAAGACTGAAACTGAGCCTAGTTATGACATTAATGTTAGAATTGGACTAATTAAAGATAATTGGCCTAGCTATAACTCAGAATTATAACTAAAAAGGGTATAAGATAATTAGGCTTATTTTCACATTTAGACCTTGGTTTAAGTAATAAGCATGATTATACCGTAGGTTAAAATAAGAAAAAAAACATATAAGGCTTGTTTTAAGACTTTGTCACGACCCGTCTTTCGTTCCACAGAAAGACGCATTATGATTAAGAAAGAAAGGGATAGAAAAGAGAAAAGATAGGAAAGAAAGAAATAAACAATATCAGAATCTCACAACGTAACGAATAAACTATATTACATCACATATATTACATAGTATCATATACATTAGAGTTACGTCGCTTATACATCACAAACTAGACAGTTATAAAGACCTGTCTATCATACAACTCCAGTACAATACATACAACATCATAGAGATATAACACAACGGAAATACATATATCTAAACGCTAAAGCCTCCTGCTCTAAATCTCCTCTAGAAATTCATCAAAGCTAACCTGAATCTCTTAGCTACTCATAAAAAGTTGAGTACCCAAGAGTTTAATAATGCAGAAAATAAACTCTGGGTCAGACATGGGTCTGGTGTGAGTAAACGGGTTACAGTGGTTTAATGTTGAAAAATCCTTTGAAATAAAAAGTATCTCGTAAGACTTCCCACACATAAACACGGGTAAGCTTTTACCTTACGATGACCAAAACATTTGATAGGAAATCCAGTGATATTATAATAGTGTCTAGGGTTTTCAAGTAAAATATAGAAATAGCTGGAATGCTTACATCTCATGTTGTGATCAAAACATACCGCACATATTGGAGATTGGATTCCATACAATGGCATGGCTACTGGGATACCGCCCGTCACAGTACGTGGCCTAGATCACTGTACCGAGGATCCACCGTGATCCCCTGCAACACAAGGCCGGGACCATCCCTCACTGGATAATCCCGAACAAGACAACCCCGCAGTTGGTGCGACCAACCACACACTAAGCCGAATAAAAAGGGACCTCTAGACAGGGGAAAATCTCATCCTACTTGGGTGCTACCCACTTAGCCTTGCCGCACCTCTCCTATTTTAGCCATTCCCCGTTGATAGGGCTTGAGGCTACGATTAGCTTTCTAGATCACATATCTTGGAATGCTCATCATTCTCCAGTGATGATGTTCTGAAAGCATTCAATCCATACAAGTTCGTTTTGAGTTCGAACGAAACCGAAGGCACTATCTCGCTACACTCATTTTGGAATCACCCTCAGAGTTAACGACAATAGCCCTTGCACTCTGAATCTTCATCTCGAACCTGATAGTACTATCTTCGTTACACTCATATTGGAATCACCTTTAGAGTTCTAATGATAAATAGTCCTCACACTTCGAGTCTTCATCTTGACTTGAGATATCACGACCTATCGTTTAATTTGGATCGATGTGGTTTTCAGATATCCAATTCGAAAATCCGATCCCGGCCTCACCGAAATCCAAAACTCCATTTTAAATGTCCATGTTGTTTAAGGGTTTTAAACAATTTTAATTTATTATTTAGGATAACATTTACACACAGATAGATGATTCACATTATCACAAATGATTATCACAATTCAACCAAACATCTCATATCACAAAGCAGCACATATCACATATCAGAGATATCAAATAATAGAAGTCATCCAATATTATTCAATCATCCATAAGCAACATATATCAACCACACCATCTCTAATTAATTTAATTAACCACCAATAAATTAAATTAATTACTTAAATTACCTTTAAATCCTGCTTACTTAACATTAATTAATTATAAACCAACTAATAAATCATCCTTTAATTATCCTCTTAATAAATCATCTTTGATTAATTATTCTTTAATTACATTAAGTAATTAACCTTTAATTAATTATATAAATTAATTACTCTTTAACCATTCACAATAATTAACCTTTAATTACTCCCATTAATTAATTAATTAATGATCCTCTAATTACCTTCATTGATTAATTACTCTTTTAATTAATTACATTTGGTAATCAATCTTTAATTAATCACATTCATTAATTAACCTTAATTAATCACATTCAGTAATTTGTCAAAGCCAACATGTATCCCTTGGCTACTCATAAAAATTTGAGTACCCAAGAGTTTAATAAAACAGAAAATAAGCTCTTTGTCAGACATGGGTCTAGTGTGAGTAAACGGGTTACAGTTGTTTAACTTTGAAAAATCCTTTGAAATAAAAGGTATATCGTAAGACTTCCTACACATAAACACGGGTAAGTTTTTACCTTACGATAGCCAAAACATTTGATAGGAAATCCAGTGATATTATAATAGTGTCTAGGGTTTTTAAGTAAAATACAGAAATAGCTAGAATGCTTACATCTCACATTCCAACATAGTTGGGCATAATCAAAACGTACGGCACTTATTGGAGATTGATTCCATACAATGGTAGGGATACTGGGGTACCGCCCGTCATAGTACATGGCCTAGATCATCGTACCGAGGATCCACCCGATCCCTTGCAACACAAGGCCGGAACCATCCCTTACTGGATAATCCCGAATAAGACAACCCCGCAGTTGGCGTGACTTACCACACACTAAGCCGAATAAAAAGGGACCTCTAGACAGGGGAAAATCTCGTCCTACTTGGGTGCTACCCACTTAGCCTTGCTGCACCTCCCCTGTTTTAGCCATTCCCAGTTGATGAGGCTTGAGGCTACGATTACCTTTTTAGATCACATATCTTGGAATGCTCATCGTCCTCCAATGACGATGTTCTGAAAGCATTCAATCCATACAAGTTCGTTCTGGGTTCGAACGAAACCGAAGGCACTATCTCGCTACACTCATTTTGAAATCACCCTTAGAGTTAACGACAATAGCCTTTGCACTCTGAATCTTCATCTTGAACCTGAAAGTACTATCTCCGTTACACTCTTATTGGAACCACCCTTAGAGTTCTAACGAACAATTATCCTTACACTTCGAGTCTTCATCTTGACTAGAGATATCACGACCTATAGTTTAATTTGGATCGATGTGTTTTATGGATATCCAATTCGAAAATCCGATCTCGGTCTCACCGAAATCCAAAACACCATTTTAAATGTCCAAGTTTAAGGGTTTTAAACAAATTTAATTTATTATTTAGGATGACATTTACACACAGATAGATGACTCACATTATCACAAATAATTATCACAATTCAACCAAATATCTCATATCACAAAGCAACACATATCACATATCAGAGATATCACATAATCCAAGTCATCCAGTATTATTCAATCATCCATAAGCAAGATATATCAACCACACTATCTCTAATTAATTTAATTAACCACCAATGAATTAAATTAATTACTTAAATTACCTTTAAATCCTGCTTACTTAACATTAATCAGTTATAAACCAATTAATAAATCATCCTTTAATTATCCATCTTAATAAATCATCCTTGATTAATTAATCTTTATTTACATTAAGTAATTAACCTTGAATTAATTACTCTTTAATCGTTCACAATAATTAACCTTTTATTACTCCCATTAATTAATTAATTAATTAATGATCCTCTAATTACCTTCATTAATTAATTACTCTTTTAATTGATTACATTTGGTAATTAATCTTTAATTAATCACATTCATTAATTAACCTTAATTAATCACATTCAGTGATTAGGTATCTTTTAATTACTTACATTAATTAATTGATTCCTTAATTAATTATATTAATCAATCCTTTAATTAATTACATTAAGTAATTAATCCTTGATTACTTCCACTAAGTAATTATCCTTCTTATTAATTACACAAAGTAATTAAATCATAATTACTTTCATTAAGTAATTATCCTTTTAACTATTTACACTTAGTAATTATCCATTAATTACTTACACTAAGTAATTATACATTATTAATCAAGTAATTATACTTAATCAATTTCATTAAGTGATTATCCTTAATTAATTTAAAGTAATTAATTATCTTAAATTAATCCCATTAATTAAGTTAATTAATTCCTTTAATTACTTCCATTAATTAATTTTTCTTTAATTAATTACCTTTAATTACTTAGATTAATTAACCCTTAATTAATCAAGTAATTAACTATCCTTAATTAATTACACCAATTATCTTAAATTAATTATATTCATTAATTATCTCTTAATCACTAGTTAATGATCCTTTAATTAGTTACTCTCATTAACAATTCTTTAATTACTTCATTTAGCAATTATACTTTGATTATTAACATAAATTAATTAACCCTTATTAATTACATTAAGTAATTAACTTTTAATTAATTTACTAATTAATTATCATTAATTAATCACACCCTTAATTAACTAAAGATAAATTCTTTATCTTCATAAATTTCTAAATTACATCATTAACTTAAATAAAAATCATTGGTAATTAATTACATCATTAATATAAATACCTTTAAAACAAAGAAATTTAAATCATTTATATTTTGTATTTAAACTTGAACTTGTTTCAAAATCTTATTAAATGATTTTACTTTGGACCTTGGTCAAAAATCTTTGGAAAATTTGTTCATTTTAAAACTTGCTTAAATAAATTGCTTAAACACTTTATCATTTTTAATAACTTTAAACTTGGAAAATACTTATTTTGTTTTGCTTTAAAACTTGTATTCTTTCCTTAAGCATAAAAACTTAAATTTCCTTTTAAAATTTAACCTGGAAATGTTTTTTTTTTCAAACTTAAAACCCGATTCATGTTTAACTTTATGCATTTTGAAATCCTGGAACAAATTTTACTATCCTTAAAAAAATGGCTTAACCATTACAGACCCGAGCCATCTTCGACCCTTCCCCAAGGAAACTCACGAGTCTCCCACTTCCACTTCTACTTCGAGTCACACACGATGAAACACGAGATCGACCCCGAGCTACCATGCTTCTTCCCAACCTCGATACCATTTGATACATTGTGCACGTGCATAAGTGAACTCGTCGCTCCGACCAACTACGATGGCTCCAACACATCGTCGTCGACTCCCACAGCCCCTCCAACCACCCAGATCCGAAGATAACAATGTGAAACGAAATCAAGCTCAAACAACCCAGCCTGGAACACACGCCGATCGGAAAAATCATCAACCTCCGATGAACAACACCTCGAGAACACTAGCCGACCTCACCGAAGCTCCGCAATGACTTCCAGCTCCAATCCCCCTCTATGCGATCCACTCCAGTGCATCACCATTGACGTATGACCCAGAGAAACAACGAAGACCAATACTGACAACCAAACCCTATTTCGCCATTCTCTGACCAACACGACCCTCTACAATTTTGGCGACCATTTTTCCCATGACCACCAGACTACCCCTTACCTCCATACCAAATCCGACGACCCAACTTACCCGCGTTCGTTGGAATTTGGCGAAATTGCCAAATCAATTCAACTCAGAAAATCTCACCATTTACATGTTTAAAAATTATGATTCAATTACTAAAATTCATCATTTTTCACAACAATTCATAATATAAAATCCAAATTCAAAATCTTATACATTGATTTTGACTAAAATTGATTTTTCACTGTAATTTTCCTAATTTGCATTAATTACTAAATATAATATCATGAAACTATTTTTAAATTTATATTACGCTGTTATGATCATATTTCGTTTATGAATCATAGCCTAAATATGAATGTATATAGAGGATTTGTACTTATTTGAAGGATTTTGAACCTGTAAGGTAACAGAGCCATTTGTTTACACAGACACATCAATGTGCATGCATGCATTCATATTTATGAGCATATGCAACCCATAATACTACAATAATTCATCACAAACATCTAAGCATAATCTCTGATTAAAAATTGTTTTTAAGAATAAAGGTTTGCTCACTTTATAAAGAACACAGGGCTGTTCCTTGTTCTTCTAAATCTGGAACTTTTGCATTTGATTGTTGAAGTCTGATGTTGATTTAATTTAAGTCTAAATTGTTGAGATGATTTTTATAGCTTGTTGTTGAGTTCTGATTTTGGTTTGATTTCCTTTTGAAATTTTGGTTCTCAATTTGTTTTTGTTTAGAAAGAAAGAAGAAAGACATAAAATAGTTTGAAGAAATGAAAGTGTTTTGAAAATAAACAACCTGGTTTCTTCTTTAAACATTTATTTATATATTAAAAAAACAATGTTGCCACCTTTTTATGCAGATTATACAAATGTCAATACATGCTTTTAGTATTATAAAAATGTCAAAAGCTATCTTAAAATGTTTACAAATGTTTTAAAATTTTATTTTACCTATGTTATATACGTTTGTGAATTATGTTTATATATTTATATTTTTTTATACAAATTATCTATTTTGTTTTTAAACTAGAAATATATACAAACTATATTTATACATGTATGTTTTAAAATCTTCATATTTTTACAACTATACTAGCTCATGAGACATTTTAAAATGAAAGAATATTTAAACAAAATAAATGAACTTTTAATTAAATCTTATTTTACACTTAAGCTAAAATATATTTTAAATAAATAAACATTTACCTTAAGTGTTTTGGAAATATATGGTTAACTTGTAAATTGCGTTTGAAAGGTTTTATATTAAATTCAATTATAACTTCCAAATTATAATATATATATATATATATATATATATATATATATATATATATATATTTGAAAACATGTTTTATTTGTTAAATTCAAACCAAAAATTTTCTATTTACAATATATACATATATATATATATATACACACACACACACACACACACACATTATAGATAGAAAACATTTAATATTAGCTTTGAAAATTATTATATTGAATTTTAAAACATAACTTCAAATCAAAATATACACAGACATATATTACAATCAGAAAACATATCTTTTATTAAATTAAAACCCAAGACTTTCTATTTACAATATACATATAGCAATATATATACATTATAAATAGAAAATAATTTTTATTAGCTTTGAAAAAGGTTAATTTTACCAATTAAATATTTATAAAAGAAGATTATTAAATCAATTTAAATACTTATTAACAAAGATTATTAAATTGCTATTGCCCAAAATTCCAACTCATCACATTCCTCCCCCCTTAAAAAAATTTCGTCCTCCAAATTTTAAAGCAAAGATAATTTAATAATCCAGCAAAAGATTTTATTTTCAACAGCAAGCATACATACCAGCCATACCCTAACAACCATAGTAACCAATTCATCCAAACAAACAAACTAATTATCCTGTCACAAATCAGGATGGAATTTCCTCACACTATCTAGAGTTTACCGGGTACAAATCATTGGGATACTCGCTCCATAGAATCCTAACTAGCTATACCACTAAGATCCTGAGCTCCTACTCACCTTAAATATACAATCTGAATAGGATATCTGACCACAGACAAGTCCGACTCAACTTTCAAAATTCCTTCGTCTCTTATCCACATAACTATCAGACGATCCTGGGCTGCCTTATCCTTTCCTTGAACAGCTCACCCTACGCAGATGCCTCTCGAAACAAAACTGGACCAAGAACAAGACAATTCCCGATACTACCCAGCAAGATGGTCCTCTCAAAATCTACCAAAAATCCAGAACACAATCCCTACTCCACAAGCATCAGTAGACTTCGGACCTACTTCTCTTATCCGGAATAGCCAAAACAGGTGTACTCAACAATCCAGCCTTCAAATCTTGAAAAACTTCTTCATGCTTAGAGGTTTACTTGAATTTTGCTCTTCCTAATTAGCTTGGTCAAGTGAGAAGAAATCCTAGAACAATCCCGAATGAACTTCCTATAGTAAACCTTCTAATCCAAGAAAACTGAGAACTTCCGTAGGAGGCTGCGGTTACTTCCACTCCAGAACAGCTACTTCCTTGCTTCCGCTGCACAACTCTGATTTGAAGTAGATGACAATGCCGTCAATGAACACAAGCACAAACTTGATCAACACATCCTAGAAACATGGTTCCTCAGATCCATACAAAAGAAAACACAGAAGTTCCCTAAGCTGCTTCACCAAATCCTCTCTCTAGGAGCCATCTTTCTACTTAGCTGAACCACCAGTATCGCTCCTGGAGCCAAGTTGATACGAAAACTCAATCTCTTGATGTGGGCAAAACTCTAACTTTCTTGAAGATATCCGAAAAAATCTCTAACCACTTCGATAGCTTCTACGTCCTCTTGAGATGCCTCAACTCCAAGCAAAAGAATTACCCAAGAGAACACTCAAACTATCGCAAGTCACTTTTGTGACCCTACCAAGTTCAGTTTCCAAAGATATTGTTCCCTCTTCACAAATCAGAACAGCTTATGCTTATCTAACCAATCCACTGAAGAAATGGGTCACTCTGCTGCTTTCGAATCCCATCTCTAGGTAACTGCTAAGCCAAAAGACCTTCGTGCTGACACACAAAAACACTTCCGTGCTGCATTACTGCCACAGATGCCAAAAGCTTCTTATCCATAAGCTCTTCGATCCTCAAAGCCAAATCAACCAATCCCACAAACGAGCCTTTGAGATGGCAGACATCTTCTCAAGAAACTCGGTCTCAAACAAAACACAAACACCCTGCTGAACTTAGACTCATCTCCAATATAGACAAATTCCCTTGCTTGATATCCAGAAAACCCTACACAACCGAGTCTTTCCTGTGGTGGGCACAAACTGCTTCTCAAATAGCTTCCTAAACTTGCTCCAAAAGTAAACATCTTCCGAAACATCCATCATCACCGCGTCTCACCACACAGCTGCACCACCCTGAAGTTGCCAAGATACCATCACTTGCTTCTGCTCAACCGACAGATCCCAACCCTAGAAAATCCACTCACACGAGCACAACCACACTTACACTACAATGATGAACTCAACACTTAGAGAAGGCTTTCCTTCCGAGATAGGTGAAATCCTTACTCCATGCTGCCAAGCTCACTCGAGGCGTTATTAGGTCTGTAGCCTCAGCAGATCCTCTTCCAACCACAACATATGGGCTTCTTCCATTGGTAGTCGTGCTACATACACCACTACCCTCAACCAAAGAACTCATGTTGGCAAACCCGAACATGTAACCCAACAAAATAGGTAGATATATAGATACATATATAAAAATAAAAGTACGCTCTCTCAAGATAGATATCACTCCAAAGCCTAGGTATTCCCTCAACCTAGCGCTCTGATACCAACTGTCACGACCCGTCTTCCATTCCACAGAAAGAGGCATCATGATTAAGAAAGAAAGGGATAGAAAAGAGAAAAGATAGGAAAGAAAGAAATAAACAATATCAGAATCTCACAACGTAACGAATAAATTATATTACATCACATAAGATATTACATAGTATCATATACATTAGAGTTACATAGCTTATACATCACAAACTAGATAGTTATAAAGACCTGTCTATCATACAACTCCAGTACAATACAAACAACATCACAGAGTATAACACAATGGAAATACAGATATCTAAACGCTGAAGCCTCCTGCTCCAAATCTCCTCTAGAAATTCATCAAAACTAACCTGAATCCCTTAGCTACTCATAAAAAGTTGAGTACCCAAGAGTTTAATAAAACAGAAAATAAATTCTGGGTCAGACATGGGTCTGGTGTAAGAAACGGGTTACAGTGGTTTAACTTTGAAAAATCCTTTGAAATAAAAAGTATCTCGTAAGACTTCCCACACATAAACACGGGTAAGCTTTTACCTTATGATAACCAAAACATTTGATAGGAAATCCAGTGATATTATAATAGTGTCTAGGGTTTTCAAGTAAAATATAGAAATAGCTGGAATGCTTACATCTTACGTTCCAACATAGTTGGGCACGATCAAAATGTATGGCACTTATTGGAGATTGGATTCCATACAGTGGCATGTCTACTGGGATACCGCCCGTCACAGTACGTGACCTAGATCACCGTACCGAGGATCCACCCTAATCCCCTGCAACATAAGGCCGAAACCATACCTTACTGGATAATGCTGAACAAGACAACCCCGTAGTTGGCGCGACCAACCACACACTAAGCCGAATAAAAAGGAACCTCTAGACAGGGGAAAATCTCATCCTACTTGGGTGCCACCCACTTAGACTTGCTGCACCTCTCCTATTTTACCATTCCCGGTTGATGGGGCTTGAGGCTACGATTACCTTTCTAGATCACATATCTTGGAATGCTCATCGTCCTCCAATGATGATGTTCTGAAAGCATTCAATCCATACAACTTCGTTTCGAGTTCGAACGAAACCGAAGGCACTATCTCACTACACTCATTTTGGAATCACCCTTAGAGTTAACGACAATAGCCCTTGCACTCTGAATCTTCATCTCGAACCTGATAGTACTATCTTCGTTACACTCATATTGGAATCACCTTTAGAGTTCTAACGACAAATAGTCCTCACACTTCGAGTCTTCATCTTGACTTGAGATATCACGACCTATCGTTTAATTTTGATCGATGTGGTTTTTAGATATCCAATTCGAAAATCCGATTTTGGTCTCACCGAAATCCAAAATGCCATTTTAAATGTCCATGTTGTTTAAGGGTTTTAAACAATTTTAATTTATTATTTAGGATAACATTTACACACAGATAGATGACTCAGATTATCACACAAATAATTATCACAATTCAACCAAACATCTCATATCACAAAGCAACATAGATATCAAATAATAGAAGTCATCCAATATTATTCAATCATCCATAAGCAAGATATATCAACCACACCATCTCTAATTAATTTAATTAACCACCAATAAATTAAATTAATTACCTTTAAATCCTCCTTACTTAACATTAATTAATTGTAAAGCAATTAATAAATCATCCTTTAATTATCCATCTTAATAAATCATCCTTGATTAATTATTCTTTAATTACATTAAGTAATTAACCTTTAATTAATTATATAAATTAATTACTCTTTAACCATTCACAATAATTAACCTTTAATTACTCCCATTAATTAATTAATGATCCTCTAATTACCTTCATTAATTTATTACTCTTTTAATTAATTACATTTGGTAATTAATCTTTAATTAATCATATTCATTAATTAACCTTAATTAATCACATTCATTAATTAAGTATCTTTTAATTACTTCATTAATTAATTGATTCCTTAATTAATTATATTAATTAATCCTTTAATTAATTACATTAAGTAATTAATCCTTAATTACTTCCACTAAATAATTATCCTTCGTGTTAATTGCACAAAGTGATTAAATCTTACTTACTTTCATTAAGTAATTATCCTTTTAACTAATTACATTCAGTAATTATTCATTAATTACTTACACTAAGTAATTATACTTTATTAATCAGGTAATTATACTTAATCAATTTCGTTAAGTGATTATCCTTAATTAATTTAAAGTAATTAATTATCTTAAATTAATCCCATTAATTAAGTTAATTAATTCCTTTAATTACTTCCATTAATTAATTATTCTTTAATTAATTGACATTTAATTACTTAGATTAATTAACCCCTTAGTTAATCTAGTAATTAGCTATCCTTAATTAATTAAACCAATTATCTTAAATTAATTATATTCATTTATTATCTCTTAATCGCTAGTTAATGATCCTTAAATTAATTACTCGCATTAACAATTCTTTAATTACTTCATTTAGTAATTATACTTTGATTATTAGCATAAATTAATTAACCGTTATTAATTACATTAAGCAATTAACTTTTAATTAATTTTACTAATTAATTTTCTTTAATTAATCACGACCTTAATTAATTAAAGATAAATTCTTTATCTTCATAAATTTCTAAATTACATCATTAACTTAAATAAAAATCATTATTAATTAATTACATCATTAATATAATTACTTTTAAAACAAACAAATTTAAATCATTTAACTTTTATATTTAAACTTGAACTTGTTTCAAAATCTTATTAAATGATTTTACTTTGGAACTTGGTTAATAATCTTTGGAAAACTTATTCATTTTAAAACTTGATTAAACAAATTTCTTAAACACTTTATCATTTTTTTAATAACTCTAAACTTGGAAAATACCTATTTTGTTTTGCTTTAAAATTTGTATTCTTTCCTTAAGCTTAAAAACTTAAATTTCCTTTTAAAATTTAACCTGGAATGTTTTTTTTTAAAACTTAAAACCCAGTTCATGCTTAACTTTATACATTTTGAAATCCTAGGAACAAATTTTACTATCCTAAAAAAAAATGGTTAGCTTAACCATTACAGACCCGAGGCATCTTCGACCCCTTCCCCGAGGAAACTCACGAGTCTCCCACTTCCACTTCTACTTCGAGTCACACACGATGAAACACGAGATCGACCCCGAGCTACCCTGCTTCTTCTCGACCTCGATACCATCTGATACATCATGCACGCACACCAGCGAACATAGTCGCTCTGACCAACTACGATGGCTCCAACACGTCGTCGTCAACTCCTACAGCCCTTCCGACCACCTAGATCCGGAGATAACAATGTAAAACGAGATCGAGCTCAAACGACCCAGCCTGGAACACATGCCGATCGGAAAAATCATCAATCGTCGACGAACAACACCTCGAGAACCCTCGCCGACCTCACCGAAGCTCCGCATGACTTCCAGCTCCGATTGCCCTCTATGCTATCCATCCGGCACATCACCGTTGACGTACGACCCAGAGAAACAACGACGACCAATACTGACAACCAAACCCTATTTCGCCATTCTATGACCACCACGGCCCTCAATAATTTTGGTGACCATTTTTCCCATGACCACCAGACTACCCCTTACCTCCAGACCAAATCCGATGACCCAACTTCCCCACGTTTGTCGGAATTTGACGAAATTGCCAAATCCATTCAACTCAGAAAATCTCACCATACACATGTTTAAAAATCATGATTCAATTACTAAAATTTATCATTTTTCACAACAAATCACAATATAAAATCCAAATTCGAAATCTTAAACATTGATTTTGACTAAAATTGATTTTTCACTCTAATTTTCCAAATTTGAATTAATTACTAAATATAAAATCTTGAAACTATTTATAAAATTTATATTACAATGTTATGATCATATTTCCTTTATGAATCATAGCCTAAATACGAATGTATATAGAGGATTTATATTTATTTGAAGGATTTTGAACCTGTAGGGTAACATAGCCATTTATTTACACAGACACATCAATATGAATACATGCATTCATATTCATGAACATATGCAACCCATAATACTACAAGAATTCATCACAAACATCTAAGCATAATCTCTGATTAAAAACTGTTTTTAAGAATAATGGTTTACTCACTTTATAATGAACAGAGGGTTGTTCCTTCTTCTTCTAAATCTGGAACTTTTGCATTTGATTGTTGAAGTCTAATGTTGATTTAATTTAAGTCTGAATTGTTGAGATGATCTTTACAGCTTGTTGTTGAGTTTTGATTTTGGTTTGATTTCCTTTTGAAATTTTGGTTCTTAGTTTGATTTTTTTTAGAAAGAAAGAAGAAAGACAAAAAATTGTTTGAGGAAATGAAAGTGTTTTGAAAATAAACAACCTAGTTTCTTCTTTAAACATTATTTATAAATTAAAATTAGAAAAAAACAGTGTTGCTACATGTTTATGCAGATTATATAAATGTCAATACATGCTTTTATTATTATACAAATGTCAAAAGCTATCATAAAATGTTTATAAATGTTTAAATTTTTTATTTTACCTATGTTATATTCATTTGTGAATTATGTTTATATATTTATATTTTTTTTACACAAATTATCTATTTTTTAAACTAAAAATATATGCAAACTATGTTTATTCATGTATGTTTTAAAATCTTCATATTTTTACAACTATACTTAGCTCATGAGACATTTTAAAAAGAAAGAATATTTAAACAAAAGAAATGAACTTTTAATTAAATCTTATTTTAAACTTAAACTAAAATATATTTTAAATAAATAAACATTTACCTTAAATGTTTTGAAAATATATGGTTAACTTTTAAATTGCTTATGAAAGGTTTTATATTAAATTCAATTATAACTTCCAAATTATAATATATATATATATATATTAAATTTGAAAACATGTTTTTATTTGTTAAATTCAAACCAAAGCTTTTCTATTTATGATATATACAAATATATATACATTATAAATAGAATTTTTTTAATATTAGCCTTGGAAATTATTATATTGATTTTTTAAACATAACTTCAAATCACAATATATACATACATATATATTACAATCAAAAACATAACTTTTATTAAATTAAAACCAAAGATTTTTTTTTTGAAATTGGGTAAGAGTTTTCAACCGAAAGTTAAAAGCCCAAAGCCAGAGGCCCAAGTCATTCATATAGATGAATCCGACAAAAAAAAGCAACAATCTTTCCAAAAATAAAATCAACGAAAAACTGCTGCTCCTTCTTCTTCAATTTTCATGGCGGTTGGAGCTGAACAAGATAACTAGTACTTGGGTTATTTGCCGATGGAATGCTCCGATCCACTTCTCCAGTTCGAGCTCCGTCTTGTACTCGTGAGGTAAATGCCCAATTTTCGATTCTTATCTGTACCAATCGCATGTCATTTATCGCTAGCTTACCGACTTCTGTACTATTTCTCGGTTTATTCTGAAATAAACGAGGATTTCTTTCCTTTCACATGCTCCAAACAATAACAGTGATAACTATGCTATCAAATTTGGTTTCCATGTCTTCGTCGTGCCCCCTCTGAGCCAGGTAATTGATTTCTTCCTCCAATAAAATTGGTTAAGATGATAATTTTGTTTGGGTTTTACACATTTGCCACACCTCAGTCGAGAATTTGCAGGGGAAGAAGAGATATTCATGGGTTTCTTCTTCATGGTTACATAATACACATTTATTTTCTATTAAAATCCCCCATTTCACGAGTCTATCCTTTGTGGGCAATCTTTTGAGAACTGCTTTATAAGAAGTAAAGGCCATTTTGGGGCTATTGGCACGATTCCAAATTTTTTTTCTCCATGCAACTTTATTGTCTCGATGTCTTACCTCATTCCAAGCTGATTTAGTAGTAAATTCGTTCCCAGTAGGCTTCCACACCCAAATATCATTTTCTCTGCCACTAAAGATTGTCATAAATTGAATTTTTTCCTTGATGTCTTGATTTATTGGTAGCAAGGAGCAATTCCATTCATTATTGTTAATTGTATCTGTCACTTTTTTATCTGGGCATCCATAGTCAGAAAAGGTGTTAAGTCCTTGGATATCAATCAAGGATTCACCTAGTATCCAAGGATCCTTCCGCAAATCAGTCTCTCTGCCTATACCAATTTCTCTTACACAACATGAAGCTAGTGTTCTTCTTACCCTCAAGATAGCTTTCTAGTTTGCCGAAGCATTGTTGTCTATTTGCATGAACCAGAAATTGCCTCTAATATATCGTTTTCTCATCCAGTAGCCCCACAGACCTTTTCCTTTAATGATTCTCCAGGCTTGCTTCAAAGTGTAAACCATTCTCATGTCTTTAAGTCTTCTAAGGCCCACATCTCCTTCCTCTTTAGGTCTCCATAAGTTCTCAAATTTAATTTTATGCATGCCACCTTTCCATATAAAGTCTGCACAAACTTTTCTATTTTCTGTATTGAGGCATCAGGTAGCTGGAAAGTTACCCAGAAGTTGACTTTTGTAATGACCCACTATTTTGGACCATTCAAATCGACAATAATCCACACATGTCGGACTTGAATAATTCAAAATAACATATTGTACTAAATATTGGAGCAAATAAAATCAACACAGAATCACAGTCACAGAATATCAGAATAACTCGCAACGGAAATAAAATACCATAGTAGTTCATGAAGCTACTATATACATACTCTCAAAACATAAACAAAATATCATAGTTTAAAAATGGATACAATAGAAGTCTGGATACATAAATCACTAATACAAAAGCAATACCGAATAGGAAATAACTAGATCAAAAAATAGACGAATAGATAGTCAGATAGGCTCCAACGATTCTCTAGCTCCAAAAGGTGAATCCAAAGTTGTGACTCTTAGGCTGACCCAAGCGTAAAGTAAAACAAAAAACACTTGAGTCAGGACATACATATTTATAAAATGTAAACCAACTCAAGTAACTGTAATAGCAACGCTCAATAACTTAAAGGATGCTAAGGATTGCCCATCCTTTAAGGATCCGGTAAACCATCAATTAAGCAGAAATAAGCACTATAACAGGATACCCATATTAAAGTAATTAATGCAAATAACAGTGTAAATGTGGCTAGGGTAGCGCAGAGCTGCAGTAATTGCTCACCTCTAGCCACACTCTCAAATTCAAGGTGTGCATCATAACAAACACAAGGAAATCAAATGGCACACAAAGAAGTGTACCCGTGGTTATAAATTTTAAAATGGTATTTTATACTTCAAAACTAAAATATCATTTCAAATTCAAACCTAAATCAAAATAAGGATCAAATCATTTCCAAACCATTTCAATATGTCAAAATATCATATTCTTTCAAAATCTCATTTTCAAATCACTATTTGAATTCAAATTCAACTATTCAAATTTAATTACCTTTTAAAAATGGTTTATATTGTAATCAAAAATAATTCATTTAAACCATTTAAAAGTGAAGTTATTATACTTTCAAATAATTAAATCCAAATTTTCCAATAATTCATTTATTAAATTCCAAATTATTTTCTTTAACTTAAATCCTCATTTTACACTAAATCTCAAATTCCAGGCTAGGTTATATTTAAAGGTACACTCTTAAGCATACATTTATTTAACATTTTATATTCATAGAAAAATCAATAGCACTTTAATAAATTATTTTAAATTGACATTTAAATTAAAATATCATAATTTACATTTTAAAATACTTAAAACTATCTAGAAAAGTATATAAAATAACCATGGGTCGGTATAAAATTTTGTAGCCTAGATCAAGTGATACGGATAATATATCATTTCAACCCATAATTTACAAAGAAAAATCCGGCTTTTATCATTTCAAACACGCAAATCCCAAGCTAAATAAAATAAATAAATAAAGGCCTATCATTTCAGGCCATAATGATTTTTCCCTGCTCTAAAGTCCGTTCGGGTATTTACCATTTCAATCCATAGTGATTCTATTCTATAGGGAACTTGCAGTGTGAGAACAGAATAAAATAAACAATATAGCATCATTTAGCAGTAATAGATGATATGACAGGTTTATAAATAAGGTTAACATCATATGATTCATATCACAGGCAGGTATAACATGATATGATATTCTACACATTCACTTGTTGACAATTCACTAATTATATAAGTATAAATTGTTAGTCCTTGAGATGATGGTTTTGATGACAAAAACCTTAGAATAGGATTATAAAATGTAAATACTAACAATATAGCTTAGAAATATATGTATATGCAGGATTTAACCATGCAGGTACCAAGAATGAAGACTGTACTGTATAGAGATTCAAGATATCAAGATTGAAGACTCATGAGTATCAAGAATATCAAGATTATCAAGAGTTCAAGATTTCAAGAATAAGTAATTTAATTAGGAACTTTGTTAAAACTCCTTGAAAAGCACTGGCATCTTAAAATCCAATTTATTCGTGGAATGGAATCCACTTCAAGCCCGTTAAAGGGATGGAACCCGAAGGAGGATGGAACCTACAAAAAATCTAGTGGGACATTGTTTTGTATCCACTAACTTTTATTCAAAATGATTTTACAAAATTATATCTTGTTTTTAAAATGATTTCAAAACCTTCATTTTAAAAGAATCAAAATCATCTATCCTGGTTTTAAACATTTTTAGCCTCAAAATAATCTCTAATTTCAAAATCAAATTATCCTTAGTTTTAAATTATGTTTTAATAATAATATTTTTAACTTTTAATATTTATACTTAGATTTAAATATAAAATTATAAGTAAAATTTTATTTATACCAAAATAGTTTTATCTATATTTATTTATGTATTTTAACTATAGTTAAGTATATTCATAAAAGTTTAAAATAGTTTTGATAAAAGATAAAAGTTATTTTCTAAGAAAAACAAAACACCAAAATTTCCTTTGGGATGTCGACATACCCAAGTTACCTATGTCGAAATAGTGTCAGTTGATTTCAAAATTTTGAATTTCAAAAGAAGTGTCTATTCGTCATATCCCTTCACGAATGGACATGACTATTGTTCTTCTATAAATAGGGGCTGTTTTCAACGAATTTCTAATCATATTTTTCTAGTTTTCACTCCTCTTCTTCTTTCACATTTCTTTATACATATTCTTATCATTACTCTGCCGAAATCAACATTGAATCTAACTTGATCATTTTTGCTTTGATTCTCTATCACTATCTCAAGAAGATCCTCAGTGCTATTCAGAGTTATAGACTTCTTTGTAATCAATTTAGTGAGAAAAGGTGCGATTGTAGCCTTGGAAATCAATCAAGTGTAAAAGATGTGATTGTAGCCTTGGAAATTAACCAAGTGTAAAAGTGTGATTGTAGCCTAGGAAATCAATTAGGTGAACTTGTTGCCCGTGAAATCAAGTATCTCTATCCAGAGGATTATGAATCTGGAGGGTGTACCTCATAGCCTTGAAATCGAGGGTGTAATTGTACAATTGCTTTTGAAAGAAAATCCATACTTGTGTGAGGGATTGGATGTAGGGTAACTCCGAACTAATATAAAATCCGGTGTGTTATTTCCTTTACTGCTTTTACTTTATTTCTGCATCTGTGTTTGTTTCTGTGATCGTATCTGTGTCTGAATATTGCATACATTTGTGTTTAAATTAACATAAATTCAAAAGATTTAGTAATTCCTTTAAACTCTATTCACCTCTCCTCTAGTGTTTATCCTAGCCTTAAGATCCATAATCCGCATTTCTAACATTTAGTATCAGAGCAAGGTTTTCAATGTTTCATAATCTGATTTTTGAAAAAGTTTCAAAAAATGGCTATGTTTGTTAATACTAGTTCAGAAATTTTCAGATCATCATTGTCTCTTGAGTCTGCATATAATCAATGTTCAAATTCAAATTGTCTACCAAAATTGTTTGATGTGCAGGAAACATGCTTTATGGGGATTAAGGAATAAATCCACGACGGGAAAATTGTGCAGATCAAAAAGAACAAATGGATACTCGATATTGGATGCTCTAGACACATGACTAGAAATCCAGATATGCTGAATGATATAATATACAAAGACTGAGGGTTGGTTAACTTTGGAGACAATTCAAAAGGATATGTGATTGGGATCGGCAAAGTCGGTAAATCTAAAACTCCTATTATTACTAATGTTTTGCTAGTCAAGAATCTGAAACATAATCTGCTAAGTATAAGTCAACTCTGCGATAAAGGATATAAAATTAAATTTGAAAAAGATAAGTGTCACATTGTAGTTAATAATTCAATCATAATATTTGAGGGAATTAGGAAAAAGAATATTTATATTCTTAGTATGAAAGTTTCAAATGTTAACCTGTGTCTGTTGGCAAATACAAGTGACCCTTGGATTTGGCATAAGAGATTTGGGCATTTGAATTTCAAACTCTTATCTAGACTGTCAAAACATGATCTAGTAAAAGGTCTCCCTAAAATGAACTTTAAAGTAGATAGACTGTGTGATGCATGTCAATTAGGAAAACTTAAAAAAATTCCTTTAAATTAAAAGATATGATTTCAACCTCAAAACCTCTTGAATAACTTCACCTTGATTTATTTGGTCCATCTCAAATTCTGTTAATAAATCATAGTAAATATGTTTTTGTAATTGTAGACGATTATTCTAAATTTACATGGAAAATATTTTTGAAACGTAAAAGTGATACTTTTGAATGTTTTAAGAACTTTACAAAAAGGATTCAAAATCAACTTTCTTTAAAAATTATAACCATCTGCAGTGATCACGGCGGTGAATTTGAAAATGAAAAGTTTGAGGAATTCTGCAATAAAAAGGGAATAACTCACAATTTTTCATGCGTAGTAGTAGAACGTAAAAATAGGACGATTGAAGAGCGTGCGAGAACTATGCTTTCAGATAGTAAATTACCAAAGTATTTTTGGGCAGAAGCAGTTGCTACCGCCTATTATATTTTAAATAGACTCTTAATTAGACCTTTAACTGATAAGACATCTTATGAACTTCTTTACTTAAAGAAACCTAAGGTATCTTATTTTAGAATTTTTAGAAGTAAATGCTTTATTTTAAATACAAAAGATAACTTAGATAAACTTGATCCTAAATCCGACAAGGTATCTTTATCGGATATTCTACTAGAAGTAAAGCATACAGAGTGTTTAATTTAAAAACTAATACCATCAAAGAAATCGAAGAAACAATGCATGTTTCATTCGATGAAAATCTCAAAAAATTCGAAGATTCAAATGATGAAGAGGATTTAATCACTTAAAATCAAGAGTTAACTGAAACTAATAATGAAATTAATCATCCTAATAAAAGGATTAAACTTTTAAAAGATCATCCTATAGAAAATATACTAGGAGATATGCAATCTGTTGTTAAAACTAGAAATCAACTAAGTCAAATGAGTAATGTAGCTTTTATATCAACTATTGAACCCAAAAATCCAAAAGAAGCATCAACTGATGATTCATGGATTTTGGCTATGCAAGAAGAATTAAATCAATTCACTAGAAATGATGTTTGGGAACTTGTTCCTATACCTGAAAATAAAACTATAATTGAAACTAAACGGGTTTATAAAAATAAAATGAACGAACAAGGAGAGGTTGTTAGAAATAAAGCTCGGTTAGTCGTTCAAGGTTATTGTCAAGAAGAAGGAATAGATTTTGATGAAACCTTTGCTCCCGTAGCAAGATTAGGAGCCATTAGGATTCTACTTGCTTTCGAAAATCATAATAATTTCAAATTATTTCAAATGGATGTTAAAAGTGCCTTTTTAAATGGATTTGTAAAAGAAGAAGTATATGTTGAACAACCACCACTTTTTGAAAACTAAAAATTACCAAATCATGTTTACAAACTTAAGAAAGCTCTATATGGTCTAAAATAAGCTCCTAGAGCCTGGTATGATAGACTAAGATCTTACTTATTACAATCAAATTTTGAAATTGGTAAAGTAGATAATACTCTTTTTATTAAAAGAAATAAAAATGATATTCAACTAGTACAAGTTTACGTAGATGATATCATATTTGGATCAACTAATTTTGAAATGAATAAAGAATTTTCTGAAATAATGACAAAAGAGTTTGAGATGAGTCATATGGGTGAATTAAACTTCTTTTTAGGATTAAAAATAAAACAATTAGATAATGGTATCTTTATTATTCAAGAAAAATATGCTAAAGACCTAATTTATAAATTTGGTTTGATTACTGCGAGTGGAAAACCCACTCCCATGGCAACCAATGAGTACCTTAGTAAAGAAGATCTCTCGAAAGATGTAGATCAAAAATTATATAGAGGAATGATTGGATCACTACTCTATAGCACTGCTAGTAGACCTGATATCATGCATAGTGTTTGTCTCTGTGCAAGATATCAATCCCAACCTAAAGAGACCCACTTAAAAGCCGTAAAACGTATTATAAGATATGTTAAACATACCTCTGATTATGGCTTATTTTACCCGAAAAATGATTTTTTGACTTTTTATCTTACTGTGATGCTGATTATGCTGGTTGTAAATCAGAACGAAAAAGTACAAGTGGAACTTGTCACTTTTTGGGGGCATTCTCTGATTTCCTGGCTTAGTAAAAAGCAAAACACAGTTTCTTTATCAACAACTGAAGCAGAATATATTTTTGCTGCTTTAGCTTGTTCTCAAGTAATATATATGCAACAAACTCTAAAAGATTATGGTTTAAATATCTCAAAATCACTAATTTATTGTGATAATACTAATGCGATAAATTTATCCAAAAATACTACTCAACATGCTCGAACTAAACATATTGATATAAGACATCATTTCTTCAGAGATAATATAAATAAGGAAGTAATTTCTCTAGATTATATTAATTCTGAGAATCAAATTGCTGATATATTAACAAAACCCTTAAATGAATCTATATTTACTAAATTAAGAAGAGAATTAGGTATTTTCTCAATAACTGAAATACAAAATATAAATACCAAAGTATAATTAAAAAATTAAGTCAAAATAAATTAAATAGCAAAAAATCAAGCACCATGTCGACATCCCCCCTCTACCCATGTCGACATATAACGATTTTTATTTTTGAAATTTTTCCCACCAAAATTCAAATAATTAGTTATATATTCCTCTTATTTTCGAAATTTTGATCATTCACTCTGTTCTCTCACTGTTCCAACTTATGAAATAAATTAAACCATGGCCTCCTCTTCCAAATCAAACAAAAATTCAACCTTTTCATTCCCTTCTCCTACTTCTGAACCGTTTCAACGAACTACGCTCGCTTGAGTGACAAAAATGGAGGATTCTCTGAAGGTTGCACTGCAATTATTGACTGAAATTCAAGTGGTGCAACTTAGAATAGCGAAAGAACAAGAGAGGCAAGGCAAAATTCTTAGGAATTTGCAAAAATTTCTAATGGACAATCATTCTAACCCAATCTTGATTGACGAAGATTCTTCAGGAGATCAAGTGCAAGAGGGCAGCAAGGAAGAAGAAGAAGAAGCCTTCATGGATAAAGAGCACGTTGAAGAAGACGACAAAGTCATTTGTGTTGGTGAAGTGTGCTTTGACAAAGATGAAAATCTTGTCGAACAACGTGGAAATTTTGTTTCCACTATCCAAATTGCTTGATTCATAAATCCCCCATTTTCAAAGACACTCATTAGTTTCTTTTCTCTTTTTCTTATTATTGTATGTTCTTTCCTACATTCTCTACGAAAATGTAAATATAACTATATAATTAATAAATAGTTCGTGTTCTTATATGTGTTCTGTTTGAAGTATTATTATATGGATACTTAGATAGGATAGTTAGTAGTTTGGGACTAAGTTTTAAGTTTTAGATTTAAGTGTTGATTATTTATGATAACACTATCATTATAATCACATGTCATAGAGTATTAGATTAAAGGGGAGTTATATAGTTTGGAGTTATATAGTTTAGAGATTATATAGTTTGGAGTTAGTTTTTGTTGATGACAAAGGGGAAGAAATATAAAATAGGATAGTTAGACATAGATTAAGGGGGAGTTATTAGTTTTAGGGAGAGTTATTAGGATAGAAGTAATATTTTATAAACAAAGGTTGTCATCATCAAAAAGAGGCAGATTGTTAGTCCTTGAGATGATGGTTTTGATGACAACAACCTTATAATTGGATTATAAAATATAAATACTAACATTATAATTTAGAAATATATATATGTAGGATTTAACCATGCAGGTACCAAGAATGAAGACTGTACAGTATAGAGATTCAAGATATCAAGATTGAAGACTCATGAGTATCAAGAATATCAAGATTATCAAGAGTTCAAGATTTCAAGAATAAGTAATTTAATTAGAAATTTTGTTAAAACTCCTAGAAAAGCACTGGCATCTTAAAATCCAATTTATTCGTGGAATGGAATCCACTTCGAGCCCATTAAAGGGATGGAACCCTAAATAGGATGGAACCTACAAAAAATCCAGTGGGACATTGTTTTGTATCCACTAACTTTTATTCAAAATGTTTTTACAAAATTATATCTTATTTTCAAAATGATTTCAAAACCTTCCTTTTAGAAGAATCAAAATCATCTATCCTGATTTTAAATACTTTTAGCCTCAAAATAATCTTTAATTTCAAAATCAAATTATCCTTAGTTTTAAACTATCACTTAATAATAATATATTTAACTTTTAATATTTATACTTAGATTTAAATATAAAATTATAAGTAAAATTTTGTTTATACCAAAATATTATTCTCTATATTTATTTATGTATTTTAACTGTAGTTAAGTATATTTATAAATGTTTAAAATAGTTTTAATATAAGATAAAGGTTATTTTCAAAGAAAAACAAAACACCAAAATTTCCTTTGGGATGTCGACATACCCAAGTTACCCATGTCGACATAGTGTTAGTTGATTTCAAAATTTTGAATTTCAAAAGAAGTGTCTATTCGTCATATCCCCTCACGAATGCATGGATGTTCTTCTTCTATAAATAGGGGCTGTTTTCAACGAATTTCTAATCATATTTTTTTGGTTTGCACTCCTATTCTTCTTCCACATCTATTTATACATATTCTTACCATTACTCTGCCGAAATCAACATTGAATCTATCTAGATCATTTTTGGTTTGATTCTCTATCACTATCTCAACAAGATCCTTAGTGCTATTCAGAGTTATAGACTTCTTTATAATCAATTTAGTGAGAAAAGGTGTGATTGTAGCCTTGGAAATCAATCAAGTGTAAAAGGTGTGATTGTAGCCTTGAAAATCAATCAAGTGTAAAGGTGTGATTGTAGCCTAGGAAATCAACTGGGTAAACTTGTTGCCCGTGAAATCAAGTATCTCTATTCAGAGGATTGTGAATCTGAAGGGTGCACCTCGTAGCCTTGAAATCGAGGGTGTAATTGTACAATTGCTTTTGAAAGGAAATCCGTACTTGTGTACGGGACTGGATGTAGGGTAACTCCAAACCAGTATAAAATCCGGTTTATTCTTTCCTTTACTACTTTTACTTTATTTCTGCATCTGTGTTTGTTTCTGTGATCGTATCCGTGTCTGACTATGGCATACATTTGTGTTTAAATTAACATAAACTCAAAAAGATTTAGTAACTCCTTAAAACACTATTCACCCCCTCTAGTGTTTATCCTAACCTTAAGATCCATAATCCACATTTCTAACATAAATGTCATGGGTGAATACTCACCTTTTTACGCTGGAGATAGCAAATCAAAACACATGAATAAAATTCAGAATGCACGATAGCATTACTTTTGATTTGAGTGGAGTGGAGGGCCAAGATGTTATTCTTGTATTCAACAACAAAACAAAGCAAAATATAAATATAAATACAATACTAAAATTATTGGACAAAATGGAAATAGAGTTTACAAAAGACAACACCAAGTTTTCAATTGATTTTGCTTGACCACAAAGCCCATTTGATCGGCCACAAAGCTATATAGGTTCGGCCTTGGTGATGTATTTCTTGGGTATGGATCTGGTTTGGACTCATATAGGTATGGCTACAAGTAAAAGTGAAGGGATAGGAGTTACTAGTGAAGGAAGATCAAAGGTTAAGGCAAAAAGAGGAGTTTTGGTGCAACTTTAGGCTTGGCCATGCATGAATTGGGCTCGGCATTGGATGTACAGACCTGGTGGTGGCTGGAGTGAAGGCCAAGGATGGTGAAATTGATGGTGGTGGTGGCTAAGGGGTGGCCAAGGCAACATATGTAGGTGATGGTGGAAACTAGCTTGGCTATGCATGGTTTCAAGAGGGTTTTTGCAATTTTTGGAAGTGTTTGCATCATTTGATGGTCATGGATAGTGTTGGTCAGAGGAGGAGGAGTTTAGGCTGTGTATGGTGATGGGAAGGAGGTTATTTGGTGGTCGGTGAAGGTGGTGAGGGGTTTCGCCGAGCAAAGCTAGAGATGAACAAGCAAAAACGAATGAAAAAAGAAGAAGAAATGAGAGAAAAAGAGAGGCCATTGCTTACTTTTTTTTCAGATTTGAAGTGCCGTGAGAAATGAAGATGGGAAGAAATTTTCTCATATGAAAATAGGGATATAGGCGGCTAGGGATTAAGGAATGAACAACACAAATTATGGAGAAGTTATGGTAGAAAATCAAGGGATGGAAAGATAAAAAGGTAAGAAAACAAAGTAACGTTTGCCTAAAATTAAAAACAGGTAACGTATCTTAATTGATACATTTTCTGTATGAAGACTGGTAGTACCGCAGATACACAATGATTACGCCTGGATCCCCTAGGAAACATCCATACCCATAGGCTCTCGCAGCCCCTGCTGATTACGCTACCAAGCGACCCAATAGATCGCAGATACATAATGGTTACGCCCGGATCCCCCAGTAAACATCCGTACCCGTAGGCTCTCGCAGCCTCTGCGAATTACGTTATGCAGTCGTGCTCAAAAGACCATGGGTTACGCTATGGTAGGACACTCGAGTATCACATCCGAAAAACCAAAAATCAGAGAGAATAATATCAATAGAATAAATCCATAATATGGCCACAAAGCGGATATCAAGCAGAAGGCATTTTCCATATCTTTACTTCGAAAATATGTATCATATAGTACCTTTTTCAAATCACTTTCAAATATCATACTTATATAAAGTCCATTATATATAAGATTTTATTTTCAAATCAAATACTTTCCAAATCAATAGCATATCAAATCACACTTATATAGACTTCGATTATGTAAGAATTCTCTTTCCAAATTGAGTACCTTTCAAATCAATAGTTTTCAAATCAACTTCATATTTATACACATCCATTTTATATAAGTTCTACAACTCCCAAATCAAGTACTTAATAATATGAGGTTCTCAATTTCAAGTCATTTCAATATCAATTCAGTTTCAAAATCATATATGATTTCACCAAATCATTTCTTCTAAATTAAATATCTTCAGTTTCAAAGTTTCCAAAATAATAAGTTCAGAAAAATACTCCAAATTTCCAAATCAACATAATTTATGTCAAATAAATCTGTTTCTAAAGTCATCATATAAATACTGGGTTTTAAATTCCAATCTATTTCCAAAACCAAATATTTTCTCAAAATCAATTGTACCCAAAATGGTTACTAAGTTTAAAACCATCCCTTTTAAAACCCTTAAACTATTTATTTCTACATGAAAAATCCAATTTACCATTGGAAAGATTATTATTCCATATATAGATACTTTATTCAAAACATTTCCAATCGATATTTCATACTAGTATAACTCAAAATAGTCTTATTCATTTACTTAACAAAGCAGTTTCAAACTAATTTAAATCATATTAAAACATACAAAACTAAACTCATATACTTTATCAAATACTTTATACTTTTCAAAATTACTTAGCTTGGAAAAGTTAACCTTGATTTAGAAGTGTTCGAACATTCAAATAGTCGAAGAAATCATATTTCAAATCCAAGAGTTGTAAATCAACAATAAATCAGTAAATCAACTCCAAAAGATAGGGTTATATCAATTAAATTCGAAACTCAAGAACTAAACATCGGCTCAATTCAAAACCGTGTCACATATATATATATATATGCATATATCTTTTCGAAAATCAAATTATACTTCGGTATTTGAAATCAAATTAATTTCATAAAATCACTCGCATAGAAAAGCTATTAGAGTGGCCTCTCCCCCACTCAAAAACTCGAAAATCAATGTCGATGATGCATGCATTCATCACCGAAATTATTTTCCAGCGATATAAGTGAGTTCTAGACTTTTATTTTCTCGAAAACTTCTTTTGAAATTTCTTCGAATATTTGAAACTCATTAAAATAATTTGAAACATTTCTTATTCGGAAAAATACTTTCAAATCATATTATTATATATTTTCAAAACCTTAAACCAATTTAAAATGCCGGAGTTCAGTCGCTCAAATTTCAATTTCAAAACCATTCCATTAAAATCATTTTATAAACCAAATAATTTTCAAAAATTTCAAATCCTTTCAAAGCTCCAAATTTTCATTTTAAAAGGTATATAATTCTTATCGTAAACATTTCACTTTTATATACAAAATATGGTCATCCTTATCAAAATAATAATTTCGATGTATACACAATTTCAAAATACAATCAACAAAAAATTGCAAGGGATGATTCAAGGATGGATTTCAAAATAGAACATAGACTCAAATTTAGAGGAACCCTAATTAAAAGAATCCTAACCAAGATTAGAGATATATAACTTATGTCAATACAAAAGAGTTTATATTCATTATTTGGAAAGACTCAAATTCATATCATACAAAGAACAAGAGCATAAATATCTTTGGTTTGACAACTTTAGCTAAGCAAAAGATACAATAGAGTTCACTTAATGCAACCCAACATACTACAGATAACAAACAGATCTACAGAATACCACTCCTACATAAACAAAGCATCAGTATTAATTCTTCCGGGTGGTACTTCAACAGGTCCAGAACACTTCCCCTCAATGTGCCCCCAACTTCTACATTTCTGGCATAAGTGCACTACACTCCCATCTTCCTTCTCGAACTGCGGGTACCCAGCTTCCTTCCCGCTCTGTCTCACAGGACAATCTCTGGCTATATGCCTAGCCCTCCTACAGTGGTAGCAAATAGTTCATAGGCCGATTGATGTAGTGGGTGCAGATTTCACTTTCTTCACCTTCTGGCAGTGGCTTGGAAAGTGTCTCCTCTCCCGACATTTAAAACAGAAAATTTTGGACCGAATACGCTTGCCCTCCATCCATTTCCCCCATCTCTCTTCCTACACATGGCTGCATAGTGTCCCTTCTCATGACACCGATAACAAATGACATGGTCATAAGGACCCGGTCCTGCCCTTTCCTTCCACAGCTTCTCCCACCTCTCGATCACTATCTCCCATTTCTTATGGGCTAGGGCCCTTCGTGCTCTACGAGCTGCTTTCTGCTCCTCCGATTTCGCAATACTCAAATAGCTTCCTATCAACAAAGCATCCGGATCGAACAAGATAGAAGTTCAAAATTCTAGCGAATCCTAACCCAAGAGATTTACTAACAAGGTGGATGCAAAAAGGATGAAGTTTAGAAAATTTTGCTTTTGAAATAAAATTTATACCAAAATAATATTTAAAAATCCTTTAAAATCATTTTATACTTCGAAAGTATGTACTCTCACCAGGAAATGATTCTGAGATCGATTTCACTCATTCTAGGGTATTTCTACTCTATCTCTAATGAGTTTTTGCTCCTCAGGCTATGGTTTGCCTAAAACCAAAGCTCTGATACCAAATGTAACGATCCACTATTTTGGACCATTCAAATCGATAATAATCCACACATGTCGGACTTGAATAATTCAAAATAACAGATTGTACTAAATTTTGGAGCAAATAAAATGAACACAGAATCATAGACACAGAATATCAGAATAACTCACAGCGAAAATAAAATACCATAGTATTTCATGAAGCTACTATATACATACTCAATATTATAGTTTAAAAATGGATACAATAGAAGTCTGGATACATAAATCACTAATACAGAAGAAATACCGAATAGGAAATAAATGGATCAAAAATAGACGAATAGATAGTAAGATAAGCTCCAACAATTCTCTAGCTCCAGAAGGTGAATACAAAGCTGTGACTCTCAGGCTGACCCGAGCATAAAGTAAAACACAAAGCACTCGAGTCAGGACATACATACTTATATAATGTAAACCAGCTCAAGTGAACTGTAATAGCAATGCTCAATAACTTAAAGGATACTTGGGATTTCCCATCCTTTAAGGATCTGGTAAACCATCTATTAAGCAGAAATAAACACTATCACAGAAATACGCATATTAAAGTAATTAATGCAAATAACAGTGTAAATATGGCTAGGGTAGCGCAGAGCTGCAGTAATCGCTCACCTCTAGCCACACTCTCAAATTCAAGATGTGTATCAAAACAATCACTAGGAAATCAAATGGCATACAAAGAAGTGTACCCGTGGTTATAAATTTTAAAATGGTATTTTATACTTCAAAAATAAAATAACATTTCAAATTCAAACCTAAATCAAAATAAGGATCAAATCATTTCCAAACCATTTCAATATGTCAAAATATCATATTCTTTCACAATCTCATTTTCAAATCACTATTTGAATTCAAATTCAACTATTCAAATTTAATTACCTTTTAAAAATGGTTTATATTATAATCAAAAATAATTCATTTAAACCATTTAAAAGTGAAGTTATTATACTTTTAAATAATTAAATCCAAATTTTCCAATAATTCATTTATTAAATTCCAATTTATTTTCTTTAACTTAAATCCTCATTTTACACCAAATCTTAAATTCCAAGTTAGGTTATATTTCAAGTTACACTCTTAAGCATACATTTATTTAACATTTTATATTCACAGAAAAATCAATAACACTTTAATAAATAATTTTAAATTCAAATTCAAATTAAAATATCATAATTTACATTTTAAAATACTTAAAACTATCCAGAAAAGTATATAAAAAAACCACGGGCCGGTATAAAATTTTCTAACCTAAATAAAGTGATACAGATAATATATCATTTCAATCCGTAATTTACAAAGAAAAATCCGGGTTTTATCATTTCAAACCCGCAAATCCCAAGTTAAATAAAATAAATAAATAAAAAAATCGCTCAGGCCTATCATTTTAGTCCATAACGATTTCTCCCTATTCTAAAGTCCATTCGGGTATGTATCTTTTCAACCCATAGTGATTCTATTCTACATGGAACTTGTAGTGTGAGAACAGAATAAAATAAACAATTTAGCATCATATAGCAGTAATAGATGATATGACAGGTTTATAAACAAGGTTAACATCATATGATTCATGTCACGGGCATGTATAACATGATATAATATTCTACACATTCACTTGTTGTCAATTCACTAATTATATAAGTACAAATGTCATGAGTGCATACTCACCTTTTTACGCTGGAGATAGCAAATCAAAACACACGAATAAAATTCAGAAAGCATGATAGCACGACTTTTGATTTGAGTGGAGTGGAGGGCCAAGATGTTATTCTTGTATTCAACAACAAAACAAAGAAAAATATAAATATAAATACAATACTAAAATTATTGGAATAAAATGGAAATAGAGTTTACAAAAGACAACACCAAGTTTTCAATTGATTTTGCTTGACCACAAATCACATTTGCTCGGCAACAAAGCTATATAGGTTCAGCCTTGGTGATGTTTTGGCTAGGGTATGGATCTAGTTTGGACTCATATGGGCATGGCTACAAGTAAAAGTGAAGGGATATGAGTTACTAGTGAAGGAAGATCAAAGGTTAAGGCAAAAAGAGGAGTTTGGTGCAACTTTAGGCTTGGCCATGCAAGAATTGAACTTAGCCTTGGCATGTACAGACCTGGTGGTGGCTGGAGTGAAGTTCAAGGGTGGTGAACTTGATGGTGATGGTGGCTAAGGGGTGGCCAAGGCAACATATGAAGGGGTTGGTGGAAACTAGCTTGGTTATGCACGGTTTCAAGGGGTTTTTTGCAATTTTTGGAGGTGTTTGAATCATTTGATGGTCATGGCCAGTCTTGGTCAGAGGAGGAGGGGTTTAGGCCATGTATGGCGATGGGAAGGAGGTTATGTGGTGGTTGGTGAAGGTGGTGAGGGGTTTGGCCGAGCAAAGCTAGAGATGAACAAGCAAAAACAAATGGAAAAAAGGAAGAAGAAAGGAGAGAAAAAGAGAGGTCATTGCTTACTTTTTTTTCAGATCTGAAGTGCCATAAGAAATGAAGATGGGAACAAATTTTCTGACGTGAAAATAGGGATATAGGTAGCTAGGGATTAAGGAATGAGCGACACAAATTGTGGAGAAGTTATGGTAGAAAATCAAGGGATGGAAAGATAAAAAGGTAAGAAATCAAAGTAATGTTTGCCTAAATTTAAAAATAGGTAACGTATCTTAATTGATATGTTTCCTGTAAATTAAAGAAAGGTGTATACAAGAAGCTTTCACAAACAAATAAATGCAATAACGTTAAATAAATACATTTTAAAGATATGCCTTTTAAAGCAATAACGTATACATATTTGAAATTTCTTTCCAAAAAATAAATAAGGATCTAAACACTTACCATTTAATTAATAAAAGAATGTCTAAATATAAAAATAAGGTAGAGATAGATATTATGAAAAATAAATAAATAGTTTAGGAAAAGTAGGAAATAAATAAAGAAAATACTCTATTTAATGGAAACTAGAATTAAAAATTGTAAATAAAATTCAACTGGCTTTGGAAAAATTTCAAAAACACGTCTAAATAAATAAAAGTCAAGTAAACAAAATAAATGCTGAAAAAATAAAGTGTAAATGAAAATAAATAATTATTTTAAGGAAAAATAGAAAATAAATAAAGAAATAGCTATTTAATTGAAACTAGAATTTAAAAGTTGAAAACAATATACAATCAACATTTGAAAATTATTACTATACTTTAAAAATGTTTTAAAAATAAAATATATGCATAACATATCCTGTTACATAAATTAGAACATGATTTTACAAACAAAAATATTATTTATATAAATTAAAATAAACAAATTTGTTAAATAAAATAATTACACACAATATTGCAAAAAAGCATAACTTTCGCAATATTAATCCGATTTCAATGAAACGAAAAGCAGTATTCCTGAAATTAAATCTATTTTCATAATAAAAGATAAAATTCAAAAATTCAAAAATTTAAATTTTAAATTTAAAAGTCAAAGTTTGACCATTTTGACGAAAATCCACTTTTTGGAAATATTCCATTTATTCAGGTTTGGAATTTAATTCACACAAAAATCAAAATTTATATTTAAAATAACAAAATGTATCCATTTTAATAAATAAAATAAAGTTTTTAAATCAGGAATTTCAGTTAAAATAATTAAAATACAAAATTAAAATAATCACAAAATACAGGGTTGTTACAACTTTGGAATGAATAACCATGTGCACCAGTTCAATTCTTCCTGCTAGTGATAAGAGTCTGGAACATCATCCCTATAATCTGTCCCTAATCGAAGAAATCAAAACCGCACATTCTCTGTCAGTAATCTTATTGGAGGATAGAGGAACACCTAATTATTTAACAGGGAGTATGCCTTCTTTCACATTCAAGTAGTCCAAAATTTCACTTCGCCCGTTGCATGTTTTATTGAAGTAACATTTGGTTTTTTGCTCATTCATTTTAAGACCTATGAATCTCTCTAGATTTCAGAAAATGGCTTTTACAGCAATAGCCGATGTACAGCTGGACTTTATACATATGAGCAGGTCATCTGCATATGGTAAGTATGTCACTATAGGCTGAAAATTAAATATAGGCTGAATTAATTTGTTGTATGTTGCCAGTTCCATATGTAATGAAAAATATTCCATGGCAATTACAAACAAGTAAGGGGAAAGAGGGTCACCCTGCCTGATACCTCTATTGGAACCTATAAAGCCTTTCAGCATTCCATTAATTAGCATTGAGAAGGTTGGTATAGAGATACATTCTTTTATTATGTTCACAAATTTTGAAGGGAATCCCATAGCCTTTAGCACATGGATGATAAATTTTATATTTATTTTATCATATGCTTTATGAAGATCCACCTTAAGACGGACTTTGTCCGCACCTGGTTTGTTGAAGTTTCTAATCAATTCATGTGCCATCAATGAGTTTTCAGAAATGCTTCTGCCTTTGATGAACGCACTTTGACATTCTGATATAAGGTTAGGTAAAATGATTTTCATTCTGTTGCATAGAATCTTGCTTAGAATTTTGTATAACACATTAGAGCAAGCTATAGGGCGGTAATCTTCAATTTTTAAAGGATTATCCTTCTTAGGAATAAGGCATATAAATGTGTGATTGATTTCTTTTACAAATTTACCACTTTGGAAAATATCATGGATTGCTGATAAAATATCTTCTTTCAGGTCTTCCCAATGAATGAAGAAGAATTTGGATCCCAGACCATCTGGCCTTGGGCTGGAGTCAATATGTATGGACCACAAGGATTCCCAAACCTCATTCATAATGATGTTCTTGGATAGAAACCTTTTCCCTTTGGAGTTTATCATCCTTCTGCTTTGGATTTCTGGCAAGTTGTTGTTAACTTCTCCATTGAACATTTCACTATAATATTTTATAGCTTGTTCTTCTATCACAGAGCTGCTGTTAAGATCATTACCATCTTGATCAATTAGATGATAATTATTATTAGTATTGTGCCTGACTGCCATTTTAGAGTAAAAAAACTTAGTACACTCATCCCCATCAGTTAACCATTTTTCTTTAGCTATCTGCTTAAGTTCAATGGCTTTTATTCTAGGAGCCTCTTTTAATCTATTTTGGTTTTGGCAATATTGTTCCCATGTTTCATCAGTAGACTCACCATTGTCAATTAAAAATAATATTTCTTCACATTATTTCTACAGAGTGTTGATCTGGTCATCTTCTTTAATTCTTTTTTTATTCCATTCTTCTGATGTATCTTAACAGTCTTAAGAATCTGCATAAGTTTATAACATTGAGTACCCTCCTCCCGAGGAATGTCATTGATATGAGTGGCCTTTGTATAACCTTCTAATTCATGCCATTGATTGGAGTATCTAAAAGGCTTGCCTTTATCATGCAAATTCTTCTCTTTTAAGTTTATAAGTATGGGACAATGATCACTAGTGGAAGGGGAAGTATATTAACTCTAGCATTGGATAGTTTATTTATGCACGCTACATTCACTAGTGCTCTATCAAGTTTGCAAGATATTTTATTACTTTCCCCACTTCTCCATGTATATTTCAAGCCACAGTGGATAGGTTCCAACAATCCAGCTCCAGTGATGCAGTTGTTAAACTCTTCCAATTGGGAAACTCTGATGGTGAGTCCCTTTTTTCCCTCAGATTTAAGTATAGAGTTAAAATCTCCTAAGACAATCCAAGGCTCGTTAATCTTTCTGCTAATTTCTTTGATAGTTTTCCAGAGATGGGTACGGTGGGAAGCTAAATTACTAGCATACACACAACTTAATATAAGTTTGAGACCCCCCAAGTTAATGGCATTTACAGTTATATGTTGATCATCCTTAGCCATAAGTTGACATTACATATTTTTTTGTTCCATAGAAGGAGTATTCGACCTTTACCACCAACATCATTATTATGAAAATAATCCCACACGGAGTCTAGTGAGTCAGTAAAGAAATTAAGATTATCATCAGTAAATTTATTTTCTAAGATACTTAAGAAAGAAGGAGAATAATTTCTCCTCGGTTTTAAGAGGTCTAAACATCTTGTTTCACTGTTCAGACCTCTTACGTTCCAACTAATTATGGACATTTCGATATAGGAGGTCGACTCCTCAATTTCATAGGAGACACCTCGCGACTTATGTTCGCTTTATCATTTGCCTCTATTTTCTTAAACTGCATTGCATATCATTGTTAGATTTTGTGTATTTGTTTTTGCTATCCTCCTCAGACTCAGATCCTGAGTTTATATTGTCAAGTACAACATTATTAATTTCTTCCTCTTCTTCTGATGTTACAGATGTATTCCTTGGTGTGCTCTCATCCAAGCTATGGAACAATGCATTTTCCTCCTCCTCTGTATTCATGAATGACCTACGGTCTGGACTATCTCCTCAAGCCCAGCGTTATTTTCCTCCCGGACTGTAGTTTTCAAATTTTCTTGTTCAGTGTGTATATTAGTATCTACTGTAGTGGGGTCAGTCTGTGTCATATTTTGTTGTAGAAGAACTGTCTGATTATCTTCAGTTGTAGTTTTTTGTCTCCATACTTGTTTGATGGAGGGTGACACAGTTTCACATTGGTCCAATGTATGACCAAAGCATTTGCATTTATTGCAAATAGTAAGGATATGTTCATATTCTATTTCTTGAATGTAAATATTTCTATGTCTATCTTTAGCTCTCACCTGTTTTTTGATATTGTCACTTGCTTTAATTTCTACAAGGACTCTAGCATAGTTTAATCTTTTAACAGTCTAGTATAATCATCCATATCTAGGGGATTACCAATTAAACTCGCAATTTTACCGATCTCGCGTGCATTCCACAGAGATTAGTCTAAGTTCTTCGGTTTCACCCAGACTAGGTGTGATTCCAGCATGTCTCTTTCAAGTCTTCGATTTGGTTCCCATTTTTTAGTGAAAATAAGTTTGCTGTCTATGAATCAGGGACCCTCATCTAAAACTTTCTTACAGCCTGCATCATTGCTGAATTTAATAAGATAAAAACCATTTTCCCTAGGGAAAACATCCCATTTTCCAAAGGGTTTCCATTCTCATTAGATATATGCGTTAAGATGAATATAATATGGTTTCTTATCAGCAACATATATGTATAAAGAGGTACCCCACATACTTTTCGCAGTATTGACTATTGAATACTTCTTCGTCCAGATCAGCATATGTTCCTTCATCATCTTCCATAAAGTAAAATTTTTTGACCCCGCCATCTATGCTTGTGTTTCCAGCAATTGCATCTGCCCAAGTTCTGATTCCTCTCATGAATTCTGGCTTATTAGTGGCAGGGTCCACTTGATCTGGAGTCCTACGCGACATTTAAGCTCTCGGTCCCACCTGATCTAGAACCCTAGAATGAGCTCTCGTATTTGATGGAACCCTAGAGTACTGCTGTTGATCCCTAATTCGACACCATCTTTTATTTTTGTTTCGTCCTCTGTCCAACCCATGTCATCTGCTTCATTCTCCACGGCGATAGGTTCGTTTGATGGGATTTCGACACCAATATATGTACATTGTATATATATTGGTGTATATATATTGTAAATATAAAACCAAAGACTTTCTATTTACGATAGATATATACACACCAATATATATACATTATAAATAGAAAATAGTTTTATTAGCTTTGAAAAAGATTAATTTTACCGATTAAATATTTATAAAAGAAGATTATTAAACCAATTTAAATACTTATTAACAAAGATTATTAAATTGCTATTGCCTAAAATTCCGTGTCATCATAGGCTTGTTTAAATAATTTATCTAAGTTAATAAGCAAAGATGAAAGTAGGACATGTACCAAAAAGCATTCTCTATTAGACAAAATGGTAGTCTCACATTAGCCTGAAGTAAGATGAGGGAACGCTTATGCTAATAATGGTAGTAATTGGTCAAATAGAAGTTCAAATCACATGGGATTTGGACAAGGGGCGCAACTAGATAATATTTGGATGACGGGCGAGTACCAACAGCATTTTCCCTATTTCTATGGACATGGTGTTCCACATAATCTTGAAGTGAGACGAGGGGCACACTTATGCTGGAGAACAGGTAATAAGAAGACCTAATAGGTGAAGCAACAGGTAGCATGAGCATGATGGCAGTTACGCGTGCGACTTCCATTTCGGTGCTCAGTAATCGCTATGAGTTCCAAGTGCTTAAGTATGTGTGCCTTTCTTAGGCACCATTGCCTTCTATGTAGGGAGCTATATAACATCTGGTCCATAATAAATACTTTGTGCATCTTTCGTAGATACCATTGTACTTTGTGCATCTTTCGTAGATGCCATTACCTTATGTGTAGGGAGTTATATAACATCTAGTCCGTTGTAAGGTCTATGGAGTAGCAGGCCAATCAAATGGTAGAATTAGGATTTCAGCCTAATTATAAGGTTAGGAATTTAGCCTGATCAAAGTAGCTAACAAAGACAAGTGAAAACAATCAAAGTTAATCGATTATGTTAATTTAGTTAATTCGTATTTATTTCCAGCTTGTTCCTTCTTTCTATTTTCTTTGTTTCCTTTTATATACTAGAACCGTTGTAAAGTCTTATACTTTTACTTTGCTTAAAGATTCTAACAATTACTATCATTCACAAGACTTTTAGTCTGACCTACTCCTCCATTTCCCTTTTTTTCCTCAATAGGCAATCAGGGGCAAGGAAGGTAAACTGCGGCTTCTTAGAGACTAGGAGACCCTATCATGTATTCCTTCTTTTTATTTCTAGATTTTTGTTCTTTTATTGTATTGAAACTGTTTTGAAGGAAAGTTTGTGTTCGTACTCAGGTTTTTCCGATGAGACCGAGAGTTTATTATCATAAGACAATTGTATTTCGTATTTGGAACATATGTGGTTTGTCTGAAGTATTTATGAAGTATTAATTTTTAAAATCACTTATTGTTTTTAATTACTTCCAAAGTGTTATTATCTATCTATTTTGTCTTGTGAATCTTAGTCTCTACTAGCTTTATTTATATCTATAACGCACCACATCTCTTTTATGTGTCCTTTTGGGTATAATAATTGGTGTGGGGTGTTTCAATATTACAACAAGTTTTAAATCTGTCAAACATCCTTATGTAAGAAAAACTTGCTTGAAATTTAGGATTTGTATATATACTCTTAGGATGTAATAGAGTATGACACAAATCTAAACTTAGGTCGTGAACTATTTATACACTTATGTAATGTCGTAAGAGGTAATTCAATAATGGATTTAATATGAAGTGAATGGTTATGAAACTTAAAAGTGTTGATTAAACTAAAGTTGTGTTTTATAAGTGTTTATAAACTTAAGAAATAGTTCGATGAAATGGTTCATAAATTGATAGTGATATAAAATTGATTATATAGTTAAGAAAACCAATTGTAATAAATACGTAAGTTATACGTAGATCATTTTATTCGTGCGACTGCTTGACCTAAGATTCGAATACAGAATTTTAAGGTATTTACACAGGTCTAGAAAAAGATTTATCACTTGACTCCTGACGACGAACATTGATGTGGGTTTGTCGTTGGATACTTGAGTTTTCTATCATAATTGAGAGCTATGCAAGGAATACTAAAACTCTGGTCGGAGAGCTTGATTGGGGTCCGGACTAAAGGATCAAGGGATCAATACTAGTTCAAAAGTAAAGTTATGGATTCGAATAGTAGATAGAACTAAATGTTTCGTACGGATGATCTATATACATCATATGGGAGTAAGTTAAAAAATCAATATTCTGGTTAAACATCGTTGGGTTTTGTATTGTAATTTCGAGGACGAAATTTCTTTAAGGAGGTGGATCTGTAATGGCCCATAAATACTTTGATAAATTATATTTATTTTTTAAATTTTCTAATGTAAGATTTTTAACATAAATTATGTTGTCTTGAACGACAAATAATGATGACAATCTTGTTTTGGATAAGTAGTTATAAAAATAAAATACTTTGGGAAAAATGTCGATAAAATGACCGAAAACCGTTTTATCAATATACATCTCTATAATTATTAAAAGTCACATACGAAGCTAGATACATACACTTATTTATCCGTTTAAAAAATAAATTGAAATAAAATTATTTATTTTATTTTTAGGAATAAAATATATTTATGACATCATTAATAATGGCATAATATTTAATAATTGATTTATGAATTTAAATTGAGATATAATGATTTATTAAATGTTATAATAATTCAAATAATTTTTTTAAAATGATAATGATTCATTTTAGTTAGTTATATAGTGATAGTAAATCATATGTAGTTGTTTTATAAAGATATATACTTGATTTGAAAATATAAGAAAATTTGTATCGCTTTATCGATGTACCAAAACTTTTTGTAAACAATTATTTAATATTAACTTATATGGTTTTATAATTCAAAAGAGATCATTTTAATTAATTGAAAATGATAAGAAATTAGTTTTCAAATTTTTTTACATTTATATTTAATTAATTTATAAGTGCAAATATGACAAGAACTGGCTTCTCGATTTTAAACGGTTCGGCGAACAAAATTTGTTCAAAATTGTTGCAACTTTGTTCTCACTTGAACACATATCTTACATACACATACACACCCATACATATACATGAATGCATTTGTACACACAAATATATTTACCATTTAAATTAGAATTCACATATAGTAAAAGTATAAATAACTAAGATATTTTCTATCCTAAAATGCAAACATCAACTCACTTATACACCATCATCATCACACACATGAAAGTACAGGGGTGGCCTTGCTGTTTGTTTGGTAGGGATGGAGGGGGTGTGGTGTAACGACCCGAAAATTTCGATCCCGAAATTTCTAGATAGTTAAGAAAGAAGAAAAGAGAAAGAAGAAGAAAACAGAAATAAGACACAGAAACCTCACATTCGCAGCGGATCAAATATAATATCAAATAAAATAGCAGTTGCACCAAGAAAACTATATCTGTTAATTTACATTTAAATACATCAGAGTTACACATATACACAAACATTGGACAAAACAATCATGTCCGGATACTACAATATCACATTGGAAACTCTCCATACGTCCCTGCCATCCAGCTCGCCGAAATGAGCTCCAGAACGTCCTTACCTGAAAATCTGTAATACTCGGTCTGACCCGAGCATTACATAAAAGTAACTCCCGGGTCAGGCTGGAAACCAGCGTGAGTAAACTCATCTAACAAGGAATACGAAAGCATACAACTTATATAAACCCGGGGTAACTTATATCAATTTACAACTTCACTAATTGTTATAGACTTCACTTATTTCACACATCATTTTTTTCATTTTTTTCCCTAAGTGCCATAACTTAGATTTAAATGGTCCAATTTACTTAAGTCATTCCACTTCAACCTATTAGTTTCACATATCAAATTATAAGAATCGAAGTGGTTTCGGGTATTTACTAATATCCGAATCCGGTCTCTTCGAATCCAAGGTCATCTTAAATCAAGTTATTTAAGTGATTAAATTCAAATACTGAATGTCACTTTTATACAGCAATTCATCAACATAAAATATCCACATTATCATTATCCAACCAAACATAACATATCACCAAGCATTTATATCAAAGATATCAACCAATTCAAGACATTAAACATCATTCAATCATTCATAAACAAGATTGATCCCTTAACTATTGAAATAATTCCTAAATTAATTATATTAATTCGTTGATTAATTACACCTAGTAATTAATCCTTAATTACTTCTACTAAGTAATTATCCTTTAATTATTTAGTAATAAACCTTAATTGTCAATTAATAGAACTTAATAACAAATTAAGTACTTTTTAGTGACAAGTTAATTAATCTCTAATTGCTAATTAATCAACCTTAATTAATCTTTAATTATTTAGCTAATAACCCTTAATTATCAATAATTAAATTAATTAAATTAAATTAATTACTCTTAATTGATCTCTTAATTTATTCTTAATCATTATAAATTAAATAAATTAATAATACTTAATTCCCTTAATTAACTCAATTCATTTCAAGATAATAACCTTTGATTATCTTAAGATAAAACATTATCTTATAAATATCTTAATTATTATTAAACATTTAAATCATTTTATCTTTAAGCATAATTACTTAATTAAATCATTTATTAGGATTAAAATATCACTTTAACTTGATAAGTTAAAGTTATCAAAACATAACTTAAACATTTATCATTTAGTAGTTTTTTTTTTAAAAAAAAACTAGATTCAAATTTGAATCTAAAAACTTACTTTCATATAAACCTTCAAATTTCGTTTCTTAACTTCAATTTAAAACCCCTTTAAATTTACTTAACAAGATTTAAATTTACAAATTTTAAACTTCTTAACAACATGTCAAAGAAAATATTTATATTCGAGAATAGAATCAACAACATGATTTATTTCAAAGTTTAAAACTTCCCTTATTTAAATTTAAATCTTGTTTTTATAAAAACTTTTAAATCCTTGAAAATTTCTTTTAAATCAAACTGCTTCAATTGGAACCTGATTATAACTCAAGCCATTTCCAAATTCCATTTCCCTTCCTTAAATTTTAAAGGTCTGGTTTAAAATTAATTTAAAAAAAAAAAAACTATAATCACATATGTTATCAGGTTCACATTCCAGCTACATCGAGTTTATACTCGAGCTACCTACCCCATAACCCGACCTATACTTCGAGTCAAAATTCCCAACCCAAAACACAGCAATCCCTGACACAAAACCTTCCATTGTGCATATGCACATCGCCGGAATTCACCTTCCACCTTCGACGAACCCTCTAGCATATCAAACATTATCACTGCAACCTTCACCAATCGCCAAAACACCTTCAACTGTCACGAATTAAAATTGAGTTACCCAGTAAAAAAAACTGGAACAACCCGCCATGGCTAAAACCACCTCAAGGTCACAACTTCTACCATCTGTCGACGCGAAACTCCGGCCACTTCATCTTTATTCATCGACGAACCTTCCGCCAAAGTTCCATCAATCTCGATACATCCTAGAACTAGCAGCAATCCACTTCCCAAGTTAGACCAAAACTAGGTTTATAACTTAAATAGCCCCACCGCCGACGCCACGACCATTAGAAATCCCTTCTCCCATTTTTCCCTGAACCTCCATTACCTCTTCCACCTCCAGCATTATTCGCGACCACACCAGGCCTTGAGACCATCAGAATTTTCTCAGAATCCAAATTTTAGGTATTCCCAAGATTCTCATTCAATTCAAATCTAAAAATCCTAATTTTTGTTTTAAAAAATTCTAACTTTCGATGAGAATTCAAGATACAAACTTGAAACCGTAAATTTAATTGATTGATTTTATCATGGAAAATGAATTTCTACTGTACTCTTTTAATTCCAGGAGATTTTCACAACAATTCTACTTAAATAAAATTTTAAACTTAAATTTGTTTTTAAACAAACTCATCATGTTTGCAGCCTAAAACCCAACAATGATCTGTTAAGGGAATTTGAAAATTATCTTTTATATCTACTCTCTGTAGTTTTTTTAAAAAAAACAAAGAAGAACAATCAAGTAAATATACACAGTCATACACATTCATATTCACAGGTAATACACCATATATAACATGCAAGCATTAATCATTACAGAAGTCTAACAAGCAACAGATCAATTACTATCTAGGATTTTTAGTAGATGTTTACTTACCTTTTCAAAAACACTTATCCAGTATTTTCCTTGAATCCACTTTACAGATAAATTGATATGATTTTATTTCAGAAATCAAATTCTGAATTGTTTAGGTGGATATTTTAGATTTTGGTCAGTTTTTAAAACTTGTAAATTTGAACAGAGCATTCCTTCCCTGTTCCCTAACATGCATTCTTATTTACACACATAAATACTTTCATGCAAGAGCTTATCACAATCATACTTCAACTATAATCACAACATTCAGATATCAACATATTCTAGATTGAATATGTTAATTTTACTCACAAAATTTGTAAAACAGAGGTAGGCTTTTAGATCTGAAACTGCTACGGATTTTAAACTATTTAAGAGCAGAGATTTACTCACTTGTTCTTTTAGAACAGAGAACAGCCTTCCATTTTTTTTTCTCCTTTCTGAAATCTGTTGCATTTGATTTTGAATTTGCTTGTTCTAGAAAATTGTTTCTTAACTCCTGTTTTTGCTGTATTTTGCTTTGTTCTTATTCTTGCATGATTCATTTCTGGTTTTAAGCTTTGCTTTCGTTTGTTCTATCTTTCGCTTGCAGATAATCAGGTTGCAGATTACATGCTTGAACTCAAATCCATTTTTTTTATAATTTGCTCTAGGCTTCAGATTTCAGGTTTTGAAATACTTTGATTTGAGCTTCTTCTTGATCAGATTGTATTATTTTTATTTCATTTTCTTTTTGTATTCGCTGTTTGATTTTGAGATGGAAGAAACTTAATTCATGTTAACAAAATTAAGCTTAAAACCTTCAAATGCCACTTGTTTAAAATCCTTACACATGTTAATTATTTTACAAATGTCATTTTTTTATATATTTATGTTTTAAGCCCTTGGTTTTAATTAATTTATATATTTTGTTCAAACCCTGTCATTTTATAAATTGCTTTATATTCACATATGTATTTTCTCAATTTATTTACAAATTTGTTTTTTAAACCCTTAACTTTAATTGATTTATAAATTTAGTTCTAAAACTTTACATATACAATATTTATTTATACAAACTAAATTTATTTCAAATATGAAAAGAAAGCGATTTTCTTAACCTTTTATTAATTCTATATATACACACACATACAAACAATATTTTATCTTTATATTTTAATATGTTTATCACTTTTGAAGAAAACAAAAATAAAACTTTGGTTAAATTCTTTCTAAACTATCATACTTAAAATAAATAATTATCTTATAATTTTTTAAACAATTAAATTTTATACACAATATTTACAAAAAATGTTATTAACCAATTATACATTAAATAAATTATCTATACAAATTATTCTAAAAATCCAAATTATTTACTAAGACATTTACTTAAATCTTAAATTCAAGTTCCAATTCAAAGATCAAATTCAAATTCAAATTTTGAATTACAATCCAGGTATAATTATTTATTATCAGAATTATTTGTTAAATCTATAATCCAATATTTCTATTAGTTAACCCCGTTAATTAACAATTAACAAATACTCCAAAATTCAGGTTATCTCATTCCTTCCCTCTTTGAATCTTTTCGTCCTCGAAAAGGAACGAAACCAGAATTTATTAAAATGCATAAAATCAGATAAATTATTCTTTGACCTTTTTTTAAAACACCTTTGAAAATCTATATACTATTATAAAATAGTTTTATAAAAATACCTTTTATAACTCGATGTTTCAACAAGTTCATCCTTGTTCTCATAGAAGTTCGGCCATACGTTGATCAAGCGTAGGACTGAAAATCTATAAGTACTTAGCAGATCCATTTTCAACACCCAGTGAAAATACTTGGAAAATGATTTTATTGAAAAAATTGAAAACCGTTTTTGAAAATAGAGGAAATATCTTTAGTGAGGATGCTCTGGAAATCATCACCCCCATCCATGGTCGTAGTTAACCCGATGGTTACGTTGCCATCCCGACAAAATCCATAGATAACTGTAGGCCTCCCCGCCCCTCGATTACACCATGGAATCCGCTACAGATCGCAGCTACAATTGGGGTTACGTAGCTATCACAGCAAAAACCCATATAACTGTAGGCATCAGCGCCCTCGAATTTCGCTGCCAAAAGAATGAAACTTCTCCGCTCCACTTGACCATAGATCGCAGTCTACCGATGTTGCGTTGCCTTCCCGGCAAAATCAAGTGTAGACCGTTGGCACTCATCATCCACACGATTTTCGCTATGGTCCCCACAGTAGATCGCAGTGACATCGAGTTACACAGTCGTCATAGCATAATTCAAATGCCCCTGTAGGCATCGGCGCCCTCGACTTTCGCTACCCAATAATCCTCAGGAACTAGTTTGTCCAGACTCCTCACAGGATCAACTTTAGAACCCCCCTTGGGGCTCAAGGCAGCACCACCCGGTGGTACTCCTGAGAAGTCCATTCCAAGGGAGCGCCTTTTTCCCGAGAGCCATCATCAAAACATTTTATACTGTACATATATAGTATCTTTAAATCATACACCTAGTATGATCTCATACAAAGATCCTTTACACAAAATCGATTATTCCAAAATCGATAATTCTCAAACTAGGCTTTCCAAATTTAATATTGATTTTACCCAAAAATCAAAAGCCTTTCCAAATCCATAGGTTCCCAAAACCTTTTTCCAAAATCCTCATATGATCCTTTACATACATACATACATACATATATATATATATATAATTTTTAAAATTTTGGATCATTTCAATCTTGTATAAAACTCCTTTATACCTCAAACATTTCAAAAACCCTTTTTCTTCTGGCAAAAGATTCAACAAGGGGAGTTTCATTTTATAAAACAAAGATACTTACTTTGTTTACTCAAAAAATCAAATATTCAAATTTGATTAATTTTTTCCAATATCATTTCCATTCAAATCCGTACGATGTACACATATCATCCGTACGCTATACCAATCTGATCGCTCACTCGATCACACAATTTCACTTCCGAACTAGTATCGTCCACCCGACTTCCAAGTGCGGACACAGATCTGGTTTCTTGATCAGAAACCGTCATTCTCCTTGCATAGTCATAACTATGATAGAGAACATCCAGAACCAATCAACAATCCATATCCAGGTTCACCGTCGAAAATCGAGTGAAAAATCTCAACTCGGATCAATATAATTATCTCGAAATTCTGTGCTCAAATCTGGATCAAATCACTATGCGAATAGAATAACATACGTACACCCTACGTATTTATCTTTATTGGTTATTAGCCAAATGAATTCCATTTCTATTCACTTTTACTTAAATCTTCATTTACTAACTCATAATTGCTTCAATCCATTTGGATTATCACCTCAATTCTTATCTCGATTGGGTATTCAACCAATAACAGTTTGAACTCCGACCAGTTTATTTAGAAAATAGTTTGAAAATTTTAAAAATAGATAAGTAGTTGGAATATAATTACTAGTTTGTAAAATAGGTGTAAAATAGTTAGAAAATAGTTAAAATAATTATAGAAATTTTAGATAATTGCAAAATAATAGTAAGATAGCAATTAGTTTTGTAAAATAGTTGAAATATAATAATTAGTTTATAAAACAGTTGGAAAATTGTTAAACAGTTTCAAAAATAATTGTAAAACAAGTATAAGATAGTTTGGCTTTTAAAAGAAAGGTTGTTTATATAATGAATAACTTGGCAAAAATAAGTTTATATTAAAACAATTTATATTAAAAATGATCCAGAGTCAAACTACTCACTTCCCAATCTCCATTCTCATCAATTCAATTTAAATTTCCTCTACCATTTAAATTGATCCAATTCCAATTTAAATAACTTCAATTTCCATTGAAATTTGATTCAACCCCCAATTCAAGTTGAATTAACCTCAGTTTCTTTCCAAATTTAACTTTATTCAACCTTGATCTCAAACTCTACTAATTCAAATAAATATCAATTGAACTAGTTCCAATTTTAATTTATTTCAACACCATTTTTAATTAATCCCAATCTCAAATTCCATTTCCAAATCAGGTTGAATTACTCTTGATTTCCTCCCAAACTTAATTCAAATTCCATTTGAATTTAAAACTATTCAACTTTAATTACAATTCCAAATTATTCAAATCAATTCGGACTAATTTCAAATTGAACCCATTTCAATTCCAAATTGTTTCAAATTAATCTAATTCAAATTTTCCATTTGAATTTTATACTTATACACCTTCATTCACAATTTCAATTAGTTCAAATAAAATTCAATTTGAACTTAATTTCAAATTTCAAATTTAAACCATCTCGAATTATATAAATTCGAGTTAA